>CM059973.1:48657671-49857671 GCA_030490835.1 Annona cherimola | reverse complement strand
AAGGGACTTTAATTGCTTGGTTGTACCCTCATTAATGTGTAAATGAGTGTCTAAACTAAGCAAAATTTGAGGGAAAAATTTTGTTAGATGTCAACTTGATTATCGTATGATATATGTGTAATTAAAGGGTGCAAATAAAGGCTATGGATGACAATGATAATGGTTGATTATAGTATTTCATGTATGCTTAGCTAAGATGTAAAAAAAAAAAAAAAATGCACCAAAATGAGAAAATATAGGGCTATTTTAAGGAAAATTATAAAATTTCAGAAATTTAGAGTTGAAATTAGTAGCCCTAACTTATAAATAAATGTCTTGAATGAACACCAAGGTAGAAATGCAAAGTATGGGTGTTAACGATAAAAGCGAAGTGTTAAATTCCAATATATTGAGTTAAATTTAATTGTTATAAATGAACTTCAAAATTTATCCTAAACAAGGGTATCAAAATGAAAAGAATGCTTATTATTGGAATAATAAGTTACCCCAATATGTGAATTGGAAAAGAAGATACCAAACTTGAAGAAAAGAATGGTCTAAGTTAGCTTGATGTAAACTCATTTGGATTGGAAAACCCTAAGGCATGCAAACATTTGCAATCTTGTACATATGGATAAGATATTATTTTTATTTATCTAGGCAAAGACAAAGAGAAGGTGGAAGAAAAGAATTGAAGCTATCACAAGTAAGCAAGCAAAACTCTTAAAAAGTTACTTTCTCAACTGATGACAATGAATTGTAACTTGTTTTATTTAAATACTTTTGAAATTATTTAGGGATAGCCACTCTTATAATTCTTGCAAATTGACTTAAATATTGCTTCATAAAATTGTGTTGGAAATTATGGTTTAAATTATCTATCCTTGAAAATCATGCTAGCATGTCTATGATCGTGGTGCATAAGGAACTAGGTCCACTTTAGAGGTATAAGCGGACCAGTTGTTCCCCTCTATTGTGATCAAGTCACTAACATAGGCTAATGGTCGGCGGCGTCCTCCCTAAAATGGGAGCAGGATTATGCGATGGTCGCCTGGCTAGCGTACCACCACTATGATGCTCATATCATGTTGATAATCATGCATTGACATTATTTATGAAATGCCCATGTTGGGTATGAATTTGACTATTTGAAAATGTTTATACAAAGGCAAAAGTTTGCCTAAAAATGATGTTGTTTGCTTATTGAGTTAGCACTTATGTTTTGTTTTCCAAATCCAAGATAGGTACAAGAAGATTCCAAAGGAAATGAACAAGTTTAACTGAAGAAATACGGTTCTTGTATTCCTTTGTATGCATCTACATGAATGGTTAAATCCTTTGAAAGTAATGTTGTGGGTCCGATTACCTGTCGTGTAAATGAATATCTTTGATATGATCTGTGTGATTTGGAATGACTACGCCATGAAAGGATTGAACGGTTGTTTGTATGTATGAATATGGTTTGATAAGAATGATGCAAAATTTTATTATGTATCATTGAAAGGATGTATTTGGATTAATTGATGGGAGTAAAATATCAGAGTATGTTGATAGCAAAGATGGACAAATCTTAGGGTATAAATGAACATGTTGTCATGATGTAAAACTCTTATGGAATGAATCATCAATGTATGTTTATGATGTAAATTGAAAAAGAAAAAAAACCCGCCATGTGATGAGGGCAATAATCATACTCACATTTACCAATCATTAAACAATCTCGAAGTAAGGCTCTGGCGCCTCAGGTTAGGGCACCACAAAAATAAATATGTAGAAGTATCCTTTGCAATACATCGCATATATGGGTTTGATTAGTGCATCTAGCAAGTGACCATTTTAGTTAAATCATACAAAATTTTTCATTAATCCTAATTTGCAGGCTCAAATTTGACCAAAGCCTAAAATTTTCCATCTTCCTCTTCATGGATGTTGATCACCATTTTACAAGTTGCGATGTGATTCATTAAAAAATCACCATCACATAAATTTGAGTGACTTGAACAATAGAGGGGGAATCACCCTATGAAGATCGAAGCATGCTTGTCTCGGATCCATGAAATCCTACAAAATACTTAACCTATACTCACGGCTCATGGTCGATTCTACTGATGGGGCATGAATTGGCTTTAATCCATCCATTTCCATATTAATCTTATTCTCTCATGCTTATATCTTTGAATTACTCGAACATCCAAGGTGAAATAATCAAATCCCCAAAACTCTATTGAATGGCTTTCCTACCTACCTATTTTGGCAATGAAGTGGCCTCCTCCACTATTTTTGGGAACTAGCGGCAAACTCGATAGTGGATTTGGACTCTACTGATGATGGCAATCCTCTGGTGCTCTTCCTCTCCCATTTTTCTTTCTCCCCCCACTCTCTTTCATTCCTTCTCTTTCTGTATTGCCAAATGGGTAAGCGAAAGGAGTAAACCCATTTTTGCTTTAATTTGGTGGCCCACATGTGTGCTGTCACACATGGACTCCTCTATTTTACTTTTTATATATAACATACTATACATGTCTATAGTCCATTATACAAAACTTGTAAAAAAACCTTGCTCATTTCATTATCTATTATAATCACTTGCATGTATTAAATAATTTACACTACATTATTTAATATATTTTCTAATTAATTTAATATTCCTAAATTAATTATAATGTATTTCAAAATCTTGAATTGTATCCAAATAAATTAATTTAGACACTCTCTTCGATTTTATTTTACTTTCCTGCATACAATTTAAGCCATTGAAATTATTTAAAGTTGTGCATCAAATAACCTAAAACAGTTTATTAAATTAAAAATACCATGTTCTTGGTTTACTATCATTTCTCTAAGCTTCATACTTTTTTAAAACAAATAACACCCATATATGTAATATTAGCATAATATATATTTAAATTTTTCCCAACTTAATTTTCTTTGATTGGCATATGCTAAAGTTAGTTAATACACTTAAATCTTCTACAATTCCTTATTACAAATTTATTTAAACTTATTTAAAATTTCCTAAATTTCTTATTTTTACATAATATTAGGCTTTTAATTTAATATTTAATTTCACAAATTAAATACCCAAAATTCCATTTATTCCTTATATAGCATGAGCATAAAATTTCATATTTTTTTGTGCTCTACCGTCTTGTATGTCAACTGAGTTATATAGTTTGCTTAAATAATATACAAAATTAAATTACAAAAACTACCTAAAGAATATAAAAATAACAAATAGGCTAAGCCCATTATGAACTTTTGGGACCAATTGGTCAAACGGTCAACCTTGTCATGTAGGCTATCATACATGAATTTTAATTAGTTAACCTTAACAAATTTAGGGTATTTATATTCTCCTCACCTTATAAATTTTTCTTCTTAAAATTTATGATAGTTAAGATGATCCATCCAACAATTTAGGCTAATTTTGTGAGTACTATCTCCTAACTCATATGAAGCATCTCGCTTACTGCGGTTGCTCCAAAGTATAAGAGTATGCTAAATGGTTTTTCTCTTTAAATGCTTTTCTCAACTGTCAAAATTTGTGTCAGACACTCTGGATTTGTTAAATCCTCTTTAGCCACATATTATCAAATGATAAAATATGAGTCAGATTGATAACATACCTTTTTAATTGCAAGATATGAAAAACATTATGAATACTTGCTAGAAGTAAGATAATACTAAGTGATAGGCAACACCATTAATGAATTCTGATACATCAAGATGTATAATATATTAAGGAGATAATTTTCCTTTTATATTAAAATAAGTCATGCTTTTAGTAGAAGTAACCTTCAAGAAGACCAACTCATCGACTACATATTGTAAATCTTTTTGTTTACTACATCATACTTTTTTAGCAACATTGAGCTACTTCTAACCATCTTCTAATAATTTAAACAACATCAGTAGCTTCCTGCATTGAGCTAGAGCTAAAATTTGATGTGTATCAATTTCTTTCCAATAAATAGGCATTCAACACTTTTTCTGTATAAACATTCAAAATGGAGTTATACTGATACTAGCGTAGTAACTATTGTTATAGGTGAACCTGTACAAGTGCTCATCATAAAAACCAAGAAAATATAACGTACAAGCTCTTAATAAATGTTCTAGAATTTGGATAGTTGTTTTAGATTGACTATTCATCTACAAGTGATATATAGTACTCAACCACAACTTTGTTCCAATCGCTTTTTAAATTTCTACAAAAATAAAAAATAAACCTTTTACCTTTGTCTAACATGATAGAAATAGGGACTCCATGCAGATGAACAGTCTCCTACAAATATAAGTCCCCCATCAAATCCATTTTGATTGTCATTGATATAGTAGAAGGTGAGTAGATTTGATAAGTCTATCCATCACTACCTAAATTGCATCACAACAGCTTGAGTTACTGGTTGAGCAGTCACTAAGATTGGGATATAAATGTAGTACACTTGATATGTAGTTGTTTCCATCAAAAATTTTATCTCACGTCTCTATACTTTTTGTACTGCCTTGATGCATATAAAATTTTAATTAATGATCTTCCTCTAAATATTTTTCACATTTCAAGCTGCATCTCTAAGGAGAAATAGTCTTCCTTAGAAAAATAGCGAACAATTGGGACTATAACTAAAACAAGAGGTTTCCCCATTCTTCAGCCACACTAAAACAAGAAGAACAAGTTTATTATACTTCTAAGCTCGCTTTATTCAATTAATCAACATTGAATGAATTTTCAGATACTTATTCTTTAAATTTCTCTTAGAGTTACTATTTGTAACTATAAAAATTGGATTTTTCATATTAAGGGCAACTACTAAGTAATCTAAACTATTACAAACAATTTTCAACTTAAAGCATCGTGTACTATATTTTTTTACTAGGGTGATATAGAATATTGATATCATAATCTTTAAGTAACTCCAACCATTTCACTACCGAAGGTTCAACTCCTTCTAAAAAAAAGATGTACTTTAGACTCTTGTAGTCCGTGAAAACTTCTGTTTTCCCACTATAAAAGTAGTGACGTCATATATTTAAGGCAAACACTAGTGTAGTCAAACCATGTCATGTGTAGGATAATTTTTCTCATATGGTTTTAGTTATTTAGACACATAGGCAATTTCCTTACCTTAATCTATGAGCACACAATCGAGTTCTTTCTTAAATGCATCACTATATATAACATAAATATTATAAGTGATTGTTAAGGCCAAAACTGGCATTGAATTTACACAACTGTTTAGTTCTTGAAAACTTCTCTTATAAGCGTCTAACTAGATAAACTTGGCATTCTTCTAAGTTTATCTAGTAATTGCTACCGCTATAATTGAGAAAATTTCTCAAATCTTTAGTAATAAAGTGTCATATTTGGGAAATTTCTAACTGCATATGGTTTACTCCAATTAACTACAATTTCTACCTTCTTTGGATCTACTACCACTCCATCCTTGCAAATCACATGACCTAAGAAGGGCACACTATCCAATCAAAATTGACATTTCTTAATCTTGGCATATAATTTGGGGTTTTTAATTTTTTTCCTTAAATGATCAACATGCTTCTTTTCCTTTGAATACATTAGAATATTATTAATAAATACCACTACACACTTATTGAAGAATTGATGAAACATTTTATTCATAAAATTGATGAATGTAGCCGGAGCATTAGTCACTGTGATACCTAGAACATTTTGAGATCAATAAACATAATCTAGGTATTCAAGAGTCATTAATGGTATAATTTAAGTGGATGGATGAGATTTGGGCTAATAACCAAGTGAGGTGGTTAAGTTAATCACCTTAGCCCAATATGAGTTAATGTGCTCAAAAAGGACAAAATGAGGCATGAAAATGATGATTTAGCATGATCTTTAATTTCATTAATTATGATTAAATTGGTGATAATTATGAGATTGATGTGGCTATTGTTAGAAAAATTCATAATTTGACGCGCATAAGTCGGATTGACATGAAATTTGAAAGATAAGCACAAGTTGACGTGCTGTACCTCATGGATGGTATGGATTATGGTGATAATGAAATAATTTCATCAGAATGCAAGAGGCATTTCCAAATGACCATAACTTACATTAAGGAGGTCATTTTGAGACGAAAATTTTTATGAACGGTTAAAACAAGGTGTTCTATCATATGGATGGATTTGATTAAGCTAAATATCATGAAAAATTTCTTAATCACATAAGGACAAAATAGTTTGACTTTTGCTCGTGAAAAGTGACATGCCATTGATAAACCAAAAGTGATAAGTGACACGTGTCAATACAGGATTCATTGAGCAAGATTTAAAGTCAACCAAAAAAATAGAAAGTTGAAGTTTGAAAAGCAAATGGGACATGTATCAAACAAGGATTCGTTGAGAGAAATTAAAAGTCAATGTGTTTAATGCCTTGCTTGAGGTGTCATGAGATGGGAATTATGAGCAATTTTGTGATTTTTAAAAAAATGCAAAAAGTATATGAAAAGGGGCCGCATCAAGGAATGGTCAATGCATGATATTTGGGCAGATTTTTTGCCACAAAATGACAAAATGGGCAGCCACATAGGGATGTGCACATGGATAGCAAAATGATAGATTTTTGGCATTTAGAAAATACATAAAAATAGGAATCTTAAGGGATAAGTAAGATAGCTCAAGTGGGGATAAACATCGAATTATTTAAGTTAAAATGATGTGGAAAATGCACCCTTACAAAAGGGGCAAGATGGGCAGCCTTGAACGTTTCTTCCTGGACAACTTGGGCATCCATATTTCTTGGACAACAAGTTAAAAAAAAGAAAAGAAAAAGAGGCAGCAGGGTGGACGACCAAGAAAGAAAGAAAAGGGAGAAGAAAAAGATGAGAAAAAGAAGAAGAAAAGAAGGGAAGAAGAGAAGCAACCAAGCTTGAGCAAAGAGGAGGCAAATCTAACAACTTCAAGTAGGTATTAAATCAAGTTTTGGTTTGATAAATTCTAAGTTTTCTTGCTCAACGAATGGTTCATAAAATTGATTCATTGTAAACCGTAAATGATGATTCAAGGAGCTGTTGATAAGGATATTAAAGGATAAATAAACTAGGAGATTTACTTCAAGCATTCAAGGAAGGACATGTGTGATTTAGGGTTGATATGCACATGATAACCATGCTGAAATTTTGATTAATTTCATATTTAAGTTGTTGTTTTAACCCTTTATTATATGTTGATTATATGAATTATTTCCATGATTAATATAAGTTAAAATAAGCATGTTTGATAGACTTTAAGAGGGTGAAACATAGAGTTGACAACTTGGTGCAAAATTCTACTTATTTAAGGTAGAATTGATGCATAACTTAAATAACATGATAAATGGATGATTAGAAGGGTAAAATACCCTAAATATAGGGTATTATGGACGTCCAAAGGGTGAAATTAAGAAGGGTAAAAATCTGTTTTGTAGAGCCTTAAAGATGTGAACGTCCAAGGTAGAGAAAAAGGGAGAAAAGTTGCTGTTTTGGGCAATTCAATTGATCGATTTTAACTTCATGATTATACCCTAACTAATGTGAAAAAAGGTGCTTAAGTTAAGCCAAAAAGGAGAGGAAAATTTCTTTTTTATATGAATTTGAATTGCTCATGATATATGTGTGTTTAAAGGAGTGAACATGGAAAGTACGGATGGCAAGAAGGGAGAATGACCATGTATGATAGCTAAGGTGCAAAAATGAAAGGAAAACATGGTAAAATGAGGAAATATAGGGCTATTTTGAGAAAATTATAAAATTTTAAAAATTTGATATTGAAATTAGTAGCCCTAACTCATCATAAATAGGTGCCTTGGATGAGCACCAATGTGAAAAATGTGAAGAATGAGTGTTAAATGATAAATGGGAAGTATTAAACTCTTTAGGTTGAGTTAACCTTAAAGGTTATCCTAAATAAGGGTATCCAAACTAAGGGAATGGTCAAAATGGGAAGAATGGTCACAATTAAGTCACATGTCACATAGATGTGTGAATTGGAAGATTAACACCCAACTTGAAAGATAAGTGGGTTAAGCTAGTTTGATGTAAATTCATGAGGATTCATGTAGATTGAAAAATCCTAAGTGCAAGCATTTGAAATTTATGGATATAAATGAAATGTTATTTTCATTTATTTAGGTAAAGGCAAAGAAAAGAATGGAAGAAGGGGATTAAAGATATCACAGGTAAGCAAGTAAACTTCACAAAATATTGATTTCCTCATATGTGTCGAAATGATTAAAAATATTTATGTTGACGCTTTTATGAATTTCTTACAAGTGGGCAAGCATTAGTCTTGAAAATGATTGTTTTAAAGAAATGTCTTAAGGATTGCTTCATCGGAAGCAAGCAACACTTTTTAAAATAATTATTTTATCATAAGCGTTACAAAGATTGGAAATGCATTACGTTGATGGTTTTAAGAATTTGCTTACAACTAAGTAAGTTCTTCATGATGCTATTTTCAAAAAGGATTTTATAAAGAAAAAGGGAGTTTACACCTTTTTATAAAGAAATACTTAGAAATAAGTTTTGAATTTACTCCCACGGGATTTTGTGAAAAACAAGTATATTTATGAAAGAAAAGAAAAAAGAATTTGATTTATAAAGAGAAATTATTTACGTCTTGACATTACACTTGAAAATAAACAATGATTGGAAAATGGTCCAATTGTTTAAAATGATTTACTAGAAAAGTTTTGATTTCCTTTAAATATGGAAATATTTTGAAAATGCCTTAAAAATGTTTACACGAATGTTCTAAAGAGGATTTAAGAGTGGCCAATCCAACAAGTTAATCTTACAAATAAATTGACTTTTGGTTGCTTAAATAGTATTCAAAGGACATAGGTTTAGAAAGATTATTTTCTCAAACATTACAAATGCTTATTAAAATATTTTACTTAAAATGTTTCTAAAAGTATTTAAGTGTCGTCATCCGAAAATTAGGTTTCAAATATGTAAAAGTGGGTGCGCCCACTTTTCAAGATGGTTTAAAAGAACATAGATTGCGGTCTGTGATGTTTTACGAAATTATGCTAGCATGTGGATATATACGATCGATGTATGGTGCACCAAAATAACGGATAGGTCAATTGTAAAGACGGTCGGAGATGGACCGGGGCCCACTCTACATGTAGCCAAGTCGCTAAGGGATGATAAGAGGCCAACAACGCCCTCCCGGAGATGGGAGCAAGTTTACGGAACAGCCACTGGCTAGAGTGCTATTGTATGATGGATTCTCTTCCAAAAGATAGAATGATCACTTGCTAAGTATCATTACTGGATGGGAAGAAATGCATTTGCATATGTTTTGCTTTGAAAAAACTAGAAAACTGGGATATGAAATTATTTATGCAAAAAGATTATCCTAAATGGAATTTTATGAGTCTATACGAAAAAAGTTACCTTAAAAATAGGGTGTTTTACACAAAAAGTGTAAATATCAAGGTCGAGATGAAAGCAAATGCATTCATGAAAAAGGATTACGTGCATATGTCTTGTTTGTTTTAAACAAGCCCCAAAATCGGATTATGAAAAATGATTTACAAGAAAAATGTTTTAGAACATAAAATTGTCCATTGCAAAAAGGATTTATGTGAAAAATATTTTAGGAAATAAAAATTTCCATTAGCAAAATGGGTTTATGTGATAAATGTTTTGGGACATAAAAACGTCCAATTAAGAACAAAGGAAATTACCTAAAAAGGTTATACGCATATGCATCACCTTTGAAAAACCCAGACGTGGCATCCAAAAGGTTTATATGAAAAGATGTTTATGAAAATATTTTACAGGAAAGTGCTTACCTAAAAGATAAGAAACTTGCTTACTAAGTTATCACTCACGATTTATTTTTCCAAACCTTAGATAAGTACCGGGAAGCTCAAGAGGTAGAGAACTGATAACTCGTATTTTTACGAGTTATCATGGCCCATTTCAGACTTGATTTGTGTGTTAGTTCAAGAGATTAAGCTTAGTTTGTATTCATTTAGCTTAATTTTCATCCGCTTTGCATTTTAGGAGCATGATTTAGATTTTAGGCATTTTTAGTTCATTTATTTAGTTTTTCCATATTTTGCAGGAAGGACGGGACATATGAAGGCAAAGCGGGCGACTCGAATGCAGATTGAGGCAAGTCAGAGGCAGGTGGATGGCGCCTAGGGTCCAACCATTGGCGCCCAGGCGCCACCCTACGTGCCTTGGCCATTTTCAGCACACACTCAACTTACAACATAGCTTCCAGGGAGTTGGCGCCTAGGCGCCACTTCATCTACATGCAAACCAAGTTTAGACGTTGTTGAAGCCACAAGTCAGGCATGCTTCCAGGGAGTTGGCGCCTAGGCTCCAGTCAGGGGCGCCCAGGTGCCAGACACGATCTCTAATGTGTCAAGGATGAAGCTCCAAATCATGGAATGTCCAGGGAGTTGGCGCCTAGGCGCCAATACGCATCCGTACATGCAAACTTCAGTGCGTAAGCTGTGCAAAGGGACTCTATAAATAGTTCTTAGGGGTTCGCGCACAAGAAAAGGAGGGAGAGAGAACCCTGAGATGAATCAGAGAGCAAGAGTAAGAGGAAAACAAGATCAAAGCCCGGATTGAAGAGAGGAATCAACTCCGTTGGTGGAAATCGCCAGAAAATAGTTTTCTCTTATTCTTTCCAATTTTCTTTCTCTGATTTCATGGATACTTTTTATATGGATGTATTGGATGTTAAGATCATGACTTTGAACTAAACCTTCATTAGATGGATAGTTAGGATGATTTGAATTCTAAGCTATATTGTTTCTGTTGGAAACAATGCTTCAAAACAAAATAAAATTGACCAAAGATTGAGTTTTGATGATTAACAACAACTAACTTGAGTATATTTAAAGGACTAATGAGTTTGCCATTTGTTATAAGGAACTTAAGTAGCCAAGTCGATCCCCAAGTCGACTTGGACTTCGACTTAGGGTGAAGTCGATCCCAAAGTCGACTCAACTATCGACTTGAGAAAGAACCTCAAAGGCAAAATCAACTTGCAGGTGAAGTCGCATCCCAAGTCGACTTCACATGCGACTTGGGAAGCCAAGTCGCAAACGAAGTCGACCTCGCTATTGACTTCAATCATGAAAAACTGTCCAGAGCTGAATTTTGGGGCACGAAGCTGCCCAAGTCGCAGGCCAAGTCGACTCCAGGTGCGACTTGGGTGAAGTCGCAGACAAAGTCGACGTCATCCGCGACTTGAGAAGTTCAGACTTCAAAGATGCAGTTTCAAAGCCTATTCAAAGAATCTCTCACTCAAGTTCAAAGCAAAGATTCAAGATGGAGATCAAATCAAGTCTATCAAGTCTTAAAGACCAACTGAGTCAAATGCAAAGCAAGGCGCATGATTCAACCAAGCAGGACTCAAGCTCTCCTAAGAATCACAAGATTCAAGACAATCCAAGATAAACCAAAGGCAAAGACTAAAGGAAGAAAGCCAAGCAAGCTAGAAGCAAAATCAAATGAGGATCAAGGCATTATTGGCGAAGACCAAGTCAAGTCGCAACCCAAGTCGACTCCATGATCGACTTGAGTTGAAGTCGGAAGCCAAAGTCGACTCAAGACTCAGACTTGGAAACTGACAAGGTGAAGTCGCACCCGAAGTCGACTTCACCTGCGACTTGGGTCAAGTCGATGCCCAAGTCGACCCTGACTGAAACTAGAAGTTGCGACGGAGAAGCGAAGTCGCACCCGAAGTCGACTCCATCTGCGACTTGGACGAAGTCGCATCCGAAGTCGACTCCACATGCGACTTGGGTCGCAACGGTCGGATTTTATTCGAACGTTGGCGCATTAAATGCGCGCCACCTACCCTCTAACGTTCGGATTCCCTCCACGATTATAAAAGGGATTGAATGTGAACGAGGGAAGTAGCTGAGAATCATTAAGTGTGCATAACTACCAGCTACAAGAGCTTTAAAGAGATCAAGCTAATCAAAGAGGAAGAACTTTGCTTCAAACTGCAAGAGCTCAACTACTGATCATTCAAAGCCAATTCAACAAGTTCTTCTCTGCGCCAAACTGCTTCTACACAACTGTAAAGTGTAGTTTTCTTATTGTTTCTTTTGTATGTGTTGAACTTGATTTAGTTTGAGGAACTAAGATCAAGTGTAAGCAAAGTAGTGTGTGATTGGAGTGTAACTCATCACCTACTTGTGCTGTGATTTGTTGATGCCTCCTAGAGCTGGAATCTAGAAGAGAGCAGTGGCTCTAATTGTATTGAGAGAATACAATAGTGGAACCCAAGTCACAAGGAGTGTGAGCTTGGAAGAGTGGAGTAAGGAGGTTGCCCGAACCACTATAAAAATCCTGTGTGCTTGATTTATATTCCTGCTCTCTACATTATATTATTTTCCATTTCATTTCTTCATTAAGGGGACTAGATTAATCCGGGGTTAAGTTTCTATTATAAATTTTAAATACCCAATTCACCCCTCCCCTCTTGGGTTTTGCCATCAACTCGGGACCAACAAGTGGTATCAGAGCAGGTCTTTGAGTTTACCAAAGAGATCTTATTAATATGGCATCCTAATCTACTTCTGTTCCCGCATTTGCTGAAGGTCAATCCTTTACAAGGCCACCGTTGTTTGATGGGAACAATTTTGGATATTGAAAGCTTCGTATGAAGCAACTCATCATGGCTACCGACATGGATTCTTAGATTGCAATCCAAGATGGAGTAACCTTGCCTACCGATGAAAGAGCTTCCAAATGGACCGATGAGGAAGTAAAAATTGTTAAGAGCAATGCTAAAGCTATGAACTTACTATCTTGTGCTCTTACTGCTTCTGAATATGATAGAGTATCCTCTTGCTTGACCGCCAAAGAGATATGGGATACGCTAACCTCTATTTATGAAGGAACTTCTCAAGTCCAAGGGACGAGAAGAAATATTTTGATTGGAGAACTAGAAAATTTTAGAATGATAGAAACAGAAAATATTTCTGAAATGTTTGCTAGATTCTCAAAAATTACTAATGCTTTAAAAGGTCTTGGAAAGGCTATATCTGAATTTGAGCAGGTTATGAAGATTTTGAGAGCTCTACCCGAATCATGGACTCCAAAGATCACTGCGATAGAAGAAGCCAAGGACCTTAACACACTAAAGCTTGAAAACTTAATTAGCTCACTCATGTCACATGAGCTAATCAAGAGAAGAAATGAAGATCAACACAGGGGCAAAAGAGCAATTGCCTTGAAAGCCGCACAAGACACGGACGACACTTCTTCTTCTCAAAACGACGACGAGATTGCCCTACTCACAAAACGTTTCAGAAAATTTGTGAGGAAAGGCAAAAATTTCAGAAGTTTCAAGGAAAGAAATTCTAGAGAGAAAAAGAAAGAACCAACCAAATGTTACCGATGCGGCGGTTCGGGTCACATGCAAGCTCAATGTCCAACTCCCGAAGAAGCAAGGCAAAAGAACAAAGAAAAGATCGAGGGGACAACAAAAGATTCCAAAGAAATAAAGGAAGAGGCATGTACGTGAACGACGAGGAATCCTCAATGAGTAGCTCCTCAACCGACGAAATAGAGGCGGAAGAATGTGCAAGAATTTGCTGCATGTCAAAAATCGAGCAAGAAGAACAAACTACCTCAACAAAATTCACAAGTAATGAAGAGGTAAGTTCCAAACTCTTCCATTCTAAATCAAGTTATTCTTCTTTTCAATAATGCCTCAAATGTACTGAATTAGAATAACTACAAACTGCATACGATTCATTATATGAAGAAATGAAGAAATTAGGAAGCAAGTTTACAATTAAAAAGAAACAATGTGATGCAGTAATAATTGTAAATGGTAAACTTGCAGAGAAATTAGACAAAATGAAAGAAGAAAATGATTTGCTGAAAAAGGAGAACGAATCATTAAATGAATCATTAGCTAAGTTCTCTAATCCAGGAGAAAGTGTTAAAATATTTCTGAATATGACCTCCCAAATACATAAAAGAGGTCTTAGATATCATACATTTGAGCAAGGAGAAAGTAGCAAATCAAATGTAAAAATACTTGAGAAATATCAAACTAAAACTGTATCTATATACAAGCCACAAAAGAAAAATTTTAAGTGGATTAGAAGACCAACGATTGAACCATTGCATACTTGGAGGCCTACTCCAAGATTACCTATGGCTTGTAATTTCTGCAATAAATTGGGTCATAAAACTTACAAATGTAATTTTAAGAAATTATATGACCATGGTGCAAAATTAGTTTGGGTTCCAAAGAACACAAGATTTAGGCTTTCCAAGTTAGAACAACAAAGATTGATTTATATTACTAACCCAAATGGACCCATAAAATGGGTACCAAGGAGATAAGATTTACTTGCTTATTTTTTCAGACATGTTTTAAGGCAAAGGCAAATAATGAATGGTTCATAGATAGCGGTTGCTCAAGGCATATGACCGGTGAAAGAAGCTTATTTCATAAACTTAAGCCTTGCAACGATGGAATGGTTGCCTTTGGCAATAATGAAAAAGGTAAAATTAAAGGTAAAGGAAATATACATATTATTTCAAATACATGCATGGAAGATGTTTTGTTTGTTGAAGGACTCAAACACAATTTAATGAGCATTAGCCAATTATGTGATAAAGGATACAAAGTTGTGTTTGAATTATCTATATGTAATGTATTTGATGGAAAACATATCATGTTTAGTGGTAAAAGATATGGAAATGTATATATGGTTTCACTTGATGAATTAAATGGTCAATGTCTAATGGCCATTGATAATGATCCATGGGTTTGGCATAAAAGGCTTGGACATATAAACATGGGAAATATAAAGACCCTATGGAAAAAGAGTTTGGTAGAAGGGTTACCAAGATTAAAATATGACAAGGACAAGATTTGCAAGGCATGTCAATTATCAAAACAACCCAAGATGCCTTTCTCTACCAAAAAGGAAATTTCCACCACTAGGCCACTTGAATTGCTACACATGGATCTATACGGGCCATCCGACATTTAACCATTGGTGGAAAGAAATATGTATTTGTCATAGTAGATGATTTTTCAAGATTTACATGGATAATTCTCTTAGCTAGTAAAGACGAAGCCTTCTCTATGTTTGCAACTTTTGTGAATTTGGTGCAAAATGAAAAATAAAGTACTATTGTGACCATAAGAAGCGATCATGGTGGCGAATTCGAAAACAAACGATTCATAGAATATTGTAATGAAAAAGGAATTCACCACACATTTTCTGCACCAAGAACTCCACAACAAAATGGAGTAGTTGAAAGGAAAAATAGAACTATACAAGAGATGGCTAGAACTATGCTAAATGAGAGCAATCTATCCAAGAAATTTTGGGGTGAAGCTGTAAGTACAGCTTGTTATGTATTGAACCGTGTTACCATTCGAGCAATCTTGAAAAAGACCCCATATGAACTATGGAAAGGAAGGAAACCAAATATCTCTTATTTTCATGCTTTTGGATGTACATGTTATGTTTTGAACAATGGAAAAGCCAACTTGGGTAAATTAGATGCTAAAAGTGATGAGGCTATATTCCTTGGTTATTCATCAAATAGCAAAGCATATAGAGTATTCAATAAACGAAACCAAGTTGTAGAAGAATCCATACATGTTGTATTTGATGAAATTAACCAAACTCCGAGAAAGGAGGATGAACTAAATGATGCAGATGAGACAAAAGGCAAAGAACAACCAAAGGAACTCGAGCTCAAGCCAGAAAATCTCGTGGAGGAAGAGGTAAATGAAGGTGATGATTCTTACAAACCTCCAACTGATTTAAAGTTCAAAAATGCCCATCCAATTGAGCAAGTTATTGGAAATATATATGAAGGAGTAAAAACTAGAAGATCAAAACAAAACGTTTATGGTCAATATGCTTTTGTATCGAAAATTTAACCAAATACCATTGAACAAACTCTCAGTGATGAAAATTGGGTTACTGCAATGCAAGAAGAGCTAAACCAATTCGAAAGGAACAATGTATGACATTTAGTTCCTAGACCAAATAATCACACTATCATTGGTACCAAATGGGTATTTAGGAACAAATTAGATGAAAGCGGGCTTGTAATTAGAAACAAGGCCAGATTAGTAGCCAAAGGGTACTCCCAAGAAGAAGGAATTGATTTTGAAGAATCATATGCACCCGTGGCCAGATTAGAAGCCATACGTATTCTACTAGCATTTGCTTCTCATATGAATTTCAAATTGTTCCAAATGGATGTAAAAAGCGCATTTTTGAATGGTTATTTGAATGAAGAAGTATATGTTGAACAACCCCCTGGTTTTGAAGAAAAGGATCAATCAAAGTATGTTTATAAATTGACCAAAGCACTATATGGACTAAAACAAGCTCCAAGAGCTTGGTATGAAAGGTTGAACAAATTTTTGATTGATCATGAGTTTCAAAGAGGGAAAGTAGACACTACTTTGTTCATCAAATACAAAAATAAAAATATTTTAATTGTACAGATTTATGTAGATGACATAATATTTGGTGCTACTGACGAAAATCTTTGTCAAGAGTTTTCTAAGATAATGCAGAGCGAATTCGAAATGAGCATGATGGGAGAATTAAATTTCTTCCTTAGACTGCAAATCAAGCAACAAAGTGAAGGAATATTTCTAAATCAGTCCAAATATGTCAAAGAGATGCTCAAGAAATTTGGAATGCAGAATAGCAAAGGGGCAAACACTCCAATGAGCTCTACAATCAAGATCGACATGGATGAAAACGGTAAATGTATCGATCAAAAGATTTATAGAAGCATGATAGGTTCTTTGTTATATTTAACTGCTTCTAGACCCGATATTCTCTTCAGTGTTTGTATGTGCTCTAGATTTCAAGCATGTCCTAAAGAATCACATCTACTTGCTGTAAAAAGGATTTTTAAATATTTGATAAAAACTACCAATCTTGGACTATGGTATCCAAAGGGGTCAACCTTTGATTTAATCGGCTATTCGGATGCAGATTTTGCCGGCTATAAAGTAGATAGAAAGAGTACTAGTGGAACTTGTTAGTTTCTTGGACATATGTTGGTTTCATGGTACTCAAGAAAACAAACAAGCGTTGCTCTATCTACTGCGGAAGCCGAGTACATAGCCGCCGGTAGTTGTTGTGCCCAATTACTTTGGATGAAATAGCAATTGAAAGATTATGGTGTTGATTATTTTGATATTCCTATTAGATGTGATAATACAAGTGCAATTTGTCTAACTAAGAATCCTGTACTGCATTCAAGAACCAAGCATATTGATGTAAGACACCATTTCATTAGAGAACATGTTGAAAACCATGATATTTGTTTAGAATATGTGAAAACAGAAGACCAAATTGCTGATATCTTTACCAAACCACTGGCCAAGGAATCATTTTGTAAAATCAGGAATGATATGGGGATGATAGAGCTCAATTAGGAAAAATTAAATAAGAAACTAAAATCTGAAAAGGTCAAGTCGATGAGTCAAGTCGACTCCATGGGAACCAAGTCGACTTCGCCAAGTCGACTTGGGAAAGTGAAGTCGACTCCGCTTCTATAACGAAGTCGACTCCACAGGGTCGAAGTCGACTTCGCCTAGGGCAAGTCGACTCCGCGCGCGCGACCGTCCGACTTCCGCGTTTTCCTCCTTTTCTTCTCCTTCTCTCTTTTCTTCCCCATTTCCCGCCTTGCTACTCTGTTTCTTTTCTCTCCTCCGGCAACAGAGCTCTCTCCCCGCCGGCGATTCTCTCCGTTTCTCCCTCCTCCGGCAGTGCCTTTCTCTGTCCGGCTGCCTCTCAGAGCTTCAATCTCCATTTCTCTCTTTCCCGGCAACCGATTCCTTCTTTCTTCCGGCAATTCCTTTCCCATTCCGGCAAGCTTTCTCTTAGTCTCCAAACCAAATCAATGGCCCCAAAACCAAGACTTCCAAAGCTAGCAGTCAAAAAACCAACCCAAAGGCCTGTGCCCAGACCTTCCCAATCCAACACTGAAGAAGATGTCCCTAGAAGACAGAGGACATCGGCAAAAAGGGCTAGAGAAGAACCCTCTACATCGACGGGTAGACGGGTTCGATTCCAAACCACTACTCAATCAACCGATTGAGCTCCAAGGTCTGAAAACCAACCTGAAAGCTCATACTCCTCAAGAATTCCGATCAAGAAGGGGCAAGTCTTGAAAATGCCCACAAACTACTTCAAGACCGAGCTGCAACATAGCCGCTTCTACAAACACTTCTATGAGCGAAACGTATTCATTCCTAAGATCATAGACTTCAAATTTCTAAGCGACTATGAGTTCGACATAGAAGAGCTGCTAGACTTCCAAGGTTGGACACAACTGTTCAAATCCGACGAAAGGATCTATCCTGATCTCACAAGACTCTTCTACTATTTATGGGATGATACCAAGTTCTCAACCTATGTCAAGGGAAGCGAGATGTATCTGGGTTCGATGAATAATCCAAACCAAAACGAAGCCATAAGGAGAATTGGGAGCATTCTTCAAGTACCCTATGAAGAAGAACAACTTCCTACAGACCTGATAATGAACAAAATCTACAACGAGCTGACAAAGAGCAACAAATACCATGCAGGCACCAAATTCCTGCATTACATGGATCTTCCTCCCAGATTCAGGGTCATCCGTCTGCTAATCGCCCATTGTATCTTGCCAAAAGGAGGCGGAAGAAATCAACTCAATCCACAGGAAGCAATGATCTTATGGAAACTGGTCAATAAGGTAAAGATCAGTCTTCCTAGACTCTTCCTCGAAGCCTTGGCATGTAAAAAGGATAACCCACGAGGCGTGCTACCCTACGGTTCCTGGATCACTAAGATCCTTGAACGATTTGAGGTTGATATAGATGGGGAACCATTTGAAGTTCCCAAGACGACAAACGCCATCAACAAGGCTTTGCTCCAACGTATGAAGATCAATCTGGAGCAGTTCAGGGATGATCGAATAAGGGAGAAGCTAGGCGAGCCAGTCCGAGAACCAGAGGATAATGCACAAGCTGAGGGGGAGCAAGCTCCCGAGGCATCGCCTGTACGGGCCGCTTCTCCTGCATCGCACGGATCCTATTCACGTCACGGATCCGCTGCACCCGAAAGAGCGCCTCCCACTTCATCTCATGAGGCTAAGCTACAAAGGATTCAAGACGATATATCAGCTCTACGGGAAGAAATGGGTCACCAAGAAGACCGACTGACGAGTCTTGTGACCGAGGTGTTGACGGCGATCAACGACATGCATTCCCGACAAGATCGAATCGATCGGGAAATGCGAACCATCCGATATCACCTCGCCTCAGGCTGTCACAAGAAGAGGCCCATGCCTGAACTCGATCCTTACGAATCAGGTTCAGTTCATAAAGCAGCAACTACCGATCACGCTTCTTCTATCTACTCATCTGCCCAAAATCGTCCTATCAAACCTATCTTATATCAGATCTCTCAATTTCAATTCACAAAATCATTAAGAATTGATAGATTTTTGATAGATTGACAAAAAGGGGGAGATAGAATAGGAATTGAGTAGAATTTTTTTAATTTTGGGTCGGGTAGCTTGTATTTAGGAGTTTCATTTCTTTTGCTTTTCATCGTAAATTGAAAACATGAATGATATGAAACTTGTTTATGATTGAAATGTGCTTATATGAATTGAATGTTTGCTAATAATCTGTTTTGAAATTTATGCAATGATTGCTTATACTCTGTTTTCGAAGATTATATAAATGCATTTATCTTGAAAGGTATAAGCTCAATTTAGTTTTGTCAATCATCAAAAAGGGGGAGATTGTTGGAAACAATGCTTCAAAACAAAATAAAATTGACCAAAGATTGAGTTTTGATGATTAACAACAACTAACTTGAGTATATTTAAAGGACTAATGAGTTTTCCATTTGTTATAAGGAACTTAAGTAGCCAAGTCGATCCCCAAGTCGACTTGGACTTCGACTTAGGGTGAAGTCGATCCCAAAGTCGACTCAACTATCGACTTGAGAAAGAACCTCAAAGGCAAAATCAACTTGCAGGTGAAGTCGCATCCCAAGTCGACTTCACATGCGACTTGGGAAGCCAAGTCGCAAACGAAGTCGACCTCGCTATCGACTTCAATCATGAAAAACTGTCCAGAGCTGAATTTTGGGGCACGAAGCTGCCCAAGTCGCAGGCCAAGTCGACTCCAGGTGCGACTTGGGTGAAGTCGCAGACAAAGTCGACGTCATCCGCGACTTGAGAAGTTCAGACTTCAAAGATGCAGTTTCAAAGCCTATTCAAAGAATCTCTCACTCAAGTTCAAAGCAAAGATTCAAGATGGAGATCAAATCAAGTCTATCAAGTCTTAAAGACCAACTGAGTCAAATGCAAAGCAAGGCGCATGATTCAACCAAGCAGGACTCAAGCTCTCCTAAGAATCACAAGATTCAAGACAATCCAAGATAAACCAAAGGCAAAGACTAAAGGAAGAAAGCCAAGCAAGCTAGAAGCAAAATCAAATGAGGATCAAGGCATTATTGGCGAAGACCAAGTCAAGTCGCAACCCAAGTCGACTCCATGATCGACTTGAGTTGAAGTCGGAAGCCAAAGTCGACTCAAGACTCAGACTTGGAAACTGACAAGGTGAAGTCGCACCCGAAGTCGACTTCACCTGCGACTTGGGTCAAGTCGATGCCCAAGTCGACCCTGACTGAAACTAGAAGTTGCGACGGAGAAGCGAAGTCGCACCCGAAGTCGACTCCATCTGCGACTTGGGTCGCAACGGTCGGATTTTATTCGAACGTTGGCGCATTAAATGCGCGCCACCTACCCTCTAACGTTCGGATTCCCTCCACGATTATAAAAGGGATTGAATGTGAACGAGGGAAGTAGCTGAGAATCATTAAGTGTGCATAACTACCAGCTACAAGAGCTTTAAAGAGATCAAGCTAATCAAAGAGGAAGAACTTTGCTTCAAACTGCAAGAGCTCAACTACTGATCATTCAAAGCCAATTCAACAAGTTCTTCTCTGCGCCAAACTGCTTCTACACAACTGTAAAGTGTAGTTTTCTTATTGTTTCTTTTGTATGTGTTGAACTTGATTTAGTTTGAGGAACTAAGATCAAGTGTAAGCAAAGTAGTGTGTGATTGGAGTGTAACTCATCACCTACTTGTGCTGTGATTTGTTGATGCCTCCTAGAGCTGGAATCTAGAAGAGAGCAGTGGCTCTAATTGTATCGAGAGAATACAATAGTGGAACCCAAGTCACAAGGAGTGTGAGCTTGGAAGAGTGGAGTAAGGAGGTTGCCCGAACCACTATAAAAATCCTGTGTGCTTGATTTATATTCCTGCTCTCTACATTATATTATTTTCCATTTCATTTCTTCATTAAGGGGACTAGATTAATCCGGGGTTAAGTTTCTGTTATAAATTTTAAATACCCAATTCACCCCTCCCCTCTTGGGTTTTGCCATCAACTCGGGACCAACAGTTTCTTGGTTCTTAGAATATTCAGGAATGAATATTTGATTTTATATATGATTGTGTATGATTTACCTTTGCATGTGTGGATTTAATGTTTTTTACAAGATTAGCTACCTTATAAAATGATTTAATTTCTTGATTTATCCTTGGAAGAGGACGATCTTTGCTAGATCCATGTGCAAGGCATAGGTTTCTACCTTTGTGTAAGGGGAGTTGTTTAACGGATAGGAATATACCGTTAAACCCTGTGTAGACATTATACAAGTTATGAACTTATCAATTTCACTTTATTTAATGGCATGGGAACATAGCAATTAAATAAGGTGTAATTAGTCTTATATAATGTTGGAAGACATATATAAAGATATATGAACTTGGGCTAGTAAATCCATATGCAATCCACCCAAAGAAAAATCAGAGCAATATAGTTTAGATTCAAGGATTTCGATCTATCCATCTTCCATCCCTAATCAGTAAACTCGTTTTTAGTATCCAGTAGTCTCGTAATCTCTACTCTGATTTCTCTTTGCAATTGTTAGTTTAGTTAAATCATAAACCCAGAATTTTCCATCCATCGAAAGCAATTTAACTAATTTATAATTCCAGTTAACAATTCCTCGTGGGATTGATACTTTACTCACTCTTTATTACTTGACACAGCATGTATACTTGCGTAAATAGCGAGTATTTTAATTGACACATACGTAGCTCGTTAAGAACCTGATCAATTGAGGAAAGGTATGAGATAGTATTCATGTGTGCTAAAATGATTAACTATGATGTATGAGATGGTATGATTGAAAGTTTTAATGTATGTTAACGTATGTGAACTTATTGAAAGTTCTAAGTTCTATATGAACTGATGATTGAATGTATGTATACAAGTAGGGATGTTAAATAGTTGACAATGAGTGAATTTTATATGATTATGGCATGGCCAGGTTGATAAAACCAATGATGTAAGAGAACATGGTAGAAGTTTATGAATGATATGCGTAGTTGATAACAACTGTCGGGTTGTAAGATTATGAACATGAATAAGGATGAAAGGGAAGCCAAAGGATATTTTTAAAATACTAAGTGTGACGATTCACAAATGTATCTTTGCTTATGATATGAATGGAGAGAAATATAAAGAATTGAAATGATGAAGAAAAAAGAATGAAATAAATTTTTTTTGGACGAGATCCAATTAAGAACCCGCCGCGTGATCAGGCCAACAATCCTGATTCACATTTACCAATCAATAAGATCTTGGAGTAAGGCTCAGGATGTGACACCTCAAGTCGGGGGCACCACAGTCACATTGAATAGTATCAATAAAAACTCATAATGACCATATCGAGTTTTGAAAGCTGTTTTAGGAATAACTTCTTTTTAAATTTTAATTGATGGTTTCTTGACCATAAATCTACTTTGGAAAATACAAATGCACACTGTAGTTGATCAAATAGATCATCAGCTTAAGGAAGTAAGTATTTATTCTTGGTAATCACTTTTTTCAATTTCCTGTAATTAATACATAGCTTCATTTTGTTATCTTTCTTCTTTACAAAAACATTAGTGCTCCTAAGGTGACTTACTAGATTAAATAAACCTTAAATCAAGAAAATATTACAATTACATCCTCAATTCTTCAAAATTAGAGTAGCGTTGCTATTAATTTTATGACGAAGTCAATTTCTCTTACTAGGGTATTCTTGACAACTCTTTTGGAAATACATTCTGGAATCCAACTTAATCTCTTTACTCTCTCTGTTGGTGAGACTGAAATAAGACATCTATGTCAAACCTTCTTTAAAAATATTCTAGATTGGAAGGCTTATATAAGGTGTGATACTACCAATTGACTTTCTTTGAAATCAACTTTCTCGTCACCAGGTGCTCATAAACAAACATAGTGCTCATGAAAGTAAATTCTATGTATCTGCCTAACTAATTGATTCATTCTTAAAATAATATCCAAATCTTCCATAAACATGATTGAAATATGCATTGATATTGTTAGACTTTTAATTTCTAATGCACGTACCATATAAGCATACTCACTAATAAACTCCCTCAACAGGTAATGTCACTTGGACATTCTTAGTCAACTCATTGACTTTTAAACTAGGCTCTCACACAAAATGTTCTGATAAACAAATCTATTTGGACTCGTATCAAATAATGCATGGGCATAAATTTCAAATAGACAAATAATGCTAGTTGTGGTATTAGTTGGTGAGTGAGCCTAATTAGGTATTAGTGTGCAAACTTGTGCTTAAGTTTATAAAATTGGTTGTCGTCCAGCATCCTGATATTGTTACCTTGTTGGTATACCAAGTAGACAATTTTGACTCCATTGTCGTGGTTGTCTAGCATTTTTGGTTGTTATACAATCTTTACTAATATGACCTGATTTTCCACAATTGTATCACATAAAACCCACAACACAATCTAATGACTTATGACCATTCTTGAAATTTTTGTAAATATGCTTACAAGGTTTGCTTTTGTGTCCCTAAAATTGCTCAAATTGCAAATATTCCATAAGATTTACATAAAATTACAAGCATGTTCCTCTCATTAGAATGCTATTAGAATTTTTCATAAAATGATGATAATGCCCTTTTAAAACAAGGGAGACACTTGTAATTTTTCCCAATATTATAAACATATTTCTATTTAATTATAGAATTTTTTTATGTATATTATTATTATAGATTTTTGGAAATATGGTTACAATATTTGCAAAAATTATAATTGTATCACTTATTTAAAAGGACATTATCGTCATTTTATAGAAAATAGAGACAAAAAGACAAAATAGAGATTTAATCACTACAGGACGAAATAGCAATTTTTTAGATATTTTAATCCAAATTTAGATTTTTGTGGAAAAATGAAGAAAAATTTATAATTTGCAATCCGGGTGTTCGAATTTGATGAAATTTTTTATGGATGGTTAAAAATTCATGATAGACATGATGAATGAGTTAAGATGTGATCAAAATCACAAATCAAGGGTCAAGATAAAACGTCAAATGATGATAAAAAAGTAGCTTAACTTTTAATTAATTTTACTTTTGACTTTTCAATAAAATAAATAATAAAAAATTTAAAAATTAAATGCAAATACAACTGCAGTAAGGTTGTGAGCAGAGGGTGGTTGGGAGGTTTGACTAAGATCAACGGTCCATGATCATCATCATCTTTAATCAACAGCTAGGATTTATTTAGCTTAAATTAAATAATCTGAAAAATCAATCAATAAATAAATAATAGGGCTGCACAGGGTGGAATTTCAAAAAGAAATACCAATTTATAATTAAATACCTCAAGCTAGGGGGTAAATTATAAATTCTTGAAAAATCCATCCCTATAAATAGGGGACATCCAAGGCATCATATCCCAGCTCCACTTGAGCCATTCCAAGCCCCCAAACCATCCCACATGTCCAAGGAAGAAGAAGAGGAAGTTAGAGAGAGAAAGTGTGAGAAAAAGTGGGATATCTTCACTTTGGGTAAGTGATTTCTACCCAAATTTTTTTTGAATGTTCAGTAGGATAAAACCATGCTTATATAATGCCTAAGCATGAGAAAATAAGTATAGATATAATGCCTAATTTGAATTATGCCGAAACATCAAAAATTTGGGGCAAAGATAGAGCATTCGGGAAGATAACATAGGATATGTGTAAATAATGCTCCAAAATTGAAAAATGATGATTTGTGATGAATAAATATGATATTGGAATGATGATATATTAATTTCATAATTTTTAGAATTAAGGATTATGCTTAAGTGAATTTATGTTGATTTTTAATATATGGAAAAAGTGATTTATTTAGCCAAGTAAATAATGATAAATTTAAAATGTATGAATTTTTCCATGATATACTAAGCATAAGCTATGTCATGATATTTTTTATTTTTGGAACCCATGAACAGTAACCACGTCGTTGTGAACAGTAACCTCGCATGAACAGTAATTTGCTACAGTAACAACGTGATTTTGGAGAAAATTTGAGATTACTATTTAAATATAAGGATGAAATTTTTGAGAAACCTATGCATAAAAATATCCATATAAAGAAATAATGCCCAAAAATTATAGAGCATGCATGAGAAGCAGCTTGAATAGAAGAAATAAAATAACCATTTCTTTGAATAGGAAAAGGAAAAGAAAAATTTGAGGACACCAACTGAGGAGGTAAGCAAGTTATATCTTTTGCAAATTATTTCCAAAATTCTTGAAATTATTTATAATTTGCTTTATGAAATTTATTTAAGGTTGGCCATACCTATAACTGCTTTACATGAACTGTAGTTCGTTTTGTTAAATTGTTTATTGAATGTTTTTTATAAAATTGTTTATGATTTGCAAATATCATGCCGACATGTGTATGTAAATGAGTATGTGCACGAGGAATAGGCCATAGTCGAGGTAGTAAGCAGACCGGATGTCCCCCTCGCTATTGCCAAGTCGCTTATATAAGCCTAGGCCGGCGGCGACCTCCCTGAGATGGGAGCATGTATGGGATGGGCGCCTAGCTAACGTCGCATCTAAAGGAATATCATGAATGTTATGTATGCATTGCATTTGCATTTTATGAAATGCATGAAAATGATTGAAAAATTATATATGGCTTGCTTACTGAGTATTATTACTCACCCATGTTTTTTTTAACAACAGACAGGAAATGATGAGGAAGACAACATGCCGAGTGTTATATAGTTTTTGATATGAATATATGTAAATTTTATGTAAAGACAACGATGATAATTTTGAGATGGAAATGAATATTTTTATTCCAATGGAAATGTTTATGGAACAGCTTTTGATCATAATGATGATATGTGAAATATATTTCATGTTGGATAAATGATAGAAATTTTCCATGTATTGATGTTATATATAAAAAAAAATCAAGTCGTGTGATTAGGGCAAAAATACTGAGTCATGTTTACCAATCAAAAAGGGTCTCGGAGTAAGGCTTCTAGGCACTCTAGTTCGTAGCACCACAGAAGTTGGTATCAGAGTATGGATTGGTAAATAGGCAGAAGAGGAAAGAAATGATCAAGCTAGAATACATGAAATCATGATTTTGATGAATTTATTTATTATTGATGATTTATATGTATAGATGGCAGATAGAGGAAAGGCTCCACTAAGTGCAAGGGAACTAGAAGAAGCGCAGGAACCGGAACGGGCTCAGGAGAGAGTTAACAGATGGTTAGCCTCTCAAGAAGGTTTAACCCTAAGACCCCTAGCTCCCACTAGTTACTAGACACTCCCATATATTAGGGGACCAGAAGCACGTTGCCTAATAGTCCCCAGCCATCCACCAGGATATCTGGTATTATCTAGAATCCACCAAGGAGAGTCCTCTAACAAGGCACTTGCACCCCCAGATTCTCCAGTCTATACCCCAGGTTGCCCACTTCCTAGACCGTCGGTAGTTACCGATTGGGTTGCTGAGCAGGATTTACAAAGATATTGGCGAAGGAGAGTTGCCCCGGTCCCACCTAACCCAGGACTGTGGTTTAGGTTTGATGCAGGATATATCTAGTTCCGATACGGAACACCATGGGCACAAATTGACCGCCTGGAGAGAGAGGCTGCCCAGGGACGCTGGGAAGCTCTGGCAAGGGGAGAAGAGGTAATGGAGCAACCTCCTCCGAAACAACCGGATGAAGTCATCTTATGGGTCATAGAATTAGAGGTAAGGCCCGAATCCCCACCTCCCTCTCCTCCAGCAGATGATGATGAGGACCCCATAGAATGGTCCGATAGTGAAGAGGGTGACGAGAACCCAGGACACCAGGACTGGTCTGATACCAGTACGGTCACTGAGGAACCCACACGGTTACCCTTCAATCTCAGGAGGTTCCTGAGGCTAAGGAGAAGGGGACAATAAATGGGATGGGAACCAGGAAGACATAGCCACCGCCATTGCCAAGACTTTTTATTTTTCTCTTTATAGATATGTAAATATTGTTGGAACAAGTACATAAGACTAAGTTAGCC
Source organism: Annona cherimola (assembly GCA_030490835.1). Taxonomy (NCBI): domain Eukaryota; kingdom Viridiplantae; phylum Streptophyta; class Magnoliopsida; order Magnoliales; family Annonaceae; genus Annona; species Annona cherimola. The sequence continues at coordinate 49,830,220 of CM059973.1, read as the reverse complement.
TATGTACAAAAGTTTGACTGATGTATAAATGGTTTGCTGATGACTTATGATAATATATGTGAATGATGTGATCATATGATTATGTGTTGAATTTATTTTATGATGAATATTAATGTTATGCTAATGAATGTTTCATGAAGTTGAAAATGCCGCTTACCAGAGCTAAAGCAAGAGCTAACAAAGGAAGGACCCCAATGGAGGAATCTGTTGATCAGGCAAGGGGCGAAGCCAGTAAAAGAATGTATAGGGCAGAATCCGAGGAGCAATCCTCTAGGGCTCGCCCACGGTGAGAGGAAAGCCCTAGACCTCAAACAGAGATTAATATAGAAGAAAGAATTGCTACGGCCATTGAGAAAGCTATGCAACAATGGACAACCCAGGCTGTTGGGTTATTACAAAATGAAAAACCAGCAGGCCCCACCATCAAGAGGAGACGGGGAAAGACCAGGGCCCTCAGCCTATCCCGGTACGTCAAGGGAGTGGAAGATAGTCTCCTTGAGACCGACAGAAAGGTTATCAATGCCTTTCTTGCTCAGCGCTCGCCCAAGTTTGCAGGGGAACTAGACCCCCTCATTGCAGAGCAATGGATTAGGAAAATTAAGAAACTATTCAGAATATCACCCTGCAACGATCAGCAGAAAGTGTTGTGCGTCACCTACCTACTGGTAAAAGATGCCTATGAATGGTGGGAGACCCTAATGGAATGCAAGTCACGTGGCATGAATTTTTGTAGGAATTTAACAAAGAATATCTCCTTGTAAAGCTACAGAGCCAAAGGGTGATAGAATTTGAGAAACTCTACCAAGGCAAGATGACAGTTACAGAATACGCCACAAAGTTGAACGCCTTAGTGAGATATGTGCCGTGAATAGCCAATGTGCCAGAAAATAAGGCACAAAGGTTCCAGAGGGGATTGAGACCCCAGTTAAGAGAGGGATTAGCCCCATTATTAATAAAGGATTATGCCTCTAACATTGAAAGGGCTAGGGCATTGGAGATAGAGTCTATGAGGACTCAGGAGCTTAGGCAAGCTCAAAAATAATTCTTTACAACCTCCAAGGAAGGTGAGGCTAATAAAGAGAAAAGGAGAATCACCGGGAAAAAGAAAATCGGCGACAAGACAAAGAGCACCCCGACTTGCAAGACTTGCCACAAACGCCATTCAGGTGAATGTTTACAAGGGATGGGGAAATGCTACAAATGTGGCCAAGCAGGTCATGTGGCTCGGGACTGCGGGACTGACGAAGCTAAAATATTAAAGTGCTTCAACTGTGGTCAAGTCGGACACATTTCGCCCAACTGTCCGAATAAACCACAAGGAGCACCAGCTCCAGGGAGGCTGGCCTAGCAAAAGGTCCCCACCATCACCAATCGGCCTGGTATTGCTGCTAACCCAGTGCATGTCCAAGACCTCACCTGAACGGAGTCACAAGAGATGGAAGAGAAAGTGATTACATGTATGATTTACATTTTAGGAAATTCTGCAGTAGCTTTATTTGATTCTGGAGCTACGCATTCATTTATATCATACCAATTCGTAATCACACACGCACTTCGGGTAGAAGAAACCAGCAGTACTATACATGTAGAATCCCTAGTATATAGATTGACAAGTATAAATCAAATTTGCAAGGCATGTCCTATTAGGATAGGAACAAAAATATTGGAAGTTGATCTCATCCTATTGCCAATGACAGAATTTGATATCATACTAGGGATGGATTGACTAAGTCAATGGGGTGCGGCAATTGATTGTAGAAATAAAAAGGTGCAATGTGAAGCACCAAAAGATGAAATAAAGATCAGTAAAATAAGACAGTCAGAAAACACAATAAGGACGGTATCAGCTATGAAAGCAGCTAAGTTGATACGCCAACAATGTACAGCCTATCGATCTCTATAAACACAATAAAAAGAGATAGAGTACCTATGGAACAAATTCCAGTGGTAAAAGAATTTTTAGATATTTTTCCAAAGGAGCTATGTAGTTTACCACTGGAAAGAGAAATGGATATGGAAATAGAAATTATCCAGGAGACAACCCCAATATCTAAGGCTCCATATAGAATGACACTAGCCGAATTGGCTTAATTAAAAGTACAAATCCAAGATTTATTGGATAAAGAATTTATTAGACCCAGTGCATCACCTTGGGGAGCTCCGGTACTATTTGTAAGAAAAAAAGATGGGAGTTTGAGACTCTGTATTGATTACAGAGAATTGAATAAAGTAACAGTCAAGAATAAGTACCCACTCTCGAGAATAGATGATCTTTTTGATCAATTGAAAGAAGCTTTGACAATTTCGAAAATTGATTTACAGTTAGGATACCACCAGTTGAGGATATGTCCAAAGGACATCCATAAAACAGCATTCAGAACAAGATATGGGCATTATGAATTCTTAGTCATGCCATTTGGACTAATGAATGCCCCAGCTGTATTTATGGATATGATGAACAGGATTTTTCGAGAATTTTTAGATCAATTTGTGGTGGTATTCATTGATGATATATTGATTTATTCAAAAACGGAAGGAGAGCATGAGAAACATTTGAGGATAGTATTGGAAATTCTTCGAAGGGAGAAATTATATGCTAAATTCAAGAAATGTGAGTTTTGGTTGAGGTTGAAACATGTAGCCTTTCTCGGCCACATTATATCCAAGAAGGGAGTACAAGTAGACCCTCAAAGGATTGAGGCAATAACAAAGTGGCCACAGCCAACAAATATCATAGAAATAAGAAGTTTCTTAGGGCTAGCTGGCTACTACAGGAGATTTGTGGAAGGATTCTCACAATTGTCAACTCCACTCACAAAGATGACAAGAAAAGGAGTTAGGTATGAATGGATATAAGAATGTGACAATAGCTTCCAAGAATTAAAGAAAAGATTGGTAAAAGCGCCAATTCTAACACTGCCTATGGAAAAGGAAGGGTTTATGATCTATAGTGATGCCTCAAAGAAAGGATTAGGATGTGTACTGATGCAAAATAGAAAATTTATATCATACGCATCGAGACAACTCAAGCCAAATGAGGTAAACTATCTAACTCATAACTTAGAATTGGCAGCAGTAGTCTTTGCCTTAAAAATTTAGAGACACTATTTATATGGAGTTAAATGTGAGGTCTATACTGATCACAAAAGGCCTCAAGTATATTTTTACTCAAAAGGAATTAAATATGAAGCAAAAAAGATGGCTCGAGTTACTTAAGGATTATGACCTCAACATTTTGTATCATCCAGGCAAAGCTAATGTAGTAGCCGATGCGCTAAGTAGAAATATTAGCTTAGCACATTTCATCACAAAGGAAGAAGAGCTACTACAAGAATTGAGACAATTAGAATTAATTGTAAGCCCACCTGGGGTACAAGTTAGATTGTCTCAATTACAAATCCAGTCAAATCTATTTGAGCAAATTAAAATGGCTCAACAAGAAAATGGGGATTTAAAGAGTTATGTGGAGAAAATGATCAAGAAAAATCCCACGAATATGTACAAGATGAACATGGGATGTACAGATATAGGGGTCGCCTGTGTATACCCAATCAAGAGGAAATAAAGGAACAGATATTGAAAGAAGCACATTTCTCTCCATTTTCAATGCATCTAGGTAGCACCAAGATATATCAAGATATTAAAAGAATGTACTGGTGGAATAATATGAAGAGAGAAATTGCCGAATATGTGGCTAAGTGCCTAACATGTCAAAGGGTTAAGGCTGATCATCAAAGAACCCTTGGAAAATTACAGTCGCTCGAAGTCCCATCATGGAAATGGGATGATATTACTATGGATTTTATTAAAGGATTGCCAAGAACCCAAAATGGAAATGATGCTATATGGGTAATAGTTGATAGATTATCAAAAGTAGCTCATTTCCTAGCCATTAAGAAAAATTTTACTGCTGAACGACTGACTAAGATTTATGATAAGGAGATAGTGAGACTACATGGAGTACCTAAATCAATAGTTTCTGATCGAGATTCCAGTTTTACGTCTCGATTTTGGAAAAGTTTACATCAAACCTTATGTACACAGCTAAAATTCAGTACAACATTTCATCCTCAAACTGATAGACAGATAGAAAGGGTAAATCAAATTGTTAAGGATATGCTGAGGATGTGCACAGTAGAATTTGGAGGATCTTGGGATGAATATTTGGCTATGGCAGAATTTGCTTATAACAACAGTTATCAAGTAAGTATTCAAATGACCCCATATGAAGCTTTGCCAACAGCCCTCAGTGTCATCCACAATGTATTTCACATCTCCATACTAAGAAAATATATTTCCGATGCTACTCATGTGTTGATAGCGGAGAATTTGCCGATCTAAGAACACTTGAACTATGAGGAAAGGCCACTTAAAATTGAATTTCAAGATCAAGAAGCTTCGGAGCAAAGAGATCGAGTATGTAAAGGTTCAATGGAATCGATATTCAGAGTCCGAAGCCACTTGGGAGCTACGAGAAGAGGTTGAAAGGAAATATCCTCAATTGTTCAAGGAAAGATAGGTTTCGGGACGAAACCTATTGTAAGGGGGGGAGGATTGTGAAACCTGGACAATATACACGTCATTTTGGGTTGTAAACCCTAGATTCTTTTGTAATTATTTTTATGATAAATAAAAATTCATGAATTATATTAGTGGATATGCATATTGGAGATTGAAATAATGCAATTAGGAATTTAACCCCCGTAAATAGTGCCCGTTAATAGTAACTGGGGATTAAGACTCGTGATTAAGAGTTAATCACTTAGATTAACCTAATCAAAAAAATACAAAAATAGAGATTTAATCATTACAGGACGAAATAACAATTCTTTTGGATATTTTAATCCAAATTTGGATTTTTGTAGAAAAATGAAGAAAAATTCATAATTTGCAATCCGGGAGTCTGAATTCGATAAAAAATTTTATGGATGGTTAAAAATTCATGATGGACATGTTGAATGGGTTAAGATGTGATGAAAATCACAAATAAACGGTCAACATGAAACGTCAAATGATGATAAAAAAGTAGCTTAACTTTTAATTAATTCCACTTTTGACTTTTTAATAAAATAAAAAATAAAAAATAAAAAAATTAAATGCAAATACAGCTGCAGTAGGGGCGTGAGCAAAGGGTGGTTGGGAGGTTTGACCAAGATCAACGGTCCATGATCATCATCATCTTTAATCAACGGCTAGGATTTATTTAGCTTAAATTAAATAATTTTAAAAATTAAAAAAAATTAAAAAAAATAGGGCTGCATAGGGTGGGCTGGAGCAGGCCTAGGGTGGCAGATCTTGGCTCAAAGCAATTTTTAAAATTAAAAATAAATACCAATTTATAATTAAATACCTCAAGCTAGGGGTAAATTCCAAATTCTTGAAAAATCCAACCCTATAAATAGGGCAGCAGGGGGGCGTCTAAGGCATCATATCCCAGCTCCACTTGAGCCATTCCAATCCCCCAAACCATCCCACACGTCCTAGGAAGAAGAAGAGGAAGCCAGAGAGAAAAAGTGTGAGAAAAAGTGGGATATCTCCACTTCGGGTAAATGATTTCTACCCAAATTTTTTTTGAATGTTAAGTAGGTTAAAACCATGCTTAGATAATTCCTAAGCATGAGAAAATAAGTACAGATATAATGCCTAATTGGAATTATGCCGAAATATCAAAAATTTGGAACAAAGATAGAGCATTCGGGAAGATAACATAGGATATGTGTAAATAATGCTCCAAAATTGACAAATGATGATTTGGGTTGAATAAATATGATGTTATAATGATGATATATTAATGTCATAATTTTTAGAATTAAGGATTATGCTTAAGTGAATTTATGTTGATTTTTAGTATATAGATAAAGTGATTTATTTAGCCAAGTAAATGATGATAAATTCAAAATGTATGAATTTTTCCATGATATACTAAGCATAAGCTATGTCATGATATTTTTTATTTTTGAAAAAAATGTCAATTTTTGGAACCCATGAACAGTAACCATGTCGCTGTGAACATTAAATTGCTACAGTAAATTACTACAGTAAACATCGTGATTTTGGAGAAATTTTGAGATTAATATTTAAATATATGGATGGAATTTTTGAGGAACTTATGGATAAAAATATCCATATAAAGAAAAAATGGCCAAAAATTATAGAGCATGCATGGGAAGCAGCTTGAATAGAAGAAATAAAATAACTTTTTCCTTGAATAGGAAAAGAAAAAGAGAAAGTCGAGGACACCAATTGAGGAGGTAAGCAAGTTATATCTTTTGCAAATTATTTCCAAAATGCTTGAAATTGTTTGTAAATTGCTTTATGAAATTTATTTAAGGTTGACCATACCTATAACTGCTTTACATGAACTGAAGTTCGTTTTGTTAAATTGTTTATTGAATGCTTTTTATGAAATTGTTTATGATTTGCAAATATCATGCCGACATGTGTATGTAAATGAGAATGTGCACGAGGAATAGGCCATAGTCGAGGTAGTAAGCGGACTAGATGTCCCCCTGCTATTGCTAAGTCGCTTATATAGGCCCAGGCCGGCGGCGACCTCCCTGAGATGGGAGCATGTATGGGATGGGCACCTAGCTAGCGTCGCATCTAAAGGAATGTCATGAATGCTATGTATGCATTGCATTTGTATTTTATGAAATGCATGAAAATGATTGAAAAATTATGTATGGCTTGCTTACTGAGTATTATTACTCACACATGTTTTTTTTAACAACAGACAGGAAATGATGAAGAAGGCAGCATGCCGAGTGTTATGCAGTTTTTGATATGAATATATGTAAATTTTATGTAAAGACAACGATGATAATTTTGAGATGGAAATGAATATTTTTATTCCAATGGTCATGTTTATGGAACATTTTTTTATCATAATGGTGATATGTGAAATATATTTCATGTTGGATAAATGATGGGAATTTTTCATGTATTGATGTTATATATAAAAAAAATCCTGCCGTGTGATCAGGGCAACAATCCTGAGTCAAGTTTACCAATCAAAAATGGTCCCGGAGTAAGGCTTCTAGGCACCCTGGTTTGGGGCGCCACAACATCACTATAAGTTTTGATTTAGCTAAGAATTACTTATATAGGAATGCCTTCAACTAAACCATCTTCAATTTTGTAAATATGACTCTCTTCTTTCCAATTTTAATAGAAGACAAAAGGAACATGACAGCAAAGGCTTGCCTAACCTTGTCATTGGTTAAAACTTCCTTTTCAGTCTTGAAGACATGTTGCTACAGCTTCCACCACTAGTAGGCTTCACAGTGAGGTTTGAATGGAGCAAAAAGCACGTTTTGATGATCATCAAAACTTGGGAAGTCAAAAACCTTTTCTAACACCTTAATTAGTATCTAGTGGCTATGCAATCACCACGAATGAAGGATAGGGGTTTCTAATGATGAAATGCATTAATATCACACCGATCTATTTTTCATTGTGGATCTAGGCTACTTATAATCACTATACTCATGTATTCCATTATTGTTTCTTGACCTTTATCACTAATCCTCTTGTTTACTTCGCATGACACATCTCTTTCTTCCTGCTTACCAGTTCTTGACTTTTCCACTAGAACTTAAGCCCCTAGGTTTTGATATTGTACTTGCCTCTAGCTCACTTGCATAAAAGTAGTTAACTTCAATTTGTTATGTCCCTAGTGATGAATCTTTTTGCTTCTTAGTACTAATGGTGATTCTTATCAAGCAACCTGTTCTACCTGTGCTTGCATTCATTCTCAATAACGAAACATGTTTGTTTAAAACATTGAAAAGGTCTCATCTTATCCATTTAAATGATGATTAAGCATGGATGTTTTAGTTAGAGTTTCAATTGAAGACTTATCCATCTTCATATTAGGCCTTTTTTAGATTCAACTACAAGTTGATCCTTAGCTTATTTCTTTTTTTATTTTTTACTAGGATTTAGCATGTGGTAGCTGTTTAGGCATTAAGATCATCGATCAATTTCCATTCTAGCAGAGAAGAAAATATAAATATAACCTAGTTAGCATATTTTCTAAGTAATGAGTACATTCTAAATAGATTTTCTTTTTCTTAGATACCTCACTCCTTTATGAGCTTTTGAGCAAATAGCCTTTTATAGTTATCAGCCAATATTTCATTATCAAGGTTTATTACTGGGTCAGCCATTACTTGGGTTGCTGGTTTTTTACCTTTCTTCCAATTGATATTTTTAGCGTGTGGCTTCAAAGGTGTAAGTGGGACTACAACCTTTATAGCCATTTGGAATGATATCCAACTTTTTATTTAGTTCTTAGTACTACGGATAAGATTTCTTTCTCCATATTACAACTCTTTTTCTAGTCTTAAGTAGTAGGGAGTGACTTTCCTTGGGTTTTAGGATTAAGTTATATCGATTAACCTAAATTGATCATTTTCTGGCCTAAAAAAAGAACAACTTAGGATTAAATTTGTAAATTTATTTAATTTTTAATAACCTTATGATAATTAATTTGCTAGAATTCCATATATGTAACCACTCTGGGATCATCTACAACAAAAGGACCCAAAAAACTGATCCTAGCATATATATTTAACATAAATCCTCAAGATCAATTTACACATATATGACATAATTAATTATTATAAATAAATAATCCTAAAAAATTCACAATCTTTCTAGTCAAGTATCTATATTTCATCTATGGCATAAAATAAAATAAATACATGTTCAAATCTTTTAATTCATGCCGTTTAATAATAAATTAAAATATTAAATTGCCCTTTAAAATCTTTTGATGGTCTAAATTTAGTGCCCCACTTAATTTGATTCACTTAGAAAATATTAAGTTAGTCCCCACATGACTAGCAAGAAGTAGGGTATTTTAAAAAGGATAATTTCTCAATTAAAACTTAATTAAATGATAGAATAATTATTTAATCTATTAACTTAAAAATTAGGCCTCAAGGGAAAAATCTAAACCTTGCATTGAGTGTAGATGCTTCAAAAATGACATATTTGATCATATAAATTAGAGTTAAAATGATCAATGTACAACAAAATGGAGTGAAAGCCAAATAAGTTTCCACATCATCGGTTGGTCTACTGGAGCTCATCTTCTTGCACTAGGCTATTTTTTATGATGGACTAGGCTCAAGCATTAGCCTAGACAAAAAACAATAGTGTCTAGAGTGCAATTTAACACTAACAGATATTCCTACAAATAATACAACATCTCATCCCCTTCCTGCAAAATACTCAAAATCACTTCAAATCAAAGATAAATTCCATCCAATGCATATTTATAAAAAAAATTAACATTCAAGCTCGCTTAGTCCCAAAGCATGAAAATCCATTATATATGTAAAGAGTTCCATTTCTATATAATTGGGTTACAATGAAGCAGTAACCCTCTCAATTTTTAAGATATTGATTGTTGATGCAAAATTCAAGTTATTTATTATATTTATTATCACTTGTTTATCTAATAGACCAATTTTTATTCAAATTAGGTATGTGCATAGGCTACATTTGCTTAAAAATAGATATATTTGTGTATAAATTAAGAGAAATGATTAAATCCATTTACTGTATATTAAAGTGTAATAATACTTTATAGAATCATTTATCCATGTAGTAGTAATATTTTAGACAGTTTAGATATTGAAAATACTATTTTTAAAATTGATATTTAGCATTAAACCAATTTATTCCTTGATTTTACACATTTGTAAGTGGGGCCCATGCACAATGATACTAAATGAATGAACAATGCTGATTTTAGATAGAGTGGATTTTCTATTAGCTATAAGATATTAAAAATGAAGGGAGTTACATGAAAGAAGGGTCTCATGGAAGCTTACCTTATATTTAAATATTTTTTTTTATTTTGAAGCATCACACGCCAGTACATCTTTGCCTTTTCTTTTGATAAAAATTAAACCAATAATAAAAAATAATGGTTGCATTAAAATTGAAAAATCAAATTCATGTCTTTGATGAATCAGGGATTATAAATTCCATAACCTGTACCACAGATATACATATTGATATATAACTAGAAATCTATGATGAAATATTGCTTGGGCTGTAACATTGTTAAATCTAGGCAAATAATATATATATAATTTCATGCACTTATTATGTATATTAATTTATATCAATTTTATCATCACACATAATTTAGGAAAATATTTGAATCATGATTATATTCACATAATTTTATATCCAAACTTAAGAATATAAAACAAGTTATCTCAATAATACAATTACGCAACCTAAAATTGTATGAATATTCTTAAAATATTTGCGCAAAAATAACAACAATAATAAATAAATATTATTTGTTCAATTGAAGTAAATATTTATTAGAACATTTATCAATTCTCAAAATAAAATTCTACTTGTCTTAATCTCTTGTCGTAGCCCTAGCTCCTCTTCATAATCTCCCCCTTCTAGTACTCTATATGCAATCTATTAAATTCGGTGACAGCTAGGGTGAAGATCCAGTAGCATCTCCCAAGGATGTGTGATATTTCAAAAAGTAAAGGACTACGTATATGTGAGAATACACTTGTACAATCCTAAATATCTACAACTATCATATCATTTAATAACATGGCAACAAAAAGAAAATAAATCTCATCATCTATATATGAAAGCACGACTACCAACCATGGTGGAAGTAAATACACTTTAACAATCCTCAATTATATTCATAAGGCCTGAGCAGACCACACATTCATGAACCATAACCGAATATATATACGTCCCACTACTCAAAATAACATATATGCATTTGTATCTATCATCTTATAAATACATCAGTCTCAAAATGACTACAATCAAAGGTTACACTACTTACACCTATCGTAATCTACCTCAGCTTAAATCAAACATAACCTAGCCCACAACTATGTATTTGCAATAGTAAAACATAAAAACAAATATTTCAGTGCAGACGAACTCTATAAGTAGGTGAGATTAGTGAAGATAACAATAAACTCTTTCCAAATTCATCACGTATGTCATGCCACATATGCATGCAAATATCAAGCTCTGACTGGTCTTAAACAATCATATTATGTCATAAACACACATAAAACTAAACTAACCTCATGTTCATCAAGACCAATCACTTACCCTATCCTCATATCAATCAAGGACCACAAACAACACAACGCAAACAATACACACACGTCACGTGTGCCACAAGTACCATGCCCATGCTAAAACCATGACTCATGTCATTTCACAAAACCATCCATCATGTGGTTTTGAAAAATCATGAAAAAGTAAATAACCAAATCTTTTATCAAAGAGCCTAGAACCAAATCATAAAATTAACACGTGGCATGCAAAATCCTTCACAAAACCATCTTGGAATTCAACCATACATTACATAACTCATCCTCCAGGGATCTCAATAGTCCCAACTTCAAGCTAAGTGCTACCCTCACTAACATCAAACTCAACATAGGTTCATTTCAAACAACTTTACCATCTTCAATGTAAGGGTTTCACAATTCCAGCCTACATCCAGCCATAACCTTAAACAACCACGTTTAACTTCAAATTCCAAATCATAAATCTCATTCACATCAAGCCATCACAAGTTCCATTCCATGCAATTTTTCATCACATATGTCCTTAATCATGTGCAACATATCATCTACATCATCACGGTCCTACATACCCATTTATACATAATTATATCACATTGAGTCTCATTTAAGCATTTCATTGAACACAACATAGGAATCATATAAAAATCATACAAAACTCACAAAAATGCTATTCTACCCAATACATAATAATATCATGAGAAAATACTTCAAATCACTTCCATTATATCATTCACATGCTTTTCTACTAAAATTTCCAATGTGTAACCTTCTAACAATCTCTAACACAAGTCACATACCCTCAAATCCATTCAATAAAAGTTGGAGACCTAAATAAACATTAAAACATATGATTTTCAATTCAAATTCATTATTATTTCATCCATCATTTGTTTCAAAGGAAATAGGCAACGATCGTGTTTTGATGATTAAACAAACTCAATTTGAGTTAAATAAGGTTCTAATTCAATTTATCTAAGTGTTTGCAAGGTTTCATAATGTGCAAATGAAGTCTGACAGGTCAAGTCGATTCTCAAGTCAACTCAGGCATCGACTTAGGTCAAGTCGATCCCCAAGTCGACTCCAGATGCGACTTCGAATGGAATTTTATGGCCAGCGCTGAAACTGAAGAGCAAAAGCTGCCGAAGTCGCACTCGAAGTCGACTTCGCATGCGACTTAGGTAAAATCACAAATCAAGTCGACTCCAGATATGACTTCAAATATAATTTTATGGCCAGCGTTGAAACTGAGGAACAAGAGTTGCCGAAGTCGCACTTCAAGTATACTCCATCTGCGACTTGGGTGAAATCGCGGACCCAAGTCGACTCCAGTATCGACTTCGAAGAACCCAGAACTTTCAGCGCTGAAATTAGGAATTCAGAAAGTGAAGTCATATACCCAAGTCGACTTCACATGTGACTTGAGTAAAGTCGGGACCCAAGTCGACCCAGACATTCGACTTAAGTCAAGATGAAGATATGCAAAGTCTAGACAAGCAGCTATTCCAAGTTTAATCATTCAAGACAGAACATTGGACCATTTCTATGAACTCCAAGCTTCAAGTACTCTAACTTCAAGACATGAAGTTAAAGATTTCAAGAAAAGATGATCACGTTGAGTTCCAAATGAAAGAAATTAGTGAAAGAATAATTAATGTGAAGAATATCAAGCAAACAAGATCACTTTAAAGAGATTCAAGTTCTAACTGGTACACACAGAAAGTGAAGTCGCACACGAAGTCGACTTCACCAGCGACTTGGGTCAAGTCCAGGACCAAGTCGACCTAAGGAGGAACTTGAGGAATTTGCTGGGGACCGAAGTCGCACCCCAAGTCGACTTCAGTATGCAACTTGGGTCCCAACGGTCGGAAAATTCGAACGTTGGCGCATTAAATGCGCGCCACCTACCTCCAAACGTTGGAATTTACTCCACCATTATAAATATGCATTCAAGTGAACGTGCTAGAGGTTGGTGAGAGCATTAACTGTGATTCAACTACCATCATCTCCAAGCATTATGTGATCAACACAAGTTTTCAAGGGAAGAACAAAGTTCAAACTTGCTGCATGCTTTAATGCTGTTCAAAGCTTTTATTCTACAAGTTCTTCCACGAGCTGAATCTGCCTACAGAATCTGTAAAGTGTAGATTTCTTTATTTGATTCATTGTTTGTTTATGATACTTGGTTTGATATTGGTGTTTCGAACCAAGTGATAGCAAAGTAGCGTTGTGACTCGAGTGGGACTTTTCACCTAATTGTGCTGTGATTTGTGTATGCCCCCTAGAGTTGGAATCTACAAGAGAGCTGAGGCTCTATTTGTATTCATGAAATACATAGTGGAACCCAAGTCATAAGAGGTGTGAGCTTAGAAGAGTGAAGTAGGGGAGGTTGCCCGAACTAATATAAAATCTTGCCTATTGCTGTGTTTTGTATTTCTGCTTTTATTGTATTATTACTCTCCATATTTCCCATTTATTTCATTAAGGGGACTGAACTAAACTGGGGCAAATTTCTGTTTAAGTGAAAAATTTTAAATACCTAATTCACCCCTCCCCTCTTGGGTAATTGTCATAAACTTGGGACCAACAAGTGGTATTAGAGCAGGTCTTTGAGTTTAAACCAAAGAGATCTTTTGAAATGGCATCCCAATCAACTTCCACCCCTGCTTTTGCCAAGGGCCAATTTTTCACTAGACCACCTCTATTTGATGGGACTAACTTCGGTTATTGGAAGTTAAGAATGAAACAATTGATCATGGCCACAGATATTGATTCTTGGATTGCTATCCAAGATGACATTGTGTTGCCTACCGATGAAAGAGCCTCCACATGGTCTGAGGAGGAAGTAAGAGTTGTTAAAATCAACGCAAAGGCCATGAACTCCCTCTTTTGTGCATTAACGGCATCCGAATTGATAGAGTGTCATCATGCCAAACCGCCAAAGAGATATGGGATACATTGACATCCATTTATGACGGAATTTCTCAAGTCCAAGGGACGAGAAGAAATATTTTGATTAGAGAATTGGAAAGTTTTAAAATGCTAGAGACAGAAAATATTTTTGAAATGTTTGCTAGATTTTCTAAGATAACTAACGCCTTGAAAGGTTTAGGAAAAGCAATTTTTGAATCTGAGCAGGTAATGAAAGTTCTAAGGGCGCTACCCGAATCATGGACTCCAAAGATTACAGCTATTGAGGAAGCAAAGGACCTCAATACACTACGACTAGAAGATCTTATAAGCTCACTCATGTCACATGAGTTAATAAAAGGGAAGGAATTTCAAAAGCTTTAAAGAAAGAAATCCTAAGGAGAAAAAGAAGGAGGCAATGAAATATTTTTGGTGTGGTGGTATGGGGCATATGCAAGCCCAATGCCCAACCTCCGAAGAAACCAGAGCGAATGAGCGAAGAGAAAAGAAAGATCGAGGTGATAACAGAAGATTTCGAAAGATCAAAGGAAGAGACATGTATGTAAACAAGGAAGTATCCATAACATGTAGTTCCTCAAGTGAAGAAAACGAGGCAGAAAATTGTACAAGGATTTGTTGCATGGAAAATATGGAAGATTCCAACATATGTCTTGCAGCGACGGAAATTTTGGAGGGCCAAACTACTTCAACAAACTGCACAAGTGGTGAAGAGGTAACCTCTAAACCAAATTCAATTTCTATTTTTACAAATGAATGCCTCAAATGTGCTGAATTGGAAGAACTACAACAAGCATATGACTCGTTATATGAGGAAATAAAGAAATTAGGAAATAAGTTTACAATGAAGAAAAGACAATGTGATGCAGTAATAATTGTGAATGAAAAACTTACTTAAAAGGTTGATCAATTGAAAAATGAAAAGAATGTCTTGATGAAAGAAGTGGAGAAATTGAAAAAGGAGAATGAATTCTTGAATGAATTATTAACTAAGTTCTCTAATCCAGGAGAGAGTGTGAAAATATTTCTGAACATGACCTCTCAAAATATTAGAAGAGGTTTTGGATACTCTACATTTGAGCAAGAAGAAAGCAGCAAATCAAATGTGCTAAAACTTGGGAAAAATCAAGCTAAAGTTGCACCTATTTACAAACCAAAAGGAAAACGAGTTATTTGGGCTAGAAGGTCAACCTTTGAACCACAACATGCTTGGAGATCTACTCCTAGATTACCAATGGCCTGTAACTTTTGCAACAAGATGGATCACAAAATTTATCAGTGCAACTTTAAGAAAATGTGTGACCTTGGTGCAAAATTATTTTGGGTTCCAAGAAACACCAGATTTGAGCTTTCAAGAATAGAACAATAGAGATTAAACCAGTTTACTAACCCAAATGGACCCATAAAATAGGTACAAAAAAGATAAGCTCCACTCGATTTGTGTTTTGCAAGTTTTTTTAGAGCAAAGGCCAATAATATGTGGTTTATGGATAGCGGCTGCTTAAGACATATGACGGGAGAAAAAGGATTGTTCCATAGGATCAAACCGTGTAGTGAAGGAACGG
The DNA here is from genome assembly GCA_030490835.1 of Annona cherimola. NCBI lineage: Eukaryota > Viridiplantae > Streptophyta > Magnoliopsida > Magnoliales > Annonaceae > Annona > Annona cherimola. The sequence continues at coordinate 49,814,625 of CM059973.1, read as the reverse complement.
TTGCTTTTGGAAATAATGAAAAAGGTATAATCAAAGGTAAAGAAAATGTTTATAGAATTTCAAATGCATGTATTGAAGATGTACTATTTGTTGAAGGACTCAAACACAATTTAATGAGTATTAGTCAATTATGTAATGAAGGTTATAAAGTTGTATTTGAATCCTCTATATGCAATGTATTTGATGATGATCACATAGTATTTAGTGGCAATAGACATGAAAATGTATATTTGGTTCGCCTAGATGAACTTAAGGGAAAATTTTAATAGCCATAGAGAATGATCCATGGATATGACATAAAAGACTTGGACACATAAATATGTCAAATATTAAAACCTTATGGAAAAAGAGCCTAGTAGAAGGGTTGCAAAAATTGAAATATGACAAGGATAAGATTTGCAAAGCTTGTCAAGTATCCAAGCAACCCAAACTGCCATTTTCCACCAAAAAGGAAATTTCAACAACTAGGCCACTTGAATTATTGCATATGGATCTTTATGAGTCATCAGATATTTTAACTCTTGGTGGGAAAAAGTATGTATTTGTAATCGTTGATGATTTTTCAAGGTTTACTTGGATTATACTCTTAGCTAGCAAAGATAAAGTATTTTCTATGTTCGTCACGTTTTCAAATTTGGTGCAAAATGAAAAATAGAATACAATTATTTCTATTAGAAGTGATCATGATGGTGAATTTGAAAATAAACGATTTATAAAATTTTGTAATGAAAATGAATTCACCATACATTTTCTGCACCAAGAACTCCCCAACAAAATGTGGTTGTTGAAAGAAAAAACCGGACAATACAAGAAATGGATAGAACTACGCTAAATGAGAGTAAGTTGTCCAAAAGCTTTTGGGGTGAAGCTGTAAGTACAGCTTGTCATGTATTAAACCGAGTTACAATTAGAGCAATCTTGAAAAAGACCCCATATGAACTTTGGAAAGGCAAAAAACCAAACATATCTTATTTTTCATGCTTTTGGATGTACTTGCTATATGCTAAATAATGGTAAGACAAATCTAGAAAAATTAGATGCTAAAGTGACGAGGTAATTTTCCTTGGTTATTCATCAAATAGCAAAGCATATAGAGTCTTTAACAAGAAGAATCAATACGTGTTATTTTTTATGAATTTAACCAAACTCCGAGGAAGGACGATGAATTAAGTAATGCAGATGATACATCAAAAAATCCAAAGGAGGAATAACAAGAGCAATAAGGAGAAGCCAAGGCAAAACAAGAAAACATCATGGAGGAAAGGGTAAGTGAATGTAATAACTCTTATAAACTTCCAACTGATTTAAAATTCAGAAATGACTATCCAATTGAACAAGTCATTGGTAATATCTATGAAGGAATGAAAACTAGAAGATCTTGACACAATATCTGTGGACAATATGCTTTTGTGTCAAAAATTAAACCAACAACCATTGATCAAGCTCTTAATGATGAAAATTGGATTACCGCAATGCAAGAAGAGCTAAATCAATTTGAAAGAAATAATGTATGACATTTAGTTCCTAGACCCAAAGATTGCACAGTTATTGGTACCAAATGGGTATTTAGGAACAAATTAGATGAAAGTGGACTTGTGGCGAGAAACAAAGCTAGATTAGTAGCCAAAGGTTATTCCCAAGAAGAAGGAATTGATTTTGAAGAATCATACGCACTAGTGGCTAGATTAGAAGCCATACATATTTTATTAGCTTTCGCTTCTCACATAGATTTTAAATTATTTCAAATGGATGTGAAAAGTGCATTTTTGAATGGATACTTGAATGAGGAGGTATGTGTTGAATAACCTCTGGGTTTTGAAGAAAAGGATCAATCAAACTATGTTTACAAATTAACCAAAGCATTATATGGACTAAAACAAGCTCCACGAGCTTGGTATGAAAGGTTAAATAAATTTTTGATTGATCATGAATTTCAAAGAGGAAAGGTTGATACAACATTACACATTAAGTATAAGAGTAAAAATATTTTAATCGTTCAAATTTACGTAAATGATATAATATTTGGTGCTACTGACGAAACTCTGTGCCAAGAATTTTTTAAGATTATGCAGAATGAATTTGAAATGAGCATGATGGGAGAATTGAATTTCTTCCTTGGACTGCAAAATAAGCAACAAGACGAAGGAATCTTTATAAATCAGTCCAAGTATATCAAAGAAATGTTAAAGAAATTCGGAATGCAGACTAGAAAGGGAGCAAACACACCAATGAGTTCAACAATCAAGATCGACACGGATGAAAAGGGTAAATCTGTCGAACAAAAACTATACAGAAGCATGATAGGATCTCTGTTATATTTAACTGCTTCTAGACCAGATATTCTATTCATTTTTTGCATGTGTTCTAGATTTCAATCATATCCTAAAGAATCACATTTAATGGCTGTAAAAAGAATTTTTAAATATTTGATAAACACCACTAATCTTGGACTGTGGTATCCAAAGGGGTCAACTTTTGATCTAATCGATTACTTGGATGTGGATTTTGCCGGATACAAAGTAGATAGAAAAAGTACTAGTGGAACATGTCAATTTCTTAGAAACATGTTGGTTTCATGGTATTCAAGGAAACAAACTAGTGCTGCTCTATCTACGGCGGAAGCCGAATATATAGCCGCCAGGAGCTGTTGTGCGCAATTGCTTTGAATGAAACAACAACTTGGAGATTATGGTGTTGATTACCATAATATTCCAATTAGATGTGATAATACAAGTGCAATTTGTTTGACTAAAAATATTGTATTACATTCTAGAACAAAGCATATAAATGTAAGACATCATTTCATTTGTGAACATGTTGAAAATCATGATATTTGTTTGGAGTATGTGAAAACTGAGTACCAGATTGCAGATATATTCACCAAACCTTTAGCAAAAGAATCATTTTGTAAAATTAGAAATAATATGGGTATGATTGAGTTTGATTAGAAAAATAATATGATAGGGGGAGTAATCTTAGAAAGTCCAAGTCGAAAGGCCAAGTCGACTCCGGTCGTCTCAAGTCGACCTCAGTGAAGTCGACTCCAGGAAGTCGAAGTCGACTTCGGATTGGGGCGAAGTCGACTTCGGTTAGGGCAAGTCGACTTCAGAGCGCGCCGTTTGGGCTTCCCGCGTTTCTTCTCTTCTTCTTTCTTTCTTTCTTTCTTCTTCCTTCCTCTCTCTCGCGTCGTTCCAGTTCTATCATCTTCTCTTCCTCTCAGCTCACTCTCGTTCTCTCTCTCTCTCTCTCTCCGTCTCTCTCTCTGTCTCTCAGCTATCGCTCTCTCTCTCTCTCACATTTGAAAACTCATTCCAGTTTGAAATTCATTTCCAATGGCACCCAAATCAACTACCAGACTACGCAAAGTGGCTATTTCCAAGCCTTCTCTAAGGCCGGTACCCAGACAGTTCGGATCCCAACCGAGGAGGAGATCCCTAGGAGACAAAGAACCCCTTCCAAGTGGGTCTGGGAAGAAGCTTCTACCGCAGCGGGACGCGTGTGCATTTCTGAGAGGCTAACCCATCTTCAACGGCACCCTAATAGGGAAACACCGACACTGGGTCTAGCAGTGAGACATTGTCTGTAGCAAACAGGCAGGGGACACCGTCTCAGAAAGGTCAAGTCCTCAAAATGCCAACCACCTATTTCAGAACCGAGTGACAACACAGTCGATTCTACAAACAGTTCTACGAGCATAAGATTTTCATGCCTAAGATAATCGATTTCAAATTTTTGAATGATTATGAGTTTGGAATTGAGAAATTATTGGATTTTCAAGGATGGACAAGGTTGTTGAAACCCAACGATAGGGTGTACCCTGACTTGACAGGTCTTTTCTACTATCTTTGGGATCAAGAGTATTTTAGTACATTTGTGAAAGGTGTTGAGATTTATTTGGGCACAGTGGGGATCCCAAGCCAAGAATCATGCTATTATGCAAATTGGCAAAATCTTAGAGATTCCATTTGAGGATGAACATGTACCCAACAATCTATCATTGACCTAGATGTACAATCAGCTCACAAGGAGCAACAAGTACCACCCGGGGATCAAGTTCCTTCATTATATGGATTTATCTCCCGGTTGAGGGTACTTAGACTGCGATTGCACATTGCATATACCCTAAGGGAGGAGGTAGGAATCAACTGAATCCACAAGAGGCAGAAATTTTGTGGAAAGTGGAGAACAGAGTAAAAGTTAGTTTGCCTGCACTACTTTTGGAAGCCTTGGCCTCCAAGAAGGACAACCCATGAGGGGTATTGCCATATGGGACATGGATCACCAAGATCCTCGAATTCTATCATGTGGACATCGATAGTGAGCCGTTTGAGGTGTTGAAGCCAACTAATGCCATAAACAAGGCATTACTGCAAAGAATGAAGACAACTGGCTCAAGAAGAAGCTGGGGGAGCACAAGCTGAGGAGGAGCATCCCCCACCATCACCACAGCCTCAACCTGTCCCTTCTCCTCCACGTAATGCCCCCGATGAGCCTACATCGTCTCACTCTCATGGATCATGTTCACCACGAGGCTCAGAGATACCATATCTGGCTCCACGTCCACCTTCTTGGGACACCTTGGTGATTGCAATAAGGTAACATTTGGAGAAAATGGAAGATAGATTGACCTCTCAGATTGCCAGGATCCACACCGCCATTATGGACATGCATTCGAGGCAAGATCGTATGGATCAGGAGCTTAGAACGATTAGATATTGACTTGCATCTGGAAGCGGCAGGGTTCGGCCTATACCCGATCTAAATCCGCTCGTCAGTGAGTCAGTAAGACAAACGCCCACACCTCAGCCTGTATCGTCGTTCTAGTCCTCTGCCTGTGTGAGGCCTATCCCACCCACCCGTCAGGCCCCATATCCGATATCGGCATTTCTATTTGCCAAATCTCAAATTCTCGATCCTCATTTTTTATTCCTTGACAAAAAGGGGGAGAACAGTTTGTGTGAGTTTCTAGCTTTTAAATAGGAGTCGAGTCATGGGTTGGGTAGTTTGTACTTACATAGATTGCATTTCAGGTTGCATTCCATTTTGCATTTTTGTATAAACTTTTGATTATATATGAAATGGTTTGTTTATGTTCTGTTTTTGTATTAACTGAAATGGTTGAATGGATGGTTTTAACTTGTGATCTGTATGAAATATGCAATTATTGAAAATGAAATATGTATATTTCATTAAGTTTGAAATGCAATGCAAATGACCTATGATTATCCTAAAATACCAAAACAAGATAAAATGGTATGTTTTAAGACATTGAAATGTATAAACTCAAATTGTTTTATCAATCATCAAAAAGAGGGAGATTGTTGGAAACAATTGACAAAATAGGCAACAATCGTGTTTTGATGATTAAACAAACTCAATTTGAGTTAAATAAGGTTCTAATTCAATTTATTTAAGTGTTTGCAAGGTTTCATAATGTGAAAATGAAGTCTGACAGGTCAAGTTGATTCCCAAGTCGACTCAGGTCAAGTCGATCCCCAAGTCAACTCCAGATGAGACTTCAAATGGAATTTTATGGCCAGCGCCGAAACTAAAGAGCAAAAGCTTCCGAAGTCGCACTTGAAGTCAACTTCGCATGCGACTTAGGTGAAGTCACAAAACAAGTCGACTCCGGATACGACTTCAAATACAATTTTATGGCCAGCGCTTAAACTCAGGAACAAGAGTTGCCAAAGTCGCACTCCAAGTCAACTCCATCTGCGAATTGGGTGAAGTCACAGACCCAAGTCGACTCCAGTATCGACTTCGAAGAACCCAGAACTTCCAGCACTGAAATTAAGAATTCAAAAAGTGAAGTCATATACCCAAGTCGACTTCACATGTGACTTGAGTAAAGTCGGGACCTAAGTCGACCCAGACATTCGACTTGAGTCAAGATGAAGATATGCAAAGTCTAGACAAGCAGATATTCCAAGTTTAATCATTCAAGACAGAACATTGGACCATTTCTATGAACTCCAAGCTTCAAGTACTCTAACTTCAAGACATGAAGTTAAAGATTTCAAGAAAAGATGATCATGCTGAGTTCCAAATGAAAAAAATTAGTGGAAGAACAATTAATGTGAAGAATATCAAGCAAACAAGATCACTTTAAAGAGATTCAAGTTCTAACTGGTACACACAGAAAGTGAAGTCGCACACGAAGTTGACTTCACCTGCGACTTGGGTCGCAACAGTTGGAAAATTCAAACGTTAGCGCATTAAATGCGCGCCACCTACCTCCAAACGTTTGAATTTACTCCACCATTATAAATATGCATTCAAGTGAACATGTTAGAGGTTGGTGAGAGCATTAACTGTGATTCAACTACCATCATCTCCAAGCATTAAGTGATCAACACAAGTTTTCAAGGGAAGAACAAAGCTCAAACTTGCTGCATGCTTTAACGCTGTTCAAAGCTTTTCTTCTACAAGTTCTTCCACGAGCTGAATCTGCCTACACAATCTATAAAGTGTAGATTTCTTTATTTGATTCATTGTTTGTATATGATACTTGGTTTGATATTGGTGTTTCGAACCAAGTGATAGCAAAGTAGTGTTGTGACTCGAGTGGGACTTGTCACCTACTTGTGTTGTGATTCGTGTATGCCCCTTAGAGCTGAAATCTAGAAGAGAGCTGAGGCTCTATTTGTATTCATGAAATACATAGTAGAACTCAAGTCACAAGGGGTGTGATCTTGGAAGAGTGGAGTAGGGGAGGTTGCCCGAATCACTATAAAATCTTGTCTATTGCTGTGTTTTGTATTTCTGCTTTTATTGTATTATTACTCTCCATATTTCCCATTTGTTTTATTAAGTGGACTGAACGAAACCGGGGTAAATTTCTATTTAAGTGAAAAATTTTAAATACCCAATTCATCCCTCCCCTTTTGGGTAATTGCCATAAATTTGGGACCAACAACATCTTATCTATGCTAGAATCTATCATGTTTTATGTCATTTCCAAAATTTCACTACTTAATGTCATTTCTTACTAATTTTTTTCCATTGGCCCTAAATGACTAAATTTTTAAATTTAATATTTATATCTCACTAATAATTATTTATATCAATTCTAAACATACTAGGCATCTCAGTCGTGATTAAGAACATTTCAAATCAAATCAACTCCAAATAATGCCCCTTTCTAGTTCAAAATCACATATAAAATTTAGATCTCAAATATTAATCATTTAATCAAGTTGAGGGTTCTCACATATTCAAAATTATATAAAAAACTTGTCAAAATCCATCCCAGCTTCTACTAAGCCATTTATTGAAATTCACTAATCTAGTTCTCAATAATTAGAATTTATTCATTCTCATAACTCACACAACCTTTCGCATATTCAATCCTCAATTTCTAAAATCCTTCTATCACGTGGCTTCTCAGGCTATGTTATATATAACATCATCCATTTTATAGTTTCCAATACCTAGTGTGTTACATTCTACGCCCTAATAAAAAAAATTTCTCAAAAATTGTACATCGAATCATCCAGAGGTATGCTCAAATTCTTTCAAGTCTCTTAAGCATCCAAGATGCTCCTAATTCAATCATCTCAACTAAGAACTCAACCTATGAGGGTATTAGACACTACTCATCCCCTTACCTCACTATATAAATATGATTCATGACTCTAGGTGCTTCACTCTGCCTTTTCTTTCAACTCATTGTCATCATTGACTATCATCATAGCATTATCAAACTAATAGTAGACTCATTATCAATCATTCTATTTCATCCAAAAACCAAACTTACTCTGGTGCCCAATCCCCTTAACATCCATTCTTTCAATACCAATCTCACGTGTTTCATCTCAGCCCAGTTAAAATTGAATGTTGGGTCAATCGCCAAATCCATCATTAAAAAATGTTATTTAATCTACAATAGGGATCGAATGCCTAAAAGTATACAATACCCGATCATTTATTCTAATAATAGAACACGAAGGGTCAATCTTTTAAATATAACTCTCTTTTTTTTTATTAATGCCAAGAGGTGTTGGGGAAATCACTCTTCTCAGCTCAACACAATGGGCTAAGGAGAGCCCTGCTAAAAATATAAAACAACCACCTACTTAAATAATCTTATATAGCTTCCATAAAACAAAATGGAGAATCTGCCCAAAACACATGCTGCTCACCTTCATGTATAAGACCAAAATCTACAATGGTGTAAGCAACCATGTTGTGAGTCCTATTTACTTAGGAGAACACAAAAATCGAAATGTGGTGTTATTCTCCTTTATCTGGTTGATCAAATGTCTGATGCTTGATAGGATCCTTCTCTCCTTATTAACTAGGTTAACAAGAATCATAGAATCTGATTCACACAAAACGTCTCTTACCTCAAGCTCCATTGCCCATCCAATTCCCAATAGCATGCTTATAGCTCCATTCGAAGCCTAAAAACCTAGCAACAAGAAGCGATCTATTACTATTTTTGAATGTAGCTCCTACCCCGTTAATACTTGCTTGCCTTCTGTGGCCTGTGTCAATGTTCATCTTTAAAACATCAAATTGGGGACTATCATTGCACCTTTCTTCAAAATTGATATTATAAAACATTCCCATCATGCTAGCACACATACAGTGATGAATACAAACTACACATCTGTCAGGTATGGACTGGAAATTCGTTGGTCTCCCCGCATAATTTGCTTGTTTCCTCTTTTGCCATATAAACTAATAGATTACCACAAAAATGTGCATTAGCCTTTACTTGACTACACTGTTGATCATCTGAAAAGTCTCCCTTATTCCTTCATACTATCCACCACCAATTAGCCTGCATAATTGCTCATCAGAAACCTCTTTAACTTTCTCACACTTCCAAAATAGTTGAATAGTGTCCTTTGTTGAGGTCTAACAGATTTTACAAATTGTCTTGATATGAATTCCCATTCTTTAGAGGTTTATAAGAGTTGGCGGTGCATCCTTTAAAAGCCTCCATGCAAAATATTTACCTTTGGTGGATGTTTTAGCTTCTACAAGATTTTAGCTACATCGATTACCACTCTTCCATCCCAATCTTCCCTTTCCTCATCAATGTTCCTCCACGACTTATGAGCTAAATGATATATAGATTTAACTTTGTAATGGCCACTGTTTTTATTATTCTAGAAAAAATGTTATCCATAATCTCATTTTGAGGATAGGGATTTCCTTTACAATTTCCTAACCCACCTGTTCAACCACTATAGTCATAAGATCTTTCCTCCATATTATTATGCTCCAATCAATGAAGTTTTTTACCTTTGTCTCCTCTGTGATCTCCATGGAAAAGGGCTAGCTTTCCTCAAAACTTTAGGAGTCTAGCTATTTGATAGGAAATTGAACTTTTTCCCATTTTCTACCTACCAACAACATCTTTTTTTGAAAAATCTATAGTTTGAAGTATGCATCTCCATGTGTAGGAAGGTTGTTATCTTTGTCTACACTCTTAGAATATTTCATCTAGATTGTATTTTGATTTGAGTACATAAGCACATAGGGAATCAATGTTTGTGTGATACTCAGACCTAAGTAGGTCTATAAATATGACACGTGTTATTTAAATGAATTATGGATGATTTATGAGTTTTATAATTTAATGGTATTTTTCAATTAAGATTTACAATTAAGAAAGGTGATTAAGACTAATCGCCAAAGCCCAAAATGAGTCAAGATGACTAAAAGGACATAATGAGGATTAGGATATGCTAATGTGGCATGAATATTTATTTTAATTTCCATGATATAATTAATAGAGATTAAAATAGAAATTATGGAGTTATGTTGAAAATCATAGAAAATTCATAACTCAACGCCTGTAAGGCGAAATGAGATGAAATTTTAAAGGCAAGCTCATGATTTTGGGCTCAACCTTATGTATGGATTGGATTAAGGCACAAGTGATGAGATTAAGGTGATAATTATTTGATTTTAATTTCACACTCTAAGATTATTTTCAAAGGTTCATAACTTGACGTAGAAACGTCGGTTTAAGATGAAATTTAAAATGATTGAATAAAATTATGAAATCTATGGTATAAGTGGATTGGATTAAGCTAATTACCATGGAAAAGTGGTTAATTAGAAAAATATACCTAGCATTGACTTTGTGCACCCTAGAGTACCATAGCATTTATTAAAAAGCAAGTAGTTTAATGGTTTGGTTTAATGCCCATGAGAGGTGTCAAAAGGAGGTGCTTTGAGCTAGATCTTTTGGATTAAGTCAAGGGCCAAAATCTTTGAAATGTCAAGAGGATAAATGCATGGTTTAAGAGGCTAATGAGCTAGCCTCAAGGAGGCCATTGAGGTGTCATCCAAAGGGGATGTCTGTGACGCCCCGAACCGAGGTGCCTAGAAGCCTTACTCTGGGATCGTTTTGATTGGTAAACGTGACTCAGGATTGTTGCCCTGATCACACGGCAGAATTTTTTTTTTTTCTTTCATCAATACATGAAAAATTTCCATCATTCATCTAATTTGAAATATATTTCACATAACACAGTTATGATCAAAAACTATTCCATAAACATTTTCATTGGAATAAAAATATTCCCTTTTCATCTCAAAATTATCATTGTTGTCTTTACATAAAGTTTACATAAACATCATTTATATCAAAAACAACATAACACTTGGCATGCTGTCATCATTTCCTATCTGTTGTTGAAAAAGCATGGGTGAGTAATAATACTCAGTAAGCAAGCTATACATAATTTTTCAATCATTTTCATGCATTTCATAAAATGCAAATGCAATGCATACATAGCATTCATGACATTCCTTTGGATGCAACGCTAGCTAGGCGCCCATCCCATACATGCTCCCATTTCAGGGAGGTCGCCGCCGGCCTGGGCCTATTAAGCGACTTGGCAATAGCGAGGGGGACATCCGGTCCGCTTACTACCTCGACTAAGGCCTATTCCTCGTGCACATGCTCATTCTCATACACATGCCGGCATGATATTTGCAAATCATAAACAATTTCATAAAAAGCATTTAATAAATAATTTCACAAAACGAACTTCAGTTCATGTAAAGCAGTTATAGGTATGGCCAACCTTAAATAAATTTCATAAAGCAACTTGCAAACAATTTCAAGCATTTTGGAAATAATTTGCAAAACATATAACTTGCTTACCTTCTTAGGAGGTGTCTTCGACCTTCTCTTTTCCTTTTCCTATTCAAGGACAAAGGATATTTCATTTCCTCTATTTAAGCTGCTTCCCATGTATGCTTTATAATATTTGGGCATTATTTCTTTACATAGATATTTTTGTCCATAAATTCTTCAAAAATTCCATACTTATATTCAAATATTAATTTCCAAATTTTCTCCAAAATCACGCTGTTCACTGTAGCAGATCACTGTAGCAGAGCGGATCACTGTAGCACAAATACTGTAGTGGATCACTGTAGCAATCACTGTTTATCCGTGGTTACTGTTCACAGCGACGTGATTACTGTTCATGGGTTTTAAAAATTGATATTGTTTTCAAAAATAAAAAATACCATGACATACCTTATGCCTAGTATATCATTGGAAATTTCTTATATTTTGAATTTATCATCATTTACTTGGCCAAAAAAATCATTTTCTCCATATACTAAAAATCATCATAAATTTACTTAAGCATAATCCTTAATTCCAAAAATCATGAAATTAATATATCATTATTCCAACATCATATTCATCATAATCATACATCCCAAATCATCACTTATCAATTTTGGAGCATTATTTTCACATATCATATGCTATCTTCCCAAATACCCTATCTTCGCTCCAAATTTTTGATGTTTCGGCATAATTCCAATTAAGAATTATAACTTTACTTATTTTCTCATGATTAGGCATTATCTAAGCATGATTTTACCCTATTTAACATCCAAAAGAAATTTGGAAAGAAATTACTTACCCGAAGTGGAAAATCTCTCCTCCAACTCGCCCTTTCTCTCTCTAACTTCCTCTTTCTCTCTTAAAACGAAATTGGGGGTGGAAAATGAGCTCTTGCTCAAGCTTGGGACTGCCTTGGTCGTTCACCCCTTGGCCCCTATTTATAGTTTTTGATTTTTCACAAATTTAGATTTTACCCCCTTAGCTTTGAGGTATTGAATTATAAATTGGTATTTCTTTTTAATTTTAAAAATTGCATTGAGCCAAGAGCTGCCCACCCTATGCCTGCTCCAGCAGCCCTATGCAGCCCTATTTTTTCCTATTTTTATTATTTTTTATTTAATTAATTTTAAGCTAATTAAATCTAAGCCCTTGATTTGGGATTTGGATGAATTTAATCCATTGATTAAAGTCAAGTGGCCATTTAATGCCCCTTCTCACGCCCCTGCCCTTGCTGCATTGCATTTAATTTTTTAATTTTTAATTTTTTACTTTTTGTAAAAAGTCAAAAGTAGTATTTAATTAAAGAAATGCTACTTTTTGATTTTTCATTTGACGCTTAATATTGACCTTTGATTTGTGATTTTTATCACATCTTAATCCATTCATCATGTTCATCATGAATTTTTAACCATCTATAAAAAATTTCATCGAATTCCGACGCCCGGATTGCAATTTATGAATTTTTTTCTATTTTTCAACAAAAATCCAAACTTGGATTAAAATATCCAAAAGAATTGCTATTTTGTCTTGTAGTGATTAAATCTCTATTTTGTCTTTTTGTGATTAAGTTAATCCAAGTGATTAACTCTTAATCACGGGTCTTAGTCCTTGGTTACTATTCACGTGCACTATTCACGTGCACTATTCACGGGGTTAAATTCCTAATCGCATTATTTCAATCTCCAATACACATATCCATCAATGAATTTTTATTTATTCATAAAATAATTACAATATTATAAATGTCGAAATGACGCATATACAGTCGAAACAACTCGTATACGGTCAGGGTTCCACAATGTCCAAGGGGATCTCTACATGGATTTTGTGATTTTTTTAACCCAAGTCAAAACGTAGCTATGCTAAGGGAGAGAGCGCATGTAAATGCTCATAAATTGAAGAAGACTTGGTGGCCAAGAAAGCCATAAGGGGCTGCCATGTGGACGGTTCAAGGGGATAGCTTGGAGACCAAGCATTAGCCATGAATTAATGAATTTTCACATAAGATAAATACCCATTTTACTTGGACATGAATGAGCCATGTCATCAAGGGATAAGATACCTTTTAATTACCCTATCTAAGATGTGGCAAAGTGGGTCCCACAAATCAAAAATTATAAAAGGGGGAGCATACCCAAGTGAACGTCCATTTGGGTGGAAAAATTCAAGGGGAAGAAACCACCAAAAGAGGGCAGAAAAAAACGTGCCAAGTCGAGTAAGAAAATAGGGGAAAAAGAGAAGAAAAAAGAAAGAAAAAGGAGAAGAAAAAGAGAAGGAACCAAGCCAAACAAGTTGGATTCAATCCAAGTAAGTAAAACTTAAAGTTTTAGATCATTTGAATCAAGTTTTTTCTCTCAATTCATGAGCCATGAATATGGTTCATAAAGTACTCTTAAAGAATGAGTTATAATGCCTTGATGTGGTTATTGAATGATTTTTGAAATGTTTAAATGAAATCAAGAGTTCGAGAGAGTGAAAAGGGAAGTTAGGGTTGAATTTTGAGATGAAAGCTAACTTGGAAATTCTTAAAACCCTAAATCATGTTGCTGTATGATTAAAGTAAGATGATTTGGATGTAATTCATGTTCTTTTAAATTACATATGTTGATTTTATCATTTGTTAAGGATTTTAGAAAAAATGGAACCTAGGGTTTCAAGTATTACCCGATTTTTCCATTTTTGAGTTAAAAATGATACAAGGAAGCACTTAAATTGTTTATGGGTGAATTGTAGGGTAAATTACCCTAAATTAAGTATCCTTTGGATGGCCTATGTGGGCTGGATGAGTTTGCCCTAAATCTGATTTTTTGGGGTACATGTATGGAATGTCCAAACGGGGACCAAAACGGGTGTTTTCCATGTGATTTTGGTTGCTATTTGTAATGAAATGATTTATGAATGTTATAGATGATAAAATAACCTAGGTTTAAGGTACTTTGAGTGTCCAAAAGTTTTTGAAAAGATTTACCCTAAATCTGATTTTAAGGATATATGTATGGACACGTCAAAACTGGTCAAAATGGATACCCTACATGCTTAAGATGTTGCTGTTTTGGGAGAAAAAAGATTATGGATCTTGAATACATGATAATACCCTAAATTTGGGTTAAAAAAATAATATTTAGTTTCTAGAATTATGACTTAAAAATCTGTTATGATTTAAGTCTTGAAAGAGGCGTTGAAAGGATGAAAAATGGGTCCTCACGTTGCTGCTTTGGAACCCTATGATGAGTGGATTGAAAATCTGAAATTAGACCATAAATTAAATGTTAATTAAGGGATTTAATCATGCTCAATAAGGATACAAGTGTGAGGACCAGGTATTTTATTTTATTTTTATTACAACTTTTCTCTATTTATGAGGTAACTTATGAATATGCTAATAAGAATTTTACGATATTAATGGATACATAACATATTTGGGCATGACATTTAGAGAATGTATAGTGTATATGTGCATGTATTATGATCTTAGCACGTTGAGTATAAATTGATGGTGTATGATTAGCGTTCCATTGATGGGCACTACGACTATTGTTTCCTTCGCAGAGTAGGTACGGGGTTCGACCTGCCCGGTCAGGTCGCGGGGGTCAAGGGGGAGACGCCCCTTGCGGGGGTGCAGGGGGCAGCGCCCCTGAAGAAAATTTTAATTATTTAAGTCGTAGGAGTGGAAGAGTAAATTACCAAATGCGATTAGACCCGACTCATGCTCCGACCCGTCCTGGACCCGATCCCGACCCGATGGGGGTTCGATATGAAGCGAAGCCCGTGCGTTAGACTCCATTTTTCTCACCTCACGCCCGACTATTTTTCTTCTTCTCTTCCCGATCTCTGCGTCTTCTCTTCTTTCTCTTCTACTCAGTACGATCTAGCAGTAGATCTCTTCGAGAAAACCCTACTGACTGCCTCGAAGGTGATCGATTTGAATCAAGGAAGCTCCAAATCTCTGCAAGCTAAGCCTAGGGTCGCTGTTTTGGGAAAAATCACGATCGAGGTAAGTGGATGTCACCCCTTCTCGCTTTAGTGATGAAATTTTACGTTAAACGCGATACGAGGCTAGAGGGAATGTATAGCTTCTAACGACTCCATGATATTAGGCGTAGAGTTCGTAACAGTTAGGGTTCATGGTGAATTTACTTTGAATGCGTGATTTCTATGATGTAAAAGACTTCTTAGCAGTTGTTATATTGTTGAAATGTGACGTGAATTGATTTGCCCCAATCGAGAGTATGAATTGAGGGTTCTTTCATTTCGCACCTATCATGTGTTTGATAAAATGCTTGTGTGACAGATCTATGTGTTGTATCTGAATTGTGTTGATGTTGTATGCGTGGTTTGCGATGTGTTTCATTGTCTGTTATGTATGATGCGTTATCTCAAATAGTTGGTTGTAAGGGTTGTTCATGACCCCTGATTGGCATGAGGAGAGGGTTGTTCATGGCCCTTGATGGACATGAGTAGATGATTGGTTGTGTTGGTCAATTTGTGTGTATGGTTATATGTATACGATCTTGGGAGTGGGTATTGGACCCATGTGTATTAGCTTCATCACTGTATGAGTATCCATCATTATGCTTATTTGCACTTTGTGCTAACCACTATCTACTTACTGGGTCTATTTAGACTCATATCATTGTTATTGTGGTTTTAGATCGCAGGTCAGAAGGAGAACTTAAGGATGGGACAAGTTGAAGATCAAACATGAGAGACCCTAGTACAATATGTTGATTCCAGTTCTTTTAGACTTGTGCTCTTTTGATAATCATATATGTAGACAATTACTTAGGCGGATTCGTTTTGACAACTATAATGTATTTGGTATTTCAGATTGGATTATAATCCTTGTTGATGCATATATGCATGACTATTATATCTGTTTGTTGTGTAAGGAAAATTTGTAATGATTTCCTTCTATATGAATGTTCTTATTATATGAAGATACAAGTATATAAATATAGAATTGAAATATTTATGATTATCAGGTCATGTTTCCATATTAACCCTTGTATATTAAGGGGAGATGCTGCCGAATTTTTCTTAGAATCTGTAGCCCCATTGATTAATTATTGAGTATTTCTATGAATGGGGCGTTACAACAAGTATCTTAATTGAGAAATTTTAAGAAACACCCAAGTTATGTGTTGTAAGATGGGTGTATGTGGAAGGCTAAGCATGAATGGATGATATGTGACTTATATGAATTGTTAAAATGCAAAATATGCATGAATATGTGATTAAATACATAAGGATGTTTCTGTATGAATAGATTTTGATTATCTCAAATTTTAAGATTAAGTTATGAAGCTTAAAACATCACGTGTATGCTTAAAATGAGCATTGACGTAGAAAAACTGGAAAATGGTTAATGGGAGATATAAATCCCCATATGTTGATTTATGAATGATAATTATGTGTTTACCTTAAATATGAGTTTAAAATACAATATGGAATGGATGGTATGATGCACAAGTGAGTGCGATGTATGTATACCCGACTTGGAATTCAAGTGAGTTATGTATGTTAATGGATTATGAGTTGGAAAACTAAGCAAGCAAATGAAAATGTTATGAATGCAATGCCATTCTTATATGTATAGGCAAAGGCAAAGAGATAAGCGATACGGAAAGTTAAGGCGAAGCATGTAAGCAAGCAATTTTCTAAATGCTTTTCGTTTATCAAAATATGAAAAAATGACTGCAAATGATGTTCTAAATGTTTCGAACCATTTTGCAATTGATTGCTGAATTATTTCCAAGTTATTTAAGGATGGTCATTCCTTTACTTCAATATGTGTTGAAATGTTATTTCAATTATGATAAATGAATTGCTTACTGTTTCGCAAGTATTTACGAAAAGTGACGAAGCATGGATTTAAATGATATTTCATTGAAACGATGTTTAAAAGAGATGGTGCAAAGAATTTTCTACATGAGAATGACAAGATGTCATGTGTAAGAGGTATATAATTCCAAGGTGACTAAAAGTCATGCATCAAATGGAAATCGAGTAGGCTAGTCAAGGCAGGAACTGGACAAGGAGTCCGCCCTTAACGTTGCCAAGTTAGAAAGTCCGGTGCCAAGGATAGAAAGGATCATGTTATGAAAGAATGTTCCCCGAGCTAGCGTACCCTCACATGAAGGATAATGTCATGAATGAAAATGATGCATTTGCACATCCAATGTTCATGAAATGCCCAAAATTGGGATTAAACTGGTTTACAAGACTGGTTTACACGAATGGTTTATGAATGGTTTATGAAAAGATTTCTGCTCCGCAGGTAGTTGATCACTTGCTAAGTGTCTCCTACCGAATGGAGAGAAATGTTTTTAAACAGTATTGCCTTTAAAATAAATTACCTGAAAACCCTATAGCTTGCTTATTGAGTTTCTACTCACGTTTTGTTTTCCAAACCCAAAGACAGGTGAAAGGAAAGAGGCAAGGAGCATAGGTGGAGATTCAATGATGAATGAATTTCTATGAGTTACCTGTGTATGAACCTAAGGGTTGAATGGTTATATGAATGATAACAATTAAATTGTTATTCAATGTTGTAGAAGGATTATGTTATGTTTTATGCCTCTGGATTGGCAAAATTTTATTATGTATAAATGCTAAGGCATGAAATATCATGATATGATTAAGTATGAAGGTTATGAGATAACATGTGTAATTCTTAAATGGTTTAATGGCCTAAAAAGGCATTTGATGGAAAGTTGAAACAAGTGGATTGATATAAACTCCTAAGGAGTTAAGATTAAGTGGATAAATATCCAATAAGCCTGTCGTGTGACAGAGCAACAATCCTAATCATGTTTACCAATCGATAAATCTTGGAGTAAAGTTGTGATGCTCGGGCTGGGGCGCCACAGTTTGTACCAATCCTCTGCTAGCAAAGCGAGATTGAAAGCGTCAACATCCCTGAACCTAATACCTCCACCAAATATTGGGTTGCAAATATTCTTCTAAGACACCCAACTTATTTTCCTTCTGCCTTCTTCATCTCCCTGCTAGAATTTGCTAGTCATAGAATTAATTTCATCATAAGTCTTTGAGGATGAACAAGGAGCATAGCGTAATTAGGAATGGTTTGGGCAATGCTTTTAATAATACTTACCACCACAAGACAAACCTATTCTTTTGCTACCAAATCTTTTATCATACACATTCCTTGAAGCTGTAAAACATCGGTACTTTCGTATTGTCCGACGATGTAGGTAATTCAAGGTACATCTGAATTGTTTTACCATGAGAACCAAACATCTTTTCCACCTCTTTTCTAGTAGTTTCTCTAGTGTTTTTGCTAAATAAAAAATCCATCTTGTCCATATTGATTCTTTGGCCAATACATGCACCATATGTATGTAATATCTGTAATAACTTTTCCACTTTCTCTTAGGATCCTTTAAAAAAGCATTACATCATCAGGAAAGAATAAATGTGAAACACACTAGCCTCTTTTACCCAACCCATTTCCACCAATCTTGTGTCGCCTTTAAGATTCATATAACGAAGTAGATAACCCTTCTGCACATAGGAGAAAGAGGTAGGAGAAGAGCAGATCACCTTAGCGGATTCCTCTCGTTGTCACAAATTTCTCAATTCTAAAGCCACTAAAAATAACTTTGAAAGTGACTATTGATAAGCATGTGGTTATCTAGCTAATCCACTTCTTATCAAAACCCTTAACCTTCATAATTTTTTTTCAAAAAAAACCATTCTACTTTGTTATATGCCTTAGCCACATCTAGGTTTATTATAATGTCCTCCCTCCTTATTTTCTTCTTGCTTAGCCTGTGCAAAGTAACAAAGGTGAGAAGCATGTTGCCTACAATCATTCTTCTTAGGATGAAAGAACTTTGTCTTTCAGATATAACCTTGTTGAGACATTTTTTAGACAATTTGCTAACACTTTGGCTATTGTTTTGTAGATGACATTAAACAGGCTGATTGGTCAAAATTTCCACAATTTATTTGCCCCTTTTCTTTTTGGAATTAGCATAATGTCTATGTGATTTATTTATCACATCTAGTTATCCATCTCCTCTCTTAAACATGATTCCAAGAAAATTTTACAAGCTTTGAACACTAATTCCCTCACTACATCCCATTGATGTTGATAAAGTCCAGCTAAGAGACCATGAGGTCCAAGAGCCTTCATTAGGTTCATTCCTTTTACTACTTTCAACACTTCATCTCTACATAATGGGGTAGTCAACATTTGATTGTCGTCATCAGATATACCTTAGTGCACATGATTTTCCATGCCAAATGCACCTTTTGATTTAAATAGCTTTGAATAAAAGCTCATTGCCAATTTCTCTTTTTCTAACTGCTCCATTGCTTGCCTTCCCTAATCATCCATTAAAATCTCTATCTGATTTTTCCTCCTCTCTTGCCACCCTATGGAAAAACTATGTTCTAATCATCATTTTGCAGTCATTGAATTCTAGATCATTATTTCCATTAGATCTCTTCATCTTTCAGAAGATTGTTAATTTCCTGGTCCTTCCTCTTAAAGTTGTCATCCTTCTGATTTGAAGGTCATTGAAATCTTAGTTTGTGAAAGTTTCTAATCGAATATTCTTGGCTTTCAAGATATTCCCTCTAACCTCTTTACTCCATCATTAAAGCTGGGCTTTGCATTTGTGTAATCTTTGTAATAGGTATTCGATCTTCTCATTTCGAGATAAGTCTCTTGAATTCCAAGCTTCCATAATAATCTCCTATACTTTCTTATTAATTGACCAAAATAGATCATCCCTAAAATATTTTAGTGCTTTCTTTCTTTGGGATGTGTAGTTTGGGATGACTTAAATAGGACAATGATTGGATGTAGTTGCTGCAAGATGTTGCTCATTTTAAATGAAAACAATTCAAGCCACTCCATCGATACCAGCGCTCTATCCAGCCTTGCTTCTACCGTAGTAGTCCCTCTTCATCTATTGCTCTAAGTGAATTCATGGCCCTTAAAGCCCAAATCATTTAAATTACATTCATGGATAACATCCTTGAATTGAGTTATTTGGTTTCATGACCAAATATGAGAATTGAGTACCCCAAAAATACCCATGACTTTGTTACAATCTCTGATTGTTATCCATTGTAAACTACTAGTTGCACATTCAAATGTCTAAGTAACCTCTTGTTCTTATTATTTTCATCTCTTCATATCTTCTTTTCTTCTCAAATAGGAAAATCAAAATGGAATCTTTATTCTTGACCAGGCCAAGTAAGTTTTAAATTGCTCCTGATTTCTCAAGCCCACGACAATTCAAAGATAACGCCAACATTTATCCTTGGCAATGCTAAGAAGAGAGCTCAACAACTGCCTCTACATCAACAACATCTCCCTTCCCTGCCTCACCCTCGATCTTACTTTTATTTACAATTTTTTCCCCTTCTAGCTCCCTTTGGTTTTTTTGATAAACTGTGTTTTTTTAATTTCTACATTCTTTTAATGCTCTTCTTTCATCCCTGCATTTGCATCTTTTTTGCACTCCTCTTCCACATACTTGTTGCCCTAATTACTTTTTTTGTTTTTCTTTTTTGGGTGTTATTGCATTACGTGTGTTGGAAGGATGTTTTCCTTTGTAAAAGAATTAGTCCTCCTACTTTTATTGACCAAAGACACCACTGTGCTTTGAGTTGCCTCTTGATTACTTGTTTCCTTTTGCACATTATCTTACCTATTAAGGGTAGCTCTTCCCAACCTGTTATAACTTTTTTCCTCTATTGGAATTGGTTGGTTCATAGCTTGAATTTTTTTCATTTGTTCCCTTCCGCAATAGTCTCTATAGTCAATGCTAGGAATCCAATTCCCAAATATCATGCAAAAGATAAATCCAGTATCGAGGGACAACCCCTCGAAACACAAACTTCCAAGTCACAAATCCAAATCAATATCAGGGATTAACGACCCCAATTGAATCTAATGTCCGTAACTTACACCAGGGTTAACCTCCTTAACTCAATTATATCAAAAATCAATACTAGGGGATCAACCTCCCTAACTAAATCACATCCAAAGCAATCTTAGGGATCAACATCCCTAATTGAATCACTTTTAAAACAAATACTGGGGATCAACTTCCCCATCTCAACTTATCCCAAAATCAATACTTGGAACTAAATATGCACACTTATATATCTTTCATCTTACCAATACATTAATCCCTAAATGATTATAATCAAAACTAACACCACTTGTACTTACTGTAATCTACCTCTATCATGAATTAAACGTAACCTAGTCCACAACTAGGTATTTATAACATAAGTCTGGCTAAAAATATTAAAAATAAAATATGTGAGTTTGAGTAAACTCAGTAAGCAAGTGCAATTAGTGAAATAATGGTACACTCTTTCTAAATTCATCATGTATATTATGCCACCATATGTAATCCAAACACTAGCTTCTCACTAGCCCCACCCAATCATGTCATGTCATGCCATAAACACAAATAAAACCAAATCAACCTCCTATCCTTTAAGAGCTATGAATAACTCTATCTTCATGTTAATCAAAGGTCATGAACAATCCTATTCAACAATGCACACACATCACGCATGTCGCATGTATCATGGTCAAATTAAAACCATATCTCATGCTCATATGCTCATTTTGAAAACCCATCTAACACGTAGTTTCAAAAATTATGAAAAAATAAATAAGCAAAAGAGTTTTAGCCCAAATCATCGAATTAACACGTGATATGCAAAACGCATAACCAAACATTTCGGAATTCAACCATCTGTGCAAATTATGCTAATGCATAACTCATCCTCCCTTGATCTAATCAATCCTATCTTCAAGATAGGTGCTATCCTCACCCACATCAAACTCAATATAGGTTCATTTTAAATAATCTCACCCTCTTCAACGTAAGGGTTTCAAAGTTCCAACTACAACATCAAATAACCAAGTTTAACCTCAAATTCCAAATCATACATTTCATACACATCAAGCCATCATAAGTCCCATTCCATGTAATTCATCATCTCACTTGTGCAACTTATCTGCCACATCATCAAGTTCCTACACAACATAATTATATCATATTAAACCCTATTTAGGAATTTTATCAAACATAACATGAGCATCATATAAATGTATTACAAAAATCACATACAATCCATGTAATTCTACCAAATACATCAGAATCTCATGAGAAAACACTTCTAATCACTTCCATTTCATCATTTTCATGCTTTTTCACTAAAATCCTCAATTTTTAAGCTACCTACAATCTTTACATAAGTCACATACTCTCGAATTCATCCAAAACATTCAACAAAAGATGGTGCCCATAAATAAATATCAAAACATATGATTTGCAACACAAATCCATCATTTATTTTAAAAGAAATCAAATATTTACCTCAGATTTATTTTTCCCCAAAAATCTATAAAATCTTTCCAAATCCTAGCTTGAATCCATGCTCCTTGATCTCATATAGCATATCTAAATGAATTCTAAGAAGGTTTTGGAAGGTTTTTTCATGAGTTAGAAAGATAAAGAAAGAAAAGGTAGAGAAATAGGAATAACCAGAGTGAAAATTAGCAAAAATGCACACTCATGAACAATCACACGGCCAATGTGGTTAATCACACAACCTCACATGATTATCTGCTTAAGTCGTTCCATTACAACCGCACATCGTCATGTGATTCAGAGGCAATTGCTTTAGGTGATATTTGCTAATTCCCCCTTTAATCTATTTCTTACCCAAATTTTATAAAATGCAAAATAAAATAAAATAAAGACCCTGGGCCTCACACAACCCAACTACCCACTACCCCAAGCGCAGTACCCTCCATCTTCTCAATTCGATATTTGCACAACTACAACAATTGATCCTTACCCAACAACAGTCTATTTATAAACTAGAAAGTTAAATTGGTTAGCTAGTAGAAGCCACTATAAGAAGAGAAATAGGGCACGTTCCCAACCAGCCAATTGCCAACCCAAGAAATTGACCTCCAGGTTTCCAGTCTCAACCAAGCTTGCCACCACTAAAACATCCATAACTTGAGAAAGTCAAAGTCATTTCAACATTATTGAGGGGTACAATCTTAAAAGATCCCAATAAATTCAAGAAAGTCAACGAAAGCCGTTCAGATCCATTTATTCAAGAAAATGACATAGAAAGCATTGCAGAACCGCAAGAGGTTAAGTTAGGGGGAGAAGGCAAGGACAAAGAAGTACATTATCCTAGAAAATATCAACCAAAAGTACCCCTTCCTAGTGCTTTGCATGGAAAGCCCACTAGTAAAAAGAACCAACCTTGAGTGAAGAGATGATAGAAATATTTACTTAGGTTCATATAAAAATCCCATTTCTCAATGCTATTAAATGCATTCAACTTACGCTAAATTTTTTTAAGGAGATGTGCACACAAAATAGAGAATATTATTCCAAAACAAAAAAAGATCAAGCTCCCGGTAGATGTGAGTGCTATGATTTTGAATTAACTCCCTCAGAAGCTAAAAGATCTTGGCTTACCTCTCATCTCTTGTGATATTAGAGGCATAACTTTTAATAAGACACTGCTCAATCTCAGAGCAAGTGTCGACGCCTTACCTGCTTCAATATTTGATAAATTTGATGTTAGGGAGTTGAAGCCCACATCGGTAGTTCTTCAATTTGAGGACCAATCAGTGAACACTCCACAGGGATAGTTGAAGATGTTACTATGAAAGTTAACGATAGCTTTTTTCCTGTGGACCTTCTTATTATTGATATGGCTGCATCTTCATAATTAAAACATGCGCTAATTATTTTGGGAAGTCTATTCCTTGCTAAAGCAAAAGAAAATATTAATTTTGAAAGTGATATAATGAATATCTCTTTCGGAGGATAAGAAGTTAAGATCAATGTTTTCAATGCTAAAAAATACGCATACCAACATGAAGAATGCAACACGATGGACATTATTGATGAATTCTTGGATAACAATTCAGCACTTAGATATATTTTTTGATGGGAGTAGATGATGATGAAGTTTTTAAGAGTATTGGATTTGGTTAGTGATGAAGAAAGATACTGAGTTTGGCTAAAGAAGGTAAACTTAGTGCTTGTTGGAAGACAACCCAATATTCTCTATACCCTCATTTTGGGTTTATCTATTTCTTTCCCAATATTCTCTACACCCACTTTCCAGGTTTATCTATTCCTTTCTTGCATATTTAAAAAAAGAAAAAAGAAAAAAAGAAAAAAGGAAAAGAGAAAAAACAATGAAGTGCTAAAAGAGCATCCTTATATTCTTCATTGTTTGCATTGCTAAGGGAATGGCAGTGTTTAAGTTGGGGGTGAGATAGTTGCAATTTTTTACACATATTTTATATCATTTTTCACACATATTTTATATCATTTTTCACTCTTATATGATTGAAAAAATATTTTTCAAGGGGTTTTAAGTATAATCATTGATAATTACATATTTACTATGACCATATGCTTTTGGATAATTTTATTCGCTTATTATTTTTAAAAAAACTATTTTGGGTGGTCTTTATTATAAATAATGGGTTGCATGTGTACAAAATCTAGGTGCTCTGATGGACCACTAGAAAATTCAAGCTCCTCCTTCCCAAGCAAACTCGCCCATGGCAGCTTTTTGGTCGTAACCCATCATCCGCTCAAAACTTCAATCATCAACAGCTCTAAAATCCGGCCTTTAATCAAAGACCGCGTGAACAAAACCTATGAATCTGGCCATCACTTTTCCATCCAGCAAAATCATACTTTTGAGCTGCCTGATTCTATTAAAGCAGTAAAGAGGCCCATCATACAGTTGTGCTAGCAAAAAATAAAATTCATAGCGATTAGGGTGGGTGGATGTGGTGCCCTTGACCAAGGTGCCGGAGTCTTACTCCAAGATCATTTTCGGTTGGCAAATGTGAGTCAGGATTATTGCCTTGATCACGCGGAAGGTTCTAGAGTTGAACCTCGTTCAATTTTTTTTTTCTTTTCTTGCTTTCAACATATAAACATACATTTGTCATCAACTTTACAGATAATCTACAAGTTATCGATTTGTCCATTTATATCACATGTTTTCACAACATGAAATTTCCTATCATATGTTCATTGATGTCATACATATAGATCAACATGTCTTAAAATTTTCTTCATAGAGGTCTTTTTCTTCCTGCATGACTTGTGTTGCACCTGTCTAGGGTTGGGAAAATAAAACGTGAGTGATAACTCAGTAAGCAAGCATTTTTTTATTTGAAAGCAATATTTTCCTGTAAACATTTTCACATATAAACCTTTTTGATGTCCTAATTTCTGGGCAATTTCGAAGGAAAAACATATGCTTGTAAACTTTGTTGTGTAAACCTTTTTGTCGTAGATATATTTATGTACTAAAACGTTTGTCATTTAAACCTTTTTAAAACAAGCATATGCAATATGTTTCTGTCCATCCGGTAGGTGACACTTACTAAGTGATCATCCTCCCATACAAGAGAAACCTTTCATATGATAGCCCGTGAGCCAAACGGCTATTCGTGAACCTTCTCCCATTTTAGGAAGAGTGCCGCTGGCTTTCTGCCTTCTTTAAGCGACTTAGCCCATGTAGAGGGGGCCTAGTCTCCAACAGCGTCCAGTCTGCACTCACCTTTACAATAGACTTAGTACATGATCCTTGTGCACATTCATTTCATACATGCTAGCATGATTTTATGAAATACCACAAAACATAGTCTATGTCCTTGTTAACTTGAAAATTTGATGCGAGCATGATTTCACAAAATGATACAGACCTCAATCTGTGTCCTTTCTATTTTTTCCAACTTGAAAACTTGAAAAAACCCAAGTTAACAAGTTAACAAACTCATTTTCCAAATCACTTTGTGAGGATGACCAATCTTAAATAACTTTGGAAACATTTAAATAAAACATTTTATAAGTTATTTGCAATATTTGAGGAAAATTTTGAGAAAACAATATTTTCAAAAAACATTGCTTGATTGTTTGTAAACAATTTTAGAATGATAAAACAACTTCGAAAATATTTCAATATTTGAGGAGAAAAGGCTTTTCTTGCATATGTTTTTATTCTCATTTCCGAGCTTTTCATGGACAAGGATATGCAAACACATCATTTCATTTATCCACACCGACATCATGTATCTTGTCCACAAGACACCGTGGTCATTCTTACGTAAAGATGAGCTTGTATAACCCTTTGAACATTATTTTAATAACTAATAACCAAATCATTTTATACAATCAATTTATCGAGTTCTTCATCCTTAAACTCTTTTGGAAATACCAATATAAAGCAATTTCAAAGTGCTTCAATATTCAAAAAGCTTTAAATATTTCAATAAACCACTTCAAGACCTTTCAAAAAAACCATTTTCAAGATATTTATTTGTTTTACAAATATCATCCTATAAAAAGAAAAATCAAATTTTCTTTTCACAAACTCCTCTGAAATATTCAATGCAACCATCTTAACATATTTCGACATTTTTAAAAGGCCTTGCTTACTATGAAGCAATTCCTAAAACATTTCAAGGTTGCAGAATAAAACCACATTTTCAAAGTTGTGCTTACTTACTTATGGCATCCTTTTGCGCCTTCAATCCTTTTCCTTGCCTTTTCCTAGACAAGTGAAAATAATTATCTTATATACTTGCATATCATTATATACTTGCATGCCTTGCCTTTTTCTAATTCAGGTGCATTTATCATTTAATCCCAACCCTTACATGATTTCAATTTATATGTGACTCTTAATAGGTTAACTTTAATCAACCTTCCTTTGAGATGAACACCTTTATCCTTTTTAGTCACATATAATCATTTTTCTCAATGTTTAATAATTTATTTCCTCTAATAATCACATATACACACATATCTATTTAACCCTAGTGATTGATCATTTATTCTATCCAATGCCTAAGTTTATGATATGAATCTTTTCTAATCATTCAAAGCTTTCATCCTTAATCTATAACAACTCGAATATATCCAAAATTCCTAAAATAACCAATCATTTCCAAAACAACCATATATAATTTCATTTTGCCAAGCTTTACTTGTACCATTGTTCACGATACTTGCTTTCCTTGGGCTACTAGTTTGCTTCCTTGATCTTCTCTTTTCCTTTTTTAAACAAATAACATGAATTACCATACATATTTTAACTCATTATATCGATTTGGACCATTATTACTTAAGTTTCAAATTTCATTTTGATTATTCATCAATCTGTCCATATTTGCTGAAATCAGACATTGATTTCTCTAATCTTGATTTATAATCAAATCAAGTTATTTAAGTCTAAAATTTATATTATACATCAATAAATACATGAATTATCCAAAATAAATATTTCTAGCATAAAATATGACATATTTATATTTATTTATGCATTTTTATTCCATTGGACAAGGTTATGAGTTTTAGCCTAGTCTAAATCACGTTAATTATTAGCCCTATTTATATCATCCAAAAATTTATTTTTATTTTAGTCGAGTGATAGTCAAAATGTATGTTATATCATATAAATCAAAATGCCTTATATAAAATTATTAAAAATTAATTAGTGCAGCTAATCCTGACAACCTTTCTACCCTATTCAGGCTGATCCTCTCAGATTTTTAATTTACAAATTGATTAGCGTTTCAAGCTAAAACTTGGGTCTACCCTTAATTATAATATTATGAGTTTTCTAAAAAATTTCATGCTAAAAATCATTCATTTACTATTTCTTTTATATTTTGGTTTTCTGCTCTATTTTTACTCAATTTTCCTTTCATACTAGCGTCTGAACTTAACATATATGTGAGACCCTTAATCATTTGTTGTTAATTCTAAAGTTTAACACATCTTATCTGTTTAACCATGTAATTATCTCAAGAAAACAGACTTCTGTTTTTATATAAATACATTCAAAATAGAAATTCAATTTCTAAACTTAGGGGCGTGAGGAGGCAGCTATATAAATGTGGGACTTAATTTCAGCATCAATGATCATCAATGAAACCTATAATGAAGAAACAATTATCAAACAATAAAACAGCTATATAAACACCCTATTTGGACGTCCCCCCATATATGCCTTTGTGTTGTTCATTTCATGATTGTAAGTATCCATTCCACTAGATGTTAATTAAGCAAACTAAAATAAAAAATGAACCTGCTGAACATGCCAACTCCTCCTTTCTTCCTTTCTTCCTTGCTGATTTGTGGAAGTCCCTTGGCTAAAATCTCTCCCTCTCAATGCTGCAGAATTTTTTTCTCTCTCCAACCAGGGCTGAAACGTTCATCTTGTTGCTGCCTTTCCTCCTTGTATAGCTGCTGGAATGTATCCTTAATGACATCTCATTGATCGTGACTTATATATATAATTTTCATATTTAATTGCCGCCCTAATCACAGCCGTCCATGTGTCCCTTTGTGCTTAACTTTTTCTCCAAAAATCTGCTTAAATCTGAGCCCTACATCTACCCCTTTTTGCTGTCCACTTTCGACCGTCCAAGTGTCTTCCATCTATACCAAACAGGTCCCATGGGCAGCTGCATTTCCATATATGTTTTTGCATTTTTTTTATTTTATTAAAAACTGCCCTAATTCCATTAATGTGCCACATATGCACTTGGTTGCAATTAGTCAACATTAGCATTAATTTAGTTGACTTTAATTACTTCAATCTAACCCAAATGCATCCTACAATGACATGTGTCCATGGTTGATACAAATGTCAACACTTGCTTCAATGCCCATCAGTCAAATGCCTTAAGTACATCCATCATTAATTTTTAATCATACTTAACACATGTCATTTAGGATTTTCTAACAAAGTTTAACATAATCCCATCTATTTATAATTTAGAGCACCTTAGCTTAGCCATATATAAAAAAAATCTTATCTGAAAACGATGAATGCATGCTAAGATATTAGCAAAATGAATTTAATTCATAAAAATATCATATAATCTTAGTCATTTAACCCCTTTTCATTCATAATTTTCGTGATCCCAATAGTTGATCATGTAGGGCATATCATCTTAGGCTTTCTTTTAAATTTTCAAGTCATTCTACCTTGTAAATATTAAGATATAAATATATCAAGTATTAAATCAATAAATAAATTGATAATTAGCATTAATTGCACTTGCCGCATAAGCATTTTTTGTCCTTTAGTATGCATAATTATCATAATAATCATGGGTGATTAACTTAATCACCTTATTTGAATTAATTTTCTTAATCCCATCCTGATATAAGCTCTAAGCTACATTTGCTATGCATTAAAATAAGTGGGGTTTCACAGTGGATAAATCAAATTATAAGAAAGTCTATCATGGTTTAAGTGCGTGGATCAGCAATGCATTCCAACATGTCCACCTTGGAATTTCGGGCGCATAAACTGATGCGCAGTCGCATCCCAAACGTCTATTCGAGCCCCATCTCTAGCCCGACAAATCCAAGCCGTCCACAAGCAACCCATCCGGGTCGTCTAACAATGCATCATGGGCGCCATCCAAAAATTGTGCAGGCAATCCACATCTTCCTCTTGTGATTTTCACAATTATAAAAAGGGATTCAGGCAAGATACGATGGCATCCAATTTTTATCTCTAATCTTCGATTCCAACTTCAATTTTCAAGCTCATAAGTCTGGAGAAGATTCGGAGAAGAAATCTTCTACATGCATGTCATCCGTATTTGTTTTCATCGGCTTCGTTAACTTTAGAATTTTATTTTCTTTGCTTTTCGAGTTGATTTTTTACAATTATTTTTATTACACTTTAATTTTTAGTTGTAAATTTGTTTTAGACATTTAGTTTAGTAAAATTTTCTTTTCAAAATAATTCAAACTTTTATTGCTTCTCTGTGGTCTCATCATTATTTTATGCTATAATTAGTTATTAGTTTTAATGTGATTTGGTATGAATTAAGATTGATGATCATGGGTTCCGAACGACAAACCTATGATTATACACCAATATCCATATTAAGCTTTCCAATCATGCAACTTCTCATTATCTTCTTATATTGTTCACTCATTTCTTAGAGAGTACTCTGAGGTCTCAACTCTCAATGAACGACATTTTTATATGACCTATATTTTTTCTAGACAGTTGTCCAACCCTATTTTCTATGGTTTTTCAGGAAGACATTGTATACTGCAATGCATCATATTTATGTAAAAACCCTTCATGTGTTGTCTTTTATGTTCTGCCTTTTCCTTTATGCTCGTCTCTAACTAGAATCATAATACTTGGCATTTTCAACCCTCAACACTCCATTTTTTAATTTTAAAACTATTTTTAAAAAAATGTAAACCATATATAATATTTATTCTTTGCTGTGTATTTGTGATGTCAAAAATTACTTCCATTGGAAACTTGTATTTTGTAAATATCTAACACCATTTGAGAGTGAATATATAATTATCAAAGTTTTTTAAAATTTTAATAATGAAATTGTAGTATATAAATAGTCCAAAATTATGAGACTTTTGACATCTTACATAAATTTGCATGGACATTTTTTTGTATAAATGGTTTAGATTCAAGAGAAAAGAACTTTTAAGATGAAAAGAAAAGGTTGCATAATTAGATCATTACTCTTTAAAGATATGAAACATATTTTTATAGAACCTAAGATGAATTTTTCTTTAATTCTAAAATTATCCCATATCCTTCAATTAAAAAAATCATCCCAACTCCTAGAGTTAACAACTTTAAAAACTCCACTATTAATTTGGGGTAATTTGCAAATATACCCGCATAGTTTGACCAAAATTGCAACTATACCTACACGGTTTTACAAATTATAAAAAAGCCTCTTATAATTTGACATTAATTACATGAGAACCAATGATGATGGTTGGTATCAAAATCAGCTGCTAAATACTCTTTTATTTTTGAAATTGCCTTTGTGTACAAAGCATGTATGTGCATGCGTATAGGATCAATCTACACCAACAGAGCATTATAGAATCCATACTCCATCACTTTCTCTTCATCAATTCAGCCAGTGCTAACATTTTTAGAGCGAACTAACCACGTGCCTCATCTTCATTTTCTCTAGCAGATTCTAGCAAGAACTTAGCAACGAAAATCTCGAAGACCGACTATCTCTCTTCTCTATCTCATCCTAACATAGTAGTTGTCCATCATCAACAACAACTACCATTTTTTCTTCTCTGGCTCACCTGATTTGTTGTGAAAGTGATAAGATTATCTATTAATACATATAACCCACTAACCTCCCCATATAAAAAACAACCAGAATCCAACCTTCTTCTCCCTCAAGCTTTGGAACTCCCAAACACCTTGAAAAACTTATCAAATTCAATTCCACATTCTTCATCGATGCCCTTGAATTTTTCATCCCCAATCCAATCAGAAGAAAATTTGTTAGAATTAGGACACTTGATTTAGTTGTGGGCTAGTTAAAATAGGAATTGAGTCCAACCAAGATTTACCAAAATTCCTCTTTAAAGAAGGGAACATCATCTCCTTCTTATAATAAACAAGTGAAATAATCAAGAATATAGATCCATACCTTGCTCTTCCCTTAATTTATAGGAAACTATATATGGTTATGCAACAAAGACTTAGCTCAGTTGCCTTGTCGAACCCGAATCCTACTAGATTCCAATCCCTAGAGCACTTGTTTCACCTTTTGCTTGGAAACCTCTGTATTTCCGAGAATTATATCAAAACTTACTTTAATATTTCTTTGTCATCACCAGTTTGGAACATGCAATTAGTATCAAATTATACAGGCTTATTTGCAATTTCTTAATCTGAAAGGGTATGCTTGAAATTATGTTTAAACTACGTGGATATATTTGCAAATTACCTGTTAATTCGTAAAAAAAACTTTCAACTGTTTACGTCAAAATCTTTATTTTGTATGTTTAACTATCTGGTTTTTGGAAATTTATGCGCAGTAGAGAGCAAAATTTTTTTAATCATGACACACTTGGTAATAAAAATTACCATGATATTTCGCATTCCGTATGTTACATAAGTTTTCTTCTAGCAGATGGTTTGGTAACAGTTTTCGATTCTATGAATCTATATCATCTACGAGCGAATCTGCTTTGTTAAGATCGGTGATTATTCAATATTCTAGAAAATTTAAAAATAAATAAACATAACATACTTTCTTAATATAGCATAGATTAGAAAAAAATATTGATCAATTTGAAAAAGTATTTCAAGTTCAAACCTTTTGAAATGTATGTGTATACTTGTATTTTACTTATCGAACATTTTTATTATTTTATTATTTATTTTTCCATTATATTTCTCCCATAAAATCAATAATATTTTTGACAAAATTTTTTTATCTTTTTAAAAAAACCGATAAATTAAATTTTATTGGTGGGCAAACACACTACTACTAATTCGGGAAACGGGGTACAAAGCTCAAAAGTTAGTCAACGTTTGAAACGGTCTAAGATTCATAGATTAGTTAAATAAGGAATACATATCTTCTTATAGAATCTGGTCGAAAGGATTTCAAGGAGACAATTGTCTTATTATTATAAAAAGAAGTAATTAGTCAAAATTTCAATAGTTAACAATTCAACCCTCAATAGATAAGTTGTTACAAAACCTTAACTTATTAGTTTTGCTTTTTATTCTGATTCTTTACAATAATGATTACAGGGATAACTAGCACACACACACATATATATATATAGTGTCAACAGCAAGAGATTAGTTTTAAAAACACTCTTTGCTTTCTTTATAATGGAAAAGTGGAGCTATAAGTTTGAGTAGTATTTTAATACATCTAGAAGCATTGAAATTTCAATGCACTTGGGTGCATAACTCATTTTTAAATTTTTTGAATTTTTTTACAAAACTATTAATACAGGTATATTTAATCTATACGCCAAGTTTTTTCATTTTTGAAGATGTGTATGTACTTTTAAATTTTGTTAAAATAGAGGATTTTAGTTGTTTTTAAGTGACTACTAATAGATTTAAGTGACTACTAAAACAGAGGATTAAGAGTTTTATAAAAAAAATTAAAAAAAAAATTTAAAAATGAGTTTTATGTGTTGATTGAAATTTCAATTCATCCGGTGCATTAAAATAAGACTCAATAAGTTTTCACAAAAGCATTTTTTGCAGAAAATTATCTTATGGTAGAAAATCAAGTCTATAAAGGAAATAATGATACTGTTAGTTCTCTTGGATTTTATTACTTTGTTGAGTGGTACAAAAAGGTGGAAAAAAAAGTGAAAAAATTTATAAAATTTTTTTCGAAAAAGTAACACAAAGTAATATAATATGATAAATGTAATGATTAGGAGTAACCAGAATAAAGATAAGATAAATAAGATAGTTGTATAAAAAAATACGTAATATCAATTGAAATGCCAGGATAGTTACCTGGGTCAGATTTCTAGAAAAGAGTAAATTTTTTTTTTTTTACTTTTTTTTTCCATCTCAAACCAAACATACCCTTAACTTTTTTTTCTTTCAAATTTTGACCCTAAAACCATGAAAACGCAGGCGGAACATTGTCCAATATTCATATATAAAAGTTATATATTTTTTTCCAAAGAATACATGAGGAGATGAATATTTAAAATGGAGAGATAAGTACCATTAACGAGGTGTTATTGACAACTTTGCTGCAATAAAACACTAATGAGTGACGCTAAATAATTTCTTTAAAATTAATTATCTTTCAACCACAATGTATAATAGGATAATTGTTTTCAGAAAGTAAACTCTGAATGAGGTGGCAAGGAAGTGACTGAAACATGGGTGATTCGCATGCTCAGAACTCAAGTTTGCTAAAATTTATACTTTTTACCGCCGACTTTCGTATTTATGAAAGATGACTTCAATTTTCAATATTCTACCCCTTTCGCCCTAGGACTTCTAATATTTGATACTTTTTTTTTTTACCCTTACGTCAAATTGTGTCATTAGATTGCTAATGACACGAAATGACCAAACTCCGTTTTTAAAATATCCTTCGTAATGCGGATCTTTTTTAAAATATCATTGATTTGAAATATTTATTTAAGATATTAATTAATTATAAAAAAACATTTTGAAACAAACGCAAAATGGAAAACAACTGGGTCATTAGCAAGTTACAGTTTTAATTAATGGTCTGGATCTCCATTTGTTGTTACAAATATGAAAAACCCAATTGACATGACTATAATAATAGGAATTGATCCTCAGGATAATATTAAATGCACCCGAGTGCAGTGAAGCTTAGTGCACCCGGGTGTATTTAACTTAATTTTTATTTTTTTTGAAAATTTTTCATAAAACTGTAAAAATTACTAAAATGCTACTGATTCTTAAAAATTCAAAAATCTCCAAAATAGTAAAAATTAATATACATGTTAAATATACTTAAATTAAAAATTATATAAAAATAATTTTTAAAAAATAAAAATAATATTTGCATCCAAATGCACTGAAGCTAAATATACCTATGAAGCCCCTTATCCTCCCCGAGTCCGGGAAGAACTCAAACTTGTCATAGCGTCGCCCGCACCAGGGATTAATCTTTCGTTGAGTTCTGCAAAAAACTCCTCTTCGTCATAGGCTAACATCGTCTGTGAAATCTAGCACCACATCGCCAGTCACCACCAAGATCTGATTGACAAAAACCAAATGCCCAAAAGAATATTTTAAAGGGGACATTTTGGTCATATTATGCCCACTAGAAAAGAAAGGGGATTGACCTCTCTCTTTTACTCTAATTGAGGGGTATATATTGAAAATATCAGTACATGCCTATAGTTTGAGTCTTTTTTGTTATTTATTTGTATTTTTATGTGAGCCAACATGTACTCTTTATATATGCCAAACTTTACCATTTTAGATTTTTGTATATATCTTTTATAATTTAAAAATTAATAATTTTTACCTTCATAAACATTCAAAAAAATAAATATATTAAATACGTATAAGGTCATATAAAAATGAGAAGAAAAACAAAAAAGTTGGCAAAAAAATTCTCAAAACCATAAATATGTAATGAGGTTTCAATATGTACAAATATTTATTGGATCAATACTCAATATATATTTGTATTGGACATTACTTCCAATTCAATTGGGTCTATTAGAAAAGATATCTATGGATATTATTTCATGAAAGAGTAAAATTGAGAAGTATTAAAAGTTGGAGAGCGGAACGGACATAATATTAAAAATTGAAGATATGTGTTAGAAATCCTATGAAGCGTACCTAAATCTATATGTATAAATTTCACCTGAAGAATGTGAACGAAGCTTCAAGTATAAAGTCTTCTCCTTCAACAATAGAGGAGGGAATTAGGGCAGGCCATCCTGGGTCAGAGTTTGCTCAACCTTGATCCTACTTTTTAAAAATTCTATTTAACCTTATTTTTATTCTGGGTTGAGATAATATCAGTTTGACCCTCACTTTTTTTAATGGTTCCCGAGAAAAGCTTCGGGTTAGTATCGGACCGATTTTGGGACAATGGGTTGGGTAAAACATGCAGGTCAAATAAGATGATTTTAAGAATTTATATACTTATCAAATATAAAGATACATCTATACTAAATTTAAATGTTATATGTTCAATATTTACCAACTATTAGAAAACACATCATTACTAAAATGAAACATGAGAAAATATTATATAATTTTATTAAAATAGGTTAATAAACAATTATACATAATAGTTATATCTATATGTGCAAATTCCTCTTATTGTTTTTTTTATTGTTTTCTGGATAAATTTATTCTTTTATTGTTGATATAGTTAATCATAAAAAATGTGAGAATTTTGAAAGAAAATAATAGTAAGAATTTTTTATTTGTCTTACAATCAAACTCTTTGAGACATTTTTACAATTTTTCTTACACAATTCTAAAATCGTCTAACCATTTTGACTTTTTAACTAACAAATAATTCCCTAAACTACCTACTGTGAACACTCTCACAAGTTGGATCAATGCTCCCACAATGATTCGAACTTGCTGCAGCACATGCATCTGAACAGCGAGTTACCACAACGACAATATTTAAAATAAGCTTATTAGTGTTAATAAGTCAATATATACAAGGTGGGTCAGAACGCTTAGGTTTGGGACAGGGTCGACACACCATAGCTCTATTTTTGAACTCAGGTAAAAAAATTTAACTTATCCATATAATGGGTCAAAAATGTTGGTTTTACCTACGTAAAACGAATCATAAGCGGGTCACAGGTCTACTCGTTCCAATTCCCGCCCCTACTCTGCACTTCACCCTATGATAGTTGTAGTAGATGGGAACTGCTTATGTTTGTGCGTGTGTCAAAGAAGCACTTGGTCTCCTATGTTTAAATAGAACTTTTCCCATCATGGCTCATAGAAAAAGGACAATACAACATCACTAGAATTGTGTACATATCCTGAATATGCTAAAACACCTTAACTTAAATCCAAAGACTACAACTTTAATTAGGACACCTTTACATAAGTAATTCTAATAATATTTACTAAACATAAATACCAATATGCAAATCACCCCTAAGAACACGCTTTTTGTAACAGAATTGACTGAGCAGTCGCTCATTCTGTTTAATTCCGTTACAAGCACAGTCAAATTGAGCGTTAATATTTAATGGATTTTTCAAGCTTCAACATAATTATACAACTTACTGTTGTCCACTTGAAACGTAAATTGTATTAATTCTAACTAATTAGGTCAAAATGGATAATGCTACACGCCGCCAGGGGGTTGTACATCATAACTATTAATCCTACCGAAATTCTTTATTAAATGCAATTTCACTAGCTTAGTTTCATATCCTCCATTCCTTTTATTTGTAATAACAGTAAGGTACAGCTTGGTTGGTGACTTATTGGTTGACCACGTGGTTGCATGCCAAGATTGAAAATATGCACATGCCCAATTGCGGAAAATAGTTTCCACGTGGGCCACAGATGTTGGATACAATCAGTTTTCAATAGAAGTAGGGATAAACCAAACTTTGCCTGACATATAGAAGTTCTGCAGCCAGCAGTCATGTTCTTTTATTGATTAGTACAGTATAATATGATATCTCATATTATAATTAGTTCCATTTATTTGGAAGATGATAAGTTGCAAACCTATTTTTATGGGAGACAACACGGTCGAGCTAAACTCATGGGAGTAGGGGTGCAACTCGGGCTCATGAAACTCGGATTCACCTCAGCCCTAACCCTAACTCTATTTATAAAACCTCAACCCCAACCCTATTTGTAAACCTCGACCTAATCTTATTTTTGAAATTCGGGCTCGGGTTGAGTTTTGGGTTGATATTCTCCTATCAATATGTATTTGTTACTCATCCTATATATATATATTATCACAAACCTATTGCATAGAAAAGTTTAAAATGTCAATTTATTATAAGAAAGCAAGAAAAATTCAAATACCACTTAAGGGTAGAAAGAAGGAAACCTGTTTTGAGCCTTCTCTTCGCATCAAGTAGAATAATAGCTATATTTTGGAGAATGTAGAAGTACAACTGCTTTCTATTCTGCAATTTAACATCAATATCACAACTTATACATCAATATTACCATCCAATTATAAGATAAATCTTATGATATCAATCGCAATAAAATAAAATCATCCAAAAACTACAATAATATCGGGTCAAATGAGATTACATTAATTCAAACATCCAACTCAAAATCACAACATCCAAGTTAGCTCCAAGTCTACAACACAAGTCTTAAGTTCGAATAATCAAATTACAATGTTTAACTTGGGTCCTAACTTTACAACACAATAGAAATAAACTTTCTTATCTTCCACTATTGTCTTCATTACCCTTGTCTTGCATTATTTCTATCTGTCAAGCCAAATTCTTTTTTCCTAAAAGAAAATACAAAAATTCAATATTATATTGTATAATTGAACTTAAGGATTATATATATTCATCAACAAATTCTTCATAACTTGAATCATTTGGAGTTGCTCTCAACCAATCTTGAGTGCAAATCAAACACTCTACCAACATAAGTGTCAATGAACTACGGTATTGGTCAATAACACGTACTCATGAAACTATGGAAACAAGAATAACTAAAATATTTTTGCCATCAAAGAGTTTTAATCTTATATTTTGTAGTCGTGGACCACCATGCTAAAATATCAAATGGTTCTACATCATTCTCAATAGGATCTTTTAAATAGGCATCAATTTTTTTTATAATAACTCCAGCACTAGAATTACTTGTGGATTGCCATAGCTTCCATTTTGCATGCATTAATTCGGATGATGCACCACTCACTTCAGATGAAGAACTTGTAGTTGTAAATGTAGATCCAACTTGATAAGTTCCATACAATTTAAACATTTTATCATACACCTTCTTGGATAATGCACAAGCTTGATCCACAAGAAGAAAAATTTTAAGACAATTCCAAATAACCTAGCTTGTACTGTGGATCAAGCATTGCTGCAATGAGGAAGTAAATATTGAACTTGTCAATAGAACCCTAATACTTTGCAAGTTTTTCCTTCATTTTGTTACACATGTGAAGAAGGATAGGGTTACTATTCTCAATTGAAAATGTATTTAATCGATCTTAAATCGTATCAAGTTGAGAAAAATGATGTGGGGAAGTGATATTTTTAGTGCTTGACAAAAGCTCAGTTGCTTCAAGAAACAAGATCAAGAAGTCATAAATGATTCTCGCATGATTCCAATCTTCTTCAAGAGGAGGACTAGTGCTTCTAAAGCTTGCATCATCCACTTCAAGTGTTTGAATGTCATTTCAAAGGGCAAAGCATGTTTTAACATCAAGTACGTAGAATTCCAACGTGTTGACACATCTAAACACAGATAATTTAGTTAAAATTTTAACACTTTTACAAGATTTTCCAAATTCTTTCTCTCTACTTGAAGAACTCTTGACCCACTTTACACTATTATGACTTCAAGCAACGGAATCCTTAATTTGATCAGTTCCCTCCTTTACAACTAGATTTAAAATGTGTGCAACACAACGGACATGCAAAGATTCTCCATCTCCAAAAAGAGCATTCTTCATTTTTAAATTCAAACGCAAAGTGTTTAGCGCAATATCATTGACTGACGCATTATCAATAGTAAGAGTACACACGTGTCAAATATTCCAAATATTCAAACATTCTTCAATTGTATTAGCAATAGTTTCACTCGTGTGTGGTGAAGGAAGAATACAAAAATTAAGAATTCACTTTTGAAGAGTCCAATTAGAGTCTATAAAGTGAGCAGTCAAACATAAATACCCAATATTCTAATTTGAAGTTGACAAATCTATTGTCAAGCATACATGATGAATATTCTCACTAAAAATCTTCCTTAATTTAGCCTTCTTCAACTTGTATATTTTGAAGACTTCTTTCACAATTGTGGTTTTAGAAACATGTTTAATAAGTGGCTGCACAACTTTAGAAAATTCTCTAAACCTTTCTTTCTCGACAAATTTAAATGACAATTCATCAAGAATAATCATTCGTGCCATTACTCTTTTGCAAGCTTCTTGGTCAAATTTTCAACTTGATATAACTTTTTGACCATCATCGATTACTGTTTGAAATGATAACAAGCATTGACCCTTGGCTCTATTGTTGGTATTATACTTGCATAATTTTAAATGTCTTGTTAATGTGCTTGTTTTTTGAGTACTTGGACACTTAAGTTTGATCTTACAATATTTACAAATACCCCATGCGACTTTCCATTTTCATCCAAAAATCCTTTCAAATTCTTCCCAAACTGCTGATAAAAATTTATACCCTTTCTTTTTTTTAGGAAGAGGCTCATTTG
Organism: Annona cherimola; assembly: GCA_030490835.1. Taxonomy (NCBI): domain Eukaryota; kingdom Viridiplantae; phylum Streptophyta; class Magnoliopsida; order Magnoliales; family Annonaceae; genus Annona; species Annona cherimola. The sequence goes on along the minus strand of CM059973.1, from coordinate 49,774,730 downwards.
CATCTGAACCTTCTGTAAGATCAACAGTCTTCGAGGCAGTTGGTGCATCTTTTATTTGCTTACTGTTGATTTTTGGCTCGCTAATCTTGTCTTACATATTACTTTAACTATCTGTATTGATTTGATCACCTAAATATCATTTTTTATAATATATAAAAATAATTAGAAATTATCCATGTTAATTTCGATAGTTCTACTCATTTCAGAGCAATAACAACCTAATTCAAAATATTAACCAATGCGTATCAAGTTGTCAACAACTAACATAAACACAAACAAATGGCATAATTGTTTGGAATTGCAAGCAATTAAGCACCTAATGAATAAACGAGATGATTATTACCTCAACCGAATCAATGAACTGTTAATAACTACAACAATAGTAAGGGTGACTCAAACTGTTAGATGCTTAGTGGCTGCCTAAGGTGGCTGCAATGGTGCTACACTCGGAAAAAAATAAAAAATGAGTCAAATAAATAAAAATGAGACCACTCTCTGTTTTATAGACATAAAAAAAGAAAATGAAGGCCTATATATAAACAATTCGTCATTTGCAATCCTTAGCTGATTTGAATCATTTTGCCTCCAAATTCATAAGCAATCCTACAGTTGATGAGCTCATCTCTGATTTCATAAGGAAAAGAAAATTTTTGGAATTATAGAAAAAGCAAAAGGCTTTCGAATCTTAGCTAGGAGAGATCATCAACCTGTAACAACTATCGATGCAGCTGAAGAAGACAATTTCAATGCAGCCGGAGAAGACGATCATCAAGGCAGCTGAAGAAGACAACGTCGATGCAACCAAAGAAGACGATGCCGACGTAGCTGAAGAAAATGATGTTCACGCAACCAGAGAAGACAATCGTTGAGATAGCTGAAGAAGACAACCATCAACGCTGGAAGAAGTAGCAGCTAGTGGGTGATGGTCGTCGGCACTCGGCACCGAAGAAGACAGGTCAGTAGTCAGCACTCAGCAAGGGTTGCTGTGGCACCCCAAACTGAGACGTCACTTCCTTACCTCAAGACCTTATTGATTGATAAATGTGAATCAGGATTGTTGCCCTGATTACGCGGCGGATTCTTAATTAGATATCGTCCAAATTTTTTTTCGATTCGTTTCTTTATCAAATCTCATTTCTTTTCTTTGTATCGCAATTCATTCATCTTGTAAGCAATGATACCAATGAAATTTCGTTGCACATAGCATTTTAACATACTACATGTTTTCGTTAAAACTTTTTCATAAACTTATCCCCTGGCAGTTGTCACTCAATTATATATATCATTCATAAAATTTTCGTCTTGTTCTCTTACATTCTTAGTTTACACAACCTGGCCAAACCATAACCATATAAAATTCACTCATAATTGAATGCTAAACACTTACACTTGTACATACATTATCATATCTTAAAAATTCTAATCATATCATTCGATACACATAACTAACCATATAACACACCCATGAATTCCATTTCATACCTTTCCTTAATTACATCATGCTCTTCACCTCTTGAGCTCCCCTATACCTATTTGAGGTTTGGAAAAACAAAATATGAATGATGAACTCAGTAAGCAAGCATTTTGCATTTTCATATAAATGCATTTCTCTCTGTTTGGTAGAAGACTCTTATCAAGAATCAACAATCAACAGGAATAAACCTTTCATGAAAACCTGTCATAAAACTTTGCATTTAAATCCTTCATAAAACCTGTCATTTAAATCATACATGACAACCATTCATATAAACCATTTTGAAAAATCATTCCTATCAACCATTCATATAAACCATTTATAAGAGGACAAATGTATGTCCTAAATTATTTTTCATATAAATCTATATTCATGAGGACAATCTTATGTCCTAAATCATTTGCATATAAACCTTATTATATAAGGACAATTATATGTCCTGAAATAATTTCGTATAAATCTTTTTCAATAAAACGCATATGCATATGTAAAAAATGTCCTGAAATAGATGAGTAAACATTGTTTTCTGTGGACATTGTTATGTCCTGAAATATCATTAAATAAACATTATTTCATGTGGACACCATCATGTCCAAAACATATCCTTATGTCCCCATTTTGGGGTTTTTAAAACAAATGATATGCATATACGTTTCTAACTCTCTGTTAGATGACACTTACCAAGTGATCATCCTTCCATAGGAAAGAAACCCTTCATGTGACCACACCGCTAGCTAGGCGGTTGTCCATGATCTTGCTCCCATTTCAGGGAGGGCGCCGCCGACCTCCTGCCTTCCCTTAGCGACTTGGCCACAGGTAGAGGTTGGCCTTGGTATGCAACCGTCTCGGTCTGCAACCGCCTCCACCATGGGCCTAGTACATGATTCCTGTGCACACTCATTTGTATTCGCATCGTTATGCTATCATTATTTCATAAAATCAACACAATCTTAAATCCATGTGATTTTTCCAATAAAAGCTTGATATCATGATCCATTTCAATCCTCAGAATGAGTCCAACTCAAATTGAGAACTGGACATAATTATTTTACAAAAATAAAACATTTTCATAAACTGTCTTCAAATAATAATGTTAGAATAACCACCCTTAAAACATTTTAAAAACACGTTAATAAATCAATTTTACAAAATATTTATAATACTTGGAAAACATCATTTTCAAGAATATTTCTTATTTATTGATAAACCATTTTTGAATCATCTTGTAAACCGATTTCGAAACATTTCAATAACTGAAAAGAATAGACTTTTCTTGTAAATATTTTTATTTCCTTTTATGGGATTTTTATGAACAAAAGATAGGCAAACACATCTGCTTCCATTTTATTGGCATTATATGCCTCATCCACATACTATTCTTACCACATTGATGTAGAGAAGCGTTTGTACTATCTTTTGAATTTTAAAATAGTCATCAAATCGTTTTATAGCATCAAGTATTGAGTGAGTCATTCCTAAAACTCTTTTAGAAAGAAACACATGAGTACAAGATATTTTTCCAAAGTATTTCAGTCTTCAAAGAGATTGAAAATATTTTGATAATTTATTTCAAAGCATCTATATAAATCATTTTAAAACATTTATAAGTCATTTTCAATGCCCTATTTATTTACAAATGTCATTATATGAAAAATCGTGTAATTTTTCTCAAAACCCTTTAGGAATAGAATTCCTAATGTTTGTTTCTAATATCTTCTTGAAAGAGAATTAAAAACTCTTTTATCATAAATGCCTTGGAAATAGCATTTGTAGGAACTTACCTAACCAGAAACCATCTTCAAACATGTCATTAATACGGAGTAAAATCATACATTCAAAATTTAAGCATGCTTACACTGAAGCAATGCTAAGACTTTTCATTAAAGTCATATTTCTTTAAAAATTGAATTTTCTTACTCTGCAAGCAGCACTTAAAATCAACAATACATGTACTTGAAACAAAATCAACATTCATGAAGATTCGCTTACTCACCTTGTAAGCAATCCTGAAACATCTTAATAATACGTGTTCAAATCATTTCAACATTTAATGACAAAATAGCATTTGAAAATGTTAACTAAAGCATCATTATAAAGCATTTGTAATCATTTCAACTTTCCAAATGAAATCAATATTTTCAAAAGGTTGCTTGCTTACCTGAGTCGATCCTTTGTGCTTTCCATCCCTCGCTTTTTCCTTCAACTCACATACACATGTCACATGGGTTTAATCCCGTATGATCCGTAACATGCTAACTTTAAATCATTCTTTCATTGACATTACCACTTGTATTTTCCTATAACCACATATCCATACAAATTTAATACATGGGTTGTTTCTTTCCTTCTATACTTATATGTTACATAGGAATTTCTTGAAATTACTCAAGATATCCTTTCATATCCCATAGCATGCTAATTTTCTATCAAAACTTGGTTTAGAATGATCATCCACATTTCTTATTTAGCCATACATACCCTTTTTAATAATCATTAATATCCATTTCCCTTGATGGTGTCATATTACGCCCTCACCTTTATAAGTATAGCAATTGTTCATTTATTATATTAAATACCCACGTCTAAGGTATTTATTCACTTAAATCTTCAAGGAACTTGCTTATATTCAACTCTTTGAATTTACATTCATCTTTTTAACAACCACATACGTTTACAACTTAGTGGTTATTTATTGCTTCATTTAATCTCCATGTTTAGAATTCTAAACTTATGAAATCATCCAAATAGCTTGTTTTCAACCTTTAATAAGCCATGTTCACACTAAATTTTTGAAAGGTAATCCATTTCAATTTAGCCACATATACATACATATTTATCATATATTACTCCCACCTTTTCACTTCTTTGTATGTATATATATAAGAATTATCATCCAACAATTCTTATAATCATTTTAAGGGTTTGTATAGAATCTATAGCAAGTTAAATTCAATCAAAATTTCTGGAATTTTTCCCCTTTTACAAAACAGCCCTATATCATCTCATATTTCTGAATTTCATTTATGTAACTTGCATCCCAACGATACATACATAAGGTGCTATCTATCAACCATTATTATAATCATTTGTAGGGCTTGTTTATGATTTATAATACCCTAAAATCACATATAATTTCTGAAACTTAAATATAACAGAAATTTAAATTTGTACATGGTTTGGGTGTCCACTTGAAGGTATACCCATATATGATATATTCTTAATTCATTAACCCTTGGAGCTAGTAATTCATCATATAATAGTTGTTTAATTATTGAATTAAATCAAAATAACCAGAAACTCCTCCCTTCCATCCAGATTTCACGTCCCATTAATTGGCAGAAATTTATTTTCTTCATATGCAGATTTGGACATTCCATTAATGGCAGAAATATATATATATATATATATATATATATATATATATATATATATTTCTCTCATGCACTGCTGGACGTAAATTGGGCATGAATATATTTTTTTCTTTCTCCAGGTACTGCTGGATGTTAATTGGGCATGAATATTTTTTCCTCCTTCATATACCTGCTTGACGTAAATTGGAGCAGGGAATAAATGAAATAAAAAAAAATCATTGCAACATACCTGAAATTTTGGACGTCCATGCTACCTCCTTCATTTTCCATTTTTTTCTCTTCTCCCCTTCACGTGAAACCCTTCTCCATTGCTGCCCATTACCTATTTATAAAGAGCTGGAATCTGCCCTTTTTTATGTCACCGAATTATGTATTTAATCATCTAATGTGCTGCCTTCAATATAGACCGTCCAATGCATTGCTTGCTGCCCAAGTTTTCATACTCCTATGGACTACCTAGCTGCCCAAAATTCCACCCTATAGCTACTGGAAAAATATTTTATAAATATATAATTGCTACTGAAAATGGATGGACGTCCATGCTGTCCATTGCGTTAATTTGCTGCTGCCCATTTTCCACCGTTGAAAAATCTGCTCAATTTATACTCTGCTATGGACGTCCTTACATAGCTGCATTTTCATGTTGATTTTTGCATTTTTTTATTTAATAATAATTGCCCTAAATTTATGGACATTGTTGTCCACAATATGCACGTCCATTTGGCTTTATATTATGGCATTTTATGCCATAGAATTCCACTTTAAATTGTGGCCATTTATTTACCCTAATTGGCATAGGAAATTTAAATATATATTTATCATTAATAATTAATCATACTTAACACATGTCATTTAGGATTTTCTAGCAAAATTTAGCACAATCCCATCCCTTCCTAATTTAGAGCACCTTAGCTTAGTCATATAAAAATCTCATCTCAAAAATATGAATAGGTGCTAAGATATTAGCAAAATGATTTAATTCATAAAATATCATATAATCTTAGTCGATTAACCTTTTTCCTTCATAAGTTTTATGATCCAAACCATCCATAAGATTGAGCCCATAATTATACGCTAGTCTTCCAAATTTCACCTCAATTCGCCTTATAGGCGTTAAGTTATGAATTTTCTAGCATTTTTCAACTTAACTCATTAATTATTATCCTAATTTCTATAAATAAAATTATGAAAAATTAAAATAATTATTCATGATATATTTATAGTTTCCAATTATCATTAAGTCACTTTAATCCTATTGACCCATATTAGCTTATAACGATTAATTTAATCGTCATTTATAATTATCCTAATTGTGATAAATTCTCAAAATAACAAAATCATTCAAAATCTATTTAAATCTCTCATGAATCATATTTATGTGCCTAATAGATACACATAGTCCCTTCATAGATTAAGATATCATATCATCTTAGGCTATCTCTTAAAATTTCAAGTCATTTTATCTTGTAAATCTTAAGATATAAATATATCAAGTATTAAATCAATAATTAAAATGATAAATAACATTAATTGCACTTTCCACATAAGCATTTTTTTCATCCTTCAGTGTGCGTAATTATCATAATAATCTTGAAAAATTAACTTAATCACCTTGTTTGAATTAATTTCTCTAATTCCATCTTTATACAAGCTTTAGACTACATTTTCTAGGTTCTAAAATAGGTGGGGTTTCGCATCCTCCCCCCTTGTAAAAGGTTTCGTCCCGAAATATATTATACTCTAAGTAATCCGTCACGCCTCCGCGCCGTTCTAATTAAACCTTGTTGATTTCATATACAGGTGATTCTACGTAAGAGATATTATTTGTTTCTTTTACTAGCAGTGCCAAAGTGGTCACTTCTGGGCATGTTGTAAATTAATACGCTATATAAAAATTAAATAATACCATCACCAATTCCCTAGAGCAGAAGTTATACCTATAACCACTTACTCCTCTTGTGCTTATAACTCTGTGCGAACCAACGTATGCATCTGCACTGAATTGGTATAAGCACCCCGTTGGTTACTAGCTACGGTCCTCTGTTGCTAGGCTAGTCTTCCTCGTTCTATTACTTTTTACGTTTTATTTAGACATTTTGGAGTAACGTATCCTACTTGATCTCAAATAAAATATTTTAAAAATCTTGCCTTAGCACTCCTAGAGTTTCTGTGTTACATAGTTATTCTAGTCATACTTATAATGTTTGTTTCAGCTATGTAAATATTCATCAGAGTAACATTTTTTGACAATTTTCACTAGTTAGGGCACCTATTCTGTTTAAGTTTAACTTCCATTTCCTTGTCAACTTTCTGTTTCTTTCTTTTCCTATATATGTTCCTAAGAGCTAGAATTAAGCTACTCTTGCCCTTGCGGTGATTCTTCGGTTCTTAATATTTTCATTTCCAAAACTCTTGTCTTTTCTATACTTGACGCATAATTCCTAATCAAAAGAGGTGTAAAATTTTCTTTTAAATATGGCCTTAGCACTTGTTAAAAACTTTGTACCCCCTCTTCTTCTTTTTTTTTGTAGGTACATTTGCTATCCATTGAATATCCAGGGTGTTAATTTTTTTTATTGCATACCCCGTCACTGTCATTTTTCCCTAACATAGTTTCTTAAATTCAATAATTTTTGTACTTTGGAGACCTACTAGGAAATACTCTTTATTGAATTTTTCCATAAAAATTTATCATATCAATTTTTTTCCCAGTTGTGGCATAGTAATTAAGAGGGTCTCCCACCATTCCTAAGCGTCTTCAATCAATAAATCAGTAATGCATGAAACCTTCTAGTTATCATTACAAGGGAAAATTCTATACAACTTCTTATTCTCAGCCATTCGTTGCTCTGCCTTAATAGAATCCGATTCACTTATGAGCTTAGGGGGATGTTGAGCTAAAAAGAAACATTAATATCCTTCCTGTATGTTTCTAACATATTATCTTTAATTTTTATGTGTCTTGGTATTGGGTTAAGAAGTGCGGCCTGCATCAGCCTACTCCTTTCATGTCCTTCTAAATGACTCTGTTGGGCCTTTTCCTAAAACCTTGAATTATTTTCACTATCTGGGTTGCCCATTCCTGAGTAGCCTGCTGTATAGCTTCTATTATATTTGGGGTTACCTTTGCTTCTATAAGTTCTATCTGAGTGGTGTTACTTTTAACAATTCTGTTGGTCCCGAGTTGATGGCTAAACCCAAGAGGGGAGGGGTGAATTGGGTTCTTTAAAAAATTCTTTGGTAAATTAAAAATCTTAACCCCTTGAAAGATTAATCCCCTTTTGAAAGCAAATAGAGAGCAATTAAGATAAAACAGTAAAAGGAAGCAGAAGACAAGATTTATAGTGGTTCGGGCAAACCTTCCCTACTCCACTCTTCCGAGCTCACACTCCGTTGTGACTTGGGTTCCACTATGTATTCCTCGAATACACTTAGAGTCTCCGCTCTCTTCTAGATTCAAGCTCTAGGGGGCATATACAACTTAGAGCCTATGCTCTCTTCTAGATTCTAGCTCTAGGGGGCATAAACAACACACTGCACAAGTAGGTGATGAGTCACACTCCAATCACACTACTTTGCATACACTTGATCTTAGATACCCAAGCTAAATCAAGGTTAATACAACAAGACTTTGAAATAAGAAAAACTACACTTTACATAGATGTGTAGGCAGGTTGAGCTCGAGGAAGAAGTTAGAAGCAGCTTGGATGAGTATCGATGAAGCAGCTTGCAACTTGAAGCTCTTTCTTCCTTTGAAAGTATATGGACCACTCAAAAATGGAGAAAATCAAATGGGAAACCTTTCTTGCACTTATTTTCTCTCTTTGGACTTTGTGATGTGTATGTGAGTGTCTTGTATTTTCTTTCACGTTCATTTGAGGGTCCTTTTATAGAATGAGGAAAATATGAACGTTGTAGAGGTGGTTGGCGTGCAATAAATGAACTCCAACGTTCAAAAATTTGAACGTTATTTTCCAAGTCTAAGATGAAGTCGACTTGGCCTGCGACTTGGCTTCCAAGTCGCACATGGAGTCGACCTGGCTTGCGACTTGGGTTCTTCAGATTTCCAAGTATGAGACTTGGGTCGACTTGGCCTCAGACTTCAACTCAAGTCGATCCTGGAGTCGACTTGGGTTGCGACTTGACTTGGTCTTCGCCAATAATGCCTTGATCCTCATTTGATTTTGCTTCTAGCTTGCTTGGCTTTCTTCCTTTAGTCCTTTTAATTGTCAAGTGGCTCCTCATACTTGTAGATCTTGTGATTTATGAAGAGCTTGACCTTGATCCATCTTGGATTTGCTTGAACCTTGTAGAACTTAGGAGAGCTTGAGTCCTTGCATGATATATTCATGCACCTTGCTTGCTTTGGAGCCGTTTGATCTTCATATCTTGAATATATCTTCATTCGGAAGCAAGCTTGAAAATTTGCCTTAGACTTGATAGACTTGATTTGAACTTGAACTTGAATCCTTACCTTGAATCTCAAGAATGCTCAAGTTAATCTTGAACATGGACTTTGCATATTACTTGGATTTGAGAAAGTCCAAATAGATTCTTAGAATGAGCTTGGGAATGCATCTTTCAAGTCTGAACTTCTCAAGTCGAGGATGGAGTCGACCTTGTCTGCGACTTCACCCAAGTTGCACCTGGAGTCGACTTGGCCTGCGACTTGGGCAGCTTTGTGCCCCAAAATCAGGTCTGGACAGTTTTTCTCGACTGAAGTCGATAGTGAAGTCGACTTCGTTTGCGACTTGGCTTCCCAAGTCGCAAGTGGAGTCGACTTAGCCTGCGACTTCACCTACTATTCTTCCAGTTTTAATTTTGCCTTTGAAGTTCTGTTTCAAGTTGATAATGGAGTCGACTTTGGGATCGACTTCACCCTAAGTCGAAGTCCAAGTCGACTTGGGGATCGACTTGACTATTTAAGTTCCTTAAAACATTTGGCAAACTCATTAGTATACTTGATATACTCAAATTAGTCTTTGTTAATCATCAAAACTCATGCTTTGGTCAATTTTGTTTTGTTTTGAACTTTGTTTCCAACAAATTCTACCTTCAACCTTTGGTTCATGGTTAACATTTGCTCATCGTTGACGAGTTCTTTGGTTTGATTGTCCTTTCTATCTTGGTTACTTAGATCTGTTCCCATTAACTTACAGATTCCTTATTTGCAACCACCTTTTCTTTATTCAGTCTAGCTTTAGCTCCTGTAATAGACATGATAGTTTCTACATATGTAAAAATCATATCAATACTGTCTCTCGTTCTATCATAAAATAAGTCATATCATACATAATCTTTCATATTAAATAGAAAGATAACCAATCTTTCCTTTTCCTATACATATATTTATATATTTATCATACAAGTGCAATAAGTTTCACTTGTACCTTAATAACACCTTTACATCAAAACATCATACATTCAAAAAGTCAAAAGAGACTTTTGTTAACTTCATCTATCTTAATCTCACTACCCGGTGCCTATGAACATGTCATACCAATGTAGGCTCCTCTGTGACTATATTAGTGCTAGACTAATTCGATGCCTTTTTTCATCTTTTTCCATTCTCTATGGACCCTTCGCTGAGGTCTTTTATTATCATTTGCACTTTCATTTTCTATAACTCATTATTATCTTTTTCACTTTCATTTTTCCATGAGTTTATCTGAATACTATAAAGAGAAAACCTTTTTGTACATATCTTTGAAATACATTGAGATTAAAGGAAATTCCAAACAATTTCCCTCTTCTTTCTGACCCATAACATTTCAATTCTTCATTATAGAAAATACACATGATGGTATATAGATACATATCATAATTTCAATTCACTTCTTTCCTTTCCTTTATTCTTTCTACACCTATTTTCCTATCCTTGCCATAATATCACTCTCGGTGATATCATATCCTTCTTTTCTTCATCTTTTATTTTTCACTTTCTATGCCTATTCACCAATCCTTGCTAGGATACCGTTTCTGTGATATATCTTTTTTTTTGACACCTATTTAAAAATTCTTTCTCGGATATCAAGCTCTATGATATCAAATCTTTTCCTTCCCCGCCTATTTACTAATCCTTGCTTTGATATCTAGCTCTGTGGTATCAGATCTATCCTTTCATCATCCTTTATTTTCTTCTTCTCCTGCCTATTTACCAATCCTTGCTCTGATACCAACTTCAATGGCGCCCCAAACCGAGACGTCACTTCCTTACCTCAAGACCTTATTGATTGATAAATGTGAATCAGGATTGTTGCCCTGATCACGTGGAAGATTCTTAATTAGATCTCGTCCAAATTTTTTTTCGATTTGTTTCTTTATCAAATCTCATTTCTTTTCTTTGTATCGCACTTCATTCGTCTTGTAAGCAACGATACCCTTGAAATTTCGTTGCACATAGCATTTTAACATACTACATGTTTTCATTAAAACTTTTTCAAAAACTCATCCCCTGGCAGCTATCACTCAATTGTATATATCATTCATAAAATTTTCATCTCATTCTCTTACATCCTTAGTTTATTCAACTTGGCCAAACCATAACCATATAAAATTCATTCATAATTGAATGCTAAACACTTACACTTGTACATACATTATCATATCTTAAAAATTCTAATCATATCATTCGATACACATAACAAATCATATAACACACCCATGAATTCCATTTCATAACTTTCCTTAATTACATCATGCTCTCCACCTCTTGAGCTCCCCTATACCTATCTGAGGTTTGTAAAAACAAAATGTGAGTGATGAACTCAGTAAGCAAGCATTTTGCATTTTCATATAAATGCATTTCTCTCTGTTCGGTAGAAGACTCTTATCAAGAATCAACTATCAACAGGAAGAAACCTTTCATGAAAACCTATCATAAAACTTTTCATTTAAATCCTTCATAAAACCTGTCTTTTAAATCACATATGAGCACCATTCATATAAACCATTTATAAGAGGACAAATGTATGTCCTAAATTATTTTTCATATAAATCTATATTCATGAGGACAATCTTATGTCCTTAATCATTTGCATATAAACCATATTATATAAGGACAATTATATGTCCTAAAATAATTCCATATAAATCTTTTTCAATACAACACATATGCATATGTAAAAAGTGTCTTGAAATAGATGAGCAAACATTATTTTCTGTGGACATTGCTATGTCCTGAAATACCATTAAATAAACATTATTTCATGTGGACACCATCATGTCCAAAACATATCCTTATGTCCCCATTTTGGGGTTTTTAAAACAAATGATATGCATATACGTTTCTAACCCTCTGTTAGGTGACACTTACCAAGTGATCATCCTTCCATAGGAAAGAAACCCTTCATATGACTACACCGCTATGGCGCCCCGGCCCGAGAGTCACAACCTTACTCCATGATCTTGTTGATTGGTAAATGTGAGTCAGGATTGTTGCCCTGATCACGCAGCGGGTTCTTAATTGGATCTCGTCCAATTTTTTTTCTTTTCTTTTCATTTGTCACTTAAGCATACACTATATTCATAATAAACTCATCCATATCATCATAAAACCATTCATATCTTCTTTTTATTGAAAAAATTCACATAAGTACAATCACGTCTGTAATATCCATAAAACATGTCTTCAACATGATTATCATACATTTGTCCTTTTGGACGTATACATATAACTACAATTAAATTTGCAGGTCATTTCTACCTGGCATCTTTTAAGAGTCAGCTCCATAGCCTGTTTGTCATTTTGAAAATACATATGAGTAATAATACTCAGTAAGCAAACCTTTTTCTTTGGTTCCTTTCATTCAAATGCATTTTTTCCCATTTGGTAGGAGACACTTACCAAGTGATCAATTACCAATGGGACAGAAACCTTTTCATGCATTTCATAAGAATGCAACACATTCACTCATTCATGACTTTCCTTGTGCCTCCAACCTCTGGGAGAACGCCGCCGGCACACAGCCCTTGCGACTTGGCAATAATGAAGGGGGACCTTCTGATCCGCTTACAACCTCCACTAAAGCCTCTTCCTTGTGCACCATGAACATACACATATGCCGCATGACATGCTCCATAAAACTTGATAAATCATTTAGAAAATAATTTAACAAGCAGTTAGCAATCATTTCAGGTAAAGCATTATAGGAATGGTCGTCTTTAAATTTAATTCACAAAACACGTAAGCAAACAATTTGCAATCATTTAGAAATATTTTAGAAAGCATATAGCTTGCTTACCTCCTCAGTCTGTGTCCTCCACCTTTTCCTTTTCTTTTCCTATACAAGAAAAAATGATATTTTATCTATATCATTTCATATCTTAATTTACTTCCTTGCATGCTTTATAATCACCCATTACTTCATTTTTATAGAGGTTAATCTTATAAATACACTTCGTCATTACCTCCTTAGATGGATTTTTATCCATAAATCATTTAAAAATTCCATCCATATATCCTCATAAATATATAAAAATAAATCTCAATTTTTTCCCAAAATACGCTGTTCACTGTAGCAGATTATTGTTGCAGAATACTGTACCAATTACTGTCCATCCGAGGTTACTGTTCACAGAGACGTGGTTACTGTTCATGGGTTCCAAAAATTGATATTTTTTCCCAAAATAAAAAATACCATGAAATAGCTTATGCTTAGTATATCATAGGAAATTTCATACATTTTGAATTTATCATCATTTACTTGGTGAAAAAAATCATTTTCTCCATATACTAAAAATCAACATAAATTCACTTAAGCATAATCCTTAATTCCAAAAATCATAAAATTAATATATCATCATTCAAACATCATATTTATCTTAATCATACATCCCAAATCATCATTTATTAATTTTGGAGCATTATGTTCACATATCAAATGCTATCTTCTCGAATACCCTATCTTCGCTCCAAATTTTTGACGTTTTGGCATAATTCCATTTAAGTATTATATCTATACTTATTTTCTCATGTTAGGCATTATCTTAGCATATTTTTACCCTACTTAACATCCAAAAGAAATTTGGGTAGAAATACTTATCCGAAGTGGAGATACGCCTCTTTTTCTCACACTTCCTCTCTCTAACTTACTCCTTTCTTTCCTTTGACGTGTGGGATGGTTTGGGGGCTTGGAATGGTTCAAATGGAGTTGGAATTTCTTGGCCTTGGACATTCTCCCTGCTGCCCTATTTATAGTGTTGGATTTTTTAAGAATTTAGAATTTACCCCCTAGCTTTGAGGTATTTAATTATAAATTGGTATTTCTTTTTAATTTTGAAAAATGATTTGAGCCATGTGCTGCCCACCCTAGGCTAGGGGTGCAACTCAGGCTCATGAAACTCGGGTTCACCTCAACCCTAACCCTAACCCTTTTTGTAAAACTTCAACCCTAACCCTAACCCTATTTGTAAACTTCAACCCTAACCCTATTTTTGAAATTCAGGCTCGGGTTGAGTTTTGGGTTGACATCTTCTATTAATATGTCTTTGTTACTCATCTTATATATAATTTTTTTATCACAAATCTATTATATAAAAAAGTTTAAAAAATAATTTATTGTATGAAATTAAGAAAAATTCAAATACCGCTTAAGAGTAGAAAGAAATAAACCTGTTTTGAGCATTCTTTTAGTATCAAGTAGAATATGGATTATGTGTAAACGTTGTCAATAAAATTGTATTATTAATCATTAATTGTATTTTTTTACTCCTCTATTGTTTTAAGCTTATTTTACAACTATAATTTTAAAGTTCTCATAAATTTTCCCGTTGGAAAAAAAGATCTCAAAAAAATTTAATATTTAGTATCACAGGATTTCGTTGGTCAAAAGGCTTCAGTAGAAAAGGCGTGAAGAGTAATTTTAAAAAAAAACACTGTTGGACCTGTATCGTAATGTAAATTGGGAATATGTATTTTGTTGAAATCACTTAAAACGTTAGATTGTCTCGGCGATGAGCTATCCATGCTTGTCATGCCGTACTCCTGTTGTCCATCATCCATCCATGAGTAATATGTTATTATTATAATATAAATTATATATTTTATATAAATGCAAATTCGGGTTCGGGCTTACCTGAACCCGAAACCGAGACCTATTTGAATTCGGGTTCGGGTTCGGGCCGAACCCGGCCCAAGTTGCACCCCTACCCTAGGCCTTCTCCAGCCCTATTTTTTTTACCATTTTTTGATTTTAAAAATTAAGTAATTTATGCTAAATAAATCTTAGCCATTGATTAAAGATGAGGTTGAACATGGACCATTGATTTTGGTCAATCCTCCAACTGCCCCCCTTCTGCAGCAGCCATTTCATTTAATTTTTTTTATTTTTAATTATTTATTTAAATAAAAAGTCAAAAGCTATTTAATGAAAAAGAGAAGTTACTTTTTTATCATCATTTGATGTGTCATCTTGACCCTTGATTTGTGATTTTCATCACATCTTAAACCATTCATCATGTCCATTATGAATTTTTAACCATCCATAAAAAAATTCATCAAAATCCGACGCCCGGATTGCAAATTATGAATTTTTCTTTAATTTTTCACTAAAATCCAAAATTCCATTAAAATATAAAAAAGTATTGCTATTTTGTCCTGTAGTGATTAAATCTCCTTTTTCGTCTTTTTATGATTAAGTTAATCCAAGTGATTAATTCTTAATCACATGTCTTAATCCTTAATTACTATTCACGTGCACTATTCATCCGAATTTCATAAATCATTATTTTAACCTCTATTCCCACATATTTCATATTCATGAATGTATATTTTCCAAATATATTACCTAGGGTTTATAACCCTAGGGTTTTATATACTTGTTTAAGATCGGAGTTTCACAATCCTCCCCCTTTACAATAGGTTTCGTCCCGAAACCTATTGCTCTTCAAATATTCTATTATGCTTTTTCCGCGTAATTAGACATCTATATTTAAAAGCATATTAGCCTTTTCTGGATTTTGCTAATTCATATGGAGGAAATCCTTCTTTTTGCCTATCTTTAAATGTATTGGGATTTCAAACAATTCCCTTCATCATTGCACCCCATTTATTTAGCCTCAATTTTTATCATAGGATTAAATATTATCATGCTTATCATACCTTGCATACTTGATTCTTTACTTGCCATTTTATATCCTTGGTTTCTTCTACCTATAGTGCGTGTGTGGTTATGTATTGGTATGAATATATAACATCTGAATTAAATAATGAATTTTCTAAAATTTAAATCATGTATGTATCCGCTTGATCCTCTATTTCTTGAGACTCCATTCCTGTGAGGGCTTGGACACGCACAGGGTTGCTGGCTATGGTGGGGGCTTTCTGCTGGTCCAACCTTCCTCGAGTTGGAGCTTCCTGTAGTTTGTTCGGGCAGTTGAATGATATATGCCCGACTTGGCCACATATGAAGCACTTGGTCATTTTACATTCCCGAGTCATATGTCCTGTTTGACCACACTTAAAACATTTGCTCAATCCTTGGAGGCATTCGCCAGAGTGGTGCTTATGGAAAGTTTTGCAAGGTGAGGTACTCCTTCTCTTGGAACTGAATTCCTCCTTTCCATCCATTGCCTTCTCATTTTTCCCTTTCTTAGCTCCATTTTCCTTGGAAGCCGAGAAGAATTGCTCTTGAGCTTGCGTAAGCTCCTATGTCCTCATGGACTCCATTTCTAATGCCCTAGCTCTTTCTATACTAGAGGCATAATCTCTTATTAGTAATGGGGCTAGTCCCTCCCTTAATTGGGGTCTCAGCCCACATTGGAACCTCTGTGCCTTATTCTTTGGCACATTGGTGATCCAAGGTACATACCTAACCAAGGCATTGAATCTTATTGCATATTCTGTTACCGTCATCTTGCCTTGGTAGAGTTTCTCAAAGTCTATCACCTTTTGGCTCTATAAGCCTACTGGAAGATACTCTTTATTAAATTCTTCTAAAAATTTTTGCCACGTGACCCATTCTGGGTGTGGCATGGTAACCATCAATGTTTTCCACCATTCATAAGCGTCTTTAACCAGCAGATGGGTAGCATATAGAACTTTCTATTGATCATTGCAGGGCGAAATCCTAAATAACTTTTTGATCTCCATGATCCATTGCTCTACAATGATGGGGTTTGGTTCCCCAGAAAACTTAGGGGGTCGTTGGGCTAGGAAGGCATTAATAGCCTTTCTATCAGTCTCTAGGAGGGCATCTTCTATACCTCTAGAAAAATTAGAGTTGACTGATGGGCCGGGTTTTTCCCCATTATCACCTTGCGGTGGGGCCTGCCGATTTCTTTTCCACATACCTTGTATTATTTCGGCGGTCTGAGTTGTCCATTGCTGCATTGCCTTTTCCACAGCTGCAACTATCTTTTTTTCTATCTGCCTTTCTTGGTTAGCTCTCCTTTCTACATGGAATTCAGAGCTAGCCTCTTCCCATCGTCAACGGGTCCTTGACATCTGTCCTCTTGACTCAGACCTTTTGGCCCGTTTACTAGTTTCTCCTACTTCAGGACGGCTAACCGATTCTCCTATTGGTGCCTTCCCTTTATTCAGCCTAGCTCCAGCTCTTGTAGTTGACATTTTTGCTTTCTATATGCACCAAACTTTGGTTAGTATCACAACATTCTTATAATACTAACATTTATAATATCATAACATTATTCATATTCAAGCATATATGTCACACACATCTATATATGTTTCTCACATATATATCATTTCATATCAATATCATAGAAGTATCATAACCTCTTAAACATGTAGATTTAGACATTAGTTCTTTCTTTTCATGCCTATCTATCAATCCATGCTTTATTCCTAACTTCTGTGGTGTCATTCCTTTTCTATCACCATTCTTAGTTTCTCTCTTTCCACACCTATTTACCAATCTTTACTCTGATACTACTTTTGTGGTATCAGACCTATCCTTTCATTATCCTTTATTTTCTCCTTCTCTCGCCTATTTACCAATCCTTGCTTTAATACCATTCTCTGTGGCACCCCGGCCCTAGCGTCACAACCTTACTCCAAGATCTTGTTGATTGGTAAATGTGAGTCAGGATTGTTGCCCTGATCACGTGGTGGGTTCTTAATTGGATCGCGCCTAATTTTTTTTCTTTTCTTTTCATTCGTCACTTAAGCATACACTATATTCATAATAAACTCATTCATATCATCATAAAACCATTCATATCTTCTTTTTATTGAAAAAATTCACATAAGTACAATCACGTCTGTAATATCCATAAAACAAGTCTTCAACATGATTATCATACATTTGTCTTTTTGGACGCATACATATAACTACAATTAAATTTGCAGGTCATTTCTACCTGGCATCCTTTAAGAGTCAGCTCCATAGCCTGTTTGTCATTTTGAAAACACATATGAGTAATAATACTCAGTAAGCAAGCCTTTTTCTTTGGGAAGTAAACATTTTCTTTTCATTCGAATGCATTTCTCCCCATTTGGTAGGAGACACTTACCAAGTGATCAATTACCAATGGGACAGAAACCTTTTTATGCATTTCATGAGAATGCAACGCATTCACTCATTCACTCATTCATGACTTCCTTGTGCCTCCAACCTCTGGGAGGACACCGCCGGCACACAGCCCTTGCGACTTGGCAATAGTGAAGGGGGACCCTCTAATCCGCTTACTACCTCCACCAAAGCCTCTTCCTTATGCACCATTAACATACACATATGCCGGCATGACATGCTCCATAAAATTTGATAAATCATTTAGAAAATAATTTAACAAGCAGTTAGCAATCATTTGAAGTAAATCATTTAGAAATATTTTAGAAAGCATATAGCTTGCTTACCTCCTAAGTTTATGTCCTCCACCTTTTCCTTTCCTTTCCTTTTCCTATATAAGGAAAAATAATATTTTATCTATATCATTTCATATCTTAATTTACTTCCCATGCATGCTTTATAATCATCCATTACTTCATTTCTATAGAGGTTAATCTTATAAATATACTTGGTCATTACCTCCTTAGATGGATTTTTATCCATAAATCCTTTAAAAATTCCATCCATATATCCTCATAAATATATAAAAATAAATCTCAATTTTTTCTCAAAATCACGATGTTCACTGTAGCACATCACTGTAGCAGATGTTCATCCAAGGTTACTATTCACAGATATGTGGTTACTGTTCATAGGTTCCAAAAATTGATATTTTTTCCCAAAATAAAAAATACCATGACATAGCTTATGCTTAGTATATTATCAAAAATTTTATATATTTTGAATTTATCATCATTTACTTTGCAAAAAAATCATTTTCTCCATATACTAAAAATCAACATAAATTCACTTAAGCATAATCCTTAATTCCAAAAATCATGAAATTAATATATGATCATTCCAAAATCATATTTATCATAATCATACATCCCAAATCATCATTTATTAATTTTGGAGCATTACGTTCACATATCAAATGCTATCTTCTCGAATACCCTATCTTCGCTCCAAATTTTTGATGTTTTGGCATAATTCCATTTAAGTATTATATCTATACTTATTTTCTCATTTTAGGCATTATCTTAGCATATTTTTACCCTACTTAACATCCAAAAGAAATTTGGGTAGAAATACTTACCCGAAGTGAAGATACGCCTCTTTTTCTCACACTTCCTCTCTCTAACTTACTCCTTTCTTTCCTTTGACGTGTGGGATGGTTTGGGGGCTTGGAATGGCTCAAATGGAGTTGGAATTTTTTGGCCTTGGACATTCTCCCTGCTGCCCTATTTATAGTGTTGGATTTTTTAAGAATTTAGAATTTACCCCCTAGCTTTGAGGTATTTAATTATAAATTGGTATTTCTTTTTAATTTTGAAAAATGATTTGAGCCATGTGCTGCCCACCCTAGTCCTGCTCCAGCCCCCCTATGCAGCCCTATTTTTTACCTTTTTTATTTTTAAAATTATTTAATTTATGCTAAATAAATCTTAGCCGTTGATTAAAGATGAGGTTGATCATGGACCATTGATTTTGGTCAATCCTACAAATGCCCCCCTGATGCAGCAGCCATTTCATTTAATATTTTTATTTTTAATTATTTATTTAAATAAAAAGTCAAAAGCTATTTAATGAAAAAGAGAAGTTACTTTTTTATCAGCATTTGACGTGTCATCTTGACCCTTGATTTGTGATTTTCATCACATCCTAAACCATTCATCATGTCCATCATGAATTTTTGACCATCTATAAAAAATTTCATCGAAATCCGACGCCCGGATTGCAAATTATGAATTTTTCTTTAATTTTTCACTAAAATCCAAAATTCCATTAAAATATCAAAAAGTATTGCTATTTTGTCCTGTAGTGATTAAATCTTCTTTTTGGCCTTTTTGTGATTAAGTTAATCCAAGTGATTAATTCTTAATCACGTGTCTTAATCCTCAGTTACTACTCACGTGCACTATTCATCCAATTTTCATAAATAATTATTTTAACCTCTATTCCCACATATTTCATATTCATGAATGTATATTTTTCAAATATATTACCTAGGGTTTATAACCCTAGGGTTTTATATACGTGTTTAAGATCGGGGTTTCACAACTGCTAGTTAGGCGGTTGTCCATGATCTTGCTCCCATTTCAGGGAGGGCGCCGCCGACCTCCTGCCTTCCCTTAGCGACTTGGCCACAGGTAGAGGTTGGCCTTGGTATGCAACCGTCTCGGTCTGCAACCGCCTCCACCATGGGCCTAGTACATGATTCCTGTGCACACTCGTTTGTATTCGCATCGTTATGCAATCATGATTTCATAAAATCAACACAATCTTAAATCCAAGTGATTTTTCCAATAAAAGCTTGATATCATGATCCATTACAGTCCTCAGACTGAGTCCATCTCAAATTGAGAACTGGAGATAATTATTTTTCAAAAATAAAATATTTTCATAAACCGTTTTCAAATAATAATGTTAGAATGACCACCCTTAAAGCATTTTAAAAACACGTTAATAAATCAATTTTACAAAATATTTATAATACTCGAGAAAAAGGCATTTTCAAGAATATTTATTGTTTATTGATAAACCATTTTTGAATCATCTTGTAAACCGATTTCGAAACATTTCAATAAGTGAAAAGAATAGACTTTTCTTGTAAATATTTTTATTTCCTTTTCTGGGCTTTTTATGAACAAAAGATAGGTAAACACATCTGCTTCCATTTTATTGGCCTTATATGTCTCGTCCACATACCATTCTTACCACATTGATGTAGAGAAGCGTTTGCACTATCTTTTGAATTTCAAAATAGTCATCAAATCGTTTTATAACATCAAGTATTGAGTGGGTCATTCTTAAAACTCTTTTAGAAAGAAAAACATGAGTACAAGACATTTTTCCAAAGTATTTCAGTCTTCAAAGAGACTGAAAGTATTTTGATAATTTATTTCAAAGCATCTATATAAATCATTTAAAAACATTTATAAGTCATTTCCAATGCCCTATTTATTTACAAATGTCATTATATCAAATCGCGTAATTTTTCTCAAAACCCTTTAGGAATAGAATTCCGAATGTTTGTTCCTAATATCTTCTAGAAAGAGGATTAAAAACTCTTTTATCATAAATGTCTTTGAAATAGAATTTCTAGGAACTTACCTAATCAGAAACCATCTTCAAACATGTCATTAATACGGAGTAAAATCATACCTTCAAAATTTAAGCATGCTTACACTGAAGCAATGCTAAGACTTTTCATTAAAGTCATATTTCTTTAAAAATTGAATTTGCTTACTCTGCAAGCAACACTTAAAATCAACAATATATGTACTTGAAACAAAATCAACATTCATGAAGATTCGCTTACTCACCTTGTAAGCAATCCTGAAACATTTTAATAATACCTGTTCAAATCATTTCAGCATTTAATGACAAAATAACATTTGAAAATGCTAACTAAAGCATCATTATAAAGAATTTGTAATCATTTCAACTTTCCAAATGAAATCAATATTTTCAAAAGGTTGCTTGCTTACCTGAGTCAATCCTTTGTGCTTTCCATCCCTCGCTTTTTCCTTCAACTCACATATACGTGTCACATGGGTTTAATCCCATATGATCTGTAACATGCTAACTTTAAATCATTCTTTCGTTGACATTAGCACTTGTATTTTCCTATAACCACATATCCACACAAATTTAATACATGGGTTGTTTCTTTCCTTCTATACTTATATTTTACGTAGGAATTTCTTAAAATTACTCAAGATATCCTTTCATATCCCATAGCATGCTAATTTTCTATCAAAACTTGGTTTAGAATGATCATCCACATTTCTTATTTAGCCATACATACCCTTTTTAATAATCATTAATATCGATTTCCCTTGATGGTGTCATATTATGCCCTCACCTTTATAAGTATAACAATTGCTCATTTATTTTATTAAATACCCACGTCTAAGGTATTTATTCACTTAAATCTTCAAGGAACTTACTTATATTCAACTCTTTGAATTTACATTTATCTTTTTAACAACCACATACGTTTACAACTTAGTGGTTATTTATTGCTTCATTTAATCTCCATGTTTAGAGTTCTAAACTTATGAAATCATCGAAATAGCTTCTTTTCAACCTTTAACAAGCCAAGTTCATACTAAATTTTCGAAAGGTAATCCATTTCAATTTAGCCACATATACATACATATTTATCATATATTACACCCACCTTTCCATTTCTTTGTATGTATATATATAAGAATTATCAACCAAAAATTCTTATAATCATTTTAAGGGTTTGTATAGAATCTTTAGCAAGTTAAATTCAATCAAAATTTCTGGAATTTATCCCCTTTTACAAAACAGCCCTATATCATCTCATATTTCTGAATTTCATTTATGTAACTTGCATCCCAACGATACATACATAAGGTGCTATCTATCAACCATTCTTATAATCATTTGTAGGGCTTGTTTATGATTTATAATACCCTAAATTCAGATAAAATTTCTGAAACTTAAATATAACAGAAATTTAAATCTGTACATAATTTGGGCGTCCACTTGAAGGTATACCCTTATTCATATATTCTTAATTCATTAACCCTTGGAGCTAGTAATTCATCATATTACAGTTGTTTAATTATTTAATTAAATCAAAATAACTAGAAACTCCTCCCTTCCATCCAGATTTCACGTCCCATTAATTGGCAGAAATCTATTTTCTTCATAAGAAGATTTGGACTTCCATTAATGGTAGAAATATATTTTTTTTCTCTCATGCATTGTTGGACGTAAATTGGGCATGAATATATTTTTTTCTTTCTCCAGGTACTGCTGGATGTTAATTGGGCATGAATATTTTTTCCTCCTTCATATACCTACTGGACGTAAATTGGAGCAGGGAATAAATGAAATAAAAAAAATCGTTGCAACATACCTGAAATTTTGGATGTCCCTGCTGCCTCCTTCATTTTCCATTTTTTTTCTCTTCTTCCCTTTTTGTGAAACCCTTCTCCATTGCTGCCCATTACCTATTTATAAAGAGCTGGAATCTGCCCTTTTTTTATGCCACCGAATTATGTATTTAATCATCTAATGTGCTGCCTTCAATATTGACCGTTCAATGATTGCATGCTGCCCAAGTTTCCATACTCCTATGGACTACCTAGCTGCCCTAAATTCCACCCTATAGCTACTGGAAAAATATTTTATAAATACATAATTGCTGCTGAAAATGGATGGACGTCCATGCTGTCCATTGCGTTAATTTGCTGCTGCCCATTTTCCACCGTTGAAAACTCTGCTCAATTTATACTCTGCTGTGGACGTCCTTACATAGTTGCATTTTCATGTTGATTTTTGCATTTTTTTATTTAATAATAATTGCCCAAAATTTATGCACATTGCTATCCACAATATGCACGTCCATTTGGCTTTATATTATGGCATTTTATGCCATAGAATTCCTCTTTAAATTGTGGCCATTTATTTACCCTAATTGCATAGGTAATTTAAATATATATTTATCATTAATAATTAATCATACTTAACACATGTCATTTAGGATTTTCTAGCAAAATTTAGCATAATCCCATCCCTTCCTAATTTAGAGCACCTTAGCTTAGTCATATAAAAATCTCATCTCAAAAATATGAATAGATGCTAAGATATTAGCAAAATGATTTAATTCATAACATATCATATAATCTTAGTCGATTAACCCTTTTCCCTTCATAAGTTTTATGATCCAAACCATCCATAAGATCAAGCCCATAATTATACGCTAGTCTTCCAAATTTCACCTCAATTCGCCTTATAGGCGTTAAATTATGAATTTTCTAGCATTTTTCAACTTAACTCATTAATTATTATCCTAATTTCCATAAATCAAATTATGAAAAATTAAAATAATTATTCATGATATATTTATAGTTTCCAATTATCATTAAGTCACTTTAATCCTATTGATCCATATTAGCTTATAACGATTAATTTAATCATCATTTATAATTATTGGTCCTAATTGTGATAAATTCTCAAAATAACAAAATCATTCAAAATCTATTTAAATCTCTTATGAATCATATTTATGTGCCTAATAGATACACATAGGCCCTTCATAGATTAAGATATCATACCATCTTAGGCTATCTCTTAAATTTTCAAGTCATTCTATCTTGTAAATCTTAAGATATAAATATATCAAGTATTAAATCAATAATTAAAATGATAAATAACATTAATTGCACTTTCCACATAAGCATTTTTTTATCCTTCAGTGTACGTAATTATAATAATAATATTGGAAAATTAACTTAATCACCTTGTTTGAATTAATTTCTCCAATTCCATCTTAATACAAGCTTTAGACTACATTTACTAGGTTCTAAAACAGGTGGGGTTTCACAGTTGCTTCCAGAGAGGCAGCTATGATCGCCTATTCGTCGGTCGACAACGGTCGACACTTAACGGCGCAGTCGGCTTCTGATTTTGAAGTTAATGCAGGGAGAGAGAAACACAACTGAAATTAGAGCATTTTTATATGGGGCCATTGAAATTGGGTTTCGGTTGATCAAGTTAGGGTCCTTATCGACCTGAAGCCGATCCGATTTCAATCGGGCTTGGGTTCAACTTGGAAAATCGAGTTCGATCTCAGCATCTACCAGTTCTGCCACTGCCTAAATTCGGGTTCGGACCGAACCAGACCCAAGTTGCACCCCTACATGGGAGATTAAATTTCCTAGCAATATGGGGACTAAGTTTCCATGGACACGGCTAACCTCCATTTGCTGGAGAGAACTTTCAAACTTACGTAGCCACTTTGCTAGTCATCATAGGTTACCATAGTAGCCCATATTTAGAAAATTAAAGTCTCCACCATTTTCTACATCTAAGAATATATATGTGTGTGTGTATGACCTCTTCCACAATATTATTTTTAATATTTTCATGACAAAAAAATTTCATTGTTTAGAGTTGTATATAATTTATAACAAGTGGAAAGGCATGAGGTTTTTTATGATTATATTTTTAGGATTATAAATTATTGAAGTTTTAAATTCATTGATTTTGTATATAGGCTAAATAAATAATTTTAAACATGAAGGATTTATTGGATGTAAAACAATTATAACAAAAATTAAGTGGTAATAAAATACAACTGGCTATATTGAAGCATGTCTCATATATGTGTATATATTTGTGGTCTCCTCAACAATATTATTAATTTTGGCCAATTGCTAACTTAAGAGGCTGAGCTGTCTTCAAATTAATTTCTCGATTAATGTGTGTTTTTGAAGTGGTGTGAGCATGAGGGGGTGGTGGCGACAAGTATGAACAACAAAGCATGCAATTAATCAATTACTAGTGGAAGACTGTTGCCTATCATAATCCCAATGGTAATATAAGCAGTGATATCAGCGTAAGCAAAAAGGCGCATGTTTGCTTTGGAAAATCTATAATCACATCTTGTCAATACATTATTGCATCTTTTTCATCGGATTACCTAATGCTCAAATCACAGCTCTTTATTC
Organism: Annona cherimola; assembly: GCA_030490835.1. Taxonomy (NCBI): domain Eukaryota; kingdom Viridiplantae; phylum Streptophyta; class Magnoliopsida; order Magnoliales; family Annonaceae; genus Annona; species Annona cherimola. The sequence continues at coordinate 49,748,881 of CM059973.1, read as the reverse complement.
AACCAACAGTTTTCAGAAGATTCAAAAGTTTTTTAAAGGCACACCCATGACGATTTCTGGATTATCTCCAAAGTCAAAAGGCATTTCTTTTTTCGCTCTACCATTTTTCTAAAATTCTCATTCACCAATCATTGCTTGTTGCGTGCGGAAGGTGGCGTCCATCGATACGCATGGAATAAGGTCACTTTCCACCCATTTCATAATATCAATGTTCCAACCATGAACTCCCCCGAATCATTTATTTAGGCTGGTGGACAGCCCATTGTCCCAACTAGAGGCGGCAGTTTTATGAAGAAGCAAAGGAAATGATGCTTTCCATCATCTTAATTACATAATACTATGTTTAAAGAAGGATAAATTTGGTCCAAATCAATGGACAACCTATTCTAACATTTACATGACGAATAGTAATTCATTGAAGAGTCAAGTTAATGTCGACCATAATGAAATGGAACTTGAGGGCAAAAACTGCTATAAGCAACAATAGTTGTTTTCAAATTCGTTCAAAAAGTAGGCGTTCCTCGAAATAGGGATGCTTTTAACAATTAAATTAATTTTTAATTTCGTTACTAATAAAGTTTCACAATGAAATTGTAACAACCGAACTTATTATCATATTTTTTTCATTGAAAGATCTTTTACAACCATATATGTAACCAATTATTTGTTGAAAAAGAATAATTGATTGGTTATTATTAAACCAAACTAACTTACGTGGAGTGTCGAATTGACGGGTTACATTAGCCGAAGTAACGGGTTTAACATATTTATTAATTATATTTCTTTTCAAAATAATGTAAAATTAATTACATTTAAAGGATATGCGAGGGTGCAGTTAGCTAGCTATGATACTCCATTAATGAAATCGGGACTTACATTGATCATAAAATCAAAATCTTACCGGTTACATGGTTCGACAGCAGTTGTTGTATCGTCGAAATTTTTTTGAAATCTAAACTATTATTCATTCATGTGTATTAATTTGTTGGTAAAAATTACATATATAAAAAGAGCAACGATTGCCAACACGGATGCGTGTTTGACACGAGTGTGTATGCATATGTGCATGTGCAAATGTATGAGGTTTAAATTCGGATGAGAGCATCAGCCTCCATCTAGACAAAAAAAAAATTTCATTTTAATGTCCCATTTGAAATTTTGATTGGATACGAAGATTTGTGATAATCAATTTTAAAATAATTACATAAATTTATATTTACTAGAACCTACTAAGATGTCCCAGATGGGCCATAATCAAGTTAAAAATAATTTCATAATTTATATTTATTAGTACCTAAAAAGATATCTAATTAGGGTGATTTTTCATATATTAACCATATTCACATTAATAAAAACAATAAATGATTTGAACTTATAAAAAAGTTGATAATATTTATAAAAAACTAATAGTGACACCTGATGGTCGCCGTAGGTATAATGCAAAAGTTTTCAATATGCGTAGATATCCTTGCAATAAGTTCTAAATTAATAATAATCATAAACACAATTTACGTGAAGAACATAGATATAAGTGCAAATAACTTCAGTTGTAAATGGTATTAATATTAAAAACGGAGTAATTATAAATATTCAGATTACAGCGTCCGTGGCTTGGATCCCGAAAGGGCCCTTCCCGTTTCATGCCAAGCCAAGCGGTCCCTAATAATTATAATTATGTGACGTGGGGGGTGGTCCACCAACCCACATCATTAATGGCTGAGCTAGATAACAGGTACACAGGAGATTTTCAACGCAAGCGATTACGCCAGACCATTGTAGTTATCTTATCCAAATCAATCCAAAGTGCTATGTCTACTTCAATGCACACGCATAAAGATGGGTGGCTGCATGCATCGATCGGGAACCTATATATTTCTGTCACTTGTATATTTTTGTAACGTCAGCTCTCTTTTTTCCGACATGACCTTCTCCGAAAATGCTTGTTTTCTTATCGTGGCTTCTCCATTTACATGCCACATGGCACGAAAGCATCCCAATTGGACCGGCCAACTGTGTCCCAAGACAATCAATCGGAGCATGTCTGGATTAATATTTTAACAATATTCCAGTTGGTAGTTGATACATGTTATGCGGTGGAATGAATTGAGTCGCATATCCATCCAGCCACATCTCTTGCGCACGCACCTAATCAAGGGGTCCGCGCATTTCACTGCTATGTGTTCCTGCGAATATTACGTGTAAATTGTATGCATCTATTTAAATTTTTACTAGTTAAATATTTGATTACTTAATAGTGGCCTCACTTGCCTATTAAAAACACTACAGAAGGTAATTTAAATTTGAATTTATTTTCAGCATGTACTTAAAGCTACCAACCACTTCCTGCTGAAAATAAAATATTTTGTTTAGGAAGTAGAGTTTCAACCGAGGATCACTACATTCTCGGGTTCATCGTAGTCAAGCCGGGTCGAATCCCATGAAGGTAAGCACTTTTAGTACTTGTCTCTCCATTTACGGGATTTGAAACGGATACTCGGCCTAAGGGGAAGCAAGCTACTTACAGCTCAGACCAACAGGCATTGGTGTAGCTTTAAAGTTGTAGTTTCCTTTTAATATAAAAAGTATTAGCTAAGCCATAGATAAGTCAACACATTGTGGAAAACATTTTTATTGAGATTTTTGTGAGCTTATATTATTCTTTGGATAAAAAATTTTCCAAGTAAGAAGCTTTGGGAAGGATTCGAAAAAAAAGGAGAAGAATTTAAAGGACCTTTTATCTTACTTTCTAAAAATCAAGTAATTAACGTTTAAAAATTTCTGAAGCATATATACGATTACAAAACCATGATTTTTCAAGTAAAGATTTGTTTGTTGATGTGATAACTATACGAAAATAGAGTTATTTATGCTTGTTTAGGGAATGTAATGCTACTTTAAAAGTTTATTATGATTATGATTTTTATATGTTGTGTTGATTTTAGAGTTAATTGCATCGCATAGGTTTAAGATTTGGATGCACAATAACACGCATGGTAGAAAGTGAATTTTTGTTAGAGAAATTTGATTTTGGTTGCAGTGGTTCATCATTTTTAGGTGATATTTGAGGCAGTAAAATGCATTGAAGTTAGATATACAAGCTAAGGAGAAAGAAGTACATAAATGGCACATAAGAGCAAAGAAACTGGGTTGGAGAACTGCAAGCCACAACTCCAGGAGATCATAGGAAGTCCAAATGGTATATGGAAGCAAAACCAGCTAAGGGTTGCAGTCTTCAATTAGAGTCATAGTTTGAGAGGTTGATAAGAAGTCAAAATTTTCATTGAGAGGAAAAAGTATTGTGTGCCACGGCCTTCGCTGGGCATCACAGTGCTAACAAGTTGTGAAAGTCTCTTTTTTTTTCATATTTTATGACTTGTGGCACATAAGAGGTTTGTTTTGTATATTTTGGAGGACTTTCGAAGGCTAAGAAAGTGGGTTCGAAGCATGGGAACACAGAGAAGAAGAGGAAAAGAAGATTGAGCAATTGGAGTAGAAATTTTTCTTACGTTTATTTTTTCTTTCTTGTTATTTTATATTTAAATTAAATACATATAGATTGTAACAAAGATAATATTAGATTTTTCTTTTTTAGATGACTAGCTTTTTGGTTAGGGTTACGATGGATCTTGACACGGAGGCTTGATTTTGTTATTTATATTTCTCTTTAATTGATTCTTATACTTTTGATTATCTGTTTAATCGATTGTTAATGCTTCTAATAGCATAGTCATCTGTTAGATTGTTGTGGAAATTATGTGTGATGCTTGGAAGAGTTAAATTGTGATTAGATTAAGGTTAGACAACATGAGTTCAAGATACTATGCTAGGGCTGTAGATTCATCTTTGCTAAAAGGGTTGATTGAATTGTTAGTGGGGATAAGATTATACCTGCTAAACTTTTGTAATTGTTGCTTACAATTTCATATCAATGTTGCACTTTAATTCACTTCTCATAGGAATATAGAGAATTAAATTAAGTTGTTAGATTTATATGACATCGAAAAGTGTATATAATTAACACAATGTCACAGATTAATAGTCCAACCATAAAAAGTTCATGAAGGGAACTATTGGAATTTTTACCAATGAAATGTCAAGAGAAATTAAAATCCTAGGTCTATCATCTTGAGATTCCATTTTCTAACCACCATTAGTTTTAAATTTTCCTTTATTAGGATTTAATGTTAGTTTGATATACCGTGGAAGGTGCCAATGGCGGTAACTAGGGGAATCAACAAAGTATCAATCCTCAACGAGAACATGTGTGAATGGATGCAAGTAATAGGATGATGTATGAGGGTACAATGCCAGATATGGAAGGTAAGCATTATTCGGCCAGCTATTCAAGCTAGCCACCTTGAACTCTAGCTAGTGATGTTTCAAATGATCTAGTCGATGGGGGTAGTTTCATGGGATGGCACACAGATATCCACATGAGCACTTCACTAATTTTTTGTAGATCTATGACTCGTTCAAATAAGATGGTGTGATTGAAGACACAATTTAGCTATGTTTATTCCCTTACACATTGAGAGATAAATCTCATGTGTGGCACAACTCTTTGCACCACAATTTGTTCTCTCATGGAATGGCCTCGGGGTAAAGCTTTTGACCAAATAGATCCCACCATCCTTGGAAATAAAACTATGGAACAATATTTCATCATTCACGCAACAAAATGGAGAGACACTTACTAGAGGCTTAGGAATGTTTTAAAGAACTCTTAAGGAAGTGCCCGCACCATGTAATGTTGCTTTGGGTTTGCATTAAAAAAAGAAAAAAGTGAAAAGTTTAAAATACTTAAAAGGGGAAAAAATAATAACCCAAACTTTTATGTGCCTCCCTAGCAACGTCGCCAAAATAGGTGTACAACCACAGGTTTGTCGTTAGGAAATCTATGTTAGCAATCTCAATTTATACCGAATCACATTAAAACTAACAATTAATTATTGCATAGAATAATGGTGAGATAAGTCGAATGCATAAAGAGGCAATGAGATTTTGAATTATTTAGAAAAGAAAATTTTAGTAATCTAAATACCCAACACAAAAGTACAACTAAAATTAAATGCAATAAAAATAATAATATCCAAGTAAAAGCAAAGAAAATAAAAATCTAAAATTAATAAAGAAAAAGAAAACAAATATGGATGGCTTACGCAAAGAAGATCTTTCCTCTGAAGTTTCTCCGACCCATTCCAGAGATTAAGAATTGACATGAAAAAAATTAGATTGAGAAGTGATCTGCTACCTCTCCCTTTTTATGAGTGTCAAAACCATAGAGAGAAGTTGGATAGATGTGGATTTCTTCTGCAAATTTGAGCAATGTACCTTTGGCTGTGTTTCTTAAACGGCTAGGATTTATCCATTTCCGATAGACGTCTTGGATGAACTCGTTTTGTGCAATTATTGCGTGGCTAAGTATGTATGGTGCAAGATTCAGTATGCCAATTGGATTGGTGTTTCCCACCCGTCCACGCTTTACTTCATATATTGGATGAATTGCTTGGTCAAGCACGCACACGGAAAAAAATTGGTGCGATTAGCGTCTTGATATTGCCAAAACTTTTACGCAGTTGGGATTGTTGCTCGCTGGATCTTGATGGCAGCAAAATTGGTTTTTCTTGCTAAATATTTTTCCACTGCTCCGGATGAAGATAGCTGCCGCACAAGGAGGTTTTACACGACCTTTTCTTTTTTTTACGAATTTGATTGGATGCTAAACGCCTCGTATGACTGGATCTGAATAAAAACACGCTGCTATCCATGGAGATTTTTTGGCTGGTATGTCGCCAGGAGTTGAAGAGACTGGCCGGTGTGCATATCCAGCCATGTTAAGTCACATGGAGAAGACGCTTCTCTAAAAGAATTGATAGTCTAGATGACTATTTAATTTTATGTATGCGCGGGCCAACTTTTACAATATAAACCATTTGCAGTAGACTTTAGAATTTTCCCCCATTAACAATCCCTCATAACTTATAATTAACCTTGATTTGTATCTATAACCTTTGTAGTTTTTACAAAAATATGCAATTGTCACACCTGACTTGAATATTCTAGTCCCTTAGCAATGCAATGATAAAACATTCTTTTCATCTCTCTTCTTTACTTTTTCTTTTTTCTCCTTTTTTCTTTCTTTGTTTTCTTTTTCAAAAAAAATTTAAAAATCAAATAGAAAGAAAAAGAAAAACCTAGAGTAGAGATGCAAAAAAATATTGGGTTGTCTCCCAACAAGCATTAAGTTTACCATCTACAGTTGGACTCAATGTCACTTTTTATCATTAAGTTAACCGAATATTATTAAAAAACTTCTTCATCATCGGCCTCCGTTTGAAAATTATATCCAAGTGCTGAATTATTATCTAAGAGCTCATCAATAATGTCCGTTGCATTGCATTCTTCATCTTGATATGGGTATTTTGCAACATTGAAAACATTGATCTTGAATTCTTGTCCTCTGAAAGAGATGTTTGTCATACCACTTTCACAATTAATATTTGCTTTTACTGTGGGGAGGAATGGATGTCCCAAAATAATTGATGTGTTTTTAATTCAAAAAGTGAAGCCATATTAAGAACAAGAAAGTCCATAGGAAAGTAGCAGTCGTTAGCTTTCATTGTAATATCTTCAATAATCCTCCATGGAGTTTTCACTTACCGACCTATAAATTAAAGAACTGTTGATGTGGGCTTCAATTTTCCAATATCAAACTTCTCAAATATCAAAGCAGGTAAGATATTAACACTTCCTCAGAGATCCAGCAATGTCCCATTAAAAGTTTTGCCTCCAATATCACAATAAATGAGAGGTGGACCAGCATCTTTTAGCTTCTGAGGGAGTTGATCTAGAAACATAACATTTACATCCGTTGGGAGCTTGATCTTTTCTGTCTTGGAATGAGATTTTCTCTTATATATATATTTTTAAGAAATTTGGCATAAGTTGGAATATATTTAATAGCATTGAGAAGTGGGATTTTGATGTGAACTTGCTTAAATATTTCCATCATCTCTTCACTTAGGCCGGTTTCATTTTACCAGTGAGCTTTACATACAAGGACTTACTGGGGAAGGGAACTTTTGGCAAATATTTACTGGGTTCTTGTACTTCTTTCTCCTCGTCTTCTTCCCTAACCTTAGTCTCGAGTAGTTTTTCATTATTTTTTATGTCATCTTCTTGAGTAGATGGACCAAAAGGGCTTTCACTGACTGCCCTAGATTTGTTGGGATCTTTCAAGATTTTACCACTTTGCAAAACTGAAATAACTTTGGCATTCTCAAGTTGTGGATGTTTTGGTGGTGGTGAGCTTGGGTGAGACTAGAAGCCTTGAGGTTGATTTCTTAGGTCGGCAATTTGCTGACTGCGAAGGTGTCTTGTTTCTCTTCTCATAGTGTCTTCTACTAGCTGACCAATTTGATTTTTCACCTTAGAGATAGACTGTTGTAAGGTTAGGATCAATTATTGCATTTAGGGAAATTTTTCATCAAATTGGGAGGATGGTGAGTACTGCAGTTGAGGTAGTGTGTGATACCTAGAACAAATATGATTTATACATGTAATCTAGGCATGTAATTAGTGTTAATTATATGATTGAAGCGAATGGATGAAATTAGGGTAAATGACTAAGTAAGGTGATTACCTTAGCCCAATATGAGTTAATGTGCTCAAAAAGGAAAAAATGAGGTATGGAAATGATAATTTGGCATGATCTTTAATTCCATTAATGATGATTAAGTTGACGATAATTATGGGATTGATGTGGCTATTGTTAGAAGATTCATAACTTAACGCCCATAAGGCGGATTGACATGAAATTTGAAAGGTAAGCACAAGTTGATGCGTTCTACCCCATGATGGGTATGGATTATGTTAATCATGAATGGTTTATGAAGATAATGATTTAGTTTTATTAAGTTCCATATGATATTTTCAAATGTTCATATCTTGATCTAGGATGATTGTTTTGAGATGAAAATTTTCATGGATGGTTAAAACAAGTTGTTTTATCATATGAATGGATTCGATTAAGTTAAATATTATAAAAAATTACTTAATCACGTAAGGACAAAAGCATTTGACTTTTGCTCATGAAAAGTGACACGCCATTAATGAACCAAAAGGGATAAGTAACACATGTCAACATGGGATTCGTTGAGCAAGATTTAGGTCAAACCAATTAAAGGAAGAGTTGAAATTTTGTGACACATGTCAAATAAGGATTCATTTGGAAGAAAGTAAAGTCAACTCAATTAATGCTAAAGTTGACGAATTTATATCAAGTGGACACATGTCAACTAGGATGAAATGGGTAGATTTTTAATTATAAAAAATGCAAAAATGCATGGATAATGTGGACATGTGTCATTGTAGGATGCATTTGGAAGAAGATAAGGTCAATCCAATTAATGCAAGGTTGACTTTAGAGGACCCACCTTTGAGGTGTCAAGATGGGGTTGGTTAGAGAAAAATTAGGTCAATCAAAGAAAAAGTGAAAATTTAATTAAAGGAGCAGCCCTTGAACGTGTCCAAGAATGGGAATTTAGGGTAATTTGATTTAATTAAAAAATGCAAAATGCATGGATAATGATGATGAGAATATGGATGAAAATTGGACATGTATATGGCTCAAATTGAGTAGCAATAAAGCAAGATGAATGGCTTAGATTAAGATAACAATTAATTAAGTAATTTAATTACTTAAATCATGAATTATGAGGTGTCTGTTGGTCCCGAGTTTATGGCAATTATCCAAGAGGAGAGGAGTGAATTGGGTATTTAAAATTTTTCACTTAAACAGAAAATGTTCCCGGATTTAGTTCAGTCCCCTTTAATGAAACAAATAGAAAGCAATAAGATAATGAAAGTAGAAATATAAATCAATGGACAAGATTTTATAGTGGTTCAGGCAACCTTCCCTACTCCACTCTTCCAAGCTCACACCCCTTGTGACTTGGGTTCCACTATATATTTCACGAATACAACTAGAGCCTTTGCTCTCTTCTAGATTCCAGCTCTAGGGGGCATAAACAACTCACAGCATAAGTAGGTGACAAGTCCCACTCCAATCACACACTACTTTGCTTACACTTGATCTTAGTTGCTGAAACTAAATCATGTTCAATACAACAAGAAAAGGAATAAAGAAAGTTTCTACACGTTACTGATGTGTAGAGGCAGATTTAACGCAGAGAAGAATTTGTGAGGAAGACTGATGATTCAGCAAGCAGCTTTTGACGGTTTGAATACAAAGTTCTTCTTCTAGATGTTGCCTTGATCACTTAATGCTCTTAGAAAATGGAAGTTGTGCTCAATCAATAAAGTTTCAGCTACCCCCCACGTCTATCTTGAATGCCTTATATAAATGATGAGGGTATTCAAACGTTTGGAAGTAGGTGGCGTGCATTTAATGCGCCAACGTTCAAAAAATTTCCGACCATTGTGACCCAAGTCGCAGGTGGAGTTGACTTCAGTGCGACTTCACCCAAGTCGCAGGACGGAGTCGGCTTCAGGTGCGACTTCGGCTTTCAGCAAGCTCCTCAAGTTCCTCCTTAGGTTGACTTGGTCTTGCACTTGACCCAAGTCGCATATGGAGTCGACTTTGGATGCGACTTTGATTTTCAGCAATCTCCAAGTCTCTTCTTCAGGTCGACTTGGACTTGAACTTGACCCAAGTTGCTGCTAGAGTCGACTTCGGTGCGACTTCACTTCCTTTGTTTGCTAGATGAACTTGAATTCATTTGAGATGACTTTGGTCGCTTGATTTTCTTCATATTAATTATTCTTCCACTGATTTATATCACTTGGAACTCTGTATGATCATTCAAGCTTGAAAACTTTTAGTTTCGTGTCTTGAAATCTTGAATACTTGAAACTTGGAGATCTTGTAAATGTCCAAATGTGTGTTCCTTGCTCTGTTAATGCAAATCTATTTATTTTGGACCTTGCTTATCTTCATTTGACCCAAGTTGAATTTTTGGGTCGACTTGGTCTTCAACTTTACTTAAGTCGAATGTTAAGTCGACTTGGTCTGCGACTTCACTTTTCAAATTCTGTGCTGACAATTAAAGTCGATGCTGAAGTCGACTTGGTCTGCGACTTCACCCAAGTAGCATGCGAATTCGACTTCGTGTGCGACTTCGGCAGCTCTTGCTCCTCAATTTCAGCGCTGGACAAAAAATGGCCTTTGAAGTCGATGCTGGAGTCGACTTGGGGATCGACTTGGCCTAAGTCGATGCCTGAGTCAACTTGGGAATCGACTTGACCTGTCATGCTTCATATTTTTCATTTTTATATCTTTAAACATTTCACAAACATGTTAGTAGCCAAAACTTATTCAAATTGAGTTGTTAATCATCAAAACATATACTTTGGTTATTTTTCCTTTGATTTCAACACTTTTTTCTAACAGTGTGAATGTGTTGTTAAATGCAGCAAGTTATAAAAGTAAATTGGCAGCCCTTAGGAACGTTCTTGGCTTAGTTAGAGAGAGAAAATAAAGAAAAAAAGGAAAACAAGGTAGCAGCAGGTTGGACATTGAAGCAAGGGAAAAAAAGAAAAGAAAAAGAGAAGAAAAGAAGAAGAAAAGAGGAGAAGAAGGAAGGGAAGAAGAGAAGCAACCAACTTGAGAAAAGAGGAGACAAATCTAACAACATCAAGTAAGTGTTTTAACCAAGTTTTGGTTTGATAAACTCTAAGTTTTCTAAGCTCTATGAATGGTTCATAAAATTGATTTATTACGAACCATAAATGATGATTCAAGAAGCCCTTGATAGGGTTACTAAAGGATAAATGAACTAGAAAATTTACTTCAAGCTTTCAAGGAAGCATATGCATGATTTAGGGTTAATTATGCTAAGTACACCACGCTGAAATTTTGATTAATTTCATATTCAAGTTGCTTTTTTAACCCTTTATTATATGTTGACTATGTGAATAGTTTTCATGATTACTATATGTTAAACCAAGCATGTTTGAGTGGACCTTAGATGGGTGAAACTTTGGTTTAACAATTAAGTGAAAATTTCCATTCAAATAGGGTGGAAAAGATGCATGACTTGAACAACAAGTCATATGGATAATCATAAGGGTAAAATACCTAAATATGGAGCAAGATGGGATGTCCAAATGGAGGAGACAAAAATTTAAAAATTCGTTTTGCAAGGCATGTTGATGTGGACGTCCAAGGTGGAGAAAAGAGTGAGGAAGTTGCTGTTTTGGCGCAACTTGATTTATGGGTTTTAATTCCATGAATAAACTCTAAATTATGTGCAAAGTAAGTATCTAAATTAGGTAAAAATGAAGGGCAAGGTGTTGTTTTATATGAACTTGAATTACATGTAATATATGTGTATTTAAAGGATTGAACATGGAAAGTATGTATGGCAAGAAGGGAGAATGACCATGTATGATTAGCTAAGGTGCAAAAATTAAAGGAAACATGATAACATGAGGAATATAGGGCTGTTTTGAGAAAATTATAAAATCTCAAAAATTTGAGATTGAAACTAGTAGCCATAACTCATAAGTAGGTGCCTTGGATGAGCACCAATGTGAAAATATAAAGAATGGATGTTAAATGATAAATGGAAAGTATTAAACTTCCATATGATGAGTTAACCTTAGAGGTTATAATAAGTTTGAAAACTTGCCCTAACTAAGGGTATTCAAAATGAAGGGAATGGTCAAAATGAAAAGAATGATCACAATTAAGTCACATGTCACATCGATGTGTGAATTGAAAGATTAACACCCGACTTGAAAGACAAGTGGGTTAAGCTAGCTTGATGTAAATCCAAATGGATTTATGTAGATTGGAAAACCCCAAGATGCAAGCATTTGAAATTTATGCATATAAATGAAATGTCATTTTCATTTATCTAGGAAAAGACAAGGAAAAGTATGGAAGAAGGAGATTAAGGCTATCCCAGGTATTGAAATGATTAAAAATGTTTATGTTGATGTTTTTATGAATCTCTTACAAGTGGGCAAGCACAAGTTTTGAAGATGATGATTTTAATGGAAGGCCTCAAGGATTGCTTCATTGGAGGCAAGCAATACTTCTTGAAATAATTATTTTATTTTAAGTGTTGCAATGATTGAAAATGTTTCACATTGATCGTTTAAGAATTTGCTTACAAGTAAGTAAGTTCTTCATGATGCTATTTTCAAAAGGATTTTATAAAGAAAAATGGAGTTTGGACCTTTTCATAAAGAAATACTTACAAACATAAACATAAACGATAATTTGGACATGATCCATCTGTTTGAAATAGTATTAGAAAAGTTTTGATTTCCTTTAAAAAGGAAAATATTTTGAAAATGCCTTGAAAAATGTTTTCATGGGTGTTTTGAAAGGGGTTTAAGGAAGACCAACCCGATAAGTTGATTTCATAAAATGAATTGATTTTGTGTTACTAAAATAACATACAAAAGGCTATGCAAGCCCTCTTTATATAAAAATGATAAGAAGGATATGTGAACAAGGATATGATACCACGGTGAATAAAAGGGAATGATGCAGTTACATAAATTTTGTGGGCAAAATACCCCGAAATGGAAACCAAGAAAATGTTAGTGAAATACGTTGTTTATTCTTGAAAATTCAAAAGCTTTGAAGTTTCTTTATCATGATAAATTTTAAGATTTATTACAAGCAACATTTTTAGAAAAGAATTTTTTCTCAAACATAAAAATGTTTATCAAAATATTTTACTCAAATATTTCTAAAAGTATTTAAGGGTTTTAGTCATCCTAAAATAAATTTTCAAATATGAGAAAGTGGGTGTGCCTGCTTTTTCAAGATGGTTTACAAGGACACAGACTGTGATCTGTGATGTTCTATGAAATCATGCTAGCATATGGACATCTATGAGGATGATGAATGGTGCACCAGAACAATGAATAGGCCGGTTCTAGGGCCAGCGACTCCTTCCTTGAGATGGGAGAAGGTTTAAGGAACAACCGTCTGGCTAGCATGCTGTTATATGATGGATTCTCTTCCAAAAGGTAGAATGATCACTTGATAAGTGTCACTACTAGATGGGGAGAAATGCATTTGCATATGTTTTGCTTTTGAAAAACCCAGAGGCTAGGATATAAAAGCATTTATATGAAAAGTTATCCTAAATGAGATTTTATGAGCCTATACAAAAAGGTTACTCTAAAAATATGGTGTTTTACACGAAAGTGTAAATATCAAGGATAAGATAAAATGTTTTCTATGCAAATGCTTTTATGAAAAAGGATTATGTGTATATGTCTTGTTTGCTATAAACAAGCCCCAAAATGGGGATTATGAAAAAGGATTTATGCGGAAAAATATTTTTAGGACAAAAATATCTGTTACCAAAAAGGTTTTATGTAGCAAAATATTTTTGAACATAAATATGTCTATTGCCAAAAGGGTTTATGAGAAAAATATTTCAGGACACAAAAATATCCGCTGGTAAAAAAGACTTATGAGAAAAATATTTTGGACATAAAAATATCCATTTCAAAAAGGGTTTATGTAGAAAAATGTTCTAGGATATAAGATTTGTCATCATGAACAAAGGTTCAGATGAAAATATCTTAGGACATATAATTATCCTCATACAAAGGTCTATGTAAAAATATTTTAGGACATACAATTGTCCTCATGATCAAATGTTTATATGACAACGTTTTAGGATATACAAATGTCCTCACGAAAAAGGATTTATATGAAAAAATATTTACAAAAATGTTTTAAAGGAAAGTGCTTACCTAAAAGATAAAATGCTTGCTTACTGAGTTATCACTCACTTTTTTTTCCCAAATCTTATACAGGTACCAGGAAGCTCAAGAGGTTGAGAACCTGAGAAATTAAGGAAAGGTATGATATATATAAGATGGTATTCATGTGTACTAAAATGAGGTGAAATGTAAAGAAATGAAATGATGAAGGAAAAGGAATGAAATGAAAAATATTAGATGAGATCTAATTAAGAACAGATCACGTGATCAGGGCAACAATCTTGATTCACATTTACCAATCAATATGATATTGGAGTAAGGCTTAGGATGTGACGCCTCGGGCTGGGGGCGCCACATAATGGTAGTTAGGTTGGGGTTAAGTTAGTAGCCCTTGAGACAGATGGTAGTTCCTTAAAAGTTTCGTTGCAGTTGTTGCTCTAGGGGTAATTTGGCAGCATAGGCAACTTAGGAGCCAATGGGATTGATGGGCTAGTTATTTGAGGTTAGGTATGCTGATTTTTCTAAAAAATGTGGGTGGTTTAGCCAACTAGGGTTATGTGTTTGAGTATAGGTTATGTATGTGTTGGGCAGCCTTGCGTCGTGCGAACTTATTCTAGAAATTGGATTGCAATAGGATACTCATTAAAGAGGTGAGAAGGGCTAGCACATAGTGAACATGCAAAGGTTAGAGGGTTAAGACGTGGTCAAGTTTGTGAGCTAACTGGTCTACCTTCTCGAGTCGCTGCACGATGAATTGCATGTTTGAGTTGGAGCTGGTTTCGATGAAGTTTCTTACTTCAATAGGCCTACCTTCTTATATGGTCCTATGGCCCTCTCATAGGATGTAAGAGAGGCATGGTTGATTGAGTCTCACTAAGTTTCTTGAATAGTTCATAGTCCTCGTCCTCACTTTCGCTCAAAAATTTGCCTCCATAAGTTGTATCCTCCATATTTTGGTATTGGTTCGTCAACCCTTCATAGAAAGCCTGAACAATTTGCCATCTAGACAACTCATGATGCAGGCACTTCCTCAATAGTTCCTTCACTTGCTCCCAAACTTCATGAATTTGCTGTCCTGGAGTTTGTGTGTAGTCTATGATCGCCTTTCACATTATATTGGTCTACCTAATGGGGTAAAACGTATTTAACAATCTTGTTGCATTTTTGCACATGTTGCGATAGGGTGTCTCAAAGTACCTTACCAATGTTTAACTCTGTTTTTCAACAAAAAGGGAAATAATTTTAGTTTTAGGGCATCATTAATATGATGTTGAATCTTCGCGATTGAACAATTTCTAAAATTCATCAATATGTTTATATAGGCCTTCATTGGTTTTTCCATAGAAAGATGAGAGCATTTGGATAATAATGGATTTGATATCATAATAAAGTGCCTCAGTTTCCGGTAGCCGAATGCAGGAAAGTCATTCTAGTAATCAATAGAATCCAAGAGGGGGTAAGTTAAAGTAAAATCAATGTTGTTAGAACCGAACCAGGAAGGGACTGGTTTGCTTCGAACCAATTTAATCATATTAGTGAATTCGTTTAAATTGGTGACATAAGGATTACATATTTATGAAGTCATAATTTCTACAATAGTAAGTTAAACTTAGAAAGTATCATTCTAATTACAAAAATATATAGAAAAACTAATAAAAACTTTTGAAAAAAATGTTAACTAAGCATATAAAATATATTAAATAAAAATATTAATGTCATTAACGGACCCAATAGAAGATCTAATATTCTATCGGTCTTGACTCATCAAATTTATAAATTAAAATAATTAAAAAAGCATTCAATAACAATAATGCAGTGAATAATTCAATCAATAACAACTAGCCAGTAATGCAATTAATCAATCAATAGTGTGCTAGACCAATTTCAAGCATACAAGATTGAGCATTTTGAAATATAAAAACTCTTATAATGGTTTAAAAATATTTTTATATAATTGAAGTAAAAAGTTTAGATCTTAAAACCATAAAAGTCTTATTGTCTATTCCTATATACAAATATATTGAAGCATAAAAATCCTAAAAAGAATTCATTGAAAATATTTGTATATAGTTGAAGTTTCAAATTTAGATCTTAAATCCATGAAAGTCCCACTGTCTATTCCTACATATATTAAAACATAGAAATCCTAAAAATTAATTCATTGATTTTCCTTTTAAACATCCAACCAACAAGATGGAGAACTAGCATCAAGGGTACAAATAGTTAAAACATCAAGCATACTGACAATTTTGAAACACAAAACTCTTACAAAATCAATAGTAATAAGTGAGCCAGCCATCTAGGTTAAGGTGGTTAGGTGCATACGAGAAAGAAATAAGTGATCGCTGATGTCTATTATGAGACCTAACAACGTGCGACCGTATAAGTTGATTTCCATACTTGGGGCTAGCGAGCTAGAAATTGTCCAAAATTTAAAGGGGAAATGGGAGCCATTGATTACAAAAAATGTTGGTAGTGTTAAACGCCAATTGCAGAAGAAAATGACTTTTCCAGGATTAGGTTTTTATTGGAGGCTGAGAAGAGTAGAGCACATGGGTTATTAGAGATAGAGAGGAGTAAGAAGAATGGAGATACACCGATGAAGAGAAGTAGCAAATTAGAGAAATAAAGAAGCAACAAAATTGTGTAGGAGAGCTACTGGACAATGTGGCATGAGAGATAGGAAAATGCTGTTGAGGGAATGATCTTAAGCTTGGTTTTTTAAAAATATTTTGGAAATTGATTTTTCTCTTCTAAAGTAGCTATGTTGGAGAATGGAGATGAGGTCGTTTGTAGTATATTGTAGAGTGAGGAGCAGTTGTACATTGCTACAGCTAAAATCAAATATAAAATTAGAAATGAATTAATCTGAAAAAAATCTAAAATCGAGGCCAAAAGGTAACAAAATGAGGGAAAACAGATTAAGATAGCTTATTTAATATGTTAATTGAAGGCTTGAAATGACGTCGGTTAGGAAAGCAAAGTCCATGTAGAAGGTAGTAGGAGAATGGGAGGAAGATTTCAAAAAAATATATGAAAGTACTAAAATAAGATTTTAAAATATTACAGATTACTAAAAGTTTAGTCTCAACTTGTTAAGAATGGCACAACAGAATCCATGTAGTGGACTCCACCTAGGCAACAAATGGTTTATGATGATGGTGATGATCAAATGACAAAGACAAAGAAAACATTTGATAAGGTGTTTGGGCCATTTGAAAGTCATATGAACTAGTTCCATCTTATTGCAACACTTTGAAAATGTTGAACTTAGGCACCATTGATGAGTAGAGTGCTTGCTTGAATGGACACTTTGAAATGATGTTTAATTAACTCTTTGCATTTGAGAAAGCATTCTGTAGGGGTTGTAGGCCTTGATAAGGCTAAATGATGCATTTTTGAAAGGTAGATATGGTAGGGTTAGCTTATCTACTATCTGTAATGCCCCACTAACTAAGTCAACACCTTAGTGCAATAGTTATCACAAGCTATCAGGGCACTCAACAACTAATATCCATAATCAAAAATAATGGAAGAACAACCATAGGTGCCAAAATAAAGCCAATATCTTATATATAACACAAAAAATCAATATGCATACATATCCAACTCAAAAATTTATATACATGCATATTTGTTCCAAAGAAAATGTTTAAACAATGAAGTCCTTTTAACTTTATTTGCTTGTCCCTATTAATCCTCCATCCTTTGGTGGTTCGCACCCACAGGCTTAGCATCAAAAATTAGATGAGGATAGTATGAGTCTACGCAAACTCAGTAAGCAGAGAGTGTAAACATAAACTGATAAAACTTGAATAAACAATATGCATACAAGTTAAGAAACATAAACTATATTACAAATAGAAATCAACCTTAAATTCATATGGAACACATGCTAATTCCTAAGCATACAACAATGTATCATAGACATGAGGCTTCTCAAATCAGTCCAACAAAGGTCCGAAATACACGGAGGAGATTTGGTATCTCATCTTGTAATGTAGCCTACTGTGCAATTTGAATAGCAATACAACTCAACATAATCCAACCTAGCGTAACATGGGTGGGCCAAAAAACACATTTATCCAAATTGGATATGTAATTGATACTCTGCTTTGCTCACCATACTTGCACAAACTTGCCAAACTAGATTACACGAATGGCTTTTACTCCCGACCATTTCGTTAAGGGCCACTAGTCATGCAGATTGGTTTTTAGTATCTATTAACCAAATCACAAGTGCGAAACAAGTCAAGTTTGCAGCCTACTAAGTCCATAATGGTCAAATAGGCATGTCTAAACCAATGCAACCTCTAGTAATGACATCTCGATCCCTAGTCAAGATATGTCAATGGGCGTCACCGATAATCTAATGACACTTCCTAAGTTCACAACAATAGCCATGGCTCATGAATATACTAGCACCTAAAGGAACAAATTTCAATGTCATAATGTATAATGCTAACAAGAGTAAAAGCCAAACTCGATATTATAATAAATCACCATATCCGATATTTATAGAACAACATCATTCAAGACATACATGCCGTGATAACACAACATCCATGGGAAACCAAAGAGGAAAAGGAAACTCCACTTACATTGTAAACAATTTATTTAATTCTTATATCATACTCTCTTATAATGCTTGTTATAATGCTTGAAACACTACATTGGGAAAATAATATTTTTCTTTAATTAATATTTTTAACTTAATTAAAATTTTCTAATAAGAATTTAGCATGATATTCCATCTAAGATGTGCGAATACCCTTAGGCACTTTAATTTCATAGTTTTAGTTAAAATATAATATCTTGTATAATTTAAAATATCTCAAAATGATCATTTACGATAAAATTTTATTAATTCTAAAATATTACTTTCTCCATGTTTAATAAAAATGATTAATTGGTGTTTGGGTCTACTTTTACAGAATTACCAAGATACCCATTTAGCTTTTAATTTGTATTGTTATTTTTTATATTGCTTACAACCTATTATTATAAATATATAATTTTTACTACTAATCATCATTTTTATATTATTAATTACTGATTATTAATTATTTTAGCTCCAAAACATGATATGATCATAGGTGGGCTTTCTCTTGATTATATTATTTTGCAGTAGTCTATTCTTATCCAAATAAATTTTCTAAAATTTTAAACATTTTATGAAACTTTTTGACATGAATTAAGTCAATATTCACATGTTTTAATTAATTGTATTATTGTTCATAATTATTGTTAGAGTTCAAAACTTTATATTAGTTTTTCTTCAATCTGCCCATAATCATCGAAATTAGACACACTTAGTCTCTTGACTTTTCTTTATGATCAAGTTGAGTATTTTAAGTTCAAAATTTTTACTATAAATTAATAACTACATGAACTTAGCATATAACATAAGTTCAGTACAAAATACTTGTTATTTATGTTTTTATATATTTCTATTGGATAGGGTGTGTTCTTAAGGGTTATCTAAATAACATAAATTTTGTTATTTTTCGAGTGGTATCTAAGAAGTTATTGTGGCGCCCCGAACCGAAGCGTCCACATAGTCCTTACTCCAAGATCTTGTCGATTGGTAAACGTGAATCAGGATTGTTGCCCTGATCACGCGGCGGGTTCTTAATTGGATTTCGTCCAATTTTTCTTTTTTTCTTTTTCTATTCTTTCATCACATAAACATATACTCATCATCATTCATGATGGACTTATCCATAACATCATAAATCATCAACTTCTCATATTATTCATAACTTCATAATTTCATACAATCTATGTCCTTTCTCATCATATCCCATTAGGGAATCTGTTCATACAAAAATCTACTAACCTTTGTAGATTATTCTTTTCCTTTAGCAACTCGTGCCCTTCATTTCTTGTCTTTCCCTCCACCTGTCTGAGGTTGGAAAAACAAAACATGAGTCGAAACTCAATAAGAAAGCATTTTTCATTTTAAATACATTTCTCTCCATTTTGTAGAAGACACTTACCAAGTGATCAACTACCAATGGAATAGAAACCTTTTCGTAAACCATTTATGAAAATCTTTCATAAACCATTCATGAAAACCATTCGTAAATGCATTTCTCTCTATTCGATAGGAGACACTTAGCAAGTGATCAACTATCAATGGAATAGAAAGAAACTTTTTCATAAACATTGGATGTGCAAATGCTTCATTTCCACTCCTAACATAAACCTTTGTATGCGGGTACGCTAGCTCAGGGAATATCTCACATAACATGGTCCAATATGTCGGCTGTCTCCGACTTGGCCTCATTAAGGGGAACCTCTCTTCCTCTTGACGCCTACATGGTTCCTACATGCATGACTTTTGATTTTCCCAGCATTATATACCTCTTACACCAGATGGCTTGTCATTCTCATGTAGAGAATTATTTGCATCATCCCTTAAAAATATCTTTTGAAATCCATGTGTGCAAATACTTTCTTTCCATTCTTGACATAAACCTTTGTGCGTGGGTACGCTAGCCAGAGAACATCTCACATAACATGGTCCAATACGCCGGCTGTCACCGACTTGGCCTCATCAAGGGGAACCTCTCTTCCTCTTGACGCCTACATGGTTCCTACATGCATGACTTTTGATTTTTCCGGCATTATATACCTCTTACACCAGGTGACTTGTCATTCTTATGTAGAGAATTATTTGCACCGTTCATTTAAAAACATCATTTCAAATCCATGCTTTTTTTTTCAATCCATGTATGAAAATGAAATGCATTCATTTACACATAACATTCCTTTGCCTCCACCTCTGGGGAGGACGCCGTCGGCACACAGCCCATACGACTTGGCAATAATGAAGGGGGACCCTCTGATCCGCTTTCTACCTCCACCAAAGCCTCTTCCTTATACATCATACATGTGCACATGTCCATGAACATCACATAATATCAATATGCCGGCATGACTTTTCATAAAAACTCATAAACATTCATCATTTCAAAACATTATAGGAATGCCCATCCTTAAACACATTTCATAAATACTTGGGAATAAAATCATATTTTCAAAAGGGTTTGCTTGCTTACCTCCTCAGTCTGTGTCCTCCACCATTTCCTTTCCTTTTCCTATACAAGGAAAAATGATATTTTATCTATATCATATCATGTCTTAGTGTACTTCCCATGTATGCTTTATAATTATCCATTACCTCATTTCCATAGAGGTTAATAGTATAAAGATACTTAGTCATTACTCATTTATATGGATTTTTATCCATAAATCCTTTGAAAATTTCATCCATATATCCCCATAAAATATAAAAATAAATCTCAACTTTTTCCCAAATTCACGCTGTTTACTGTTCATGATTACTATAGCAATTACTGTTCATCCGAGGTTACTGTTCACAGAGACGTGGTTACTGTTCATGGGTTCCAAAAATTGATATTTTTTCAAAAAATAAAAAAGACCATGACATACCTTATGTCTAGTATATCATAGAAAATTTCATACATTTTGATTTTATCATCATTTACTCGATGAAAAAAATCATTTTTTCCATCTACTAAAAGTCATCATAAATTCACTTAAGCATAATCCTTAATTCCAAAAATCATGAAATTAATATATCATCATTCCAACATCATATTTATCATATTCATATATCCCAAATCATCATTTATCAAATTTGGAGCATTATTTTCACATATCATATGCTATCTTCCCGAATGCTCCATCTTTGCTCCAAATTTTTGATGTTTCGGCATGATTCCAATTAAGCATTATAACTTTACTTATTTTCTCATGATTAGGAATTTTCTAAGCATGATTTTACCTTACTTAACACCCAAAAGAAATTTGGGAAGAATCCCCTTACCTGAAGTAGAAAATCTCTCCTCCAACTTGCCCTTTCTCTCTCTAACTTTCTCTCTAAGGCCAAAAACGAATTTTGGGGGTTGAAAATGCTCAATGGAGCTGGAATGGGTGTGCCTTGGTCGTTCACCATGCTCCCCTATTTATAGTGTTGCATTTTTCACATATTTTCAATTTACCCCCTTGCTCAAGGTATTTAATTCTAAATATTTTTCCCAAATCCCATGCAATATTTTGAGCCTAGTGCAGCCACCCTAATCAGAAGCTCCTGCCCCCTAGCTATCCCCTATTTATTTATGATTTTTTATTTATTAAAATTAATTATTTTAAAGCTAATTCATCTCAACCGTTGATTTTTGATAAGATTGATTTTGGGCCATTGGATTTGGTCCCAAAAGTCCAAGATCCAGCAGCCATAGCAGATTTTCATTAATTATTTATCCATGTAATTAATTAAAATTAATCCAAAGTCAAATGCTAATTAATGAAAAAGTAAAGCTACTTTTTGATCTTCAAATGACGTTTAATCTTGACCCTTAATTCATGATTTTTGATCAATCTTGGACCACTCATCATGTTCATCATCATATTTTGGCCATCCATAAAAATTTTTATCTCAATCCGATGTCCGGATTGTAAGATATGAATTTTTCTTCATGTTACTTCAAAAATCCATCAAAAATCCGAAAATATTAAATAAATCAAAAAGTTGCTATTTTGTCCTTTTGTGGGAAGCTTCCTTTTTCGTCTTTTATGATTAAATTAATCCAAAGTGATTAACTTAACATATTCCTTAATCCCACATTTACTATTCACGTGCACTATTCATCCGAATTTCATAATTAATTATTTTAACATCTACTCCCTCATAATTTCATATTTCATGAATATATATATTTCATTAATACATTACCTAGGGTTTACAACCCTAGGGTTTTATACGTGTCTAAGATTGGGGTTTCACAGTTATTTACATATATAAAAGTTTCAGCCCCAAATTCCTAACATAGGAATTATGAAAAATCATTTAAAATAACTTATTTTGGTTTATCATGTACGCTATAGAGCTGATGTTCTAGGATTTTTAATTTAAAAATTATATAAATTTATTATACTAAATTATAGTTGTTGATTAGTGGATATATCATAAGTTCTTGAATAATTTTCACTCTCAAAATCGTTCATTATTATTTGTAATATATTTTTCATTTATAACATGGTTTGGATAATTTAGCTCATAAGTAGTTTTAAATGCTAATCTAAAACCACTAAAAGGTTTTAATCATAGATACAACTTATAAATCTTAACATATGACTTATTCAACTTTGGTCCACTAGTTTGGATCATCAAAATCTATTTTGCACTAGATTTTTGATAGTTTAGACCAAATGATCATGATTTCTAATAGCATATTTGTTAAAATACAAAATTGTAAATTCTCAAATTTAATACTTCATCAGGATGTAACTAACGTCATATCTATATGAGAAATTAAAATTTATATATCTCATGGTTTGATCATCCAGATTACATATTTAATCATGATTTTAACGGTTGTAATCATCATCACATGCATTTTTCACTTTCAATCCAAAATTTTGTGAGAATTTTTTTCCTATTGATCATGGTCCATCATCAACCATAAAAACCCCTCGATTGTCATTAAAATTATGACTAATAAAATTTTATCATGTCTAGTTTTTGATGGTTAACATGATGTGTCACAAATCTAAAATCTAAGTTCTAGATTTATAATAGATGAAATTTCCAAAATCGATCTCCCATCTCATCCATTCTTTGCAAAATTTACAAGCTAAAATTAAAAATTTTAACCTGGATGATGGGTGTGATCAGTGATGCGGGTGGGCCATAACATCTTCTTCCACTATTCTTCTTCCTTTACAGTTTCTCTACCTCTCTTTAGGCTTGAAAATTTTCTCTCTTGATGATTTTGGACGTATTTGGCTTTTAAATAAGAAGAGCAAGATGGATAGCCCACTCTTATTGGCAATAATGCATTAACATGATTTTTATCCTGAAAAAAGTGACTTGGACTAAATCATGACATTTGTGTGGTTCTAGAATTTAATTCTTTGTCTTATACTCTCATCACCCTAATCCTTCAATATTAATTAATGATGTAGATTCCGATATTTATTTCAAAATAAAAAATAATATTCTCCCATTAATTTAACTAAATATATAAAGTTTACAATTTTTTTACACCAAGGTTGTTCTAGGTTTAGAACCTTTGTTTTAAAAACAATTACTTCTGCCACATTATTATCTGTCCATCATATGTTCATGTTTGGAACAAATATTAAATATTATGAAACTTCAATTATTAAGGAGTTTGAATATAAAGCTGTTAAGTTAATTTTTTTGTAGCATAATTATATTACTTGTGCTTTATAAGTAATAACTACTCATTTATATGTGTTATATTTACATTAAAATTTAAAATAAAGGGGTTCACACCATTACACTAGATGGAGATGATGACATTATTCCGCTTGTAGTGGGTATTAAGGAAAAAGAATGATATTGTAGTTGGCCATGCATTTTGGAAGGTTTGCTAAGAGTGGTTAGACCTGGCTCATATACAATTATACCTAATAAATAGAAAGGCTTGTAAGAAGCAATCCAACTCATCTATGTTGGTGAACAATCATGATTAGGCATGCACACTTCGTGAAGACAATGAATGGCTCAGATCAACTAAGATCACTAAAATGGGCCCCACTCAAAAGTGAGAGATGAATAGTCACCCAAATTAGTCACAGGGGCTATATGCATTTTGCCAAGTCCTTAGGTATTGCTAATAAACATAAGTAGTTGCGATACCTATTAACCTTTATAAACAGCATTGTGGGGCTCTTAGTTCAAACCCTGCTTAAAGGCTTCCCATAGCTCCTTTCCTCCACCCTTCTCCTTCTTAAAGCTTCCCCTTAGCCTTAGAACTTTGCTACATTACGCCCATCTTTTTCCCTTAGCCTCTAAGGTATAAAAGGAGAGCTTATTCACTCATGGAAGATCTTCACACGGTAGGGATTAAGTCTTTCCCTTTTGTCTTATGTAGATAATTTTCCCTTTTACTTATTTTTAATTATCATGCTATCTTTTCTTAGTCTTCATGTCATCAAAGTCTAGTTGTAAATTGTTGGACTTAAGCTGTAATACTGCTTGACATGAATCTTAATCTGGATGAACTCTAGTTGTTATGCTAACTAACTTTAGTCATTATTATACAAAACTTGAGTTGTCACCTTGTCTAACCTAAGCCCTTGTGCTATCTAAATAAGGTTGTCGTGCTGCCGGTTCAGAGTAGATACTTCACTTATTTCCGTGATCTAAGTACTCGTATTGTAGTGGATTTACATGTTAGATCTCATGTTTTCTTTGGTAAAGAATTATTATCATAGACTTAGTATTGATGTTTTGCCCTTGTACTTGAGTACATACGATCTGTGGGACTCGCTAATTTGTAGCAGCCTACGAATGTGTAATCCAAAGAAAGGTGAAACTATTTAACATTGAGATGTCATTAATAACTCTCTTACTAAGCCAAGATTAAGAATATGCTAAATCCAATACAATTTATGCACACGTAGTCCTTATGAAGCTCAATCATAGAAACTAAGTGGCTTAGTTTAGCAAAAATAGTCAACCCAGTTTAGTCTAAGTCTTTTCTAGTCATCATAAGTCTTTTCAATAGGTCTAACATGACAAAAGGCTGATCACAAAAACTCAATTAAATTTGGTGTATCGTTGAATGCATTGGTTTGTTGTGTAACTCCAGAAGTTATATGTGGAATACGCTAACTTGGTGTGTAAATCCAAAATAGTGTGTGATATGCCAACTTGCTATGTGGAGTCATTATTTTAGCTAATGGTCTCTCACAAATCCTAAACTGAGTCATTGCTAGTCAACTGGTAAACTCATTTATGTGATGGAGTGTGACAACAAATTTTGTTCCATTGTTAGTCACATTACATGGTTGATATGTATCAGTTTAAGTCATGGCACATGGAAAAATATAATATTTCATTATTAGTCGTATCATGTGGTCATAAGCATCCATTTGATTCATGGTGCATGACGACATATACACTGTTACTATTTGTCCTGTCACATGGTTGGTATGCAGTCTATCCGAGTCATGATGTGTGGTGGTATGTACTCCATCCTTATTAGTCTTATTATATGGTTGATACATATCCATTTAAGTCACAGTGCATGGTGGCATGTACTCCATTCTTATCAGTCTCGATTCTCTAGTTAGACATGAGATTCCCTTGTGTGCATGTAAAGTGGTGGAGAGATCTTCAATGTTTCTTACTATCATTTTAATAAAAAAAATTATTAGCATAGTTGTTTTAATTAGGAATTTTCTCATTAGAGATGTAAAATTAGAGCATAAAAAATAATGTAAAAATCCTTCTAATATATTCCTTTTGAATTTGGTTAAAAGAATTAAATGTTTGGCCCTGTTAGTCCAAATATTTGTAGGGAGAGTAAATAAAAGGACTTAAATAATTAAAATTTTATATTTTCAATCATGAATTGAAATTTTTCCGAAAAGAGCTAAACAAAATAGTGAATTTGATGTGAAAATACTCTCTCTTCATCTTTAAAGTTGAAAATCTTGGTCCTTTTTAAGTTTTATATGATCTCGTAATATTAGCATTTTTAAGTGTTCTTTTGTAGAACTCATGACACATTCATTTAAGGGTTTATCATTGTTGACCTTACCTGATGGGGGATTTGCCATTATTGACCCTACGAGCATGAATGTGACTATCCAACATCATTTTATTGAGTATTAGAGAAGCTCAAGCATTATATCCATTGGCATGATGATTGCTATCCAACTGCAATAGCTCAGGCTAAAAAGGAGACCTATCATTAGCATGTAAGTCACGATGCATCACTCAAGCTTCTCGTGTTGCTGAATAACTTAGAGCAGTTGCGGCCAAAGTAGTCAAGGTTGTCGTCATTTCTTGGGCTACATCTACTCGTTTATCAGCACATCATTAGTCCATGCTTTCTTAGACAATGCAATCCACTTTGTAATCCATCTTTTCTCATAAGTATGCTCATCAATCTATTGTATTGCACCCTCTAAAAGTTTGTCGGTATAAGAGTGTTCCATTTGTTGTTACTTACAAAGCTTTGCACATAACCTCATTAGAGTGTTAAGTCTATTGTTGCTAGTTAATCTCAACCATCTCCTAATTTGCCTTAAAGACTATCCAACTTGCTCCTTGACTTATTTAAAATGTTGCTTAAAGGCATGGGAAGTCAAGCAAACCCACCACAGTAGTCCAATCCATTTGCAACTTAGAAATATTGTTAATCTATTATTGGTTGCCTTAAGTCTATGATTATCCAACTGATTAGGACCCTTTACAACTTGTTGGTTCATACCTAAAGCATCTTGCTCTACGGTATCCTGTCATGGAGTGCATAACTTGTTGTTTGAATGATACTTGATCCAATACAAAAATCAAAGCTTCATCTTAGCAAAATCTATTGGCAACTAAAGAACTTGCTCAATACCAAAATTGATTGATTTTCCTAACCTATGCCGAAAAGGCAAAAGAAGAAGAATTGATAAATTAGATTAGTCAAGAAAATAACTTATCATCCAAACAGAAAAAGTATTACTACCTTTGCCACTAGGACTAAGACATATGCTTCTCTCTTTAACAAAAGAACAACCCTCAATAGAAGCCATTACAAAAGGATTCCAATTAAAGCAAATTGCTAAGGCCAAAGCTCAGTGATAGGTGGAAATACACTCTAAAGAGCCACATAATGTATCCATATTTTGTGTTTGATTTATTTCCAAACTTTACGCATTCTAACTAGTTTACTTCTCTTGTCAAATTGTAGAGAATTTAACATATTTGCAATTGACCAAAGTTGCAACTTCAAATAAGCATAGGGTTTGCATCTTAAGAGAATGATTAAGAGAAGAAAGCATTCTTGTGATGTAGTAGAATCTAATTTGGAGGTCACCACTCAATTAGTTGCTTGAAAATCTGTCAAGAGAATGATTTGATCAAAAGCGACCATTATGCCTTGACATCAACTTTTTATAGTCTGTCATATCTAGCTAGCATCGGGATTTCTCCTTTTGAGAGCATCTCAATGTCTTCGCATATGGTAAGAGAAGAAGATGAGGCCCTCACACATAAATCTTAGCTCATCCATGATCTTCAAGACAGGATTGAACAAATCAAGTGGATTGTAGACTTTCAAGAAGAATTGAAAGGGATAAGTTCCTATCCACTATCACTAAAGAATCAAGAATCTGTTCACTGAGGAGGTTAATATTCCAGAAACTCCCTTTTGAAGGTCACACTAAGCAAAATAAAAATGTGAATCATGTGTTGGTCCCGAGTTTATGACAATTACCCAAGAGGGGAGGGGTGAATTGGGTATTTAAATTTTTTTTGCTTAAACTGAAAATGTTCTTCGGTTTAGTTTAGTCCCCTTTAATGAAACAAATGGAAAGCAATAAGATAATGAAAGCAGAAATAAAAATCAATGGACAAGATTTTATAGTGGTTCGAGCAACCTTCCCTACTCCACTATTCCAAGCTCACACCCCTTGTGACTTGGGTTCCACTATGTATTCAACAAATACAACTAGAGCCTCCGCTCTCTTCTAGATTCTAGCTCTAGGGGGCATATACAACACACCGCACAAGTAGGTGACGAGTCCCACTCCAGTCACAACGCTACTTTGCTACCACTTGGTTTGAAACACCAAAATCAAACTAAGTATCAAAATAGAATAACAAATTCAAAAGAAAAAGGGATCTACACTTTACAGTTTGTGTAGGCAAGTTACAGCTTGAGGAAGAACTCATAGAAGTGATGATTTGATTGGCGTTGGAGTATGCAGCAAGTTTAAAGCTCGTTCTTCCTTCAAAAGGTGTATAGATCACTCAAAGGTAGAAGAAAGCGGAATATAGACCTTAGTAGCTTCGCTTGCTTCTTTTTCTGCTCTCTCTTATATGCTTTCATGTTCACTTAAGTGTCTATATATAATGGAGGAAGAGATTTCATCGTTAGAGAGTTGGTTGTCGTGTATTAAATGAACCAACATTCAAATTTTCGAACGTTGCGACCCAAGTCGTAGGTGGAGTCGACTTCAGGTACGACTTCACCCAAGTCGCAAGATGAAGTCGACTTCATGTGCGACTTCGGGTTTAACCAAGCTGCTCAAGTTCCTCCTCAGATCGACTTGGTCTTGAACTTGACCCAAGTCGCATGTGGAGTCGACTTCGGGTGCGACTTTGGTTTTCTGCAATTTTCAAGTCTCTTCTTCAGGTCGACTTGGACTTGGACTTGACCCAAGTCGCTGCTGGAGTCCACTTCGGTGCGACTTCACTTCCTTTGTTTGCTATATGAACTTCAATTCCTTGGAGATGGCTTTAGTTACTTGATTTTCTTCATATTAAATGTTCTTCCACTGATTTATATCACTTGGAACTCTGTGTGATCATTCTATCTTGAAAACATTTAGCTCCATGTCTTGAAATCTTAAATTCTTGGATCTTGGAGTTCATGAAGATGTCCAAATGGTATTTTTTGATCCAAATTGATGAATTCATGCAACTTTGCTTGTTTTAGTCATGATTTATCTTTATTTGATCCAAGTCGAATGTTTGAGTCGACTTAATCTTCAACTTCACTCAAGTTGTAAGTCAAGTCGACTTGGTCTGCGACTTTGCTCTTCAAATTCTGTGTTGGTCAGTTGAAGTCGATGCTGGAGCTGACTTGGTCTGCGACTTCACCCAAGTCGCATGCGAAGTCAACTTCGTGTGCGACTTCGGTAGCTCTTGCCCCCCAATTTCAACTCTGGACAAAAAAACACGTTGGAAGTCGATGCTGGAGTCGACTTGAGGATCGACTTGACCTGTCATGCTTCATATTTTTCATTTTTATATCTTTAAACATTGCACAAAATATATTAGTAGTCAAAACTTACTCAAATTGAGTTGTTAATCATCAAAACACAAACTTAGCTTATTTTGCCTTTGATTTCAACACTTGTTTCCAACAATCTCCCCCTTTTTGATGATTGACAAAATCGATTTGAGTATATAGCTTTCAATATCTTTAAAACATACCATTTTTATCCTGTTTTGACATTTTTAGGATAATCATAGGTCATTTGCCTTTTAAACTTAATGAAATTGACATACATATTCCATTTTCAACATTTGCGTATTTCATTTCCAATAATTTCTTAAATCATAAGTTAAAACCATTCATATAAGCTTTTTCATCATTCAACAATCATTTCAATTTCATAAAAACAGAACATAAGTAAACAGAGCATAAACAAACTTTTCATATATAATTAGAGCATTGTATACAAGTTTCAAAAGCAAATGCAAATGCAATCCTATAGATAAAAACTACCCAACCCAAACTCTATACCTAAAAACCACTCACCTACTCAACTATTCTTCCCCTTTTTGTCAATTGATCAAATAGGGGTCGACTCGCAGAGATTTGGTAAATTGAAAAGCTGAAATTGGATAAGGAGTCAGTCGGATAGGTCGAATGTGGGCCGATGAATAGAAGGAAGAGACTGGGTTAGGAGTCGGATCTCGGCGTACTGATTCACTTTCGAATGGATCCAAGTCGGGTATTGGGCTAAACCCTGCCACTCCCGGATGCCAGCCTATACCGAATCGTTCGGAGTTCTCAATCCATACGATCATGTCTAGTGTGCATATCCATCACTGCATTAAGGACCCCGACGATCTGAGAGGTTAGCCAATCCTCGATCCACTCTAGATGCTTCCGTATCGCGTTCACCAAGTTATCCCAAGACGGTGGTCGTGAAGCTGGATCTGGGATCTCCTATCCTCTAGGTGAGCAAGACCCATGTGAATGTGGCGATGTGGCTCTTCGGGGGTGTCATGTGGTGGAGATGGAGCGGGTTGAGGTTCCGGTGATGGCGGGGGCTGCTCCCCCTCAACCTGTGCTCCTCCGGCTTCTTCTGGAGCCGGTAAACCAATCCTTTCTCTAATTCACTATGCCCTGAACTGATCCACATTAATCTTCATTCTTTGGAGCAAAGCCTTGTTGATTGCATTCGTTGGCTTCGATACCTCGAATGGCTCTCCTTCAATATCCACTTGGAAATGCTCCAGGATCTTAATGATCCATGTTCCATAAGGCAAAACCCCTCGTGGGTTGTCCTTTCTGGAGGCTAGGGCTTCAAGGAAAATTCATGGAAGGCTGACCTTAACCCTATTGGCAACTTTCCAAAGAATTTCCGCCTCCTGTGGGTTCATCTAATTCCTGCCTCCGCCCTTGGGGTAGATGCAGTGGGCGATCAACAGCCGTAGAACCCTCAACCTAGGGGATAAATCCATGTAGTGTAGAAACTTGATCCCTGGGTGATATTTGTTGCTCCTAGTGAGCTGGTTGTTCATCATCATAAGGGACTTCTAGAATTCCCCCCACCTGCATAATAGCTTGATCTAAGCTTGGGACCCCCTTGTTCCCAAAAACATCTCAACTCCTTTCACAAAAGTACTAAAGTACTGTTCATCCCACAGATAATACAAAATCCTTGTCAGGTCAGGATACATCTGCCTTTAACAGTCTTGTCCAACCTTGGAAATCTAGTAACTCCTCGATCTCAAACTCATAATCACTTAAAAATTTGAAATCTATGATCTTGGGTACGAAAATCTTACGCTTGTAGAAATTCTTGTAAAACTTGCTATGCTGTAGCTCGGTCTTGAAATAAGTGGTTGGCATTTTCAAGACCTGCCCCTTTGCAGTTGGAGTTCCCCTTCTTTTGGCCCCTGTTTCAGTACTATGGGAAGTCTGGGGTTCTTCTTCCCTAGGACAGACATTGATGGAGTCCCGGCTTGGAATCGGACTTGATGGCCGGTAGAAGTTGACGATTCTTCCCGGGCATGCTTGGAGGGAGTCCGTTGTCTCCTGGGAATCTCCTCCTCGTTTTAGGTGCCGGATGGTCTAAGAATTGGCCTTTGGGTTGGTTTGGACACAGTTAATTTGGGTAGTCTAGATTTGGGTGCCATTGGATTTGGTTTTTGGAAATGGGATTTTCAAATTGAACTTTGAGAGAAATGGAGAATGACAGAGAGAGAAGTTTGAGAGAATAAGGAGAAGGAGTTAGAGGGTTTGAGAGACAAAGAGAAAAGCAGAGAGAATAAAGAGAGATGGACTGAGAATGCACTGAGTGAGAGAGAAATCTCGAAACAGAGAGAGAGGGAGACCGGAAGAAAGAGAGTGAAAATGGGAGAGAGCTTAAGCTGGAGAGAGAGAAGGCGGACTGAGAGAGATGGAGATTGAGAGAGAGATGAGAGAGGGCTCGGAGATGAGAAAACACGAGCAGGAGAGAGAAAATAGAGACTGTGTGAGAGAGAGCTTGAGCGGGAGATTTTAAAGGGAAAATGAGAGAGCTTAAGCTGGAGAGAGGAAGGGCGGACTGAGAGAGATGGAGTGTGAAACCCTAATTCGAGTAGAAGTTATGTAAATGCTATTGAATGATTTATGTATGAATAATGTATTCATAATTGAAGTGGTTGCAATTTTTAAGATTTTTACTGTTAGGTCATTTGAGGGAATGTTGTTTAAATTTACGAATTGAAGGTAATGTGGTTTATTATGATTGAATTATCATAAGGACGACGGATAATTATCAGCATGCCATGAAAATTTTAATTAAATTTGATAAGGTGATTAATGGAGATTTGGAGGCTAATTATAGAACCAAGTTGAGAGAATATTGAAAAATTCATAACTTGATGACCTTACGACGGATTAAGGTGAAAATTGAGGGAGAAGCACATAATTTTGTGCTTAATCATATGGGAAAATTAAATTAGGAAAATTTTGATGAAAATTGATCTTCACTGTTCAAAACTTAAAATGATCATAACTTGAGCTAGAAAGATCGGATTGAGATGAAATTTGAAATGAACGGATAAAATTATGAAATCAAGGTTATGAAAGGATTTTATCATGTAAATGATTATGGGATTAATCTTGCACGAAATTATGATAAGAGATTTTGACTTTTCAAACTAAAAAGTAAATAACATTTATGTTGAAAATGAGTAAAATAATCAAAATGAATAAAGACAAATTTGAGGTGTCAAGAGGGGGTAATTTGTAGGGTATTTTGTGAATTACTAAAAATGAGAAAATCCCTGCAATTATCTCATAATTAAATGCATAATTAAATGGTTCAAAAAGATCATGGAAGAGGTGGCAGCCAAGAACGTGCAAACAGCCATATAGTTGCATTTGATGAAATATTTTTAATAAAATAAATATCTAAAGTCAACTACGAATTAATGAGGATAATTTTGCATTAAATTAACGTGAAAAATCTGATTTAACAGGTGCAGATCTGGACCGTTGAATGGGAAAAGGAAAATGGACAGCAACATATTCCATTGATGATGTGGACGGTTTAGCAGCCTTATGTATATTTTATAATTTTTTTATTAAGATAAAATGACCCTAAATGACCTACACTACTAGGTAATTAAATAAATAATTAAATAAATCTGCAAAAAAATTAATAATGATAAGATAAGCTGCTGAAAACAGGGATGTGTATAGACATTAGAAAATGGAGCAGAAAATTGTGACCGTGCAAGTGACCAAAAATGTGATTTTTTGAATTTTTTAAAAATTTATAAATGCATGGATAATTAGCTTAGGTACTAGGGAATATAAATGTGCAATTAATAAGCTGTACAATTCGTGGAAAAAAATTGGAAAGCAGTAGCTATTGTGGATGTGATCTGGTGGACAGATTTGAGATGGTTTAATGCAATGGATAATTAGCAAGTTTTTAATTAAGAAAAAAATAATTTAAATAATCCACAAGTTGCCATGTCAGCTAATGGGATAGAATTGCATTGGAATTAGCATAGATGAGGTGGCATGTGGGGTCCACTAGCTGGAAATTTCTAGCCATTGTATAAGGATCAAGGGACGTCCATTTGCTTAAAGGATACTTGGAAAATTTATGCATTTTGAGCTCTCATTCCGGCAGCATCTCAGGTCCCCCTTTCATCACTTTTCACACCCTAAAAACAAGTGAAGAAAAAAAGAAAGAAAAGAAGAAGTTAAGTGGAGGAAGCTTGCTTGAGAAGTGGAAGTTAGGTGTTATTCAATACAAGTAAGTACGTCAAAATGGTTGAGTGATTTTAATTCAGCTTTTATAAATTAATTTATGAGATATGAATATGCTTCATAATGAAACCTTTAATGAAGATTTATGATGTTTTTATTTAGGGAATTTATTAGCAAGTGTGCAACTAAGAATTAGATGTGAGTAGAGAATGTTTAGTGTGATGAATGAGCTCCTACACTAGCCAAAACATGTTGAAATTTGTGTTTTAAGTTGCTTTTTTGTTTTGTGAATATAATCACATGATAATTCATGATTTTTTGTTGAACATATATGAAATTTAGTATGATTTATGAAGTATAAAAGGTAAGCTAGTTAGGGTTCTATTTAAGACCTGAAATTCACGTTTAAATGTGAAAAATGCTACATTAAATGATTAAAATAAATTATGGATGAATTGTAGGGTAAAATACCCTAAATTTAGGGTACTTTGGACTTGTAAAGGGACCTTGCATGAACTTCCCAAATTCGGATTTTTAAAGGAAGTGTGAAGTGGACGTCAAAATGGTGTAAACGGGTACTCTACATACATAGAACGTTGCTGTTTTGCAAAAAGCTTATATATGGAATTTTAATATGTGAAAATACCTTGAATTTAGGTTAAGAAAAGTGGGATTAATTGTTGGAATTAAGTGGACAAAAATCTGTTTAGTTTTGAATATCAAAAGAGACGTTTAAAGTGTAGAAATCGGATGTCCAAGTTGCTGTTTTGGAATTTGGAAATTTATGGATAAAAAATTCATAAATATGCAATAAATAAATGTTAAATGAAGTGCATAAACTTTCTGAATTAGGAATTAAATTTTTAATTTGAAAAATTTTGAGAAATATATGAAATAGGTGTTGATAAAAGTATATATGTGAAGTAGTGAAAATGATAAGATGATAAATGAATTATGTGAAATATTAAAATGTAAAAATATGTTAAAATGTGATGGAAAAATATATAATATATTTCTGATTTGATAATCTCAAAATTTGAGATTGATATATGGGAGTTTAATGTGTGGTATAATGAAGGAGTGATATACATAGGTATATGATGTATGTACACCGACTTAGAAATTAAGCAAGTCATGATTATTTATGAAAATGGGTTGGAAAACTAAATAAAAAGCAAGCAAAAGAAATTTATGTGAATATTATATTATTGTTTCATAGGCAAAGGAAAGGAAAAAGTCGATCCGGAAAGCTCTCACGAACAAGGTAAGCAAGCTAATTTTCTAAATGAATTTTTATTTCTTAAATTTCTTTGAAATAATTATAAATGATGTTTTAATTACTTTTATTGTTTTAGAAAATATTATTTGAGATTGATTTTTAAATGTTTAAGGATAGTCATTCCTTAGTTCACTATGTCTTGAAAATTTATTAATAAAACCTACTTTATATTTGATGAAAATTTCTGCCCTATGGTATTATGTGTGAAAAATCATGCTAGCATGTCATGGATAAAATCATGTGCACAATGCATAAGGTTCACCTTAAAGGAATAAGTGGACCGATTGTCCCCCTTTGGTGTAACCGAGTCGCTAAAATAGGCCAAGGGCCGGCGGCGACTCCTTAGATGGGAGAATATGAGGACGGATGGTCTCCTAGCTAGCCTCCATCCTAAGGGATCATAATGCATTCATTACATTGGCATTATATATCCCTGAGGGGGTATAAGGTTGCTTTCCGTAACGATTTTAAATAAAAGATTTCTGCTCTGTAGGTAGTTGATCACTTGATAAGTGTCTCTACTAAATGGAGAGAAACATTTTTGTTGAAAAAGATTTCCTTTAAAATGATTTGCTTGAAAATATATATAAAGCTTGCTTATTGAGTGTACAATTCATGTTTTTGTTTTCCTAACCCATAGACAGGTGAAAGAAGAGACTCGGCAAAGGAGTAAAGACAATAACATTAAAAAAGGGAAAACATTAACAGTCTCATGATATAGAAAAATTCATGTTGAATGGATGTAATTATGTTGATGTTTTATGATTGGTGGCTATGTTTAATACATGTTGTGACATCTGATTTAGGAGAATATGGAAATGTTTCTTGGACAACATGCTTTGCCATGTGATGACTGGTTGGAAATGACCTAGTTATGCATGAGATAAAATAAACCCCTATTAAGATATATTTAATTGGATAAATATCCGTTAAAATCCCGCCGTGTGACAAGGCAACAATCCTGATCACGTTTACCAGTCAATAACGATCCCGAGGTAAGGCTCAGGATGTGACGCTCGAGTTGGGGGCGCCACAGAGCTTGGTATTAGAGCATGGATTGGTAAATAGGCGTGGAAAAGCCTAAGTTTGATGATGAGACATGATATATATGACTCTACGAAAATTTTATAGGTCATTATCATGATATATGATGATGTGTTGCAAAATATTTTGCAAGGTGTTAATTTTTTTTAGTATATAAATATTGCAGTTATATATTTGAACAGATGGCCGATAAGGGAAAATAAGTGATGAGTGCAGAAGAGTTAAAGAAGGAGATGGAAGAAGAAAAGAAACAAAAAATTGAAGAGAGTGTTAATAGGTGGTTAGAGTCACAACATGATGCAGACCCTTTTTCATCAGCACCTTCAGGTTTTTCTTCTAAACAGCATCCACCACATCTGCAAGATAGATCCCAGTAGAGGCCAAATATTGTGGAGTCTAGCAGCAGGGCTCCTAGAGCTGAGGTATACCGGCTTATCATCCTGAATCTTTAGGAACCCTTTATACGCCCACCGACTATATATCCCCTCAGGAACTGCAGCGGTTTTGGAACAGTACTCCAGCACCTGTACCTCCTACTTCGGGACCTTAGTATAAGTTTGAAGGTGGATATCTCCAATTTTGATATGGAAAGACCTGGGAGAGTATTCGATAGAGAGAAAAGACATGGTTCCTTTTATAGAGGAGGGTCGTGCCCGAGGATTTATAGAGCCCCCTGAATCTACTCCTCGTCCTGGTGAGGTTATGATCCACATAGATAGAAATACGGGTAAGTTGTTTTCAATGGTAGCACCCTTACGATATCTTGAACCGATGGTAGATGAAGAAGAAAATGGAGATGAAAGTGAAAGCAGCGGTGATAGTAGTGACAATAATAATAATGGTGGAGGAGAGAACAACCATGCTTGGTCTGATACTAGCACTATCACAGAAGAACCTACCGAAGTGTCGCCTAGGCATAAGCGTCATCATTACTTTAAGAGGAGAGTGGGTAGGCGCTGAGTTTTCTTTATTTTTATGAACTTCAATATGTATAATTATGAGATCAGGAGACTTTTCGATAATGTGTTGCATATATATATAAGTGTGATGTATGTAACATATGGCGTGATGTACTAGGGTTTAAGGAATGTATGATAATATATGTTTGTTAACGCAAATAATATGAGATGTTGTGGATATGAATGATTATGAATGTTTGTGATGATGAATGTGCAAATTGATTTTTATTTTTTGATTGATAATACGTATATGATGATCTAACCCTAATTATAAATGAAAGATTGTGTGCTTTTATATATTCAGAAAATCATTATGGTAGAAACAAGATCAGGAAGGAGAACAAATAAAGGAAAGGAAGTTGCTCAAGAGGTCCCCAACCAACATGAGGTTGGAGAGACTAGTAGGCCAAAAAGGCCAGAACTCGAATCCAGAAGTGAAAGTTCAAGAACACGACAAAGACGAGAAAGTGTAAGTCCAGAACAAAATATAGGAGAAGGATATGAGTCAAGACAGGCTCGGCTCATAGAAGAAAGGGTAGCGGCAACAGTCAAAGACGTGATGCAGCAGGCTACTAGTGATTGGGCAACACAAACGCAGATATTATTCAGGGTTTGTGGGAAAGGACACAACAGGCTCAATTGGGCAGTACTGATAGAGATAGAGTCATTCCGACGACTAGCCTGACTCCCATGATAGTACCTACAGAAGATGAAAATCAGCTAATGGAATCTGATAGAAAGGCGATTAATACATTCTTAGCTCAGCGACCCCCAAAATTTGCAGGAGAACCCAATCCGGTACAGGCTGAACAATGGATAACAGAGATTAAGAAATTATTTAGAATCTCTCCGTGTAATGATCGACAGAAGGTATTGTGCGCCACACATTTATTGATTAAAGACGCACATGAATGGTGGGAAATAATGTTGGTCACAATGCCACGACCAGAAGAGGTGTCTTGGCCGACATTTGTTGAGGAATTCAACAAAGAATACTTTCCTGTTGGTTTACAAAGCCAGAAAGTGATAGAATTTGAAAGACTTTATCAGGGAAGAATGTTTGTTACCGAATACGCTACTAAGTTCAATGCCTTAGTTCGATATGTGCCTTGGATTGCTAATGAGCCAAGCAATAAGGCACAAAGATTCCAGCAAGGACTGAGGCCGTACCTCAGAGAGAGCCTCGCTCCCTTGCTAATTAAGAATTATGCTTCATGCCTAGAGAGGGTAAGAGCATTAGAAATTGAGGCATTGAGAACACAGGAATTAAGGTTTGGGTCAAAAATGTTCAATTTTGGAACAAAGGAAACTGAACCAGGCAAAGAAAGAGCTAAGAAGGGAAATGTGCGAAAAGGGAAAGGAGTCCTAAAGAAGAAACTTCTGCCTTTCTGCAAAAAATGTCAAAGATGACATTCAGGCGAGTGCCTAAAAGGATCAAATCGATGCTATAAATGTGGGCAAGCTGGCCATATAGCCAAGGAATACAGAACGGGTGAAGTAAATGTCATTAAATGTTATCTTTGTGATCAAACAGGATATATTACTCCGAATTGTCCTAATAAGGCACAAATGTCACAAGGACCCGGAAGACCCGCACAACTCTGGATGCCTGGAACAGCGAATAAGCAGGGAACTACCACTAATCCGGTACATGTGCATGCTTTAACTTGGACTGAGTCTCAGGAATAAAAAGAGAAGGTGGTCACAGGTATGGTTTATATTTTAGAAAATTTGGCAATTACTTTGTTTGATTCGGGTGCTAGTCACTCATTTATCGCATGCAAATTTCTGGCCACCCACGCACTACCGGTAGAGGAAACCAATGAGATAATTCATGTAGAATCCCCTGTATATCGGTTAGCCAGTGTTAGCGAAGTATGCAAAGCGTGCCCAATTAGGATAGGATCATTGATTTTAAAAGCCAATTTGATTCTATTACCTATGACAGAATTCGATGTGATATTGGGTATGGATTGGCTAAGTCAGTGGGGGGCGACGATTGATTGTAAAAATAAGAGGGTTCAATTGGAAGTAGTTTCAGAGAAAGAGATAGCCATTGGAAAGTTAAGACAGCCTGAAAATGCTACGATATTAATATCATTTATGAAAGCGGTCAAAATGATCCGCCGAAGGTGCCAAGCTTATCTGGTATCTGTTAATGTGGAGAAAGGTACAGAGATAGAAATAAATCAAATTCCAGTGGTTAGAGAATTTCCTGATGTATTTCTAAAGGAATTGACCACATTACCTCCGCAAAGAGAAATGGACATGACTATTGATATTATACCAGATACAACTCCGATATCAAAGGCTTCATACAGAATGGCACCAGCTGAAATGAATGATCTAAAAACTCAAATACAGGAGCTATTAGATAAAGGTTTTATCAGACCCAGTGTATCGCCCTGGGGAGCTCCGGTTTTATTTGTGAGGAAAAAGGATGGTAGTTTGAGGTTGTGTATTGATTATAGGGAATTAAATAAAGTCACAGTGAAGAATAAATACCCCTTGCCCAGAATTGATGATTTGTTTGATCAATTGCAAGGAGCTACCACTTTTTCTAAGATTGATTTGCAGTCAGGGTATCATCAGTTAAGAATATGTCCGACCGATGTTCACAAAACAACTTTTCGAACTAGGTATGAACATTATGAATTTTTAGTGATACTATTTGGGCTCACTAATGCCCCTGCTGTATTCATGGATATGATGAATAGGGTATTTCGGGGCTATCTTGATCAATTTGTGGTAGTATTTATCGATGATGTCCTGATTTACTCAAACACAAAGAAACAACGTGAGTTCTATTTGCAAATGGTATTAGAAAGACTAAGAAAAGAAAAATTGTATGCTAAGTTAAAGAAATGTGAATTTTGGTTGAAACAAGAAGGATTTCTGGGTCATATAATCTCAGAAAAAGGGATTCAAGTTGATCCTCAAAAGATTGAGGCAATTTTTGAAGTGGCAAAGACCGATGACCATTACAGAAATTCAAAATTTTCTTGGCTTAGCTGGGTATTACAGAAGGTTTGTTGAAGGATTTTCTCAATTATCGGCTCCATTAACAAGATTGACTCGCGAAGGAGTTAGATATGTATGGTCTGAGGAATGTGAGTGCAGTTTTCAGGAATTAAAGCAGCGGTTAGTGGAAACACCTATTCTAACATTACCTGAAGGGAATGATGATTTTGTGGTATATAGTGATGCTTCAAGAAAGGGTTTGGGTTGTGTGTTAATGCAGAGAGGAAAGGTGATAGCTTATGCTCACGACAGTTGAAGCCCAATGAGGTAAACTACCCCACTCATGATCTGGAATTAGCAGCAGTGGTGTTTGCCTTAAAAATATGGAGACATTACCTGTATGGCACTACGTGTGAAATTTATACAGATCGTGAGAGCCTTAAGTATATTTTCACTCAAAAGGAGTTGAACATGAGACAAAGGAGATGGCTTGAATTATTAAAAGATTATGATTTGGAGATACTATACCATCCAGGTAAGGCAAACGTAGTAGCTGATGCATTGATCAGAAATGTCAGCCTGGCGCATCTTATCACAAAACAAGAAGGATTACTTCAGGAAATAAGACAATTAGAATTGATTGTATGTTCCCTTGGAGTTCAAGCAAGGTT
This sequence comes from Annona cherimola, assembly GCA_030490835.1. Lineage (NCBI taxonomy): Eukaryota > Viridiplantae > Streptophyta > Magnoliopsida > Magnoliales > Annonaceae > Annona > Annona cherimola. The sequence continues at coordinate 49,708,245 of CM059973.1, read as the reverse complement.
ATCACAAATGTACAAACAATCATCGTTGTTTGAGCAAATTAAAACTGCACAGAAAAAGGATACAGACCTACATACCCATGTAGAGAAAATGAAGAAGAAGGGATTGACTGAATTTACTGTTGATGAGCAAGGTATATATTGGTAAAAAGGTCGTCTATGTATACCTAATACAGCTAAGTTGAAAGAGCAAATTCTTAAGGAGGCGCATTTTTCACATTTTCTATTTATCCAGGAGGCACTAAGATGTATCGGGATCTCAAGAAAGCATATTGGTGCAATAATATGAAGAGAGAGATCACTGAATATGTAGCCAAGTGCCTAACTTGTCAGTTGAGTGAAAGCTGATCACCAAAAGGTATCTGGGAAATTACAATCTTCGAAAATTCCTGAGTGGTAATGGGATGATATTACCATGAATTTTATTGAAGGATTGCCTAAGACTCAAATTGGGAATGACTCTATATGGGTAATAGTTGACCGATTGTCTAAAGTTGCTCATTTTATACCCATACAGAGAACATACACAGCAGAGATGTTAGCTAAAGTCTACTATAAGGAGATAGTACGACTACATGGAGTGCCTAAATCAATAGTTTCTGATCGAGATACGACATTCACATCTCGATTTTTGAAAAGTTTGCACGAAACCCTAGGCACCCAACTGAAGTTCAGTACCGCTTTTCATCCCTAGACAGATGGGCAAACAGAGTGAGTCAATCAAATCATCGAGGATATGCTTCGTATGTGCACTTTAGAATTTAGTGGTTCATGGGATGAATATGTATTAATAGTAGAGTTTGCATATAATAATAGCTATCAGACAAGTATTCAGACGACTCCATTCGAGGCGTTGTATGGGCGGCGATGTCAAACGCCGTTGAACTGGGATGAAGTTGGATAAAAGAAGCTAGCTCCAGATTTGTCTCAGAGAATGGCAGACAAAGTAGAAGTTATTCGCCAGTGTATACTCACAGCCCAGAGTCAGCAAAAGAGTTACACAGATTGCAAAAGAAAAGATCTAAATATCCAAGTTGGCGAACATGTGTTCATAAAGGTCACGCCATTCAAAGGAGTTACAAGATTTGAAAAAGGGGATAAGTTAAATCCCAGATATATTGGACCATTTGAAGTATTGGAGAAGATTGGAAAGTTAGCTTATAGGATTGCATTATCTCCGGCACTAGCCTTAGTACACAATGTTTTTCATATTTCTATGCTTAGGAAGTATGTAGCAGATCCGACCCATATACTGGTAGCAGAAAACCTACCAATCCAAGATCATTTGAATTATGAGGAAAGACCCATTAGAATCTTGGATCATAAGATACAGAAGCTTTGGAATAGAGAAATAGAATATGTAAAGATTCAATGGAATCTATTTTCCGAAGGCGAAGCTACATGGGAATTAAGGGAGGAAGTAGAAAGGAAATACCCCCAGTTATTTAGAGAATAGAGGGTTTTGGGACGAAACTTATTATAAGGGGGGGAGGATTGTGAAACCCTAATTCCAGTAGAAGTCATGTAAATGCTATTGAATGATTTATGTATGAATAATGTATTCATAATTGAAGTGGTTGCAATTTTCAAGATTTTTACAGTTAGGTCATTTGAGGGAATGTTGTTTAAATTTACGAATTGAAGGTAATGTGGTTTATTATGATTGAATTATCATAAGGAGGATGGATAATTATTAGCATGCCAAGAAAAATTTAATTAAATTTGATAAGGTGATTAATGGAGATTTGGAGGCCAATTATAGAACCAAGTTGAGAGAATATTGAAAAATTCATAACTTGATGACCTTAAGACGGATTAAGGTGAAAATTGAGAGGAAAGCAAATAATTTTGTGCTTAATCATATGAGAAAATTAAATTAGGAAAATTTTGATGAAAATTGATCTTCACTGTTCAAAACTTAAAATGATCATAACTTGAGCTAGAAAGATCGGATTGAGATGAAATTTGAAATGAACAGCTAAAATTATGAAATCAAGGTTATGAAAGGATTTGATCATGTAAATGATTATGGGATTAATCTTTCACGAAATTATTTTTAGAGATTTTGACTTTTCAAACCAAAAAGTAAATAGCATTTATGTTGAAAATGAGTAAAATAATCAAAATGAATAAAGACAAATTTGAGGTGTCAAGAGGGGGTAATTTATAGGGTATTTTGTGAATTACTAAAAATTAGAAAATCCCTGCAATTATCTCATAATTCAATGCATCATTAAATGGTTCAAAAAGAGCATGGAAGAGGTGGCAGCCAAGAACGTGCAAACAGCCATATAGTTGCATTTGATGAAATATTTTTTAATAAAATAAATACATAAAGTCAACTATGAATTAATGAGGATAATTTTGCATTAAATTAAAGTTAAAAATCGGATTTAACCGGTGCAGATCTGGACCGTTGAATGGAAAAAGGAAAATCGACAGCAACATATTCCATTGATGATGTGGACAATTTAGTAGCCTTATATATATATTTTATAATTTTTTGTTAAGCTAAAATGACCCTAAATGACATACACTACTATTTAATTAAATGACTAATTAAATAAATCTGCAAAAAAATTTAATAATTATAAGATAAGCTGCTGAAAACAGGGACGTGTACAGACATTAGAAAATGGAGAAGAAAATTATGACCGTGCAAGTGACCAAAAATGTGATTTTCTGTATTTTTTAAAAATTTCTAAATGCATGGATAATTAGCCTAGTTATTAGTGAATATAAATGTGCAATTAATAAGTTGTAAAATTCATGGAAAAAAATAGACAGCAGCAGCTATTGTGGACGTGATCTGGTGGACATATTTGAGATGGTTTAATGCAATGGATAATTAGCAAGTTTTTAATTAAGAAAAAAATAATTTAAATGATCCACAAGTTGCCATGTCAGCTAAGGGGATAGAATTGCATTGGAATTATCATAGATGAGGTGGCATGTGGGGTCCACTAGTTGGAAACTTTCAGCCATTGTATAAGGATCAAGGGACGTCCATGTGCTTAAAGGATACTTGGAAAATTTCTGCATTTTGAGCTCTCATTCCAGCAGCATCTCAGGTCCCCCTTTCATCACTTTTCACACCCTAAAAACAAGTGAAGAAAAAAAGAAGTTAAGTGAAGGAAGCTTGCTTGAGAAGTGGAAGTTAGGTGTCATTCAATACAAGTAAGTATGTTCTTATGTTTGAGTGATTTTAATTCAGCTTTTCGAACTTAATTTATGAGATATGAATATGCTTCATAATGAAACCTTTAATGAAGATTTACGATGTTTTTATTTAGGGAATTTAATGGGAATTTATTAGCAAGTAGTGCAACTAAGAATTAGATGTGAGTAGAGAATGTTTAGTGTGATGAATGAGCTCCTACACTAGCCTAAACATGTTGAAATTTGTGTTTTAAGTTGCTGTTTTATTTTGTGAATATAATCACATGATAATTCATGATTCGTTGTTGAACATATATGAAATTTAGTATGATTTATGAAGTATAAAAGGTAAGCTAGTTAGGGTTCTATTTAAGACCCGAAATTCACGTTTAAATGTGAAAAATAATACATGAAATGATTAAAATAAATTATGGATGAACTGTAGGGTAAAATAACCTAAATGTAGGGTACTTTGGACGTGTAAAGGGACCTTGCATGAACTGCCCAAATTCGGATTTTTAAAGGGAGTGTGAATTGGACGTCAAAATGGTGTAAACGGGTACTCTACATACATAGAACGTTGCTGTTTTGCAAAAAGCTTATATATGGAATTTTAATATGTGAAAATACCTTGAATTTAGGTTAAGAAAAGTGGGATTAATTTTTGGAATTAAGTGGAGAAAAATCTGTTTAGTTTTGAATATCAAAAGAGACTTTTAAAGTGTAGAAATCGGATGTCCAAGTTGCTATTTTGGAATTTGGAAATTTATGGATAAAAAAATTCGTAAATAAGCAATAAATAAATGTTAAATGAAGTGCATAAACATCTGAATTAGTAATTAAATTGTTGATTTGAAATTTTTTGAGAAATATATGAAATAGGTGTTGATAAAAGTATATATGTGAAGTAGTGAGAATGATAAGATGATAAATGAATTATGTGAAATATTAAAATGTGATGGAAAAATATATAATATATTTCCAATTTGATAATCTCAAAATTTGAGATTGATATATGGGAGTTTAATGTGTGGTATAATGAAGGAGTGATGTACATAGGTATATGATGTATGTACACCGACTTAGAAATTAAGCATGTCATAATTATTTATGAAAATGGGTTGGAAAACTAAATAAAAAGAAAGAAAATGAAATTTATGTGAATATTATATTATTCTTTCATAGGCGAAGGAAAGGAAAAAGTCGATCCGGAAAGCTCTCACGAACAAGGTAAGCAAGCTAATTTTCTAAATGAATTTTTATTTCTTAAATTTTTTTGAAATAATTATAAATGATATTTTAATTACTTTTATTGATTTAGAAAATGTTATTTGAGATTTATTTTTAAATTTTCAAGGATGGTCATTCCTTAGTTCACTGTCTTGAAAATTTATTAATAAAACCTGCTTTATATTTGATGAAAATTTCTGCCCTATGGTATTATGTGTGAAAAATCATGCTAGCATGTCATGGATAAAAAGGTGTGCACAATGCATAAGGTTCACCTTAAAGGAATAAGTGGACCGATTGTACCCCTTTGTTGTAACCGAGTCGCTAAAATAAGCCAAGGGCCGGTGGCGACTCCTTGGATTTGAGAATATGAGGACGGATGGTCGCCTAGCTAGCCTCCATCCTAAGGGATCATAATGTATTCATTACATTAGCATTATATATCCTCGAGGGGGTATAATGTTGCTTTCCGTAATGATTTTAAATAAAAGATTTCTGCTCTACAGGTAGTTGATCACTTGATAAGTGTCTCTACTAAATGGAGAGAAATATTTTTGTTGAAAAAGATTTCCTTTAAAATGATTTTCTTGAAAATATACATAAAGCTTGCTTATTGAGTGTACAAATCATGTTTTTGTTTTCCTAACCCATAGACAGGTGAAAGAAGAGACTCGGCAAAGGAGTAAAGACAATAACATTAAAAAAAGGGAAAACATTAACAGTCTCATGATATAGAACAATTCATGTTGAATGGATATAATTATGTTGATGTTTTATGATTGGTGGCAATGTTTAATGCATGCTGTGACATCTGATTTAGGAGAATATGGAAATATTTCTTGGACAACATGCTTTGCTATATGATGACTGGTTGGAAATGACCTAGTTATGCATGAGATGTAATTATGAAAAAAATAAACCCCTATTAAGATATATTTAATTGGATAAATATCCATTGGCAGGTGACAGGGTAACAATCCTGATCACGTTTACCAGTAAGTAACGACCCCGAGGTAAGGCTCAGGATGTGATGCTCGAGTTGGGGGCGCCACATGGAGTTTGAGAGAGAAGAGATAGGGAAAATGAGGGAGAGAGGAAGACCGAGTGAGAGAGAGCCGGAAGGAAAAGAGAGAGAGTGGGACAGAGAACCGAGAGAGCTCGAGAAAAAAGAGAGAAGAGAACGAAGGAGAGAATAGGAAGAGTCAGCACTGGAGAAGAAGAAGAAGGAAGAGGGAAGAAAAGAGGGAATCGCGTGGGAAGCTGGACGGTCGCGCCTGAAGTCGACTTGTCCTGCGGAGTCGACTTAGCTTTTTGGAGTCAACTTCACCGAAGTCGACTTGGGTATTTCGGAGTCGACTTGGCCTATCGACTTGGACTTTTCTAAGTCCATTTTTCCTATCTTATTATGTCTAATTTAACTCAATCATCCCCATATCATTTCTAATTTTATAAAATGATTCGTTTGCTAAAGGTTTGGTGAATATATCTGTAATTTGGTCCTCAGTTTTCACATATTCCAAATAAATATCATGATTTTCAACATGTTCACGAATAAAATGATGTTTTACATCGATATATTTGGTTCTAGAATGCAATACAGGATTTTTAGTCAAACAAATTGCACTTGTATTATCACATTTAATTGAAATATTATGATAATCAACACCATAATCATTAAGTTGCTGTTTCATCCAAAGTTGTTGGGCACAACAGCTCCCGGCGGCTATATATTCGGCTTCCGCCGTAGATAGAGCAACACTAGTTTGTTTCCTTAAATACCATGAAACCAACATGTTTTCAAGGAATTGACATGTTCAACTAGTACTTTTTTATCTACTTTGTATCCGGCAAAATCTGCATCCGAGTAGCCAATTAAATTAAAAGTTGACCCCTTTGGATACCATAGTTCAAGATTAGTGATATTTATAAAATATTTAAAAAATCTTTTTACAACCATTAAATATGATTCTTTTGGACATGATTGAAATCTAGAGCACATACAAACACTGAAAAGAATATCGGGTCTAGAAGCAGTTAAATATAACAAAGAACCTATCATACTTCTGTGTAGTTTTTGTTCGACACATTTACCGTTTTCATCCGTGTCGATCTTGATTGTTGAACTCATTGGAGTGTTTGCTTCCTTGCTTGTTTGCATTCCGAATTTCTATAGCATTTCTTTGATATACTTAGACTAATTTATAAATATCCCTTCTGCTTGTTGCTTGATTTGCAGTCTAAGGAAGAAATCCAGTTCTCCCATCATGCTCATTTAGAATTCACTCTGCATAATCTTAGAAAATTCTTGGCACAGAGTTTCGTCAGTAGCACCAAATATTATATCATCTATATAAATTTGAACAATTAAAATATTTTTGCTTTTATACTTGATGAATAATGTAGTATCAACCTTTCCTCGTTGAAATTCATGATCAATCAAAATTTTATTTAACCTTTCATACCAAGCTCGTGGAGCTTGTTTTAGTCTATATAATGCTTTGGTTAATTTATAAACATATTTTGATTGATCCTTTTCTTTAAATCCAGGGGGTTGTTCAACATATACTTCTTCATTTAAGTATCCATTCAAAAATGCACTTTTCACATCTATTTGAAACAATTTGAAATCCATGTGAGAAGCAAATGCTAGTAGAATACATATGGCTTCTAATCTAGCCACAGGTACGTATGATTCTTCAAAATCAATCCATTCTTCTTGGGAATACCCTTTGGCTACTAGTCTGGCTTTATTTCTTATTATAAGTTCACTTTCGTCTAATTTGTTCCTAAATACCCATTTGGTACCAATAATAGTGCAATCTTTGGGTCTATGAACTAAATGTCATACATTGTTCCTTTCAAATTGATTTAGCTCTTCTTGCATTGCAATAACCCAGGTTTCATCATTAAGAGCTTGATCAATAGTTGTCGGTTCAATTTTTGATACAAAAGCATATTGTCCATAAATATTTTGCTTTGACCTTCTAGTCTTTACTCCTTCATAGATATTACCTATAACTTGCTCAATTGGATGGACATTTTTGAATTTTAAATCAGTTGGAGGTTTATAGGAATTATTACCTTCACTTACCCTTTCCTCCGTAGAATTTTCTTGCTTAGGCTCGGTTTCTCCTGTTGCTCTTGTTGTTCCGCTTTTGAATTCTTTGATGTATCATCTGCATCACTTAATTCATCCTCCTTTCTCGGAGTTTGGTTAAATTCATAAAAAACAACATGTATTGATTCCTCTACTATTTTATTTCTTTTGTTGAAAATTCTATATGCTTTGCTATTTGATGAATAACCAAGGAAAATTGCCTTGTCACTTTTGGCATCTAATTTTCCCAAATTAGTTTTTTCAATGTTTAACACATAGCAAGTACATCCAAAAGTATAGAAATATGATATGTTTGGTTTTCTGCCTTTCTAAAGTTCATACGGGGTCTTTTTCAATATCGCTCTAATGGTAACTCGGTTTAATACATGACAAGTTGTACTTACAGCTTCACCCCAAAATCTTTTGGACAATTTACTCTTATTTAGCATAGTTCTAGCCATTTCTTGTATTGTCCGGTTTTTCCTTTCAACAATTTCATTTTGTTGAGGAGTTCTTGGTGCAAAAAATGTATGGTGAATTCATTTTTCATTGCAAAATTCTATGAATCATTTATTTTGAAATTCACCACTATGATCACTTCTAATGGAAATAATTGTACTCTGTTTTTCATTTTGCACCAAATTTGAAAACGTGACAAACATAAAAAATGTTTCATCTTTGCTAGCTAAGAGTATAATCCCTGTAAATCTTGAAAAATCATCAACAATTACAAATACATACTTTTTCCCACCAAGAGTTAAAATGTCTGATGGCCCATAAAGATCCATATGCAATAATTCAAGTGGTCTAGTTGTTGAAATTTCCTTCTTAGTGAAAAATGACATTTCGGGTTGTTTGGATAATTGACAAGCCTCGCAAATCTTATCCTTGTCATATTTAAGCTTTGGTAACCCTTGTACTAGACTCTTTTTCCACAATGTTTTAATATTTGACATATTTATATGTCCAAGCCTTGTATGCCATATCTATGAATCATTTTCTATGGCTATTAGACATTTTTCCTCAAGTTCATCTAGGCAAACCAAATATACATTTCAATATCTTTTACCACTAAATACTACGTGATCATCATCAAATACATTGGAGATAGAGGATTCAAATACAACTTTATAACCTTTGTCACATAATTGACTAATACTCATTAGGTTATATTTGAGTCCTTCAACAAATAGTACGTCCTCAATACATGCATTTCAAATTTCATAAACATTTCATTTACCTTTGATTTTACCTTTTTTATTATTTTCAAAAGCAACTGTTCCTTCGTTGCATGGGTAGATCTTATGGAACAGTCTTTTTTCTCCTGTCATGTGTCTTGAGCAGCCACTATCCATAAATCATATGTTATTGGCCTTAGCTCTAAGACAAACCTGTAAAAATAAAGTCAAGTGGAGTTCATCCTTTTGGTACCCATTTTATGGGTCCATTTGGGTTAGTTATCCATTGGAATCTACGTTGATCTTCCTTTGAAGCCATAAATCCAATGTTCTTGGGCATCCAAACCAATTTTGCACCAAGTTTTTGTAACTTTCTCAATTTGCATTGAAATGCCTTGTGTCCCATCTTGTTGCAAAAATTACAAGCTCCTGGGAGTTTAGAAGTAGGAAGTCATTTGGTAATTGGTTCCCAAGTTGGTCTTTTGGTCCAAATCACATGATTCATCTTAGGTTTAGCATGGATAGATTTTGGTTTGTTTCTATGAGTCCTTGGAGCATTAGATTTGCTATTTTCACCCTGCTCAAATGTAGCATACCCAAGTCCTTTCTTACATCTTTGGGTGGTCATTTTCAAAAATATTTTGACGCTTTCTCCAGGATTAGAAAACTTAGCAAGTGATTCATTTAATGATTCATTTTCCTTTTTGAGTTTTTCTAACTCATTTATCAAGGTATTCCTTTCGCTTGTCAAATAATCAACTTTTTCTACAAGTTTTCCGTTCACAATAGTTACCGTGTTAAATTGTCTTTTCTTTATTGTGAACTTGTTTCCTAATTTCTTTATTTTCTCATATAATAAATCATAGGCTTGTTGAAGTTCTTCTAATTCAGCACATTTGAGGCAGTCATTTGTAGAAAAAATAGAAAAAGATTTTTGTTTGGAGGTTACCTCTTGACTACTTGTGCAGTTTGTTGAAGTGGTTTGATCCTCCAAAATTTCTGTTGCTGCAAGACATATGTCGGAATTTGCCATGCAACAAATCCTTGCACAATTTGCTTCGTTTTCTTCACTTGAGGAACTGCATATTATGGATTTTTGCTCATTTACGTACATGCATCTTCCTTTGATTTTTTGGAATTTTCTGTTGTCGCCTCGATCTTTCTTTTCTCTTCGCTCCTTTGCTTTGGTTTCCTTGGGCATTGGACATTGGGCTTGAATATGCCCCGTACCGCCACATCGGAAACATTTTGCCTCTTTCTTTTTCTCTTTAGACTTTCTTTCATTAAGGTTTCTGAAATTTCTTCCTTTTCTTACAAATTTTCTGAATCGTTGTGTAAGACAATTTCCTCATTGTCGTTTTGTGATAATGAGGTGGAGTCTTCCGAATCTTGTGCGGCTTTCAAGGTGATGGCTCTCTTACCTCTATGTTGCTCCTCATTTCTTCTCTTCATCAACTCATGTGACATGAGTGAGCTTATAAGGTCTTCAAGCCGTAGTGTATTGAGGTCTTTTGCTTTCTCAATAGCTTTAATCTTTGGAGTCCATGATTCGGGTAGCGCCCTTAGAATTTTCATTACCTGCTCAGATTCAGAAATTACTTTTCCTAGCCCTTTCAAGGCATTAGTAATCTTTGAAAATCTAGCAAACATTTCAGAAATATTATCTGTTTCTAGCATTTTAAAACTTTCCAATTCTCCAATCAAAATATTTCTCCTTGTCCCTTGGACTTGAGAAGTTCCCTCATATATGGATGTCAATGTATCCCATATTCTTTGGCGGTTTGGCATGATGATACTCTATCATATTCCGATGCCATTAATGCACAAAAGAGGGAGTTCATGGCTTTCGCGTTGCTTTTAACAATTCTAACTTCCTCCTCGGACCATGTGGAGGCTCTTTCATCGATAGGTAATACAACGCCATCTTGGATAGCGATCCAAGAATCAATATCCGTAGCCATGATTAATTATTTCATTCTCAACTTCTAATAACCGAAGTTAGTCCCATCAAACAGGGATGGTCTAGTAAAAGATTGACTTTTGGCAAAAGCTGGGGTGGAAGTTGATTAGGATGCCATTTCAAAAGATCTCTTTGGTTTAAACTCAAAGACCTGCTCTGATACCACTTGTTGGTCCCGAGTTTATGGCAATTACCCAAGAGTGGAGGGGTGAATTGGGTATTTAAAATTTTTTGCTTAAACTAAAAATGTTCCCCGGTTTAGTTTAGTCTCCTTTAATGAAACAAATGGAAAGCAATAAGATAATGAAAGCAGAAATAAAAATCAATGGACAAGATTTTATAGTGGTTCGGGCAACCTTCCCTACTCCACTCTTCCAAGCTCACACCCCTTGTGACTTTGGGTTCTACTATGTATTCCACGAATACAACTAGAGTCTCCGATCTCTTCTAGATTCCAGCTCTAGGGGGCATATACAACACACAACACAAGTAGGTGACGAGTCCCACTCCAGTCACAACGCTACTTTGCTACCACTTGGTTTCAAACACCAAAATCAAACCAAGTATCAAAACCGAATAACAAATTCAAAAGAAAAAGGGATCTATACTTTACAGTTTATGTATGCAAGTTACAGCCTCAGGAAGAACTCGTAGAAGTGACGATTTGATCGGCGTTGGAGTATGCAGCAAGTTTGTAGCTCGTTCTTCCTTCAAAACGTGTATAGATCACTCAAAGGTAGAAAAAAGATGAATATAGACCTTAGTAGCTTATCCTTCTTCTTTTTCTGCTCTCTCTTATATGCTTTCACGTTCACTTGAGTGTCAATATATAATAGAGGAAGAGATTTGAACGTTAGAGAGTTGGTTGGCGCGTATTAAATGCTCCAACGTTCAAATTTTTGAACGTTGTGACCCAAGTTGCAGGTGGAGTCGACTTCGGGTGCGACTTCACCTAAGTCGCAAGCTGGAGTCGACTTCGTGTGCGACTTCGGGTTTAACCAAGCTGCTCAAGTTCCTCCTCAGGTCGACTTGGTCTTGAACTTGACCCAAGTCGCATGTGGAGTCAACTTCGGGTGCGACTTCTGTTTTCTGTAATTTCCAAGTCTCTTCTTTAGGTCGACTTTGACTTAGACTTGACCCAAGTCGCTGCTGGAATCGACTTCGGTGCGACTTCACTTCCTTTGTTTGCTATATGAACTTGAATTCCTTGGAGATAGTTTTGGTCTCTTGATTTTCTTCATATTAAATGTTCTTCCATTGATTTATATCACTTAGAACTTTGTATGATCATTCTATCTTGAAAACATTTAGCTCCATGTCTTGAAATCTTAAATTCTTGGATCTTGGAGTTCATGAAGATGTCCAAATGATATTTCTTGATCCAAATTGATGAATTCATGCGACTTTTCTTGTTTTAGTCATGATTTATCTTTATTTGATCCAAGTCGAATGTTTGAGTCGACTTGGTCTTCAACTTCACTCAAGTTGTAAGTCAAGTCGACTTGGTCTGCGATTTTGCTCTTCAAATTCTATGTTGGTCAGTTGAAGTCGATACTGGAGTTGACTTGATTTGCGACTTCACCCAAGTCGCATGCGAAGTCGACTTTGTGTGCGACTTCAGTAGCTCTTGCTCCCCAATTTCAATGCTGGACAAAAAAATGTTGGTCCCGAGTTAATGACAATTACCTAAGAGGGAAGGGGTGAATTGGGTATTTAAAATTTTTCAACTTAAACTGAAACTTAACCCCAGATTAAATCAGTCCCCTTTAATGAAGCAAATGGAAAGCAATAAGATAATGAAAGCAGAGATAGAAATCAATAGACAGGGTTTTATAGTGGTTCGGGCAATCTTCCCTACTCTACTCTTCCAAGCTCACACCTCTTATGACTTGGGTTCCACTATGTATTTCAGAAATACAACTAGAGCCTCTGCTCTCTTCTAGATTCCGGCTCTAGGGGGCATCAACAACTCACAGCACAAGTAGGTGACGATTTCCACTCCAGTCACACACTACTTTACTTACACTTGATCTTAGTTACCCAAACTAAATCAAGTTTAATACAACAAGAAAGAATAAAAAGAAGGTTTCTACATGTTAATGTTGTGTAGAGGCAGATTTAGCGCAGAGAAGAACTTGTGAAGTGGACTTAATGATTCAGCAAGCAGCTCTTGGCAGTTTGAAAGCAATGTTCTTCTTCTAGATGTTGGCTTGATCACTTAATGCTCTTACAGATGGGAGTTGTACTCAATCAATGATTTTTTAGCTACCCTCCATGTTCATCTTGAATGCTTTATATAAATGGTGAGAGAATTCGAACGTTTGGAAGTAGGTGGCGCCCATTTAATGCGCTAACGTTCGAAAAATTTCCAACCGTTGCGACCCAAGTCACAAGTGGAGTTGACTTCTTGTGCGACTTTGCCCAAGTCGCAGGTGGAGTCGACTTCGGCTTTCCGTAAATACTTCAAGTTCCATTCTAGGTCGACTTGGTCCTGAACTTGACCCAAGTCGCAGGTGAAGTCGACTTCGGGTGCGACTTCACTTTCTGTGCTTGCTTGATGAACTTGAAATCCTTGGAAATGACTTTGGTCGCTTGATTTTCTTCATATTGATTGTTCTTCCATTAATTTGCATCATTTTAAGTTTAGTGTATTCATTTTGCATAAAATCCTTTAACTTCATGTCTCAGAATCTTGAATACTTGAATCATGGAGTGTTTGAAAATGTCCAATTCATACTTCTTGATTTGAATTGATGAATCAATGTATCTTTACTTGCTTTAGACTTGTTTTGATCTTCATTTGTTCCAAGTCGAATGTTTAAGTCGACTTGACCTTCAACTTCGCTCAAGTTTAGCATCAGGTCGACTTGGTTTGCGACTTTGCTCTTCAAAACATGTGCTGATCAGTTGAAGTCGATGCTGGAGTCGACTTGGTCTGCGACTTCACCCAAGTCGCATGTGGAGTCGACTTGGTCTGCGACTTCGGCAGTTCTTGTCCCCAATTTCAATGCTGGACAGAAAATGATGTTTGAAGTCGATGCTGGAGTCGACTTGGTCTGTGACTTCACCCAAGTCGCACACGAAGTCGACTTCGTGTGCGACTTCAGCAGCTCGTGCTCTCATTTTCAACGCTAGACATAAAACGGCGTTTGAAGTCGATACTGGAGTCGACTTGGCCTAAGTCGATGCCTGAGTCGACTTGGAAATCGACTTGACCTGTCATGCTTCTATTTTCTTCATTTTTATATCCTTTAATCATCTCACAAACATGTTAGTAACCAAAACCTACTCAAATTGATTTGTTAATCATCAAAACATAGACTTGGCTTATTTTCCCATTGATTTCAACACATGTTTCCAACAAAAAACACGTTTGAAGTTGATGCTGGAGTTGACTTGAGGATCGACTTGACCTGTCATGCTTCATATTTTTCATTTTTATATCTTTAAACATTGTACAAAACATATTAGTAGCCAAAACTTACTCAAATTGAGTTGTTAATCATCAAAACATAGACTTAGCTTATTTTGCCTTTGATTTCAACACTTGTTTCCAACATCATGATCATGGGATGTTGGGGTTCAACATCCTATAAATTGCTACTCCTTGATTTTCAATAAGCATCAAATGTAACTTTTTCGGGGTCTTTACTAGGACTTGCCACCTTGAAAGAGATGTGCATCAGTTGGTAGATGAATGTCTTCATCATTAAGCACCCCAACTTGATCGTGTCCTAAGAACGACAATTAGTAGACCTTATCCTCTAAAAGTGGAGATAGAATTACTATCATGAGAACTTAAGCAAGCAAAAATACAATTTGATGGGACTAAAAGTGCATTGAAGAATCTTACACCCTTCCGTAATACCATGGGTAATTGAAACATTCAAATTTTCTCTTGTACAAGTTTCATAATGTCATCTCTGGAGATGCCTTTCAGTAGTACATTTCCCTTCTAACTAGATCATTGTGCATATGAGAAGAGATAAAAGAGACATTCACTTTTCAATTTGTAGACATGACATAGGAAGTGTGAAAAGCAAAATTATCAACTTGTTTCAAAAGAAGGAGGAGTAGGTTAAAGATTATTTCAGGAGGTGGCAAAAAGCAGCAATCAATGTCAGACACTTTCCCTCAAGGAATGAAAGTTATTCTTTATTGAAATGACATCAAGACAGAGATTTTATTATGGATAAATGGGAAAATTAGCACAATCCTAGCCTTGGCCATAAAAGCTTATAAAAAGAATACCTGCAAGTGCAGCAATAGGCTAGGACAAAAGAATCATTGACAATAACCTTCAAGAATAAATATTAGGTACTTTATAAGTGCATGGTTTGCAATTTGTAATATATATAAAATATTTTTCCTATGAAGATTGGGTTGAAAATTAAATTATAGAGAATTTAATTATCCAGACAATAAAGAACTACAAAGCACAATAGAAGTTATGATTAATATAAATAGAAAAGAAATAAAAATCTAAACTAAATATGTAGATGCAAAGTTAGGTTAAGAAATATCTAAGGTCTAGGATTCACATGTAAACTTTCTACAATAGATGATCAATGTACTTTTTTAATCTGAATAATCTACTTTAAAGGAAAATAAATCCTTTCGTAATCATACTTTCCCTTTCAAGTCACCCTAATCATCATAACCACCTATATATATGGTACTGTTTATTATAATTCAATTATATTATGTGGTGTTTGTAGAATTCCTCAAAGATGTTTTGTCTATTTTTACTGTCTATGCTTCTTGGTTTAATATTGCGATTTTCCTATATTAAACTTCCATTGTTCAGTTCCTCCACTTAATATATGTGATTATGCAAAAATGAGGGATCAAGCACCAAGAAATCATTTATACCACAAGATATTGAATTAAAGCAAACTATTTTCATGAATAATTATCATCAGACTGTCTATGCTGGTTATTCATATGCTACACCTAACCATAAATAGTAGTATTAGCTAAACACGATTTTGATGAATTCAAAAAGACAAAAAATATCCTCATCATAATTCATCAAAATCATAACAATAAAATTAAAA
Organism: Annona cherimola; assembly: GCA_030490835.1. Classification (NCBI taxonomy): domain Eukaryota; kingdom Viridiplantae; phylum Streptophyta; class Magnoliopsida; order Magnoliales; family Annonaceae; genus Annona; species Annona cherimola. Next base: position 49,692,567 of record CM059973.1, on the reverse strand, counting down.
TAAACAAATATAAAAACTTGTTAATTTAGTCTCCAATGGTCTCTTAAATCTCTTCCTCAAACTTGTTCTCTTTCCTCCTCTTGTAGATCTTTCCTCTCAAACCTTAGATTCCAATCCTCTAAATCTTGCCATAAAAGATGTTCAAACATCTCCTAATCATGCTTTATAGGTGTTTAAATATTGTCCCTCGAAACAATATGCAAATCATCACAAAATCAACATACTAAGCAAATTCCCAATTTGGATAAGGTTTAAACCATGTTTTCTTTAGTGAAACATGTTTTAAACTATGTCTCATTTTGGAGGTGGAGATTCACCTCTATTTTTTCTGATTTTTGGCTCGATAAACTTCAAATCTTGTTCGAACTTCTCTAACACATTTTAGCCCATATTGCTCATTATTTTAACTTCTTCGTATGTTTTGAATATTTCTTCTTGAATTATTTTCTTCTTAGCTTCTAAATTTCAATTATTTACATTCTATGTTTAATTCACCTGTTTGGATAAATAAGAACCAAATATGAGCATTTGCACTATATTGAGCTAATTCTAGCATTTAATCTCTCAAAAATCATAAATTTTAAAACATTTTTGGAATGAAAACACTTAAGACGCATGGTATACAACTAACACAACACCCCCACATTTAAATCTTTGCTTGTCCTCAAACAAATATAAATCATCAACCATAAGTTATAAATCAAATTCAAGATTTTAAAAATCCCAAGCAATACAAAGTCAAGGTCATGTTTATGTCGAAAGTCATGGCCAATAGGCTGAGCATCAGGGATGTAAGAATCAAATGTTTATTGTCTTAGTCATTTGTTAAACAAAAATCTAAACATGTATTCATTAATCAACTATTAAAATTCCATTCTAGTTAATTTAACTAGCATATACTTTCACACACATTCTCTCTCTCAAAAATTAAGATCTCAAAAACTACAAAAGGAAAAGCTCTTGACTCCCCTGTCCCATATACGATTCTCTGCTTTTTATCTCCATTAATACAACAAAACATTCAAATGATCAAAAGGTCATTCATATGTTAAAATATTAGGTTCAAACTCATTAAGTTTAGGCAAAAAAGAATAAAATCCAAGTTTGAACTATCTTCAAATTGACTTGGGCTTCCTATGCAGGTTGAATATGAATTTCAAACTTCCTTATGTACAATCCCACATTTATTTCTTTTTCTTTCAAAACTTGGTTTTTTTTAACTTAACCAAGTCTGATTTACTTTACCTCACCATATTTCATGGTATATGGTAAAAGTACAAAAATATTCAATAATACCCAATTATGTGAAAACTTTAATTCCTATTAAACTTTTAAACCCAAAAGATATCTTCAAAGATGACTCATTTTAAAAATGGAATATAAAGGCACAATAATAAATAAGGTTTAAGCTCAAAGAATTGCATTTATCTTTCAGAAAAATATAGGTCGAAGTTCAAATCAAAGAATTGCATTTATCTTTCTCATATATGCACTAGTATTTTGCTTCAATATACAAAAAAAAAGTAGGATAGGTGGTTTTCATGCCTACAGATATTCTTAAGTAGTTTGGAACAAAAAATAAATTATTTTGACAAGATTCATGTACAAACAATCAATTTAACATGCATTACTAAATCATAATGCTCATTTGTCTTACTATTAAAAATCTTCAACATGACATAAACATTCAATGAATATAAAAAACTTTAACCCATTTAACATTTGCATTGCTCGATAACACACAATATCTTGATTCATTGAATTCACTCAAAGGTTTGCAAGAGATTCATTATGAGGTCAAATTTCTATACCTCTTAGTGTGTTAATGCAAAATTAAATAAAATTCAAAATGAATCTAATATTTTTTATCAAAAATCAAAATGTAATACTTTGACACCCTCTATACTTCAAAATGACATTATCTTCAATATTGATGACAATGCATCAATTCTCTATCAAAATACCAATATAATATTTAAATCAAACAAAATCTAAACAAGTATTTTTAGTCCATACAAGTAAACTTCCCTATTAATTTATTTACCCTTTAAGTTGCATTCCTCCCAAGTAAGTTCTTACAAAACAACACATGAAGATTCAAAATAAAAAAGAGTCAAGATCTTTAAAAAAATAAAAATATTAAAAAGAAGCTTAAACTCTCCTAATAAGCATATTGGGTTGCCTTTTAAGTAGTGGTAAGTTTAACATCTTCAGCCAGACTAATCAAAGTTTTATCAACCAATTTCCAATCTTTCAAAGACAAGTTTATGCTGATCTTCCTCTAATAGTCATTGTATCACATCTCACATTCTTATGTCTCCCTTTTTGCAAAACTTGGATCGTCACCAAATAAGATATTTAACAGCTCTTCCTATAGCATCATCTTATTATAGTTAGCTATAATGTCATAGATATTGTTAGTAACTAAATAAGGATCTAAAAAAGAAAAACTTTTCCTAATTATATGATTATCAACAACAAATTTGTCAAGATTTAGTTGTTCTATTGCTCTCTATGGAAAATAAATAATGATTGTACAACTTTAATGATATGCATGACTTCTCTTTCTCAATTTCTTTAGATAAGTTAATCATTTCTTATTTCTCATGGACCTCATTTTTTGTTTGATCTTCATTGCTTAAAACAACTTCATAACACTCCACAGGAAAAAAGCAAATTCATATATGGTTTCACTAAGAGACTTTTCGATATTCTCATTCAAATAGTTGGCTTATTGTGCAATTTGTTCCTCCAGCATCAAGCTATGTCTAATTAGTTGATCCTCTCTACAAGGAGTTGGCAAATTCTTTGGTCAAATTGCTACATTTATTGTTATATAGCATCCTCTTCTATTCTATTGAATAATAATTTATTTTAAAAGTTTTTTAGTATAAGATTCTTCATACCATGATAAAAGTGTTGGTTGTGCAATAGAAGAAGAAAAAAATTTCACATATTTTTATGATTTAACTCTTGTAACTAAGGTGGAAAGTAGTTTTGCTTAGATTGAGAAAAGTAATCATTGGCTAAGAAAATTTTGAATAGTAGGGTAGTCAAGATTGTAAGTGTTTGGGAATGAATTTTTAACAAGATAAGAATTGTTATTATTATAAAAATTTTCTATTTAAATCCCATGTCTTATTGATATATTACATTCATTACCGAAGTCCCTCCTCAATATGCATTACTTCCATGTGTTCCCATATTGAATTGGTCTAATTTTCGTGATAACAAGCATCAATTTTATCTATCATGTCTTCACGAAATGATTTGACACTTATCCTATCGTCATACCATTAATTATAATATGTAATTTATTATTTCAAAAAGAAAAATGAAAACAAAACAACAAATTGTCTAAAATAACTAAATTGTTATAAATCCAACTTTAGTGTTGATCTCAAGGAACGACGCAAAAATACTTATTGGGCTCTCCTCAAATGCATGGATTGTAGCCCATAATACACAAAATAACATTCCCATGAAGATCGGGTTAAATTAAACTATAGAAAATTTAATTATCTAGACAATAAAGAATTGGAATGCATAATAGAATTTATAATAAATCTAAATAAAAGAAAATAAAAATCCAAACTAAATATGCCCATGCAAAGTAGGGGTGATAAATATCTAGGGCCTAGGGTTCAAATGTAATGGATAATCAATGTACTTATTTAATCTAATAATCTGTTTTAAAAAAGAACAAATCCTTTTGTAATCTTACATCCTTTATTGAGACATGCTTTCTATGGTAGTTCATGGAATTCTTCAAAGTTGATTTCTTATTTTCATGGTCTAAACTCTTTCGTTTAATGTTTTGATTTTCCTACATTAAACTTCCATCTTTTGGTTCCTTTGCTTAATATATGAGATTATGAAAAAGTCAAAACTCAAACATTAAGCAATTGTTAATACCACAAGATATCAAATTAAAGCAAGCTGTCTTTCAAAAATAATTATTGTCAAACCAACATGCAGATTATTGACGTGCTCCATCCTTATAATTCACTAAATTTAAAACAATAGAATAAAAAGAGAAAGAAAGATAAAATCTTATTGATTTAGTCTCTAATGATGTCTTAACTCTCTTTCTCCAATGTATTCCTCTTTTTTCCTTTTGTGGCTCTTTACTCTCAAAATTCCTCGAACTTTTGCCACAAAAGATATTCAAAGATCCCCTAATTCATGTGTTACAAGTTTTTAAATAGTTTCCCTTAAAACAATATGCAAATTATCAATGCACCAAACAAGTTCCTAGATTGTAAACGTTTAAACCATGTTTTCTCTAGGGAAGCATGGTCTAAACCTTGTCCCACTCTCGAAATGGAGTTTTTTTTTTCAAATTTTGGTTTAACACACTTCAAATTGTGTTGGAACTTCTCTAGCATATTTTAGCTTATGTCGTTCACTATTTTAGCTCCTTTATGTCCTTTGAATCTTCCTTCTTGAATGTACCTTTCTTCTCAACCTCCAAAAATTTCAATTATTTGCATTGATTCTATGCTTAATTCACCCGTTTGCATGAATAACAATTGAATATGAGCACTTGTCTTATATTGAGCTAATTATGGCATTTAGTCTCTCAAAAATCATAAGTTTTAAAACATTTTTAGTATGAAAACACTTGGGATGCATGGTATACAAATGGCATAATAATAAAATCCTAAGAAGCATTGTAAATACTGAATAATAACTAGGCGAAATAAAGCCTCGCATGGAAGAACAAACTATGAAACCTGCTCAAACGCAAGAAATTTAGGGTGTGTTTGGTAATAAGTGAAAGTTGTCAAGTTAAAACTTTTCACTCTCCAAAACGACTATATTTTTTAATAATTTCTTCACATTTTTCTATACAACTACCCTACTTTTCTATCATTTCTACACAATTACCAACACAACTAACTTATCTATTTCAACTTTATCCTATTTATTTCTCATCATTACCCCTATCATATTACATTATTTGACAACTTCTACTCTCTACAACTTTTAATCAAATGTTTTATTCATTCCCAAACACACCCTTAGTATGACTTTGGACGATGATGTAAAAGTTATTATTTTGGTAGCCAATGTCAACGTGACTATTTGAATTACCTACTTTGCAAAAACAAGATGAAGTAGGCTACAACACTCACCCTCAGTATTATGGCTACCGTCGATATATAGGTCATCTAACTAAGAAATATTGGGATCTCCAATGACATTGTGATAGTATATTAAAAAGGGATTATCAGTAAATCCCCCACAATAAGCTTCGGATAATATTGTAACCACTTGGGTAATTAACACGGATTACTATGAAGTTGTTCGTAAGCCACTGAAACTAAAGCGAACCAATAAGCTTGTTAACAACCTAATCAAAGTAGGGATAAGGTCATTCTTCCATACCTCTCAAGAAACTTGAGGTGATCCTTATGAGTGTAACCATTTTTAATGATGGATTATATGCAATCAAATTTATTACTCCAATTTTATTAATGCATGGCCGGTAAGCTTCTTCATCTTGAGAGTTTTAGCTACCAAGTATCTCTCCATGAAAGTTTCCCAAAGATAGACCTTTTTGGGACTTAGAATAGTAAAGAGGAAGTTGTGGCTCGTTATCACAATGTTGCAACCTCACCTAATCTTCTAAGAGGTAAAAGAAATGGCTACACAGTCTCCACTTCCCAACTTTACTAAATTTGATGTTAGAATGTATCCAATAAGACATTGTTACCTACCTCAAGAAGTGTCAACCATTGCCGCCATCTTAGCAAATTTAGGTGAAGTACGACTAATGTTCACTTGGACAGTTGGAGATTCCATGGTGTCATATTGCTTGACTGGAAAAATTATTGATTTAATTGTCTTAGTAGATGGGTTGCTGATTTGCTTCCTATTAATATTAAAGGGATTAATTTCTAGCAATTATCTTAGAGAATTGTAGTGTAATAGCCTGAGTATGGGCAACTACAAAAATGGATAGTTGATAATTGATAATCAATAATACATTTTGTAGGCATTTTTATACCAATTTTGTGAGTAATTATTTCAGTTTAACGTGAAATTTGGTTTAAAATATGTATTTGCAACATTTTGGGCCTTAAGTATTAATTTCAAGTTATTTCAATAATTTTTAGGATCTTTTAACTTGAAATTATATTTATTGCCATTAAATCAAATGGTTTGATATTAAAATATTGGAGAATAAATATTCATTTTTTTACTTGGGCAAAAGTTTAATAAGACCTAACAATTAAAATTTTATTTTGCAGGAAATTACCATAGCTATTCAAATCTGACCATGCAGCCACATCAAACCATCAAGAAATTTTTGCCCAGCCATGCAGATCAATCCCAAGCAATTGGCTTCACAAGCTGTCCGTCCAGATTTTAAATCCATCCAGGACCGTCCATTCAATTGATGCAAAGCATCTACTGTCCAAGATCATGCTGCCCTTCAAACTAACGTCCAGCATGGCCTGAAATTCATCAAGCACTCCACCGCCTAAGAGAAATCCAAGCCGTCCAAAATTCTGGTTTAAAATCAACAAGAAATCCAGAAAATCCTAGCCGTTCCACCCTGTACAAAAATCCACCGTCCAGATCTTTGCCCAGCCGTGCAGGCCATGTACAAATCTATGCAGCATCCACCGCTTAATTCAAATCGATGGACTGAAATTAAGATTCAGCTGTCCATTATAATTCCAACAATTTTGCAATTGCGTTAATCCAAAAATCTCAAGCACTGTCCATTCAACCCACAAAATAATCTACCGCCAAAGCAAGATGATCTGCACCATTCAAAGTCTCCATGCCAAGCATGATCTAGCTACTGTTCAAAGCAGAAACATCCAAGCGAATCCAGCTGTTTAGATTGCTACGTGATTTCGAATTGCGGAAATAGAATCACACAGTAACACAACAAAGCATCATGCTGCGTACACTCAAAATTAACGCGAAAACACAATTATAAAAGGCAGTGTATGGACAAATTGAGGGAGAGCTGACAGAGAGAATTGAGAGCAGAAATTAGAAGAGAGAGTGCGAGAGAGGAGCAACGGGGTGGAGAGAAGGTAGAGAGCACAGGACGAGAGGTGGAGCAATGAGTTGCATGGAACGACCGATCCACTATTTGGATTTACAGCCAATAAACATTTCTTTCTTTTTTCCTTTTTAATTTTAATTCTCTTATAGTCATAAATTCCCTGTGGATAGATAATTTATGCACTACAATCTAAAACCTGCACACTTGCGGTGAAAAAACGAACAAGTATTTTGGCGTCATTACCGTGGAATTTAGTGTTACTCTGAATTTTGCTATTAAACACTTTCTTTCTCTTTTCCCTATCTATTTTCTTCTTTCTCCTCCACCTCCCATGTGAAACTCCAACCTAAGTAGGACTCAATGATATGCATTGAACATATATATGTGATTTATATGAGATTTAAATAATTTTTGAATGATTTTTGTGAATTATGCCACATTTTGAATTAAGAATGGTGATTAAGGTTAATCGGCAAAGCCCGGTATGAGTCAAGGTGACTAAAAGGGGCTTAATGAGGATTAGGATATGCTAATGCAGCATGAATATTTATTTTAATTTTCATGATTTAATTAATGGAGATTAAAATGGAAATTATAGAATTATGTTAGAAAATACTAGAAAATTCATAACTCAACGCCTGTAAGGCGGATTCAAGTGAAATTTGAAAGGAAAGTTGATGATGTTGGGCTTGATATTATGGGACTATTGGGTTATGAAAATCCTTAATTAAATTAGTGAAATGATTTATTGATCATATCTCAAATCCAACCGTTAACTTCAAACGGCTATAACTTGAGCTAGAAAAATCGAATTGATATGAAATTTGAAACAGTTAAATGTGTTGGAAATATGTGGAAAACAAGCTAAATCTATGTTTTGATGATTAACAAATCAATTTGAGTAAGTCTTAGCTACTAACACGTTTGTGGAAATGTTTAAGAGATATACATTTGAAGAAAATAAAGCATGGAAGGCCAAGTCGTTCCCCAAGTCGACTTCAAGATCGACTTCAAAGAGCCAAATCCGTCCAGAGTTGAAACGGAAGAAGAGCAGGTGAAGTCGCAGGTCAAGTCGACTCCACTTGCAACTTGGGAAGCCAAGTCGCAAACGAAGTCGACTCCAGCATCAACTTCAGACGGGAACAACCGTCCAGAGTTGAATTTGGGACAGAAGTATACCGAAGTCGCAGTCGAAGTCGACTCCAGTTGCGACTTGGGCGAAGTCGCAGACGAAGTCGACCCCGAGTTCGACTTGACGTTCTTCAAAGTCCAAAATGCAGATTCAAGCTCATTTCCAAGATCAATTTAAGATCTCTCAAGACCAAATCAAGGATACAAGCTCATTATGAAAATCAAGTTTATCAAGTCCAAACAAAAGCTTCAAGTACATTTTAAGGTGAAGAAACTCAAGACATGAAGACTAGTATCGAAAGCAAGAAGGATGAATCAAAAACAAGTTCTTCAAGAAGACTACAAATATGTGAAGTCATTCCAGAATAAAATGATCAAAGAAAGAAGCCAAGCAAGCTTAGAAGAAGATAATGATCCAAAGGAAAATGAAGGAACCAAGCATTCCAAGTATTCAAGGTCATCAAGCTTCCTGCCGAAGTGAAGTCGCACACCGAAGTCGACTCCACTTGCGACTTGGGTCAAGTCGATACCCAAGTCGACCCGACCTGGAACTTGAAGTCGCACCCGAAGTCGACTCCATCTGCGACTTGGGCGAAGTCGCATCCGAAGTCGACTCCGCCTGTGACTTGGGTCGCAACGGTCGGAATTTATTCGAACGTTGGCGCATTTAATGCGCGCCACCTACCCTCAAACGTTCGGATTCCCACCAAAATTATAAAAGGCATTCATTGTGGACGAGGGAAGAAGCTGAGAATCATTAAGTGTGCTTAACTCCTATAATCAAGAGCTCTAAAGAGATCAAGCCATTCAAAGAGGAAGAACTTCACTTCAAATTGCAAGAGCTATATTTCCGAATCTTCAAAGCCTACATTACGAGTTCTTCTCTGCGCCAAATTGTTTCTACACATCTGTAAAGTGTAGACTTCTTCTGTTATTTCATTTGTCTATATTGAACTTGATTTAGTTTGAGGAACTAAGATCAAGTGAAAGCAAAGTAGTGTGTGATTGGAGTGGAACTCATCACCTACTTGTGCTGAAATTGTTGAAGCCCCCTAGAGCTGGAATCTAGAAGAGAGCAGTGGCTCTAATTGTATTTGAAGAATACAATAGTGGAACCCAAGTCACAAGGAGTGTGAGCTTGGAAGAGTGGAGTAGGGAGGTTTCCCGAACCACTATAAAAATCTTGTCTGCTTGATTTATATTCCTGTTCTTTACATTACATTGCTTTCCATTTTGTTTCTTCATTCGAGGGGATTAGATTAATTCGGGGTAAAGTTTCTGTTTAAGTTATAAATTTTTAAGAACCCAATTCACCCCTCTCCTCTTGGGTTTTGCCATTAACTCGGGGCCAACAAGTGGTATCAGAGCAGGTCTTTGAGTTAAACCAAAGAGATCCAATCACATGACATCCCAATCTACTTCTGTTCCTGCTTTTGCTGAGGGCCAATCATTTACTAGGCCACCATTGTTTGATGGGAACAATTTCGGCTATTGGAAGCTTCGAATGAAACAACTCATCATGGCTACCGACATGGATTCTTGGATTGCAATCCAAGATGGTGTAACATTGCCTATAGATGAAAGAGCTTCCAAGTGGACCGAAGAGAAAGTAAGAACTGTAAAGAGCAATGCTAAAGCTATGAACTCACTATTTTGTGCTCTTACAGCTTCCGAATATGATAGAGTATCATCTTGTCTAACCGCTAAAGAAATATGGGATACTCTAACATCCATTTATGAAGGAACCTCTTAAGTCCAAGGGACAAGGAGAAATATTTTGATAGGAGAATTGGAAAGCTTTAGAATGCTAGAAACAGAAAATATTTCTGAAATGTTTGCTAGATTTTCTAAGATTACTAACGCTTTGAAAGGTCTTGGAAAGGCTATCTCTGAATCCGAACAGGTCATGAAGATACTAAGAGCTCTACCGGAATCTTGGACTCCAAAGATTACGGCAATTGAAGAAGCCAAAGACCTAAATACACTAAAGCTAGAAGATCTAATTAGCTCATTAATGTCACATGAGCTAATTAAGAGAAGAAACGAAGACAATCACAAAGGGAAGAAAGCCATTGCGTTAAAAGCGGCACACAACTCAGAAGAGTCTACCTCCTCTTCGCATAACGATAATGAAGATATTGCACTTCTCACTCGCAAATTCCGAAAATTTGTGAGAAAAGAAAGGAACTTCAAGGACTTCAAAGAAAGAACAAGAAGAGAGAAGAAGAAGGAGCCAACGAAGTGCTACAAATGCGGCGGGATAGGACACATACAAGCTCAATGTCTTACGCCGGAAGAGAAATCAAAAGAGTATCAAGAGAGGAAGGAAGGACATGAAGGCAGAAAATACCAAAGGCCAAAGGGAAGAGGCATGTACGTCAATGAAGAGACTTCATCAACAAGCAGCTCCTCAACCGACGAATTTGAGGCGGCAAATTGTGCTAGAATTTGCTGCATGGCACGGATCGAACAAGAAGAAGATCTGTTATGTTTGAACACAACGGAAGTTTTGGAAGAACAAACCATCTCAACAAGATGCACGAGCAATGAAGAGGTAACTTCCAAACCTTGCTATTCTCAATCAAATTATTCTTCTTTTCAAGAATGTCTCAAATGTGCCGAGTTAGAAGAACTACAAATTGCTTATGATTCATTATATGAGGAAATCAAAAAACTAGGAAACAAGTTGTCATTGAAGAGACAACAATGTAACTTCGTTATTATTGAAAATGGAAAACTAGCTGAAAAATCAACAAAACTGAAAGAAGAAAATGAATCATTGTTGGAAGAGATAGAAAAATTGAAAAAGGAGAACGAATCATTAAATGAATCATTAGCAAAGTTCTCTAATCCCGGAGAAAATGTGAAGATGTTTTTGAACATGACTGCTCAAACAAATAAAAGAGGCCTTGGATATTATACTTTTGAGCAAAAAGAAAGTGGCAAATCGAATGTGCCAACATTTGAGAAATATCAAACCAAAACTGCACCTATATACAAGCCACAAAGGAAAAATGTTATGTGGACTAGAAGGCCAACATTTGAACCAAAATATACTTGGAAGCCTACTCCTAGATTACCAATGGCTTGCAATTTCTGCAACAAAATGGGTCATAAAGCCTATAAATGTAACTTTAAGAAACTACATGACCATGGTGCAAAATTAGTTTGGGTTCCAAAGAACACAAGATTTGGGCTTTCTAAGTTAGAGCAACAAAGATTGAATAATATTACTAACCCAAATGGACCCATAAAATGGGTACCAAAGAGATGAGATTTATTCCTTTATTTTTCAGATTTGTTTCAAGGCAAAGGCAAACAATGTATGGTTCGTGGACAGCGGTTGTTCAAGGCATATGACCGGAGAAAGAAGTTTATTTCACAAACTTAAGCCTTGCAACGATGGAACGGTTGCCTTTGGCAATAATGAGAAAGGTAAAATTAAAGGTAAAGGAAATATTTACAGTATTTCAAATGCATGCATGGAGGATGTTTTGTTTGTTGAAGGACTCAAGCACAATCTAATGAGTATTAGTCAATTATGTGATAAAGGATACAAGGTTGTGTTTGAATCATCTATATGTAATGTATTTGATGGAGAACATATCATGTTTAGTGGAAAAAGACATGGAAATGTATATTTGGTTTCACTTGATGAACTAGATGGTCAATGTCTAATGGCCATTGATAATGATCCATGGGTTGGCATAAAAGGCTTGGACATATAAACATGGGAAATATAAAGACCCTATGGAAAAAGAGTTTGGTAGAAGACTTGCCAAAGTTGAAATATGACAAAGACAAAATTTGCAAGGCATGTCAATTATCTAAACAACCTAAGACGCCTTTCTCTACCAAAAAGGAAATCTCCACCACTAGGCCATTTGAATTGCTACACATGGATCTATATGGGTCATCCGATATTTTAACCATTGGTGGAAAGAAATATGTATTTGTGATTGTTGATGATTTTTCAAGATTCACATGGATAATTCTCTTAGCTAGCAAAGATGAAGCTTTCTCTATGTTTTCAACTTTTGTAAATTTGGTGCAAAATGAAAAACAAAGTACTATTATGTCTATAAGAAGTGATCATGGTGGTGAATTTGAAAACAAACGATTCATAGAGTTATGCAATGAAAAAGGAATTCATCACACATTTTCTGCACCAAGAACTCCACAACAAAATGGAGTAGTTGAAAGGAAAAATAGAACTATACAAGAGATGGCTAGAACAATGCTAAATGAGAGCAAATTATCCAAGAAATTTTGGGGTGAAGCTGTGAGTACAGCTTGTCATGTTTTGAATCGAGTTACCATTAGAGCAATCTTGAAAAAGACCCCGTATGAGCTATGGAAAGGAAGGAAACCAAATATCTCTTATTTTCATGCTTTTGGATGCACATGCTATGTTTTAAACAATAGAAAAACCAACATGGGAAAATTAGATGCTAAAAGTGATGAGGCAATATTCCTTAGGTACTCATCAAATAGCAAAGCATATAGAGTATTCATTAAATGAAACCAAGTGGTAGAAGAGTCCATACATGTTGTTTTTGATGAAACTAACTCATGCTTCAAAAGAAAAGATGATTTAAGCGATGCAGATGATATAGCTAGCAATCTTGAAAAATTGCATGTGGAAAAGCAAGAAGATTTCATGGAGGAAAGGGTAAGTGAAGGTAATAATTCCTACAAACCTCCAACTGATTTAAAATTCAGACATGCCCATCCAATTGAACAAGTTATAGGGAATGTATATGAAGGTGTAAAAACTAGAAGGTCAAAGCAAAATGTTTGTGGACAATATGCCTTTGTATCCAAGATTGAACCATCCAATATTGATCAAGCTCTTAATGATGAAAATTGGATTATAGCAATGCAAGAAGAGCTAAATCAATTTAAAAGAAACCAAATTTGGCACCTTATTCCTAGACCAAACGATTATATTGTTATTGGCACCAAGTGGGTCTTTAGGAACAAATTAGATGAAAGTGGACTTGTAGTAAGAAACAAAGCTAGACTCGTGGCAAAAGGATACTCACAAGAAGAAGGAATAGATTTTGAGGAATCTTATGCCCCGGTTGCTAGATTGGAAGCAATTCGCATCTTACTAGCTTTTGCATCTCACATGAACTTTAAATTGTTTCAAATGGATGTCAAAAGTGCATTTTTGAATGAATATATAAATGAAGAGGCGTATGTTGAACAACCACCTGGATTTGAGGAAAAAGATCAATCTAAATTTGTGTACAAGTTAACCAAAGCATTATATGGATTAAAACAAGCTCCAAGGGCTTGGTATGATAGACTAAGCAAATTTCTGATTGATCATGATTTTCAAAAAGGAAAGGTAGACACCACTTTGTTTATCAAGTATAAAGAAAAGGATATATTGATCATTCAAATTTATGTTGATGATATCATTTTTGGTGCTACTAATGAGAATCATTGTCAAGAATTTTCTGAGCTTATGCAGAAAGAATTTGAGATGAGTATGATGGGAGAGCTACACTTCTTCCTTGGACTGCAAATCAAGCAATTAAATGAAGGAATCTTCATCAACCGGTCCAAGTATATCAAAGAAATGCTGAAGAAGTTTGGCATGGAAAATACCAAAGGAACAAACACGCCAATGAGCTCAACAATCAAAATCGACAAAGATGAAAAAGAAAAAATAGTTGATTTGAAATTGTATAGAAGCATGATAAGTTCTTTATTATATTTAACTGCTTCTAGGCCTGATATATTGTTTATTGTGTGTATGTGCTCTAGATTTCAATCATGTCCAAAAGAATCACACTTGGTAGCTGTGAAAAGAATTTTCAGGTACCTAGTTTACAATACCAATTTAGGACTTTGGTATCCAAAGGGCTCTAATTTTGATCTAATCGGCTACTCGGATGCGGATTTTGCCGGTTACAAAGTAGATAGAAAAAGCACTAGTGGAACATGTCAATTTCTTGGGAACATGTTGGTTTCATGGTTTTTAAGAAAATAAACTAGTGTTGCTCTATCTACGGCGGAAGCCGAATACATTGCCGCTGGGAGCTATTGTGCCCAATTACTTTGGATGAAACAGCAACTTAGGGACTATGACATGGATTTTAAAGATATACCCATTAGATGTGATAATACTAGTGTCATATGTTTAACTAAAAATCCAGTCTTACATTCTAGGACCAAACATATAGACCTTAGACATCATTTTATTAGAGAACATATGGAAAATCATGATATATGTCTAGTATATGTAAGAACTGAGGATCAAATTGCAGATATATTCACAAAACCCCTAGCAAAAGAAGCATTTAATAAGATTAGAAATGACATGGGAATGATTAATTTAACCTAGCACAAACTGAGGGGGAGCACCCGTTTAGGGGGAGCACACCCACCTGTCTCTTTCTTTACCCTCTAACTTTTTGATATATTGACAAAAAGGGGGAGAAGAGCAGGATTTGAGGGGGAGAAGAGTAGGATATGGTTGGGGAGAAGAGTAGGATATGGTTGGGGAGAAGAGTAGGATATGTTTGGGGAGAAGAGTAGGATATGTTTGCATGAGCATAAGAATGATAAAATTTCACAATACAAAATGAGCATGTTATTTTTTTTTTAAGCAATTGAAAGGTATACACTCAAATCAGTTTTGTCAATCATCAAAAAGGGGGAGATTGTTGGAAATATGTGGAAAACAAGCTAAATCCATGTTTTGATGATTAACAAATCAATTTGAGTAAGTCTTAGCAACTAACACGTTTGTGGAAATGTTTAAGGGATATACATTTGAAGAAAATAAAGCATGGAAGGCCAAGTCGTTCCCCAAGTCGACTCCAAGATCGACTTCAAAGAGCCAAATCCGTCCAGAGTTGAAACGGAAGAAGAGCAGGTGAAGTCGCAGGAGAAGTCGCAGGTCAAGTCGACTCCACTTGCGACTTGGGAAGCCAAGTCGCAAACGAAGTCGACTCCAGCATCGACTTCAGACGGGAAAAACCGTCCAGAGTTGAATTTGGGACAGAAGTATACCGAAGTCGCAGTCGAAGTCAACTCCAGTTGCAACTTGGGCGAAGTCGCAGACGAAGTCGACCCCGAGTTCGACTTGACGTTCTTCAAAGTCCAAAATGCAGATTCAAGCTCATTTCCAAGATCAATTTAAGATCTCTCAAGACCAAATCAAGGATACAAGCTCATTATGAAAATCAAGTTTATCAAGTCCAAACAAAAGCTTCAAGTACATTTTAAGGTGAAGAAACTCAAGACATGAAGACTAGTATCGAAAGCAAGAAGGATGAATCAAAAACAAGTTCTTCAAGAAGACTACAAATATGTGAAGCCATTCCAGAATAAAATGATCAAAGAAAGAAGCCAAGCAAGCTTAGAAGAAGATAATGATCCAAAGGAAAATGAAGGAACCAAGCATTCCAAGTATTCAAGGTCATCAAGCTTCCTGCCGAAGTGAAGTCGCACACCGAAGTCGACTCCACTTGCGACTTGGGTCAAGTCGATACCCAAGTCGACCCGACCTGGAACTTGAAGTCGCACCCGAAGTCGACTCCATCTGCGACTTGGGCGAAGTCGCATCCGAAGTCGACTCCGCCTGTGACTTGGGTCGCAACGGTCGGAATTTATTCGAACGTTGGCGCATTTAATGCGCGCCACCTACCCTCAAACGTTCGGATTCCCACCAAAATTATAAAAGGCATTCATTGTGGACGAGGGAAGAAGCTGAGAATCATTAAGTGTGCTTAACTCCTATAATCAAGAGCTCTAAAGAGATCAAGCCATTCAAAGAGGAAGAACTTCACTTCAAATTGCAAGAGCTATATTTCCGAATCTTCAAAGCCTACATTACGAGTTCTTCTCTGCGCCAAATTGTTTCTACACATCTGTAAAGTGTAGACTTCTTCTGTTATTTCATTTGTCTATATTGAACTTGATTTAGTTTGAGGAACTAAGATCAAGTGAAAGAAAAGTAGTGTGTGATTGGAGTGGAACTCATCACCTACTTGTGCTGAAATTGTTGAAGCCCCCTAGAGCTGGAATCTAGAAGAGAGCAGTGGCTCTAATTGTATTTGAAGAATACAATAGTGGAACCCAAGTCACAAGGAGTGTGAGCTTGGAAGAGTGGAGTAGGGAGGTTGCCCGAACCACTATAAAAATCTTGTCTGCTTGATTTATATTCCTGTTCTTTACATTACATTGCTTTCCATTTTGTTTCTTCATTCAAGGGGATTAGATTAATCCGGGGTAAAGTTTCTGTTTAAGTTATAAATTTTTAAGAACCCAATTCACCCCTCCCCTCTTGGGTTTTGCCATTAACTCGGGGCCAACAGAATGAAATTATGAGATTCACATTTTGGAAGGTCTAGATTAAGCATAACATGATGGGAAAATACCTGAATTGGAAAAGGTGAGCATAGTTGACTTTTGCACCTCAAAGGTACCATGTATTAAATGCTAAAGTACATGGAATTAATGCATGATTTTAATTGAAAAATAGGTGTCAAATGCAGCTCATTTTTAGGGTATCTTATGCATTAATATAAAATGTAAAAATCCAAATAATATCCCTGCCATGGACGACCACATTGATGGAGCTATGAGTTCTCAAAGTGAGCATAGGTGAGGTGTTCAAGGCAAGCACATTAATGGGTTGTTGCTGCTGTTCTTTTATTTTTTTATTTTATAAATTATGCACACATATAGCTGACATGAAGGGACATTGGAATGTGCATTTATTCATGTGAAATTCCTTTCAAAAAATTATGAAATGCAGCTGCCATTGAGGGATAAAAATGTGGACAGCTTGTTATGCATATGGACGTGCCACAGTTTGATGCTGCTGTAATGATTTTTTCTAATTTTTTTATGCCAAATTAATTTTTAAATTAAGTTTTAATCAGGTGTATATTTTACCCTTGAATTGAGATTATTAAAAAATGGGAAAAATCTGAAAAGGGGCAGCAATAGGGACGTGATCTGTTGGGCAGCTGTAGGGTTGAGATATTGAGCAGATTTTTGCATTAAGAAAAATGGTAAAAAAATTATTTTACTTGGCTATTATTTACCCAGCACATTAGGAGGACATGTGAGCATTGAATGATGTGGAAAATCAGCTCCCAAGTGGGGCCCACAGCTGGATCAATCCAGCCCTTATAAAAGGGGTGCACGTCCAAGTGAAATAGGGTGTTGTGAATTTTCTAAGTGCTCAAACCCTTCACCCCAAGGCAGCAGCTCATGTCCCAGCCCTAGGGCCAGCAAGGAGGAAGAAAAGAGAAGAAAAAAAGAAGGAAAAAGAAAGGGAAATTGGAGGAGAAAGATTGCTCAAGTGTTTAGGGTTTGATTTGCATCAATCAAGTAAGTTGATGTGTTAAGTTGAGCTTTCCATTTTGAGTTTTAAACTCCAAGATTTTTGATATGAAATTGATACTTAAAGACTCCATAAATGATAATTTAACATGCCCTTGATTAAATATGGAATGGTTATTAAGCTATATGAATGAATTTTAATATTTTAGATGATGGAAATGAAGTTTAGAGTGGATTATGAGTTGAAAACTCAGCTTGATAAAACCCAAATTTAAATGACAAGTTTCTGTATTGAATTAATGTTATTCTTATGTTATGAAACATTTTTTAATGTATTATTTATGTGAATTTAAGCTTAATTTATGAATTTTAGAAACTATGGAATGTAAAGTGACGTATATGACCCGATTTCTTCATTTTGATGCTAAAAATGGTATGAAAATGGGATTGCATGATTTATGGAAGTTGTGTAGGGTAAAATACCCTAGGGTTAGGGTACTATTGATGCCCAAAAGGATTTGGGAAGATAAGCCCAAAATCTGATTTTATAGATTTTAGAAAAGGATGTCCAAATATGGTGAAAACGGTACCCGAAATGGGGAAGTAAGTTGCTGTTTTGTGGGGAGTTAATTTGTGGATGTTAAATATGTGTTAATACCTTAGATTTGGGTTAGGAAAAGTTGGATTAATTTCTGGAAATTCGGAATTATAAAACTTTTTAGGGTTAAGTGTCAAAAAAACACGTTAAACGTTTGAAAAATGGGTTCCAAAGTTGCTGTTTTGGAAACCTATTATTAGTAGATTAAAATTCCATAAAAATACTCTAAATAAAGTGGTAATAAAGGATGATTATCATGCTGAAATATGGACTAAGTTTCCGACTTGGAAAATTTTATGAAATGCCTCTTATATGTGTTGCCAAATGGGCATATGTGAAAGGATAGACATGCATAGGTGATAAATGACATATGTAATTTGATTTTGTGCAAAAATGCATGAAAATATGATAAATTTCATGAATATATTGCTGTTTATATGCATGATGTTAATCTCAAATTTTGGGATTAATTAATGTGGCTTAAGGCAACGTGTGCTTAAAATGAGCACCGATGTAGAAAATTTTGGAAAATAAATAAAAAAATGGTGTATAAAAGGTAATGAACCTTTAAATGGTAATTATTGGATGATTATTATGTGATTGAATGTTTACCCTATTTATGGGATTAAATATGTTGTGTATTAGCCGATGGAATGTATAAGTATGTGCTATATATGCATAATGACTTGAGAAGTCGAATGAATTATGTATGATAATGAAAATGGGTTGGAAAACTAAAGTTGAATGCAAGCAAAAGAAATATATGAATGTTATATCATTCTCATGTAGGCAAGGGCAAAGAAAAGACAGATTAAGAAAGCTAACATGAGACAGGTAAGCAAGCAACTTTCTAAATGAGTTTTGTTTTAAATGCTTTCCAAGTTGTTTAAGGATGACCATTCCTTGTCTAAATTTGTATTGAAATCTTATTTCAATTATGATGAATGAATTGCTTACTGTTTCGCAAGTATTTATGAGAAGTGATGAAGCATGAATTTAAATGATGTTTCATTGAAACGATGTTTCAAAGAGATGGTGCAAAGATTCTCTACATGAAAATGACAAGTTCCGTGTGTAAGAGGTATATAATACTGGGGTAACTAAAAGACATGCATGGAATGGAAATCAAGTAGGCTAGTCGAGGTAGTAAGTGGATGTTCCGGCCTCGTGAGAAAAATATCATAACTTGTTTCATTCAGTTGATTTTTGGTTGAATGTAAAATTGTTTCCCTGCGGCTTTGAGAATAAATGCTTAATTAATTTCCCCAACAAAATTTTAAAGCATCCAATTCTTTAACCGAGTCCGAAAAGTACATCACAGAAATATTTTGCATTGTGTTCAACATTCTGATTTTACATCTCTAACGAGAAAACCCTTGATTAAAAGAGCTGAATACAATGATCCAAAAAAAATGCTTAATAATAATGAAGTGCATAGAAGATCCTTCTACGTCTTTACAAGTGCACGAAAAATCGTGTCTAACAAAAATATAAAGATAAATGAGTACACTTCGCCCCGCGCCGTGACTCGAATGTGAGGTATATGACACCACGCGCCATATCTTAAATATGAAGTACATGACGCCGCGTGCCATGACTTAAATATGAGGTACATGACACCACGCGCCATGACTTAAATGTGAGGTACATGACGCCACGCGCCATGTCTTAAATGTGAGTTTACGCTTAGTCCGTCGACCAGCGATGACTTGGTTTTGGGAACTAGTGAGGGGCCCGCGGCTACACTAGTGACCCTACACAGCAAACTAAGTGCGCTCTTAGCTTCTGGATTTACACAGCAGACCAGCGTGTCCCGCTTTCAGCTTCTGTATTTATACAAGAAATCAGCGTCTCCCGCATTCAGCCTCTGGATTTACACAGCAGACCAGCGTGTCCCGCTTTCAGCTTCTGTACTTATACAAGAAACTAGCGTCTTCCGCTTTCAGCCTCTGGATTGAACAATTGGGTGGTTTTACCAAGAAATGGATTCAACCGAATTTAAAAAGTATGTTTGGGTCATTTTTGACCAATTAAAAAGGTTTGGGCCCAACTGGGCTTGTTGAAAAGAGTTTGGGCCTTCTTGGGCTTTTTGGAGGATTTTAAGCTATCTCAGGCTTTTTGGAGATTTTTGAGCCATCTTGGGCTTTGTGGAGATTTTTAGGCCATCATGGGCTTTTTGAAAAGTTTTGAGCCATCTTGGGCTTTTTGGAGAGTTTTGAGCCTATTGAGGCTTTTTGAAGAGTTTTGAGCCTATTAAGGCTTTTTGGAGAGTTTTGGGTCATCTTGGGCTTTTTGGAGATTTTTAGGCCATCATGGGCTTTTTGGAGATTTTTAGGCCATCATGGGCTTTTTGAAAAGTTTTGAGCCACCTTGGGCTTGCTCGGACATTAAGGCTCGGATTGAGTGAAGAGGTCATCATTTTTTTTTTTTGATATATATATATATATGTATATATATAATAGAAAGGTACTTAGCCATGCGTATCAACTTAACCCACTGTTTGGGGAGTATCTACTCAGGCAAAAGTATATGAAAATTCTTTTTTATAATATATATATTTTTGAAAGTTTAAAAATATATATATATATTTTGGGGCCCGTGGGGCAAATACATATATATTTTTTTGAAGGCCCGCGGGACAAGATATTAATTTTTGGAGGCCCGCGGGGCATTTATATAATTTTAGAAATCAAAATCTTTGTTTTTGGATGCCTTTGAATATATAGGTATATATAGATATATATATATATAATATACACATATATATTTTTGAAGGAGGAAATATACTTAACCCGTGTGTCAATTCAACCCGCCAGTCGGGGAGTATCCACGTTGGGAAAAGTAGTTATTGAAAATAATATATATGTATATACAGATATATATATATATATAATATACACATATATATTTTTAACGGAGAAAATATACTTAACCCGTGTGTCAATTCAACCCGCCAATCGGGGAGTATCCACGTTGGGAAAAGTAGTTTTTGAAAATAATATATATGTATATATAGATATATATATATAATATACACATATATATTTTTAACGGAGAAAATATACTTAACCCGTGTGTCAATTCAACCCGCCAGTCGGGGAGTATCCACGTTGGAAAAAGTAGTTTTTGAAAATAATATATATGTATATACAGATATATATATAAAATATACACATATATATTTTTAACGGAGAAAATATACTTAACACGTGTGTCAATTCAACCTGCCAATCGGGGAGTATCCACGTTGGGAAAATTAGTTTTTGAAAATAATATATATGTATATATAGATATATATATATAATATACACATATATATTCTTAAAGGAGAAAATATACTTAACCCGTGTGTCAATTCAACCCGCCAATCGGGGAGTATCCACGTTGGAAAAATTAGTTTTTGAAAATAATATATATGTATATATAGATATATATATATAATATACACATATATATTTTTAAAGGAGAAAATATACTTAACCCGTGTGTCAATTCAACCCGCCAGTCGGGGAGTATCCACGTTGGGAAAAGTAGTTTTTGAAAATAATATATATGTATATATAGATATATATATATAATATACACATATATATTTTTAAAGGAGAAAATATACTTAACCCGTGTGTCAATTCAACCCGCCAGTCGGGGAGTATCCACGTTGGGAAAAGTAGTTTTTTTTTAAAATAATATATATGTATATATAGATATATATATATAATATAAGAAAGAAACTCTCCTCTTTTTTTTAACTAAAAGAAAAAAAATAAATAATATCTGGAGAACTCACGTTCTCTCTTCTTTGAGCGCGGGAGAGCTCCCTTTCCCCGTCTCCGTTGTGTTTTTTCGTCGTTCTCCCTTCTGTCGAATGAAAGGGCCAAGGGCCTCTAGTTATAGGCGACTCGGCAGCTGTGAGCGTTCCCGCGGAACTTCGTCGTCGCGGAAAAGCGTTGCCGCGGAACTTCGTTGCCGCGGAACTGCATTGGCAGGGGATTTCACTGCCGCGGAACTATAGCCATGCTGAACTAAGCATTTTCGCGGAACTCCATTTGCTTGGGCGCCAAGCTACACTTGTGCGGAACCGGATTCACGCGGAACCTCTCTCCCCGGAAATTGCACTCGAAACTCCGACTTCCGACCTCTCTCTCCCCTGTCTCCAAAACAAAGAAAACCGTACTTCTATAGCAGAATATTCCTTGAATCCTCCTAATAACTTCCAGATCTAAATCTCATTTCCGGAACGCCGTCGGCCGCAGTCGTCGAAGATGGAGAAATCGTCAAGCCTCCTAATCTACTTCGACAAGGCGGCGCCCGCCCTCGCCAACGAGATCAAGGAAGCCCTGGAAGGCAGCGACGTCGAGGCGAAGATCGAAGCGCTGAAGAAAGCGATCATGCTCCTTCTGAACGGTGAAACCCTCCCGCAGCTGTTCATCACCATCGTCCACTACGTCCTCCCCTCCGAAGACCACACCGTCCAGAAGCTCCTCCTCCTCTACCTGGAATAATTGAGAAAACCGACTCCAAGGGCCGCGTCCTCCCGGAGATGATCCTCATCTGCCAGAACCTCCGCAACAACCTCCAGCACCCCAACGAATACATTCGCGGCGTCACGCTCCGGTTCCTCTGCCGCCTCAACGAGGCCGAGATCATTGAGCCGTTGATCCCCTCCGTGCTGCAGAACCTCGAGCACCGCCACCCCTTCATCCGCCGGAACGCGATTCTGGCGGGGATGTCGATCTACAAGCTCCCGCAGGGCGAGCAGCTGCTAGCCGATGCCCCCGACGTGATCGAGCGGATGCTGGGCTCCGAGAAGGACCCCTCGGCGAAGAGGAACGCCTTTCTGATGCTTTTCACTTGCGCGCAAGACCGCGCTGTCAACTACCTCCTCTCCAGTGTCGACAATGTGCCCGAGTGGAATGAGCTGCTTCAGATGGTTGTGCTGGAACTGATCCGGAAGGTATGCAGGTCGAACCGAGGCGAGAAGGGTAAGTACATCAAGATCATCATCTCACTACTGAATGCACCTTCAGCTGCTGTAATTTATGAGTGTGCCGGGACATTGGTGTCCCTCTCGTCCGTCCCGACGGCAATACGGGCTGCCGCCAATACATATTGCCAACTCCTCCCTTCGGAACATTGATGAGGTTGTGCTTTTGCTGAAGAAGGACGTGGTGGTGAACACCTTCCCCGCGTCCAGCTCCACCCCTATCAGAATGCACGTTCCGAACGTCAGCGTCGACACCACCACCGGCAGGCTCCACATGACAATAATGTTGCGGTTCAACGGCAAGGGCGGCATCTGCTACAACCCATCTTCCATCCGACCACTGCTGAACCCGCGACCTCCTGCATTTCTCCTCCAGATAGGGCCTTACGAGCCACCAAAACCCAACTTCCGGCTAGCTTTGATTCCGGCAGCGACCTATATGGCAGCATCTCCTCCGGGTTGTCTCCAACCACATTCGTCTCTCCTCCAGATCCCACTTTTTTTTTAACGGCTTCTTCCGATGTGAACTCCTGGCTCGGTGTCTGCTTCGGCCTCTCCAGCTCTTGTTTTTGCGGAGAGCAGCGATTTTGCTGCTGCTGCTCTTTTTTTTTTTATGGTGAAAAATATATCTCTTCAAATGCCCCCTCAGGAATTATGCCGCCGTGGGCCACTTGTAAAGGCGTGATTCCTGACATGTTGTTTGGCAGGCTTCTCTTGACTCATGGCGTAATAAGTTTTTTTTTTTTTTTTAATATGGGCCATATATATCACAATTCTTTCTCTCAAGCAAAACACAGAGAAGAAACTGAGGGGCTCCTGGAAGCTTTGACTGAATGATTTCGAACATCTTATCGACCCTAACAGTAGGTGGAGCACGCCTAAATTGAGGATTCTCTTCAAAGTAATCAAATGGTTCTGCAATGACAATGCCTTTCATCGCCCCACATTTGTGCAGATCACGAGCAAGAGACCGAACATCGCAGCGAGCAGAAAAGTTCACAATAGCCCATCTTTCTATTGTTGAAATTCCATCGACCATTTCTAGGAAAGAATTCATCATTGCCAACTTTTAACTTTGGTGCATTCAAGACACGGCCTTCTTCTTGAGTGAAGTTACCATTGATCGAAACACCGCATGCCTTCAACATTGCATCAGCACCATAGTTGCTGCTTCTTGATGCATTACTTAAAGTTTGTATCATTTCTTGTGGTTTCTGTTGTGATTCTTCAACCAGTGATGATCTTTGCAAAGTTGATAGAGATTTAGTATACCTTTGCAATGAAACCAGAGAGCAGAGCTCGACAGGATAGTAAGTGGGGCGTCTAAGCTCAATGTACCGATAGTTAACATAATAGTCTCAATGGTTTGAGATGGGCTATCGCTTCTTCCATTTTTCTGTTTCAAAGTAAATATTTGCTGGTTGTATGGAAGCTCACTTAGCCCTACAATTCCATATTTGAGGGTCTTGTCTTCACCCTCAGATTCTTCAGAGTTCTCTTTGCCTTTCCCCAATCAATTTCACCATGATTTCTAACATTTTGATTAGCCATCAGAAATTCATCAACAGGGCCAGGCCTTATAGTCATTGTAGTAGACACATCAATATTTAGAGACAAGCACCCCTTTGACTGGTTCGGAAGCTAGAATGAAAACCGCGATAACCCAAAACTCCACCTCCAATGTCAACAAAGTTACTAGGATCATTGTGAAAAAATGACTGACGAACCAGAAGGCAACCCTGCTTTGCAGCATGCTGCCTTAGGATTATATCTAGAACCCTTAAGGCTTCTTGAGAACTTTAGGAATCGTGTCCTCGCAAAGCGTTTGCAATAACTTTCATTGGAATTTTGGCAGCAAAACGTATCTCAACTTTGAAAGTCTTGGTTTGATACGATCGCCTTTGCCTTCAATAGGTTTACCATCTTCATAAGATAGAGAAACCTTTCCGCCCAGTGTCAGACCTTGCCACTGGAACTCGATTCATTGAGACCTTTTTCGCGCTTGGGGGTATGACAGGTGGGGTGGCGGCAAAGCCTTTTCCTCAGCCTCCGTCTTCGCAAGAAACTGAGAAGAACGGGAAAATCCCCCCCCCCCACTTTTTTTTTTTTGACAACTTCCTTAGTTGTCGAAATATCTGATGATGATGCTCATGGCGGGGAGAATTTGACATTGATAGAGCCGTTACCTATTTCTCCTGCTGATGTAGTGAACTCCATTCGAGTTTTGAAGGAGTCCCTTCCTTCTACGAGGGAGGCTGTAGAGATTCTTTTGATATATGACTTTCTTTGTAATTTCATGGATAGTATCTTTTTAAGTAATTCCCATTCACGGTTGCCTTCATTTGATTTACGCAATTAACAACTTCATATGTGCCATTGCCATGGACCCTCTCAATGATGTAAGGCCCTTCCCATTTAGGCTCGAATTTGCCGGTAAGTTTGCCCCCGACCATAAGTTCCGTGCGTAGCTTTAGCACCAAATCCCCTTTTTTGAATGAGCGATGCCTCACGACTTTGTTGTATGCTTCGACCATTCGAGCTTGATAGAGTTCGATCCGTTGTCGTGCTTGAACTCGTTTCTCATCTAGTGCCTCGAGCTCGTCGAAGTGAAGTTTGGCTTGTTGTTCAATAGTTAACCCAGAATGGATGGCAACCCTCAAAGATGCTAACTGAATTTCCACTGGTAAAACTGCTTCCGTGCCAAAGAGTAATGAATATGGTGTCGCTCCCGTTGCAGTTCGATGTGTGGTTCTGTAGGCCCACAATGCTTCGGGTAACCTCTCGTGCCAATCACGCTTATTTTTCACAGTGGTCCTTTTGAGGATTCGAATAATATTTTTGTTGAATGCCTCTGCTTGACCATTCCCTTGTGGGTAATAAGGTGATGAGAACACTTTCTTGATTCTAAACTTTTGGCATAATTGATTTACTTTATCGTTTTTGAATGACGTGCCATTATCTAAGGTGATTTGATAGGGAACACCAGAACGGTAGATGATTTTGTGCTTGATAAATTCAACCACCTCTTGTGCTCGGACTCTCTTGTAAGCTTTAGCTTCTGCCCATTTGGAGAAATAATCCGTAGCGGCTAAAATATATAAGTGTCCTCTAGATGATGACGGGTTTATCAGACCGATAATATCAAAACCCCACCAAGAGAAAGGCCACGAAATAGGTGCTGGAGACATTACTGAAGCAGGAATATGATAAATATCTCCATGCATTTGGCAGGCTTCACAGGATTTTGCAAAATTGATGGAGTCTTGGACCATTGTGGGCCAATAATAGCCCAACGTTTTGATCCTATGATAAAGACGACGTCCAGATTGGTGGGCGCCGCACTCGCTGGAGTGCGTCTCTTGAAGGACTTGACAGATATCATTACCGTTAATACAGCGAAGCCAAAGCCCATCAAAAGCAATCCGATACAAACTATCTAGAAACACGGTATATCGCAAAACAGCCTTTCTCAGTGACTTCCTTGCACTTGGATCATCTGGTTCAATACCATATTTGAGGTAATTGATGATGGGGATGCGCCAATCATCATTGTTTGTAGTTACCTCGAATACGCACCGTCCAATTTGATTTACTTGGAGCTCTTCACCATCTTCTATTCTTTGTACTCGAATTGTCATGTCATCAAGCTCATTAAAGGCGAGAATACTGGCCAACTTTGATAGTGCATCAGCAACTACATTTTCTGACCGAGGAACATGCTCAACTGAAACCATTTCGAATTTTGCCAATAAAGTTTGAGCTTTGTCATAATATTTTCGCAAATGGGGCTGATGTACTTCGTATTGATTATTTAACTATTTGATAACCAATTCAGAGTCCCCAAATATTCGCACAAATAAAATATCTGATTGCAAAAGAAGTTCCATGCCGATGAGTAAGGCCTCGTACTCAGATTCATTATTTGTTGTACTTCTTCCAAGAAAATATGAGTGCGGGAATAAGTCTTTATGAGGGGAGACTTCGACAATTCCAACACCAGCTCCGGATGGCTTGGAAGCGCCATCGAAATACATTTGCCACATTGGATCATCATTTGCGTAGAAAACCTTCTCATCAGGTAGGTTTTCTAAGATGGGAAATTCTTCTTCAAGAGGATGGGCTGCTAGGAAATCTGCCAATACTTGCCCTTTTACTGCCTTTCGTGGCACATATTTGATATCAAACTCAGATAGCAGAAGTGACCATTTTGCTAGGCGTCCTGAAAGCATTGGTCTAGTGATCAAGAACTTGAGGGGATCAGCCTTCGATATAAGTATAATCTGATGCGCGAGGAAGTAATGTCTTAGCTTTTGTGCCACAAAAACCAATGCTAGACAAATCTTCTCGATCGAGGAATAATTGCATTTAGCTTGCAATAATCGTCGACTGAGATAATAGGCGGCTTGTTCTTTGCCTTGGGCATTTTCTTGTGCGAGCAATGCCCCCAGTGATTGTGGGTTGGCAGCAATATAGAGAATGAGCGGCTTTCCTTTTACTGGAGTTGTCAAAACAGGAGGATTTTGCAGCAATTCTTTGATGGCTTCAAAGGCCTGTTGGCATTTCGCGTCCCATTGAAAAGTTGCATCTTTTCTCATTAACTTGTGAAAGGGTTGGCAGCGGCCGGACAAGTTGGAGATGAAACGCCGGATATACGACAATTGGCCTTGCAAACTCCTAAGTTCTCTGAGGTTTCGTGGAGGCGGCATATTTTGAATTGCTTCCGTTTTGAGTGGATCGACTTCGATTCCCCTTTGGCGGATTATGAACCCGAGGAATTTCCCAGATGATACTCCGAATGCACATTTGAGAGGATTCATCTTGAGATCATACTTTCTTAGGCGCAAGAATACCGATCTCAAATCTTCTTTATGCTTATTGTGACCTTCAGATCTTACAACCAGGTCATTGACATAGCACTCAACATGTTTGTGTAACATATCATGAAATATATTTTGCATAGCCCTTTGATAAGTTGCGCCAACATTCTTAAGACCAAAAGGCATGACTTTGTAGCAAAAGACACCCATCGGTGTTCGAAATGCTGTTGCGGCTTCATCTGCTGGAGCCATCTTGATTTGATTATATCCCGAATATCCATCCATAAAGGAGAACGTGTCGTACAGAGCTGTGCTGTCGATTAGCACATCAGTGAAAGGAAGAGGAAATTCATCTTTAGGGCATGCTTCGTTTAGATCTCGAAAATCTACGCAAATGCGGATCTGCCCGTTTTTCTTTTTGACAGGAACAATGCTAGAAATCCATTTTGGAAATTTGATTTCCCGAATGAATTCAGCATCAATGAGTTTTCAACTTCCTTGATGATTTGTTCTTCGAGCTTTGGTCAAAATCTTCTCGGAGCTTGCTTGACTGGCTTTTTATCCCGCGTAATATGCAGATGGTGCATTGCAATCGCGGGGTTGAGACCCGACATTTCAGAATACCCCCAAGCAAAAACATCTTTGAATTCACTTAAAAGCTGCCTCAATGCCGCCTTTTCTTTTTCGGCCAGGTTTTTGGCAATAAAGATGGGTCTCGGGTTCTTCTCAGTCCCGAGATTGAATTCCTCAAGTACGTCAATAGTAGGCTGCCCTCCATCCTCAATCGCAGGTGGAGCGTCCTCTGGTTCCATTAATGCCTCTTCATCATTGTTGGAGTCATTACTTGTGGAGACACAGTAGGTGGTGGCGAAGTTGCCGTCTTCTTCTTCTTTATACCCGAGGCCAAGTCGTTTGTTTTCCTTTTGATAACCAGGGGGTCTTTCGGATAACGGGATAGGGATGTCACTTCCGAGGCCTGATAAATGTGGTTCATCGGGATAGAACCCCATCAAATCCATAATTTTCTTGCTTTCTTTGCTATAGCGATGGAAATCCCATTTCTTGAGCTTAGCCGTGGGCAAACAAGAGGATTTGTTAGGGCTACCGTAAACCTTGCCATATTGCTTTATGAAATGTTTTTGGGCAAATTTTTCATCTTGAGGTTCTTGCACACTTGGAGCAGATACATTAAACCCCACGAGCATTGCTAAAACCTCATCGAGCGTTTCCTTAGGTTTTTGATTTTGGTGAGCGGCCTCAGTGGCCATTCCGTCACTCTCACAGCAAAGTGACTTGGCTTCCTCATTGGCCTGATTCCGGAATATCCGAAGAGCTTCCAGATCCACCTCAAACCTAGGGAAATTGGCTCGAGGCGGTTTAGCAACCTTTTTCAGGACTTCGAGGTCCAAGTAGAACCGTGATCCTGCAGCAGTGTTGCTATAGCTGGTAGGAGGTGGTATGGTTGCCCCCTGTCGTTGTCGTGGTAGTGGATGTACTGGATTGAGGCTCATATTTTCAAATTTGGTTTGAAATTGAGCCCTTGGTTCTGTCGTTCCTCGTCCATGACCTTGACCTTCCATTTTCTCACCCTTTGAGAATATGTCTGTGCTTACTGGGGCGGGGGGAGCCTGAGATACCTCCTGCTGACCTTCGCGTGTGGTCGCTTCAACTGCTTTTATCGATGTGTTGACAGCAGATGCCAAGTCATAATACTTAGCATCAGAGTAAAATGATTCCGCCGTTGCGAATGGTTTATGGTCAGCAAAAATCCTTTTTTCGACTCCATCCTTGCAGTACTTGAAGCATTGGTGCACCGTTGATGCGATGATCTTATTACTGTGGAGCCAAGGCCTTCCTAACAGTAAGTTATATGAGGTCGGGGCATTAATCACAAAGCACGGGATTTCGGTGCAGAAATGTTCTATGCTTAGTTCCAACTCAATCAGGCCCATGGCCTTTTGAGTCCCTTGATTAAACCCGTGAATCACCACGCTAGTGTCTTTTAACGATGATGGAGAAATTCCGATCCTTCTGAGTGTTCGAAGGGGCAGGATATTAATTGCAGACCCGACATCGATCATGATTCTATTGACCAGTTCACCGCCCAGGTTGCCCGTAACATATAAAGGTCGATTGTGATTAATGTCTCCAAGCAACATATCCTCATCAGTGAATGAAATGACCTCATCACATTCGGCGACGTCGACCAGGTAAGCAAGACGGACATTTTCATCTGTCAGAGCACTCATCAGTGCGTCCCTGGCTTCTTGCGATAATTGCAAGGCGTCGTAAATACTGAGTCGAGCAGGGAGTCGCTTCAAGTGTTCAAGCACATCATAGCTTACTGAGGTTTTCCCCTGATTGGCTGGTATGTGCTGTTCTGGCTGAGTACGACTTTCTTGTGCCGGGGCTTTACCCTTGTTTTCTGGTGTAATTCGACCAGATCGAAGAATTTCCAGAACATCCTCTTCAACTTGCACCATATTGGAAGAGGCAGAGTCCTGAATGTTTGTAGCCAATGTTCGTAGTACATCTGAGAAAAATGGCTGTATTTTTTGGATTTCAGGAAAATACCCACTCATTGACTTGATGCACTGATGAACCATGATTTCTTCTTTATCGAATTTTTAGTTGATTATTCTGCAGTTTATCCATCTCAAAATGTAGTCGTACTGAGATTCTCCTGATAGGGGGTGCATGACTTCTATCATCTCTGGGGGGAACTCTATCTCATATTCGTGGAATTTCAGGATAAACATATCAACGAACTCTTCCCAAGAACCAAATGCTTCTTCGGGGAGCGAGGAAATCCAGAGAAGAGCACAACTGTCATGGGCCAAGCTTAAAACAAAGTGCTCGAGTGCAAACTCTTCTGTTTGCCCCATTTGACAGACTGCCAACGAATAATCAAATAAGTGCGGCAACGCGTACTTATGATTCTCGTGGAATAACTGAATATGCGGCCAATCATAGCTTAACTCCCTAGTTAAGAAAGGAAACACTCGAAGAATGGGCGCATCGTTTAACTGCAGTACGTGCAGAACTTGGAGTTGATTTGTCCTCCCAAAACCTTCAGCGTCGCTAAAAATTACCTCTTGTTTGAAGCCTTCGTTGCTGACCCATCGGATTGCCTTTGTGAAAGTTTTGGCTCCAAAGGTCTTGTACCCGTTGTCAGTCGGAGGGCATACTGCATCCGAAAGATACTTCGTGACCATTTCAGGTTCAGGCAACCATATAGCCAAGGGGTCGCTCCATGTACTGTCTCTGAGATAATTTACATAATGAGCAGTGGATTCTTGACCGTATTGTATTTCCCTCAAGTAATTACTAGGGAACTGCTCTCTTTGTCTTGACAGGAAGCGGACCAAGAACGCATCTATCAAGATGACCCACTCGGTAATTTCTTCGATATGATTATCTTGGTACCAAGACATCACTGATTCCCCCAGTGAGTACCGGAAGTATTCCACTCTGGTTTCCCAAGATGCTGGCAAAAGTCGAGATTCTCGCAAATACGTGATGATGTGGTTTACCGGTGACATCCCAACTTCAAACTTGGTGTAGTTAGGGATAAGCACCGAGGCAGTTCTTCGCCGCTTTGCAGGCTTGGACGCAGATGCATTTATATGATAACAAGTTTCAGTTTCTCCGTTGTTGCTATCTAGGTCCCAAAATAGACCATTCTCACATGGAGTTGTATTTGGTAACTCCTCGAGAATGTATCTTTCTTTTTCTGGTCGAGGTGATCTTCCAGCAAGCCGTTGATAGAATGGGAGTAGCAACTCGGGCTGCAAAAAGTCCATGATCATGAATGGTTGCACCTGTGAGGATTGCCTCAAATGCCTTGAGAAGAAAGGGAGAATGGCCTTATCCCTTATTCTTTTGTCTTTTCTGCATAAATCTTTGAGACATCTTTTTGTCCGTCTTAGGCTTGGTGGTTTTCGAACCACTTCCCAATCACCCTTTTCTGCTATCTCAATTGTCACAACATTTGATGAAGCTTGCGCTGGAGGAATGAGTTTTATAACCCCCTTGTCGATGTAATCTTGCAATATTGCTTGGAGATCCCAACACTTCTTAGTGGGGTGACCGACATATCGGTGGTAAATGCAATATCGCTGATGAGAAGTGTGTCCAACTTCTTCTGGCCTTTTTGGGGCGGGCAACTCGAATAGCCCGGTCGACATGAGGTGTTGGAATAGCGTCTCCACATCATCTTCCCCGAAGGCGTATTGGATTTCCTCTCTTCGGAAGGGTTTTGCAGGCTGCTTTTTTGCGGGCGGCTTTGCTTTATCCGGCTGCTTCTTAACCTCTGTAGTGTTTGCAGAGGTCTCTCCAGTTTTCTTCTTCTTGAACATAGTAGTTGTGGATGACTCCTTCTTCCAGGCTTTTTGCTGAGACAACAAATATTCTTTTCGACAAGCTTCTGTAGCTAGGGCCTGAAATGTACTTAGTTGTTCATTCATCAGCAACGAGATTTCCGTCTTGATGCCATTTCGGCAAAGATTGACCTTCATTGCTTGAGATAGGGATGCTTGACATCGGTTAGCGGCCCTTTGCCATCTAGTGATGTAGACTTCAACCGGCTCGTCCTTCTTTTGGGACAAGGTAGATAATTCCGATAGTTGTACTTCTCGTGTAGTATCAACGAATCGAGAGGTAAACATTTCTTTCATCTCTTCCCATGTTCGAACTGAGCCGGTTGGGAGAGATATGTACCACTGGAAAGCATCACCAGAAAGAGTATTGGGAAACATTCGAAGACAAAAATTCGAATGGTGCGCCCAATTGCCCATGGCATAGTGGAATGATGCCAAGTGCTTTAACGCGCTCCCAGTCCCATCGAATTGGATCTTTGGTGGCTTCAAATCTCTAGGTAGCAGCTCCACTTCAACCTCTGGGGGATAAGGCCTGTTGATTGTCGTTGTAGGGACCCCAGTGAGTTGAGGTGCCTGTCGACGAAGGCATTCGGCCACAAGCTGATGTACCATCTCCTTTTGTGCAATAAACCTGGGTGGAGACCCCATGGGTGTGTTTACCCGCGCGTCTTGCATTCGAGGGGTATTGATACGTAGGTTATTGAACTGCAGAAAGCCTTGTTCCAAATCTACATTTTCATCTTCCTCGGTCTGCTGCCTAATTGGTTTCTCGGGCTGATGGACTGATTGACGGTTCCTTAGTGATGGTGGTTGATGGGAACCTGATGTCTTGTTGTCTTGAGTTTCCATAGCCCGTTTCATACTCTTAATCTCCTCCCAGAGGTCATGAATGAGCTGAGACTTGGGTGTAAGGACCTCTTCTTCTTCGCCCACCATGTAAGAGGCTTCAAATTGACCTCTTGGGAGGGCGGCCCTGATCCCTTCAGGATGAGAGAGGCTACAGAATGGCGGTGTAATGGGCATTGCGGCTGCCCTTGACCGGGTTAACATCTCCGATGCTTTGGAAGTGCTTGGCTGGGTGAGGTCCACCATGTTGACTTCTGTCGTCTGGAGGAGACGTCTCCTCCTTTTAGCTTCTCTCTTGGGGTGCGGCATCCGGTGCTTTTCTCGAGACGGGGCCACGACAGGCGCATAAGTCATATCCTCCCTCAGTCTGATCAATGAGGCGAATTGATTTTTGTGTATAAAATCAGGGATCAGCCTGAGCACCGAACGTGGATACGTCGTATGGCGCCTCTAGGGATACTGCCACCCGCTAAAGAGTCTTGGCTTTTGAGGCACTCTCAATTTGCGAGTGTTCTGTAGTAGCTTCTTTTGCGGCCTACCCCTTTGTCGGGGGTGTGAGAACAGCCTATGCCTTGGTCCTAGTGGCAGTGGTGGTGAAGCCTTCAAGTTTAAACGGGAAGTTATTTTCCCGAACTGCTTTTTCTGCTGCGCTTTTCTCCTTGGTTTCCTTGATGCATGATGAGGAACCGTCAATATGTTGGCAGTCTCATAGTGACCTGGAGATTTGACTTTAGCTTGTGAGCTAGATGGAGCATCGGTTAACTGATGGGGCGAATGCGTCGGGTTAGGGATGACAAATCGCAAGGTGCCTAAACCGGATCGGACAACAATAGGTCCTTGCGGCTTGAATTGGTCATCCCCTCCATCGGCCAATGAAGCATCCAGTTGAGAAAACTTGGTCTGTCTTCTTGACTTCTTCCGCTCTTGGGTATCACCTTGGCTAGGTCGGGGGGCTAGGTCAACAACCCTTGAGGCAACCCAACCGAATTGGCGAGTGATGGTGCATCGAACAGGATTTGGCACAGTTTTGCTCCCTTTTCGGGGAACACTGGCTTCTGGTCGGCTAGTTGGCGCTAGCCGAGTTGCAGTAGATTGTCTCGCAGACCTTTTCATGGAACGGGACTGCAAAACAGGTTGTCCTGCAGGCTGTTGTGCTGCTGGTTGGGCTGGTGCAGCAAGCCGGTGGGCGGACTTCTTGGCATAGTCTGACTGTCGAGCAGGCGGGCCCATTCGGATGGGCGCTTGCAGAGACTTTGTTGGTTGAATAGGAGTGGTCTTCGAGCCTTGAACAACAAAAGGCTCCTTGAGTAGTGCAGATCGGTCTCTTCTTTGCTTGATCGCTGCAGGAGAGTAGTCAACGTGTCGATAGACGCGGTGCTCCGGCTTCTCTGGTACACGAATAAAATGATGCGGGATAGCCGCATCCATGTGGTCTGGCTCAGAAATGACAAAACCACCATTAGGCAAAAAACCAAAAGCCATCGAATGTGCCATGAAATCTGCAAAGGAGCATTTCAGAGTGTTAACAGTGAAAAATTAAATAAGCATATAAAGACCATAGTTTTCAGCTCTTAAAGATGAAGGGAGAATGTTTCACGTCGGGTTCACCATTTGTTCCGGCCTCGTGAGAAAAATATCATAACTTGTTTCATTCAGTTGATTTTTGGTTGAATGTAAAATTATTTCCCTGCGGCTTTGAGAATAAATGCTTAATTAATTTCCCCAACAAAATTTTAAAGCATCCAATTCTTTAACCGAGTCCGAAAAGTACATCAAAGAAATATTTTGCATTGTGTTCCACATTCTGATTTTACATCTCTAACGAGAAAACCCTTGATTAAAAGAGCTGAATACAATGATCCAAAAAAAAATGCTTAATAATAATGAAGTGCGTAGAAGATCCTTCTACGTCTTTACAAGTGCACGAAAAATCGTGTCTAACAAAAATATAAAGATAAATGAGTACACTTCGCCCCGCGCCGTGACTCGAATGTGAGGTATATGACGCCACGCGCCATATCTTAAATATGAAGTACATGACGCCGCGCGCCATGACTTAAATATGAGGTACATGACACCACGCGCCATGACTTAAATGTGAGGTACATGACGCCACGCGCCATGTCTTAAATGTGAGTTTACGCTTAGTCCGTCGACCAGCGATGACTTGGTTTTGGGAACTAGTGAGGGGCCCGCGGCTACACTAGTGACCCTACACAGCAAACTAAGTGCGCTCTTAGCTTCTGGATTTACACAGCAGACCAGCGTGTCCCGCTTTCAGCTTCTGTATTTATACAAGAAACCAGCGTCTCCCGCATTCAGCCTCTGGATTTACACAGCAGACCAGCGTGTCCCGCTTTCAGCTTCTGTACTTATACAAGAAACTAGCGTCTCCCGCTTTCAGCCTCTGGATTGAACAATTGGGTGGTTTTACCAAGAAATGGATTCAACCGAATTTAAAAAGTATGTTTGGGTCATTTTTGACCAATTAAAAAGGTTTGGGCCCAACTGGGCTTGTTGAAAAGAGTTTGGGCCTTCTTGGTCTTTTTGGAGGATTTTAAGCTATCTCAGGCTTTTTGGAGAGTTTTGAGCCTATTGAGGCGTTTTGAAGAGTTTTGAGCCTATTAAGGCTTTTTGGAGGGTTTTGGGTCATCTTGGGCTTTTTGGAGATTTTTAGGCCATCATGGG
Organism: Annona cherimola; assembly: GCA_030490835.1. Lineage (NCBI taxonomy): Eukaryota > Viridiplantae > Streptophyta > Magnoliopsida > Magnoliales > Annonaceae > Annona > Annona cherimola. The sequence continues at coordinate 49,656,785 of CM059973.1, read as the reverse complement.
CTTTTTGAAAAGTTTTGAGCCACCTTGGGCTTGCTCGGACATTAAGGCTCGGATTGAGTGAAGAGGTCATCATTTTTTTTTTTAATATATATATATATGTATATATATAATAGAAAGGTACTTAGCCTTGCGTATCAACTTAACCCACTGTTTGGGGAGTATCTATTCAGGCAAAAGTATATGAAAATTCTTTTTTATAATATATATATTTTTGAAAGTTTAAATATATATATATATATTTTTTGGGGCCCGTGGGGCAAATACATATATATTTTTTTGAAGGCCCGCGGGACAAGATATTCATTTTTGGAGGCCCGCGGGGCATTTATATAATTTTAGAAATCAAAATCTTTGTTTTTGGATGCCTTTGAATATATAGGTATATATAGATATATATATATATAATATACACATATATATTTTTGAAGGAGAAAATATACTTAACCCGTGTGTCAATTCAACCCGCTAGTCGGGGAGTATCCACGTTGGGAAAAGTAGTTTTTGAAAATAATATATATGTATATACAGATATATATATATATAATATACACATATATATTTTTAACGGAGAAAATATACTTAACCCGTGTGTCAATTCAACCCGCCAATCGGGGAGTATCCACGTTAGGAAAAGTAGTTTTTGAAAATAATATATATGTATATATAGATATATATATATAATATACACATATATATTTTTAACGGAGAAAATATACTTAACCCGTGTGTCAATTCAACCCGCCAGTCGGGGAGTATCCACGTTGGGAAAAGTAGTTTTTGAAAATAATATATACGTATATACAGATATATATATATAAAATATACACATATATATTTTTAACGGAGAAAATATACTTAACCCGTGTGTCAATTCAACCCGCCAGTCGGGGAGTATCCACGTTGGGAAAAGTAGTTTTTGAAAATAATATATACGTATATACAGATATATATATATATAAAATATACACATATATATTTTTAACGGAGAAAATATACTTAACACGTGTGTCAATTCAACCCGCCAATCGGGGAGTATCCACGTTGGGAAAAGTAGTTTTTGAAAAGAATATATATGTATATATAGATATATATATATATGATATACACATATATTCTTAAAGGAGAAAATATACTTAACCCGTGTGTCAATTCAACCCGCCAATCGGGGAGTATCCACGTTGGGAAAAGTAGTTTTTGAAAATAATATATATGTATATATAGATATATATATATATATATATAATATACACATATATATTTTTAAAGGAGAAAATATACTTAACCCGTGTGTCAATTCAACCCGCCAGTCGGGGAGTATCCACGTTGGGAAAAGTAGTTTTCGAAAATAATATATATGTATATATAGATATATATATATATAATATACACACATATATTTTTAAAGGAGAAAATATACTTAACCCGTGTGTCAATTCAACCCGCCAGTCGGGGAGTATCCACGTTGGGAAAAGTAGTTTTCGAAAATAATATATATGTATATATAGATATATATATATAATATACACATATATATTTTTAAAGGAGAAAATATACTTAACCCGTGTGTCAATTCAACCCGCCAGTCGGGGAGTATCCACGTTGGGAAAAGTAGTTTTTTTTTAAATGATATATATGTATATATAGATATATATATATATAATATAAGAAAGAAACTCTCCTCTTTTTTTTTAACTAAAAGAAAAAAATAATAATAATAATAATATCTGGAGAACTCACGTTCTCTCTTCTTTGAGCGCGGGAGAGCTCCCTTTCCCCGTCTCCGTTGTGTTTTTTCGTCGTTCTCCCTTTTATCGAATGAAAGGGCCAAGGGCCTCTATTTATAGGCGACTCGGCAGCTGTGAGCGTTCCCGCAGAACTTCGTGGCCGCGGAAAAGCGTTGCCGCGGAACTTCGTTGCCACGGAACTGCATTGGCAGGGGATTTCACTGCCGCGGAACTATAGCCATGCTGAACTAAGCATTTTCGCGGAACTCCATTTGCTTGGGCGCCAAGCTACACTTGTGCGGAACCGAATTCACGCGGAACCTCTCTCCCCGGAAATTGCACTCAAAACTCCGACTTCCGACCTCTCTCTCCCCTGTCTCCAAAACAAAGAAAACCGTACTTCTATAGCAGAATATTCCTTGAATCCTCCTAATAACTTCCAGATCTAAATCTCATTTCCGGAACGCCGTCGGCCGCAGTCGTCGAAGATGGAGAAATCGTCAAGCCTCCTAATCTACTTCGACAAGGCGGCGCCCGCCCTCGCCAACGAGATCAAGGAAGCCCTGGAAGGCAACGACGTCGAGGCGAAGATCGAAGCGCTGAAGAAAGCGATCATGCTCCTTCTGAACGGCGAAACCCTCCCGCAGCTGTTCATCACCATCGTCCGCTACGTCCTCCCCTCCGAAGACCACACCGTCCAGAAGCTCCTCCTCCTCTACCTGGAATAATTGAGAAAACCGACTCCAAGGGCCGCGTCCTCCCGGAGATGATCCTCATCTGCCAGAACCTTCGCAACAACCTCCAGCACCCCAACGAATACATTCGCGGCGTCACGCTCCGGTTCCTCTGCCGCCTCAACGAGGCCGAGATCATTGAGCCGTTGATCCCCTCCGTGCTGCAGAACCTCGAGCACCGCCACCCCTTCATCCGCCGGAACGCGATTCTGGCGGTGATGTCGATCTACAAGCTCCCGCAGGGCGAGCAGCTGCTAGCCGATGCCCCCGACGTGATCGAGCGGATGCTGGGCTCCGAGCAGGACCCCTCGGCGAAGAGGAACGCCTTTCTGATGCTTTTCACTTGCGCGCAAGACCGCGCTGTCAACTACCTCCTCTCCAGTGTCGACAATGTGCCCGAGTGGAATGAGCTGCTTCAGATGGTTGTGCTGGAACTGATCCGGAAGGTATGCAGGTCGAACCGAGGTGAGAAGGGTAAGTACATCAAGATCATCATCTCACTACTGAATGCACCTTCAGCTGTTGTAATTTATGAGTGTGCCGGGACATTGGTGTCCCTCTCGTCCGCCCCGACGGCAATACGGGCTGCCGCCAATACATATTGCCAACTCCTCCCCTCGGAACATTGATGAGGTTGTGCTTTTGCTGAAGAAGGACGTGGTGGTGAACACCTTCCCCGCGTCCAGCTCCACCCCTATCAGAATGCACGTTCTGAACGTCAGCGTCGACACCACCACCGGCAGGCTCCACATGACAATAATGTTGCGGTTCAACGGCAAGGGCGGCATCTGCTACAACCCATCTTCCATCCGACCACTGCTGAACCCGCGACCTCCTGCATTTCTCCTCCAGATAGGGCCTTACGAGCCACCGAAACCCAACTTCCGGCTAACTTTGATTCCGGCAGCGACCTATATGGCAGCATCTCCTCCGGGTCGTCTCCAACCACATCCGTCTCTCCTCCAGATCCCACTTTTTTTTTAACGGCTTCTTCCGATGTGAACGCCTGGCTCGGTGTCTGCTTCGGCCTCTCCAGCTCTTGTTTTTGTGGAGAGCAGCGATTTTGCTGCTGCTGCTCTTTTTTTTTATGGTGAAAAATATATCTCTTCAGTGGACAAGGAGTCCCCCTTGACGTTGCCAAGTCGGAAGGTCCAGCGTTAAGGATAGAAAGGAACATGTCATGGAAAAATGTTTCCCGTGCTAGCGTACCCTCACATGAAAGATAATGTCATCAATGGAAATGATGCATTTGCACATCCAATGTTTATTAAATATTTATGAAATGTGTATGAATTATTTATGAAAAGGTTTTACTCCACAGGTAGTTGATCACTTGATAAGTGTCTCTACTGAAGGGAGAAAAATGCTTTTAAATAAATATGCCTTCAAATGAATTGCCTGAAAAATACATGCTTGATTATTGAGTTTCGACTCACATTTTTATTTTCCAAACCCAAAGACAGGCGAAAGAAAGGGCATGGCGAAGGAGCAAATGCAAGATCATTAAAGAAATAGAAAAACATTAGCACTTTTATGTTATGCAAACTTATGTTGAATGGATGTAATTACTTTGTTGTTTTATGTTGGCAACTATGATAATAGATGCATTGACATCTGATTTATGTGAAAGTTGAAATGTCTTTTGATCATCATGCCTTGCTATGTGATGACTAGTTGGAGATGACTTAGATATGCATGAGATGAAAATATGAGGAATTAAACTCCTATGAAAATATATTTAATTCGATAAATATCGGTTAAAACCCGCCGTGTGACAGGGAAAGAATCCTGATCACGTTTACCAATCAAAAACGATCCCGAGGTAAGGCTCAGGATGTGATGCTCAGTTTTGGGGCGCCACATCCCATTCTTAGTGGCTTTTTCTTTTTGATTTCTGAACTAGCTAGTTGTATTAACCTATCCTTGTATACACATGCGTACACAGAGTTTTGCAAAACAACTAGCTAAGAAATTCTTTGTTGCTGACCTTGAAATTGAACATTCTTTTAGAAGAAGAATTTGTGAGTACAAAAAGCAGCAATCCTCTCAAGAAATCATGGTCGAATGCAATAATCAAAGCCTTCCACGGCAAGAGTAGAAAGAAGCCCAGGCTGAGAACAACAATCTGCTAAGAAGGATTACCCTAACTAATCAGAACCGTCTAAATCCACAAGGATTTCAATCATGCATAGGGAACTCGAGATTGGTGTAAGAAACTTTGAACTCAAGCTGGGGTTTATTCAAATCGATCAACAGGACTAATTTGTAAGACTACTCTTTTAAAAACCTAATATATACATCACCAAATTGTTGCGGCTATGCAACACAATTAAAGTACAAGAAATCCCACTTGAGGTAATTTGCCTTCAACTCTTCCCATTTTCTCTTCATTACAAGGCAAGCTAGTGGTTTTATTCTATATCACCCGACACTTTCAACACATGGGATGAGCTCTCTACTGCTTTCTTAGAGAAATTCTTTCCACTAATGAAAACTAAGAAAATCAAGGGGATGACGGTGAGACCCTATAAGATGCATGGGAAAGAATGAAAGACATGCAGCACAAGTGTCCACATCACGACATCTCTTAAGATGATATCATTGAAAATTTCTTCAATGGATGTAATAGACTGACTTGGAGTGCTGTCAATTCAGCTACCAAAGGCCGATTCATACAGCTTACAGACGAGGAGGCTCTCGAACTTAATAATTTGACCCTCTATGATTCTCAATACGACAACATGAGAGGACCTTCTCGATAAGGTAATGTATGTGATGTTGAATCCATGAATTCTATTCATGGTAAACTGGACTAGTTACTGTAGCAAAAGAAGCTAGATACCACAGACAGAGGCATGTCTACTTCACAACAAATTTTGTGCAAGATTTATGGAGCATCACACTACATGTCTAATTGTAGCTTTGCTATCCAGGACACCACAAGCGAGCAAGCCCATGCAATCAACAACTAATATAATACTCTCATGTATGGTAATCTATACTCTAACACTTACAACCCTGGATGGAGAAACCACCCCAACTTCTCTTGGTTGAATCAGCCAAAGACTGAAACCTATGCCCAAAATAACGAACCACCCAGTTTTCCAAGAAGACCTCTCAACCCACCTACTTAACTAGCCTTACCTGCATCACCTCAAGCACAACCGCTGAGTCCATGCTAGAAAATATTATTCTTATGCTCAAGAAAAATGACGAAAGAATGTACCAAATGCAAACCCACATCAAATTACTTGAAAATTCACCACCTCATCCGATAGAGACTATGACAAACTTCTTGGCCAACCCAAAGTAAATCATAGGGAATAAGTGCAGACAGTCACTTTGCAAAGTGGAAAGCAGCGCAAACCATCTTAACACCTCAAAATGATGCTAAAAAGGAGTTCGAGCAGGTACAGAAGCGGTGATGGAGAAGTTGTACGTCTCGCCACCTCCTTACCAACCTCCTCTTCCCTTCTCTTAAGGCAGCAACAAGCTAAACTTCAAAAGCAATTCGAGAATTTCATCTCTACACTTAAGAACCAGTCAATCAATGTACCTTTCATCGACATGCTTTCTCAGATTCCTGCTTATGCAAAATTCTTAAAGAGATGTTGTTCAATACAAGAAAGCTCAAGGAGTAAGGAACCATTGCACTCACTAAGGAGTTCAATGCCATCCTACAAAACAAATTTCTTGAAAAGCTTAAAAATCCTGGGAGTTTCTCCATTCCCTATGCTGTTCGGAACATCCAAATCAGCAAGGCGTAATGTGATCTCAGAGCCAGTGTAATTTTGATTCCTCTCTCCATCTGTAAAAAATTGAATATGGGCGATCCAAAACCTACCTCTGTGTCACTCTAACTTACCTATCGATCAGTCGAACTCCCAGTTAGCATTTTTGAAGACGTACCTTTGAAAGTCAGCAAGTTGTTCATCCTGATCTACTTTATAGTTCTCGACATGGAGGACCACCAGATCCCAATCATTCTTGGACTACCTTTCTTAGCGATCTTTGGAGCCATCATAGACGTCAAGAATGGTTAGCTCTCTCTGACAATTGGAGATGAAAAAGTGGAGTTTAACCTTTTTAAAGCCACAAAACACCCATCAATCGACAACTCATGCTTGTGAGTCGATGTCATCGACCCTCTCTTAATTGAAGAAAAAGTAACCCAATGGAGGTATGTATCATTAAAAGTGCAACACTTGAAAATAATAATCCAGAACTTTCTACTTATGCAGCTCTCTTGGAAAAAAGACACCCTATTTCACCTACTACCACTGCAAATTGTGAGAAACTGGACACGAATACCAATTCTCTAAATTCGATGCAACCAAAGGAAGAAGCAAAACATTTTTTATCCACGTGGTTAGGGTTTTAGAACTCTTGTTTTATTAAATTGTATTTTATGAGTTTACCCATGTTGTTTCGATATCGAGTTTTAAATTTTTTATTGATGGGATTTAGTTTCAAGTATTAGCTTTGGGACATGATTAAGATGTAGTGGTTGATCTCGATATTTTCTTTTGGACGTGATTCAATTAGGGAAGTTGATCCCAAGGATTGACAGTATTGGCTATAGAGACTTAATTGTAGGGTTAAAATTAAACCCTTTATGTTTGATCAGTGAATGGTTGAGTATTTTATGTATTAAGGGATTTGATCCTAATTATGGACTGGATAATGCTATGAAATTATTGGATTTTGAGTTTAACCCCAGCATTAAGTTTGGTCGTGGACTAGATGAAATAGATGTTGTATGATAAAATAGAAGGATTGATGAAAAATCGACTACTGGTTTGATGTTGTCATGATGATAATGATGATAATGAGTTGATAGGAAGGGTAGAGTTAGGTACCTTGAGTTGCTAGTTGTGCATATAACATGAGGTGAGAAGATGAGTTGTGCATAGGAACCTTATGGGGTGGGGGTCATGGTTAAGGTGATTGGATTGGAGGCATCTTGAATGATTAAAGGACTTGAAAGGATTTAAGGCTTATGTCTCTAGATGATTTGATATACAAGTTTCAAGGGCAAAACTTCTTATTGGGGGGATAATGTAACACCTGGGAATTGGCAACTACGAAAATGGATGGTAATGTATATAAGATGTGTATGTTTTACACAAAAAAGTTTTCAATCTAAAACTTTTCACTCTCCACTATTTTCTTATTTTTTTAATTATTTCTTCACTTTTTCTTATACAACTATTCTACTTTCAATCATTTCTACACAACTATCCATATATCTAACTTATCTATTTAAACTTTAGTCTCCTTATTTTTCATCATTATTCTGATCATATCACATCATTTTTTCCCATTTCAAAAGTTTTACACCAAAATTTTTTTATTAAAAGTTTTGTCAATTCCCAAATACACCAATGATGTAGACTTAAAGGCCAAATGACAGTTAGATTTCAAAAATCAAGGTTGATATATGGAAACTTGTGTGAATTGTGACGATTAAGATAAAATCTAGTTTAGTAGGAACTGGAGAAATGAATTTTACTAAATGTCATGGTAGAAGCTCGAGATGGATTACCATTTATTTCTTAGGTGATTTTGGATATGTAGAAATCTTTATTTGATTAAATGATAAATGTTTGAGATTTAACTTTCATGTGCTCCTTTTGAACTACAAAGGCACATTATTAGGAATTGATTTAATTTGAAATATGTTTAGGCATGAGTAAGATATTTAACATGTTTAGAATGGATATGGATGGTTGTGGGTAAAGTCTGAATAATAAGATTTGATAGAAAGATGTAAGTGGGCCTAATTGTGAGTTAGCCTAAAGGAACTAAGACAGTAAAAATATTCAAGAATTATTTATGGGAGCCAGAATTTGTATAAGAATAATTCTTTTGATGATTGAAATTTGTTAGTGAATGTCTGGACTAAATTCGATATGATAATTGTGAGAATTGAGCAAGTTAGGGTAAATGGTGAGAATTCAATCAGAAATGAATTTAATGAGTGAAATTTTGGAAATGGCTTGGAACTTGATGCATTCTAGCATAGATGAGTTACTAGACACATTTGTGATGTGTGAGGAATGATTTTGAAGGCATTAGAGGTTCTAGATATGATTTGGATCAATGAGACTCATTATAAAGGTAAAATGATTAACAAGATGAGTTGAGGAGTTAAATTTTATAAGACATATTTTGATCAAACAAATGACATAAATTTGCAAACACTTTTATGTGGTATGGTAACACGTTGTCAATAGGTGGAATTTTCCATAGAGGTTTGCAAGAAAATGCATGCTAAAGTTTTCAGTGATGGAGTTTTGTGCTAAAATTTTCTAGAGAGATAGTATTTGAAGTTATGAATTCATCTAAAAAAATCATCTCAGTCAGAGTCATGTGGAGAATGTGATGAGCAAAATAGTGGAGACACATGGGGCATGTGAACCTACCCTATATGTATGTCATTTCTTCCTTTTATTTCTTTCTCATTGCCCTATCCTGCTATCCCTATAAAAAATACCCAAAATTGCTTAGATTCACGTCATTTTGCATCAAAAAACTTCTTGCAACAAGGAGAATGCTTGGAGCTTTAGAGATGTTGATGAAATTCATGAAGAAATAAATTTGAGTTAAGTAAGTAGTTTTCTTTTCGAACAAACCATAGATTTGAGCTAGAATCAGCTTATTTCTATGATTGTTTGCAAGCACCACATTTGGTTTCATGATTTTGATACTTGACACTTTTGTAGAGATTGTAGGGAAGTTAAAAACTAGGAATTTCGATGGAAAATCATGTAAATAATTATTGCTTGGAAGTGATTAGAAGTAATTTTCATAGGATTATGATGTATTGGGTGAAATTTTATGAATTTAATGTGTGTTGGGTATGATTCTCATATGATGCCTATTTTATGTTTGATGAAATGCCCAACTGAGGCTAAATATATAGAAATGATGTGTACACAGGTGTGCAAAACTTAAAGAAGGGAAATGATGTATTGAGCATGTTTGAAACATGCGAGACGATTAATTATTTAGAATGAAACTTGTGATAGGTTTGATGTGCATGAGTTATATGTTTTTAAGTAGAAATTTGAGATGGTTGCTTGAACTTGTAGTGGATTGATGTTGAATCATATAACCCTCATCTTGAGGAGGGAGTGATCATTTCGGATGAATTGGTAATATGTTTGAAATGGATGGTAATAGATTTTAGTATAACTTAAATTGAGGCTAGGGTAAGGAGATTTGGAATGGATTTATGCCTATATGTGGTTGTGTCCAAATGGATTTCTATATGTTAGGGTGTTGGATCTTGCATGTCTTGTATGGTTTTCTTATTCTTTAGGCTAGACCCTATGAAAATGGATTCATTGTGTTGGCTATATGTCTGGGATGGCTTTGAGATGCTACTGGTGTAAGGTTTAAAATGAGCATGAGGCAAAATTTTAGCATGGCCAAGATTCATGTGACACGTATAATGTGTGTACAAGGTTTGTATAGGATTATTCGTGACCCCTTATTGACATGAGGACGGGATTATTCATAGCCCTTTATTGACATGAGGACAGGGTTATTCATGTCTTTTTATTAACATGAGGACAGGATTATTCATGGCCCTTGAGGGAAACGAAGTTGGTTCAATTGCATTATGAATGTGACGTGGCATGGCAAGGTGTGATTGTGTGGGGCTAATGAGAGACAAGTTGCATTACATGAGGCAGCATGGGATATAATGGTTTTCACATGAGTTTGCCATTATTTTTATCAACCGTGCCTTCTAAGTTAGTTTGCATGTCTCTATATTTTTTATGATTTTAGCAGGATTGATATTGCAGGTGATTAGCCGTGAGCTAGGTCATATTTGGTTTTAAGCTAGGGTAGATTATAATAGGTATAAGCTATATAGTTTTGGGATTGTAGTTTTGGAGATTGATGTACATGTGAGATGAGAGTTATGTACATGGATATATTATATGATGAGTAATGGGATGTATACAGTATTTTGGGTAGTGTTATAAATTATAACCCGGTGAGGCTTTATTGTTGAAATTGTGGTTTGTACATATTATATTTACTTCTGCTATGGTTGGTAGTTTTGCTTCCGTATATAGATGATGAGATATAAATCGTAGAAATAAAGTGATTGAAGTTGTTTCTATTGTCATGTATCTATTTGATGAAGTAGTTATAGATATGCATGATTCCTATGGTGGATTGTCATATACATGTGGTCCTTTGCCTCCTTAACTATGATAGATCTCGGGGGTGTAGCCGGATATCCATATTAGTGACAGCTGGTCTAAGGGTTGTGGCCTACAAGACACTACTAGTATAGTCGTGAAAGCACTATGTATTACATGAATTACTATAAAGATAGTTATTGGTCCCGAGTTTGTGGCAAAATCCAAGAGGGAAGAGTTGAATTGAGTTCTTTTAAAATTCTTTCAGTGTGTTGAATGTAACCCATTGTATACTAGATACTCTTGAATGAAAATCGTGGAGAATGGAAATGAAATAGAGCAGAGATACTAGACACACATGATTATAGTGGTTGGGGACAACCCTCCCTACTCTACTCTTCTAAGAACACACCTTTGTATCTTCTATCCCACTATATCAATGAGAATACAACTAGAGCCCTTGCTCTCTTCTAGATTCTTGCTCTAGGGGGCCTTTACAATTCTCATATAAGTAGGCGGTGTGTCACACTCTAACCATACACTACTTGCTTGCCTTCACTTGGCCTTGGTCTCCAATACCAAACCAAGTGGAATCATAAAGATAATGAATAGAAATGAAAATATACACTTTACAGATATGGAGGAAATTTTTTAGCATTAAGAAGAATGCGTAGACTAAGTTGATGATAGATGGTTTCAGTTCTTGCAATGAATAACATAGTTTTTCTTGTAGATCACTTTAATGAGCACTTGAACATTTGTAAATTGAAATGTGGAGGCTTAATCAATGCTCTAGCTAACCCTTTTCTCTTCATTTAACATGTCTTAAATATAGAGGGAATAAATTTGAACATTATGAGGTAGGTGGCACACATTTAATGCGCTAATGTTTGAAATTTTTTGACAGTTACGACCCAAGTTGTAGTCAGAGTCGACGCCAGGTGCGACTTCGCTCAAGTCAAAACTGGAGACAACTTGGGTTGCAATTTCTTCCTTTAGCACTTCGGTATTCAAGCTTCAAGTTCCATTTGGGGTCGACTTGATCTCAGACTTGACCTAAGTCGCACGTGAAGTCAACTTGGGTTGCGACTTCACAATAAATTTTGCTCATTAGAACTTCTAACACTTCACAAACTTAATTCTATGACATATATCCCTTATTTCTTCATTTCATTGCATTAGATGCTTCCATTTATTAATATAGAACATTATTCCTTGTAATCTTTGAGCTTGGTTATGTCCACTTGAGAGTTCATTAATGGGCTTGTGACTTGAATCTTGAATCATGTTGATATAATGTTGTTCAAATCAATCTTGTCATTCTTGGACTTGAAGCTTCCTGATTTTATCCTTCTTGTACTCATCGAATGTTGGGGTCGATTTGGCTTGCAACTTAACTCAAGTCGCATGTTTGACTCGACTTCATCTGCGAATTTGCCCAAATTGTATGTTAAAGTCGACTTGGGTTGTGACTTGAAATCATCAATCTTAGCATCAGACTCCTGAAGCTCATCCAAGTTGCCGATGGAGTCAACTAGGGTTGCAACAGGACCCAAGTCGCATGCAAAGTCGACTTCGGTTGTGTCTTTGCCTGCTCACACGTCCACAATGTTAGCTTTGTCCAAAATTTGCCCTTTGAAGTCGATGCTAAAGTTGACTAGGGTATCGACTTGACCTAAGTTGTTGCCTGAGTCAACTTCGCATGCGACTTGACCTGCGATGCCTTGAAATTTTGAGACTTAAACCTTGAACCATCTTACACACAAGTTACTACCTTAAAACTTCACAAATTGAATTGTTAATTATTAAAATATGGATTGTGCTTGATTTGCTTATTCATTTCATAACAACAATGAGTGGAATGATTTGACTACAATATGGCCCCCTAAACAAGGAACTGTCTTAAGGTGTCTCTCAATAGTAGCATATCCTTCGCAAAATGATGGAAATAAGACTTTTGAAGTCAAGAACTTCCATAAGGCCCTATAATGGGCCAATGACAAAGTCTATAAGAAAGAAATGGTCTCAGCAATGCTAAATTTTTTAGATGGACAAATCAACTCCAAATCTAGAATATATGTGTGGAAAATTGTAAATCATTAGTAGTTTTGATGATTAACAACACAACTGAAATGAAATTATGGTACTAATATATTTTGTGTCACATGAATAATATATCTTATGTCAAGTGAATAGAAAGTAAGAATGTTAAAATCCAAATTAAAAACAACATCTCAAGAAAAATACAAGTCATATGTAAGTCCAAAACAAGTGAAGTTCCTTATCAAGTCAACCTCAATTGTGATTTCAGTGAAGTCACACTCCAAGTTAACCTCACCTACAACCTTAAGAAGGATATGACAAATGAAGATGGACTTCATGGTGTGAAGTCAATCCCAAAGTCAACCTCACCACCAATTTTAGTAAAATGCCATCCAAAGTCAAGTTCAAGAGCAATTTGGAGTTCCATGTTTGAAAAAATTTCGAAGTTGAGAGTGAAGTCATAGTGCTAAGTCAACCTCATTATGCTAACTGGGTAAAATTGCACCCAAAGTCAACCTCAACTATGACTTAGAAAGAAACCAAGCTTGATGAAGTCTTCGAAATTCATTGTAATAAATCTCAACTATGACCTTAATTCGAAGTCTCATCTCAAGTTGACCTCATGAGTGCCATGGAATTGAAAGATATATAAGGTATCAAAGGAACAAGAATACGAAGGCAAAGTCTACCCCAAAGTCGACCTCGAATGCAACCTGAGTGAAATCACACTCTAGGTCGACCTCAATTGCAACTTGGAGAAAAATAAATGATGGAATTAACTTTGAAGATTTTGGAATATAAAGTCTTAGCTCGAAGTTGACCTTAGCATATGACTTGAATGTGAAATCATACCTAGAGTTGAACTCACTTGCTACTTCATGTATAATGGTTAGAAAAATTCAAACATTGGAGCACTAAATGCATGTTGTCAACCTTCAAGCTTTAACTAAGACATGAAGAGAAGTTATGAGGGTTAGTAAAATCATTGAATGAGCTTACACGTTCCCACTCTCAAGCATTAAGGCCTTGCATTTAAGATTTTGAACACCGGTATACGAGAAAATAAGAAAAGCTTCAAAAGACATCGTCACCTCAATATTCAACACAAGCTTATTGTGCTAACAACTACTTACACGAAATTTGTAAAGTATAGCTTTCTTTTAAGTTTGTTTTTACATTTTTCTATTTGTTTGTGTTGAAGACCAAGACTAAAAAGTAGTGTTTCAGCCTCGTGAATTTTTTTTTCCGATTTTGAAAATAAATGCTTAAGTAATTCCCCAGCAAAATTTTAAAGCATTTAATTCTTTAAGCGAGTCCGAAAAGTATATCACATAAATATTTTGCATTGTGTTCCACATTCTGATTTTACATCTCCAACGAGAAAACCCTTGATTAAAAGAGCTGAATACAATAGTCTAAAAAAATGATTATGTTATTGAAATGATGATGAATTGCATAGAAAATTTTTCTACGACTTTACAAGTGCACGAAAAATCGTGTTTCACGAAAATACAAAGATAGATGAGTGCACTTCGCCTCGTGTTGTGACTCGAATGTGTGGTACATGACGCCACACGCCATGTCTTAAATGTGAGGTACATGACGCCACGCGCCATGATTTAAATGTGAGTTTACGCTTAGTCCGTCGACCATCGATGACTCGGTTTGGGCATAGTGAGAGACCCGTCGGCTACACTAGTGACCTTACACAGCAAGCTAAGTGCACTCTCAGCTTCTGGATTTTCATAGCAGACCAGCATCTCTCGCTTTCAGCTTAATAAGCCAGCGTGTCCCGCCTTCAGTCTCTAGATTGGATAATTGGGTGATTTTACCAAGAAATAGATTTAACCGAATTTTGAAAATATGTTTGGGTCAAATTAGACCATCTAAAGAGGTTTAGGCTCAACTGGGCTTGTTGAAAGAGTTTGGGCCTAACTGGGATTGACTCAGCCAATTTGGGCTCAACTGGGCTTATTGGAGGATTTTGAGCCCAAGTGGGCTTGCTCAGACATTAAGGCTCGGGTTGAGCAAAGAAGTCATTTTTTTTATATATATATGTATATATATATAATAGAAAGTTACTTAGCTCCGTGTATCAACTTAACCCACTACCATGGGAGTATTTACTCAGGGAGAAGTATATAAATTTTTTTTTATAATATACATATATATATATATATTTGAAAGTCTCTAAGATATATGTGTGTATTTTAAAATAAAATATATATTTTTTGGGGCCCGCGGGACAAAATATATTTTTCTGAAGGCCCGCAGGACACGTATATATATTTTAGAAAATAAAATATTCATTTTTGGAGGCCCACAGGACACATATATATATTTTAGAAAACAAAATATTCATTTTTGGAGGCCTGCAGGACACATATATATATTTTAGAAAATAAAATATTCATTTTTGGAGGCCCGCGGGACACATATATTTTAGAAAACAAAATATTCATTTTTGGAGGCCCAGAACACACATATATTTTAGAAAATAAAATATTCATTTTTGGAGGCCCACCGAACATATATATATTTTAGAAAATAAAATATTCATTTTTTGAGGCCCGCGGGACATATCTATATTTTAGAAAACAAAATATTCATCTTTGGAGGCCCGCGAGACACATGTATATTTTAGAAAATAAAATATTCATTTTTGGAGGCCCGCAAGACACATATATATTTTAGAAAATAAAATATTCATTTTTGGAGGCTTACAGGACACATATATATATTTCAGAAAATAAAATATTCATTTTTAGAGGCCCGTGGGACACACACACACACACACACACAGATATATATATATATCAGAAAACAAAATATTCATTTTCCCGCGAGACACATATATATTTTAGAAAATAAAATATTCATTTTTGGAGGACCGCGGGACACATATCTATATTTTAGAAAATAAAATATTCATTTTTGGAGGCCCACGAGACACATATATATATTTTAGAAAACAAAATATTCATTTTTGGAGGCCTACGGGACACATATATATATTTTAGAAAAGAAAATATTCATTTTTACAGGCTCGCGGGACACATATATATATATCAGAAAACAAAATATTCGTTTTTCCGCGGGACACATATATATTTTAGAAAATAAAATATTCATTTTCGGAGGACCGCGAGACACATATATATATTTTAGAAAATAAAATATTCATTTTTGGAGGACCGCGGGACACATATATATATATTAGAAAACAAAATATTTTTTTGGAGGTCCGCGGGACACATATATATATTAGAAAACAAAATATTTTTTCAGAGGCCCGCGGGAAACATATATATTTTAGAAAAATAAAATATTCATTTTTGGAGGCCCGCGGGACACATATATATATTTTAGAAAATAAAATATTCATTTTTGGAGGCCCGCGGGACACATATATATTTTAGAAAATAAAATATTCATTTTTGGAGGCCTGCGGGACACATATATTTTAGAAAACAAAGTATTCATTTTTGGAGGCCCGTGGGACACATATATATTTTAGAAAATAAAATATTCATTTTTATAATCCCGCGGGACACGTATATATTTTAGAAAAAAAATATTCATTTTCGGAGGCCCGCGGGACGTATATATATTTTAGAAAAGAAAATGTTCATTTTTGGAGGCCTGCGGGATATATATATATTTTAGAAAATAAAATATTCATTTTTGGAGGCCCGCAGGATACATATGTACATTTTAGAAAATAAAATATTCATTTTCGGAGGCCCGCGAGACATATATATTTTAGAAAACAAAATATTCATTTTTGGAGGCCCGCAGGACATATATATATTTTAGAAAACAAATTATTCATTTTTGGAGGCCCGCGGGACACATATGTATATTTTAGAAAAGAAAATATTTATTTTTGGAGGCCTGCGGGACTCATATATATTTTATAAAATAAAATATTCATTTTTGGAGGCCCGCGGGACACATATATATTTTAGAAAACAAAATATTCATTTTTGGAGGCCCGTGGGACACTTATATATTTTAGAAAATAAAATATTCATTTTTGGAGGCCCACGGGACACATATATATATATTTTAGAAAACAAAATATTCATTTTTGGAGGCCCGCAGGACACATATATATTTTAGAAAATAAAATATTCATTTTTGGAGGCCCGCGGGACATGTATATATATATATTTTTAGAAAATAAAATATTCATTTTTTGAGGCCCACGGTACTTGTACATATATATTTTTAGAAAATAATATATATATTTTTGAAAGCCTTTTAATATATGTATATGTATTTTAGAAAATAATATATATATTTTTGGAAGCCTTTTAATATATATATATATGTATAATATATATTTTTTTCGAGGCTTTATATATATAATATATATTTTTTCGAGGCTTTATATATGTATATATATATTAGCTCGGGATCCTCAGGCCATTCTTTTTTTTTACGTCCCCCGTTCTCTCTTCTTTTTTTTTCTTTGAATAGGACATCAGCTACGGTCTCTATTTTTTTTTTTGTAGAGAAAGGAGAGTCCGGTCTCCCGTCCTTTTTTTTCTTATTTGTGCAATGAGCATGAAATCCGAGAGTTTATTTATCTCGGGATCTCGGGCCTTTATATATATATATATATTAATCATAAAGAAAAAGTACTTAGCCTATATATATGTGGCACGCTTGGTGGGATCCCGGGACCCCGGACGTTCATGTATATATATATATTATTATCTTTTTTTTATATCATAAAAAGTACTTAGCTTTTTATATATATATGTATATGTATATGTATATATATGTATATATGGCGCGCCCGGTGGGATACCGGGACCCCGGACCTTTATATATATATATCTATTATTTTTCTTATATATATCATAAAAAATACTTAACTTTATATATATATATATATATGGCACGCCCGATGGGATCCCGGGACCTCGGGCCTTCATATATATATATTATTATCTTTTTTTTATATGTATATCATAAAAAAAATACTTAGCTTTATATATATATGGCGCGCCCATGAGATGCCGGGATCCCGGGCCTTTATATATATTATTATTATTTATTTTTATCATAAAAAAATACTCAGCTTTATATATATACGTATATAGTGTGCCCGGTGAGATCCCAGGACCCCGGGCCTTTATATATATTATTTTTTTATCATAAAAAATAATAATAATAATAATAATAATAATATATGTATATATATATATATTTTTTTTTTTTAAGGAGAAAAAGTACTTAACCCGCGTGTCCATTCAGCCTGCCAGTCGGGGAGTATCCACGTTGGGAAAAGTATTTTTTTTTGAAAATAATATATATGTATATATATATATACTTTTAATAAAACATATATATATTAAAAAATACTTAACCCGTGTGTCAATTCAACCCGCCAGTCGGGGAGTATCCACGTTGGGAAAAGTATTTTTTTAAAATAATATATATACATGTATATATTTATATACTTTTAATGAAACATATATATATATTAAAAAATATACTTAACCCGTGTGTCAATTCAACCCACCAGTTGGGGAGTATCCACGTTGGGAAAAGTATTTTTTTTAAATAATGTATATATATTTTTTAATAAGAAAGAAACTTTTTTTTTTTACTTAGGGTGTGTTTGGCCAGGAAGAAAAAACGTCAACTTAAAACTTTTCAATGTAAAACTTTTCACAATCTACAATTATAATATTTTTTAATTATTTTTTCACATTTTCCCATACAACTACCCTACTTTTCAATCATTTCTACACAACTATCCACACAATTAACCTATCTATTTTAACTTTATCATCTTTACTCCTCATCATTACCCCTATCATATCACATCATTTGACAACTTTTACTCTCTAAAACTTTTCATCAAAAGTTTTATTCATTCCCAAACACACCCTAAAAAAAAAATCTTAAAAACTTACAATTCTTTTTCTTTCACGGTGAGCTGTCGGGTTCTCTCTCGCTGTTGTGCTAAAGTTCTCCCCCTTTTGGAAAGCCGAAGGGTATAAGATGAAAGCTTGTACGCCGCGGAACCATTTCAATTTGCACGGAACTTCATTTGCGCGAAACCTGTTAAGTTCGCGTATTTCACAGTTCAGGTGACCGCGTAATATCTACGCGGAACTAAAGTTCCGCGGTAACAATTTTGAAATGGTCTTGAAAGGTTCGTAGCTTCGCAGCTTACATGCGGTAGTTCCGCGGTAGTTTGGGCGCCGAGAAATGCTTTTGTGCGCATTTGCTGTCATGTATGGCAGAACACAGAATACAGGTCGCTGTTGCGTGTTGACCAGACAACTCGTGGCCTTTCAAGTTTTTCGATTTCTCTTCCGCTTCATGGTGCGTCTCTCTTTTTTTTTTTTTTTTTTTTTTTTTGCTAGTCAATAGCTTAATCACAATCTGCGTCAAAGCTTACTTGATCTCCCTTCCAGGTGGAAAAAAAAGTCAGTACTGATTATGTTCCCCGTCTTTTCCCAGAGCATCTGTCCGCACGAAACGTTTTCCCGTCTCTGAATGAAGCGCTGCTTCCTCGGCTCTCTTTAGCTTCTTTCTCCCTGATTCTTGCAGCTTGTCTTTTCATCTCAATCATTCTCTCTTTTTTTTCAATAGAACATCTCAATCATTCTTGCAGCTTCTTTTTCCCTTTCCATTGCAAGCTTTGTTTCTTTGATTCATGTGAGCTCTTCTTGATTCTCTGGCGGTTCTGTAGAGATACCATGCTTGATTGCACGTTCTACTCAGATCACCCGTTTGTCATTTTGTGAAGTCGACTCTTTTATGAATAACTTGATGAAGTCAGTGGATCTCTAGAAAACGGTTCTTCTTGCCAAATTCTTGAAATCCCCAGTAGAAGTACTGACCACCTCCCTTTTTTTATCAAGCCACCCGTCGGTGGTTAAGAGACCTTTAAAACTCTGCATGGGCGGAGGGAATTCCCATTTCTTCCATGCGACGCTTCACCTTCTACAAAAGATTCCTTCAAGTTCTCATTCGTGGTCTTTATTAGTTCATTTAGGCTTACAGTGCTCGCAGTCCCTGAACATTTCTTTCGTGAAACGAACTCGCCAAACCCCCATTGTCGGCTGCAAATATTCCGCTAGCACAACTCCCTTATTCTTCAGGAGCGACATTTCCGAAACTCCGAAAAAATCTTCCAGAAACCTCGACTGATGTGCATTCAGCGGAGAGAAGCTTTTGAGGAAGAACCGGGTACTATTTTGTGAAGACCATGGGACATGTAAATGCAGTAGGAGAAAACGGAGCGTCGACCCAAAAACTCCTTCCGAGTTGGAGGCCTTGCCTGCTCGGTCCGCAGCAGGGTTTTCACCTTTCAAGACTTGCCACCTATTTTTCCCCTGTGAAGAGGGGAGCTTTTCTACACTAGCGGAGCGTTGGGATGATGAGTGATGCGTAGAAATCACTTGTTTAATTGGGTCTATTGACGTTTTTGCCTGAAAAGAAAAATGGCTCCCTTGCTCGCAAGTGATACCAGGCGTCGTTGCTCCTGTGAATTTACGGATTAGTTGCTGAGTTTTTTTTTTTTTTTGGAAACCGAATTAATTATACCATCACAACATCTGGCTAGCTACAAGCATTTCGTCAGAATGCGAAAGTCGACTAATGCTTAGTTACATGTACATTTCTAACATCTCTAACAGCTGTTTAGAGCACTTTATTGGAAGCTTGCTTCTCCAAACGCATCTATTGGGGCAAAGTGACAGAGAAGGGACGGACTCATCCGCCTGTGCCAGTGCCAATGGCACCCAGGTCTTGCTTTTTCTCCTCTTTACTAGCACCGAACACAGGGCCTCCTTCCCCAGTAGTGTTCTCCTCCTTATCCTCCACTTTCACCACCTTGATCCCGCCCTCATCTTTCTTTGAATACGGGCTCGTCTTCACCTTCTCCCCTGGCGTCGACTCGTACGTGGTTGCCGTATGCGATCCCTTTGGCTGTGCTCCTTGCGCTCCCGACATTTTTTTTTCTCTCTTTTTTTTTACCCACATGAAAATTATTGTAGTGGACCCATAGTTCAAAATATACCTCATCGAGTAGTTTATAATAAATATTAGTTAGAGCAGTGCTCACTAATAGATAACTATTATAGACAAAGCCCTCTATAGCTAGATATAGAATTAAGCTTGTGATCTAATTGTATTACTGAGCACAATAATAAAGCCCAGATGCAAGGAGTGTGTGCTTGGAAAGGTATAGGGATTGCTGAAACACTATAAATCTTTATGCCTATTTTTGCGTGCTTGCTCGTGTGATCTCCAAGTTATTAATTCTCTGCATAATATCGGCTCTCATATTCCCAGCAGCATTAAATTTGAGAGGAAGTAAATATTATAGGGGAAAATATTTGAGAAAAAAGAAAATTCTAAAAGCCAAGTTCACCTATCTCCTCTTTGGTATAAATATTGAATTGGCACCAACAAATGGTATCAAAGGGAGCTTCAAATATTTTTGCAATGATTCCTTATTATTACTCATATGACTTTCCAATCAACTACCACTTTAGATTTTTTCGAAGGATAATCTTTCATAAGACCACCATTGTTTGATGGAAATAATTTTAACTTGAAAATAAAATAATTGATTATGAATACAAATATAGACCCATGGATAATGATACAAGGTTGTGTTACAATGTCGAAAGGTGATAAGACATCTAAATGGATGGAAGAAGAAGTAAAAACTATTAAAAGTAATGCTAAGGCCATGAACTCTCTATTTTGTGCTCTAACAGCTGTTGAGTATGATAGATTCATGTCTTGTATAATGATGAAAGAAATATGGGATATATTGACATCAATATATGAGGGTACCTCCTAATTGTAGGAAGTAAGAGAAATATCTTTATTTGAGAAATTAGGAGCTTTCGCTTGATTAAGGGTGAAAGTATTGCTAAAATATTTTCTCGATTCTCAAAATTATCCAGTGCAGTAAAATGTGGAAAGTCTTTTCAAAATCTAAGTAGGTAATGAAAAATCTTAGAGCTCTACCTGAATTAATTGCCCCAAAAATTATAGCTATTAAAGAAGCAAAAGACCGTAACACACCCAAGAAGGACTTCATCAATCCACTCATGTCATTTGAGCTGACCAAGAACAAGAATAAGGTGCATAGAAAAAGGAAGAAAACAATGGCCCTTAAAGAAATAAACCAAAGCTCCAATAAGTCTTCCATAAGCTTTCAATAGATAATAAGGAATTGGCCCTTATTACCAAAAAATGCAGAAAATTTGTAAAAAGAGGGAATAGCAAAAGTTCTTCCAAAGTCTTTCAGAGTGGTGAGAAGAATAAAAAGGAAATGATAAAGGAACCCACTAAATGCTTAAAGTATAGAGGAATGTATCATATGAAGGCTCAATGTCCCACACCAAATAAGTACAAACTAAAGAAAAGGCAAGAAAAGAAAGAAAAAAGTTGTTGTAGAAGGGCCTTCAAATGAAGAATGTATGTTAATGAGGGACCACCTTCATCATTAAGTCCAACGAAGACGAGCATGTATTTAATTGTGCACAATTTTCTGCATTGCTTGGATTAAAGAGCATGAATCCTATGTATGCCTCATAGCAGCTAAAAGAGTAGAAGAGATAAGAGATGTAAGTTTAATAATGACAACTTAAATAAGTGATGTATAGGTATCTTCTAAATCTTATTTTTCTTACTTTCTAAAATCCAAGAGAGAGCGTTCAAATGTTCTTTAAAATGACAACTTAAACAAGTAAAACAGGACTTAGATGCTCATCTCATGAAACCAGAGAATGCAACAAGTTCAAATTGGATCGAGTCCTATAATAACACACATATTAAAGTATTTAACTATCAAAAATATAAATTTATGGGTGAGAAAATTTACTTGGTGATCAACAAACATTTGGAGTTCTCTTAAAAAACCCTACAATGCATGCAATTTTGTAATAAATGTGATAATAAAATCTATCAATGTATGTTCAAAAAGCTGCATAAAATAGGAGCCAAATTGATTTGAATGCCAAAGAGCATTTCTTATATTGCATTTAGATGTAAGAGAGAAGCGTTAAGTTTTATTACTAGCAAAAATGAACCCAAGAATTGGGTACTAAAATTGTAAGTGAAGCCTAAATAGGTATGCCTCAAAATAAAAACAGACAATACAGGTGGCTACTCAAGACACCGGATGAGGAACAAAGCCCTTTTTAATAATTTGAAGACATACAATAAAGGAACTGTTTCATTTTGAAATAATAAGAAGGTATAATTTGCACTAAAAGTAAAATTCTTGGTTTAGTAAATGCATGTATTAAAGATTAATTTTTATAGATGGCCAATTTGTTAAGTAGTAGTAAATTATGTGACAAAGGGTATAAAGTTATCTTTGAATTATCTATAGTAATGTGCTAGATGGAGAACTTGTTTTGTTTAATGGTAAAAGATATGGAAACATTTATTTGGTTTGTCAAGATGAGTTAAATGGACAATGCTTGTTACCTATGAATAATGATTCACGGACATTGCACAAAAAACTTGGAACATTTAAAATATAAAAATATTATGAAAAAAAGCTTCGCTGAAAGATTACGAAATATCAAATATGATAAAAATAAAATTTGTAAATCATGCTAAATATCAAAACAATCAATAAATTCATTCTCACCCAAGAATGAGAATTCGATATCTAGACTACTTGGAATTGCTACAGACGGATCTTTATAGGTCATCGGATATCTTGAGTCTCGAGGAAAAATGTTATGTATTTATGGTAGTTGATGATTTCTCTAGATTTATATGAATAATACTTTTAACTATCAAGAATGAAACTTTCTCAATATTTTCAAGTTTTTTAAATTGCTGCAAAATAAAAAGCAAAGTACAATTTTTTCAATTAAAAGTGATCATAGTTTGAAATTTGAAAACAAAATATTTATTCAAAATTTTCAATGAAAAGGGATTCTGTTGTAACTCAATGAGCATATCAAGCATATCCCATATTTTGATGATTAACCATCCAAAATTGAGAATTCTAAGATACTAGCAAGTGTGTTGAAGTGTTTTGAGTTAGAAATTTTCAAAAGCAACATATGACAGATCAAGTCACAGAGTCACGTCGACTCGGGCATTGACTTAGATCTAGTTGATACCCAAGTCGACTCCTTTATCGACTTCAACAAGCAAATTTTGGACAGCGTTGAAAATGTGGACGTGTGAGTAGCTGAAGTCACAGCCAAAGTCGACTTTGCATGTGAGTCGACCCCACTATCTACTTGAAAGGCTTTAGGCCCCCGACTTTGAATTTAAAGAAGTCAAGTCGCATCCTAAGTCGACTTCAATGTATGACTTGGATGAAGTCTGAAATGACGTCAACTCAACCGTGCGACTTTGGTGAAGCTACAACTCATATACGGTCAAATCAAAGGCAAATGCCGCATGTCAAAGATCAAGTTACAAATGATCGATGTCTAAGCACATGAGTCGAAGTGTATCTCAAGTCTGAAGTAAATTTGAGACAAGTAAGAGTTAAAACTTGAAGGTACAAGATTAATATCAAAACACATAATTCATTAAGTCTCCTAGTTCTAAAGAGCGTGTTATACTATGAAGTCGCCATCCAAGTCAACTTCACTTGCAACTTAGGTCAAGGCTCAGACCAAGTCGACTCCTAGATGAAACTTGAAGCTAAAAGCAAGGAAGATATCTTCGAGCAAGAAGTGCAAAAGACCAAAGTCGCAACCTAAGTCAATTCCAATCTGCCACTCGAGGTGAAGTCATAACAGAAGTTGACTCCATTTGTGACTTGAGTCGCAATAATTAAATTTTTTTAATATGGGTGCAGTTAATGAGTGCCACCTACACTCTAACATTCAAAATAATTCTCCCTTTATTTAAAGCATGACAAGGGGAGTTATGGGGTTAGCTAGAGCATTCAGTAAGCCTTCACCTTCCCACTTACTAACAATTAAGACTTTATTAAGTACTCTATCAACAAATATTTGAATTTCACTACAAGAGTCATAACGGTTCTACCTCTCAAATACATAAGAGTTCCTTCTTAGTGTTGAATCGTCTCTACACAACCTATAACGTGTAAAAAATTCCTTTGCAATTTTTTTTTTGTAATTCTACTTAGCTTGTTATTGGAGACCAAGGATAAGTAAAGACAAGTAGTGTATGGTTGGAGTGTGACTCGCAGCCTACTTGTGTTGTGTTTGTAAAGGCCCCCTGAGCTATTAATCTAGAAGAAAGCAGAGGTTCTATCTGTACATCTATTGATATAGAAGATGCAAGGGTGTGCTTTTGGAAGAGTGAAGTAGGGAGGGTTATCTCAAACTACTATAATTTCTTGTGTCTACTATTATTACTTTTATTACTCTATTGCTCTCCATTTCTTATTCAAGGGGACTTAATTTTTAATTGATTGAATTTTAAGATAACAAAAGAAATTTAAAAGAACCTAATTCGTCCCTCTCCTCTTGGGTTTTGCCACAAACTCAGGACTAACACATTTACCATGCACTCTCCAAACTAAGGACTAAGTAATAAAATGGAATTATTGAAAACAAAAATAAAACATTAAAACAGAGGGCAAGCCATTTTAAATGAAAGCTAATTATTAAAAGACTTTGGGAGAAGCAATTAGGATGACTTCTCATGCACTCAACCATAAAATAATTAGAGTTATCTTAAAAAAGATACCATATGAGCTATTAAAAGGTAGCAAACCAAACCTTGCATATTTTCATTCAAGTTATGTTTTGAATAATTGAATGGATAACCTTAATAAATTAGATGCAAAGAGTGATGAAATTATCTTTTGTAGCTTTTGATCAAATAGAAAAGTATTTAGGGTTTATAATAAAAGAACTCAAGTAGTTGAGAATTCATTCATGTTATATTTGATGAATTTGATTTGACCCTGAGAAAGAAAGATGAGATTAATAATACAAAACTCTACCAAATAAAATGAATAAGTTATAAGTGAAACACAAAAGATGAGAGGGCTCCAAAAAAGAAGAAATCCAAGAAGAGCAACTTTAAGAGCTAAGTAGAGGTAATGTTCTCCACAAACGCCCTACTAATTTAAAATTCAAGCAAGATGATCTTTTCGAACAAGTTATTAAAAACATTTATGATTGTGTGATAACAAGAGGATCAAGATAAAATGTATTTAGTCATTTTACTTTCATTTAGAATATAGAACTAAGTACCAATGAATGAGCTTTAGAAGATGAAAATTGGACCATTACAATACAAAAAGAGCTACATCAACTTGAAAGAAACAAAATATAAAAACTTGTTCCTAGATCAAAAGATCATTTAGTTATAGAAACTGAATAGGCATTTAGGAGTAAACTCTATCAAAATGCATTATTTATTAAAAACAAAGCATGATTAGTAGTTAAGAGTTATTTCAAGAAGAACGGATTGATTTTGAAGAATCTTATACCTTAGGAGCTATACTTGAGACCGTAAAAATATTATTTGTATTTGCATCACACGAGTTTCAAATTACTTCGAATGAATGTTAAAAGTATATTTTTTAATGATCATCTTAATCAAGAGTCTTATCTCGAACAACCTCCAAGCTTTGAGGAGAGTGATCAATCAAATCATGTGCACAAGTTAACCAGAGTTCTTTATGGATTAAAACAAGCTTCAAGAGCTTCGTATTAAAGACTTGATAAATTTTTAATTGATCATACTTTCAATAAAGGAAAAATAAACACCACTCTATTCATCAAAAATGAAAATTACAATATTTTGATTATACAAATATATGTAGAAGATATTGTATTTGGTGTTACTAATGAAGATCTTTGAAAGAATTTCTTTACGTTAATGCATGCTGCATTTGAAATAAGTATGATGGACGAGCTAAATTTCTTTCTTAGACTACGAATCAAACAACTCAAAAATGGAATTTACATATCTCAATCTTAATATGTGAAAGAAATACTCAAAATTCAGAATGGATGGTTGCAATGAAGCTACAACACCAATGAGCACTTCTGTTAAGATGGATAAAGATGAAAAGATAAATTGGTTAATCAATGCTTATATCGAAGCATGATTGGTTCCTTGCTTTACTTAATTGCATCTAGATTTAATCAAATTTGAAAGAGTTACATGTACCAGCAATAAAGAGAATATTTAAGTACCAAGTTGATATGTCAAACCTTGGATTATGGTATCCCTAAGGATCATCACTTGTTCTTGTTGGATATTTTGAAGCTAACTTTGCCAGATGCAAAGTAGATAGAAAAAGTATAAGTGAAACTTATCAATTCATTGAAAGCATATTAGTTTCTTGGTATTCAAGGAAGGAAAATAATATAGCACTCTTAACTGTAGAGGTGGAGTATGTACCTGCAAGGAGTTGTTGTGCTCAACTCCAACAACTCCCGTAGACAAAACAATGATATTCCTATAAGATGCTTAGCACAAGTGCTACAATTTTCACCAAAAATTCATTGTTACACTTACATACTAAGCATATTGGTATTAAACATCATTCTATTAGGGAACAAGCTGAGAATCATAACATATGCTTAGAATATGTGATTATAGATATCAAATACCAAATACCTTCAAAAAAATATCTTCCACAGAAGCTTTTACAAAATTATAAGTGAAATTGAATGATTGATCTTAGTAGTTTGGTTCATACATTATAATATTACAAACTGAGAAGATGAAACAATAATTTATGCTTCAATTGTTTGCAAAATATGTTACATGTTGGGCATGAAAATGCAATATATGATAGTCAGTTGTGTGTGTTATTAAATGTTGTGGGGGTGATATTGTAATATGCTTCTATAGATTTAAGAAGGACAACAAGTACATAATTTGAAACTTAGCAGTGAGGCTGTGTCAATTCCATGACAGCTAAGTCAACCACACCAAGGTCATCCATGGATTGTAACTTAGGATTTAAGTTGACTTTAATTTGCATCGTTTTAACTCCCATTCCACTTTCCTCCCTCTGCTTCTCCTCCCTTTGAGAGATTTTTTCTCCTTCCTACTTTCATATTACTCCCAAGACCTTTTTACCTCTATAGTTCATTGTACATTCATCTCATTCACCATCTATGGCTCCTATGCAAGTGGTAAGCAAGCCCACTAAGCAAAAGGAGGTACCCTACCCTTCAATGCCTTCACAAGCAATGGGCTCTAACATATCTAGGAGATCATGGACTTTGGCAAAGTGGTCATATACTAAGGCCACCACTTCTCAACTATCATCTTCCTATACTGTTCATGTTGAGGAAATTAACCCTTAGGATCATATTTCACTTAATGAGGAAGAAGATAGAAATGATAATGGAGAAGCGAAAGTCCTTTTTAATAAAAAGAAATCCAAGTATGCTCCTAAAAAGAAGGTAGTAGAAATTCCAAAAGAATATTTTATGAGCTCTAAGAAACATAAGCATTTTTATAAATCCTTCTATTCTAAGTCGATCTTCATTCTAAAAAGCATAGAATTTCAGCTTCTAAGTAATTATGCATTTGATATAGATAGCATGTTAGACTTCCAAGAATAGACAAGTATCCTCAAAGAAGAGAATAACAAATCTCCATGTCTCACTCTCCAATTTTATTATGCACAAAGTAATGATCATTATGCAGAATTTGTGAAAGGGACTAAGATCGCCTTAGGAAATAATCAAAAAGAAGCATGTAATACTAATGGGTCAATTCTTAGCATCCCCATATTTGAAGATCCGTTGCTTGAGGATATGACATTGGCTGCCTTGTTTAATGTTCTTATAAATAGCGACATATATATAGAAGGAAAAATGTTTTTACATTATATAGATCTATCACCACAACTTAGAGTGCTAAAGTTATCAATAGGCTACTATATCTACCATAAAGGAGGTGGGAACAGTTTCATCAACTCATAAGAGGCTAAAATTCCTTAGAAGCTTATAAATTGTAGGAAAATCTAACTGCCATTACTCATTTTGCAAGCTATTATGACAAAAAAGATAATCAGTGTAGTTTTATTCCTTACATTATATGGATCACAAGGATTCTTTGAGGTTTGGGATTGATCTTTTTGACAAGCCATTTGAGGTCCTTAGAAGTACAAATGCCATCTACAAAAACCTTCTTCAATAGATGAACATAAATGTTGAGCAATTCAGAGCAAATGAGCTTATCGCTAGAGCCGCTCAACATAGAGAAGCTTTGATGGATAAGAGCTAGGATGAGCACTTAGGAGGACATCAAGAGACTGCTACATGAACTTAGGGGCAGCTTGATATTAGTGTATCCCATGCTTCTTCATCTCACTTGCATGTGCATCGCATCATCCCTTAGATTGCCAAGTGCTAGCATTCATGATGGAAATGCATATGAGCATCATGAAAAAATTAAGCAACATTAATAGCTCCCTCAGTATCATGTATGAAAAGAAAAACAAGCTTGAAGAAGATTTTGAAAACTTTGCTTACACTTTTGCCTCCAAAGCCAAGTGTCATTCCATTCCATCTTATGACCCTTTTGTTATTCTATGGCATCTTCTCTATCTCATGTTTTTTATCCTAGTCCTACCCCTTTGAACCCAGCCTTCTTAAGTTCACTATAGCCTCTATGTCTTGCGCACCTTTCAAGCATAACTATTTTTGGTGATTGACAAAGCGGGGGAGAATGAATTGAGCCATTCAAGGAGAGATTGATTGTATTTTATGTGCTTTTGTCTTTGTTTTTGTTTCTTCTGAATATAATTTAGACTTCAACTAGATGAAATTTGAATATTGAATAAATGTGTTTTATGTAGTAATATGATTGAATGAATTATGTGTTATATTTTTTAAATGTTTGAATGAAATATATGAGAATTGCTTATTTATACCATGTCATATCTCTAAGTTGAATAAGAAAGCATGAATGTGTTGCCAAAATGATTGAACATATGCTAAACATATCTTAAATTTATACAACACACACTCATTTTGAAATAGTTTAATATGTGTCCAACTATGAGAAGCATTTGATTATATGTGTTATGCAAGGCATATGTTTTAGTTGGTTTTGTTAATGATAAAAAAGAAGAAGATTGTGAATATATGTGTATGGAAAATTGCAAATCATTCATGCTTTGCATGATTAATAACTCAATTAATAAAAAAATTATGGTAATAAGATACGTTTGTGTTAAGTGAATATGAGGTACAAATATCAAAAACCAAGTAAAAAAGGCATATCAAGAAAAATCCAAGTTATATGGAAGAGCAAAACTAGTGAAGTTACTTGTCAAGTTAACCTTTACTATGACTTAAGTGAAGTTGCACTCCAGGTCAGCCTCACCTGTGATCTCAAGAAAAATATGGTAGATTAAGATGTACTTTACAAATAGGTGTGTAATGGGTAGGGTGCCCATGGGTATCTACTAACTCAATTCTAGATTGGGTAAGATAGGATAAGAAATAACATTCATGGGTATGGGTAAGGTACAAATTATTGCCCATCCTTTTGATAAGGTAAGGGTAGGTATCTAAAATTGACTTGAAATTGGTCTGCATGAATACCCTGCTAGATAAATAATTATGTTTATATATTTATATAATTTTCACAATATTAAATCCTCGTTTACAAGTCCGTCTCTAGTGTTTCAACGATTCATGTGTGCGATGCAGGTGCATGTGTACAACACATGAGTAACTCGCATCCTTCCACAAATTCATTTCGTCGTTTCTAGCTGTAGGCCTAGAATCTTCTTATCAAACCTTACACTCTAATGCCAAAATCAAAAACTCGACTGCGAGCAACATTATGTCCTGTCAATTGTGCTCCCTTGTTCCCCAAAGCTCCATTTCCTAATTCTTGGGCACGCGATTGAAATGAATGTACACAACCACTAACCTCACTTCTAGTAGACTAAATCTTATCCTAAACCCGCACCTTCAAAATGTTCAGAGATTGTAAATGATGCAGCTTTTTCTTCCATTTCTCTTCGACATTCCACCTCACTTCTTCTCCCTATTTATCTCTGAAAGGTGAAAATCTTAACCTATCTTCCTCTCTTATCTTCCAATCTTATCACCGCTCCTCTCTTATCTCATTTTTCATCACAGTTGTCTTCTGAAATGGTAAAACCCAGCTCATTGTAGATATGTTGAAATCCTATCTCAAATTTTACCTTTTTTGTCGACGATAATGTCTGTCTTTTCTAGTTGAACTTCTTACTTTCTCATGCTTGATTTTTTTTCCTTTTTTTCTTGTGATTAATTATTTGGATATTGTCTTTATAGAAAAATGAAATATGAAATCAGGAGAACTTCATCAATTCAATTGTTCTTTATTTAGTTGCTTTCTCAAATTTTGTAATTCATAAGTGTATTCCTCTTTTTCTCAAGTACAACAATATCTAAGAGTACTTGTTGAATATGCAAGTTTTGTTCTCTGTTTAGTAACTTATTGTTCTCCATTCATTGCCATTGGTTGTAAAATAAGCAAGATTATAAAGTTGAATTTATAATAATGCTGCCAATATGTTGAAATTGTAATTGGATACTTATACTATTTGTGCTATTGATATGTTAATGCAATTTACATTGCTAAAATTATATAAACACACTATTTTATATTATTTAAAAATAAAAAAATTATTTATTGAAGAAACTTAATTGAAACCAGAATCGACGCTTTGAGTAATGAATAGAGGAGGATACACTAAATATTGAACCAACTAATGCATAGGATAGCGCAGGCCTTTTATAAATAATTTATGGGTATACTAGGCCATTACCCAAACCAAACCAACTAACCCAAATCACATTCCTATTTACAAAGTGAAGTTGATCCCAAAGTCAACCTCACCAGTGACTTGGCTAAAGTCACATATGAAATCAACCTCAAGAGCAACTTAGAGTTGTACATTGGAAGAAATTTTAAAGTTGAGAAGTGAAGTCGTAAAACCAAGTTATCCTCGTTATATGACTTGGGCAAAGTCACACCCAAATTTAACATCATTCGCAACATGGAAAGAAACTAGGCTTGGTGAAATCTTTGGAATTTTTAGAACATGAAGTTGCAGAGCCAAGTTGACTTCAATGTGTAACTTGGGTAAAGTCACACTCTAAATCAACCTCAATTGCAACTTAAGGAGAAACCCAACTTAATGAAGTCTCTAGAATTTTTTAAAACATAGAATTAAAAAGCTGTGACAAGGTCACTATGCGACCTCAGTTTGAAGTCTCTTCTTAAGTCCACCCTATGAGTGACTTGGAATTGAAAGATATGCAAGGCATCAAAGGAGTAAGAATGAGAAGGCAAAATCAATCCTGAAGGCAACCTTGAATGTGACCTGAGTGAAATTGAACCTTGATTTGTTTTTATTTGCAACTTCGAGAAATAAAGGTGGAATCTACTATAAAATTTTTAAAAATGAAGTCTCAACCTAAAATTGATCTCTACATATGACCTCAATTTGAAGTCATACCCACAGTCGTCCTTACTTATGACTTCATGTATAACTGTTAGAAAATTCAAACATTAAGGGTGTGTTTGGGAATGGATAAAACTTTTGGTGGGAAGTTTTGAAGAGTAAAAGTTGTCAAATAATATGATATGATTAGGGTAATCATGAGGAGTAAAGAGGATAAAGTTAAATAGATAGGTTAGTTGTATAAGTAATTGTGTAGAAATGATTGAAAAGTAGGGTAGTTGTATAGGAAATGCGAAAAAATAATTAAAAATATAGTAGTTATGGAGAGTGAAAAGTTTTAGATTGAAAAATTTTAACTTGACATTTTATACCCATTGCCAAACACACCCTAAACCATTAGATGTGTGTGGCCTACCTTCAAATGACTATTTTACACTTCATGCCTTCAATAGGACGTTAAGAGGAGTTATAAGGGTTAGTTAAAATATTGAATCAGCTTTCACCTTCTCACTCTCAAGCATTAAAACTTCGCATTTAAAATTTCAAGCTCTAATATACAAGAACAAAAGCTATCAAAAACATCATCATCTCTATATTTAATGTGAGCTTGCTATTCCAACAACTGCCTACACAAATTTTGCAAAGTGTAGCTTTCTTTTAAGTTTTTGATTTCATATTTGGTGTTGGAGATTGAGACCAAGAAGTAATTTATAGTGAATATTGGTTGGAGTGGTATTCACTAGTAGATAAATTATTATGTACAAATCCCTCTGGTCGTGAAATCTAAAAGAAAGAATATACTTTAATTGTATTATTGAGTATAATATTGGAACCTACGATACAAGGATTGTGTACCTGGAAGACTGGAGTGGGGGTCACCCAAACCACTATAAACATTTGTGCCCATTATTACATGCTTACTTATGTGATCTCCACATCATTAATTTTTTGCACAGTATAAGATCTTACATTCTTAGTGGAATTAAATTTGAGGGAAAGTAAATATTATGGTGGAAAATACTTGAACTAAAGAAAAAATTAATAACTTAATTCAACCATCCTCTCGTAGGTTTAGATATTGAATTGGGACTAACATTGTAATACCCATACCCAAGTATAGCTCATATAAGTGCATTTAATCTGTAATTTTGATTCATGTATGAATTGGTTGATTTATGGATGATTTTTATGATTTAATGATATTTTGCAATTAGGGTTGTGATTAAGAATGGTGATTAAGATTAATCATCATAGCCCAATGTGAGCCGATATGACTAAAAGGGCTTAATGAGAAAATGATAATGTGTCATGAATAATTATTTTAATTATCATGATTTGATTAATGAGAATTAGAATGATAATTATGGATTTAAGTTGAAAAATGCTAGAAAATTCATAACTTGATGCCTATAAGGCGGATTGAGATGAAATTTGAAAGATAAACACATGATTTTGTGCTCAATCTTATGGATGAATTGGATTAAGGAAAATGTGAGGGGATTAGGATGATAATTATTTATTTTTATCCCAAATCTAATAGTTAATTTCAAATGGTTATAACTTGAGATAGAAAAGTCATATTGAAACAAAATTTGAAATGGTCGGATAAAATTATATGATTAACGTTATAGTAGGGTTGGCTTAAGCTAATCATCATAAGAATATGCTTAATTGGAAAAAGGCGCATAGCTTTGACTTTGTGCACCATAAAGTAGCATTGCGTTTATGTAAAAGCTAAAGAGATTAAATGCATGCTTAATGACACAAATGAGGTGTCAAAAGGAGGTAATTTCAAGTGAATTTTTTGAATTTCATAAAATAGAAAAATCCATGATAAATCAAGAAGTTTAATGTATTATTTAAGAGGCTAAGGAGTAGCCTCAAAGAGGCTTGGAGTGGTGGCACATGGTGGTGACACCCAAGCAAGATAATGCTTGATTTATGATTTTTTAAAAATTACCAAATATGCATCTAATTACCTAGGAACCTAGGGTAATTAATGAGAAATTAAATCAAGTGGAATTTTGGGCACAAAATGCCAAAAATGGCTTTTACATGGGACGTTTCCAAGATGGACAACAATATGTCCATCAATGAGAAGATTTTGATGATTTTTGATATATGGTAATTACACATTTTACTTGGATAAGAATTAGCCAACACATTAAGGGATAAGGGATCATTTATTTACACTCATGTGATGTGGCAAAGTGGGTCCCAAAAAATCAGATAAATATATGTAAGGGGATATGCTTAGACGTTCCATATGCTAAGTTAGAGAGAGAAAATTCTCTCAAGAGTAAGGCAGCAGCTAGAGACGTCCCCCAAGCAAGACAAAATATCAAGAAAGAAAGGGAAAAAAAGAAGAAAATAAGGAAGAAAATAAAGGAATCTTAGTTGGAAAAGATTGGATCAAAGGTTACTTAGATTCAAGTAAGTATGGGTTGAGTTTTGGATCATTTAAATCTAAGTTCTTACATCTATTTATAAGTCATGAATACGATTCATTAAGAACCTTTCAAGGATGATTTATGATGCCCTTAATTAGGGTATTGAATGAGGATTGAATGATATGTATGAAATCAAAGGTTCAAGAGGGAGAAAACGGAAGCTAGGGTTGATTTTTGAGATGAAACCTATCTTGAATTCTCTTAAAACCCCAAGCTAAGTTTCTGTTTGGTTTAAGCATGATGATTAGGACATGATTCATTTTCTTATGGATTATACATGTTGATTTGGGCATATGCGAACGATTTTAACAAAGATGGAACTTAGGGTTTCATGTATTAACGATTTTTCCATTTTTATGATAAAAATGATGCAATGAGTAGCCTAAATGATTTAGGGGTGAATTTTAGGTTAAATTACCCTAAATTAAGGACCCTTTGGGTGTCCTAAATGGGGTGGAAGAGATAGTCCTAAATCTGATTTTTTGGTGCACATACATGGGAATGTCCAAATGGAGCTAAAACGGGTACCCTACATGTATGTCATGTTTCTGTTTTGTAAATAATTAAATTATGGATGATTTAGAGGTTAAAATACCCTAGGATTAGGTTACTTTAGACGGAAAAAACAATTTTGGAAAGTATGCCCTAAATCTGATTTTTTAAGGGTATGCAAAGGAGTGTCCAAAGAGGGGTGCAAAAGGTATCCAAAACATGTGTAGAAAGTTGCTGTTTTGGAAGCAACCAATATATGGATTTTAAAAATATGATAATATCCTAAATTTGGGTTAAGAAAATCATGATTAATTTCTGGAATTTATGGATTAAAAATTTGTTTTGATTTAAGTATCAAAAGAGGCGTTGAAAGGATGAAAAACGGGTCCTAACATTACTGTTTTGGAACCCAATGATGAATGGATTAAAATTCCATAATTAAAACCAAAATTATATGTTAATTAAGGGTTTTAATCATGCTGAAATAAGATACAAGTTTTTGTTTTGAAAAACTTTTAAGAAACACATAATATATGTGTTGTAAGGTGAGTATATATGAAAGCCTATGTATGATTGAATGGCAAATGACTTATATGAAGTGCTAAAATGAAAAAATGCATGAATATATGATGAAAAGTATGATTATTTTTCTGTTTTGATGATTAATTATAATCTCAAATTTTGAGATTAATATATGAAGCCTAAGACGTCAACTATGTGCTTAAAATGAGCATCGACGTAGGAAAAGTGAAAAATAGATGAAAAATGATAAATGGAAGGTATGAACCCCCACATGATAATTAATGAATGGTTATTATGTGTTTACCCTATATATGGGTTTAAAGCACAATATGGAATGGATGGTATGATGCACAAGTGAATGCTATGTATGTGTACCCGACATAAAATTCAAGTTGGTTGTGTATGAAATGAATTATGGGTTGGAAAACTGAATACATGCAAGCAAATGAAATTTTTATGAATACAATGCCATTCTTATGTACAGGCAAAGGCAAAGAGAAAGTTAACTCGGAAAGCTAAGGCGAAAGAGGTAAGCAAGCGATTTTCTAAATGCTTCTTGTTTTATCAAATATGATAAAATATTTTCTAATAATGTTCTAACTATTTGTATGGGTTAGCAAATGAATAATTTAAAATTTTTTCTAAGATGTTTAAGGATGACCATTCCTTTATCTCATTGTATATTGAAATTATATTTTCAATATGTTAAATGAATTGTTTGGTGCTTTCTCAATTACTTATGACAAGTGATGAAACATGAATTATGGATGCAAAATCATGCTAGCATGTCAAAAATGATGCTTATGAAAGATTCATGTGCACAAAGCATGAGGTGCGGCCAAGTCGCTAAGATAGGCCTCAGGCTGGCGGCACCTCCCTGGATTGGGAGAGACGTTGGAGATGGATGGTTACCTAGCTAGCCACCATCCTATGATGTCATGTCTAAAAATAATGCAATGCATTATTTATGATATACCCTTGATGGGTATAAAGAATCATGTTTTTATAATATACCCTCGAGTGGGTATAATGTTTCTTTTCGAAGATGTTTTAAATGAAAATGTATTGCCTACAAAATGAATTGCCTGAAAACCTTATAGCTTGCTTATTGAGATCGACTAACGATTTTTTTTCCAAACCCAAAGACAGGTGAAAGGAAGCACCAAGAAAGGAGCACTGGTGGAGTTTCAAAGAATAATAAATTTTTATTAATACATGTATATGAACTTATGGTTGAATGGTTGTATGATGATCCTAAATGATTGTCTTGATGTTGTATGAGAATAATGTTATATTATGTGACTATGGATGGTGAAAATTTTTATGGACAAATGCTATGGTATGAATTTTCATATTATGATTGATTATGAATTTTATGATATAATATGTGTATATTCAGATGTTATAATGACCTAAAAGGGCATTTGATGGAAATTGGAATGTATTAATTGATATAAACTCCTAAGTAATCAAGATTAAGTGGATAAATATTCAATAAATCCCGTCATGTGACAAGACAACAATCCTAATCATGTTTACCAATCAATAACGGTCTCAGAGTAACGCTAATGTTGTGACGCTCGACTGGAGCGCCACAAACATAAATTATGCATGTATTATGCACAAATGATCTACACTTTCCCACAATTATTCCTCAATTTAGTGTGGCCACAATCACTTGTAAGACTATTCTTCTAGCTTGGAGTATGCTATCATACATTTTTAGCAAATCATTGGTCCATAATTTCGCCAATTGGTAGGCTATTTTGAGAAATGACTAGGATGTTTTGTGGATCATATGCTTATTTTAGGAAAAATTAATTTGATTTTGATGATAAAAAATCTATTAAAATATCATTAAAAGGGATCTAATGAATATGTGCAAGTGTACTTAGATATCCAATTATATGCATGAAGTTAATAGTATATGATAACTTAAGTTTCAAGAGCTCAAGTCCATAAATAATAAGCTTAGAAAAATGAAGTATCAGTCCAAGTCTATTCCACCAGCAACTTTAGTGAAGTCTTTGTTGGTCCCGAGTTAATGACAAAACCCAAGAGAGGAGGGGTGAATTGGGTTCTTATAAAATTCTTCGGTAAATTAAAACTTAACCCTTGAAAGCTTAATCCCCTTGATTGAAACAAATAGAGAGCAATGAAATAGTGAAAGCAATAAGGTAAACAGTAAGCAAGATTTATAGTGGTTCGGGCAACCTCTCCCTACTCCACTCTTCCAAGCTCACACACCGTTGTGACTTGGGTTCCACTATGTATTCCGTGAATACACTTAGAGTCTCCGCTCTCTTCTAGATTCTAGCTCTAGGGGGCATACACAATCAGAGCCTATGCTCTCTTCTAGATTCTAGCTCTAGGGGGCTTATACACTTGATACAAGTAGGTGATGAGTTCAACTCCAATCACAACTCTACTTGCAACGTCTTGGTTTGATACAACAAACTCAAACCAAGACCAATAACAAAGAGTAATGAAAATAAGGAAGATCTACACTTTACTGAGTTGTGTAGGCAAGATTCAGCTTGAGGAAGAGTTTGCAGAAGCAACCGGTTGTATATCGTTGACGCTACTTGCAACTTGAAGCTCGTTCTTCCTTTGAAAGTGTATAGATCACTCAAATTTAGAGAAAAGCAAATGGGAGCTCTTGTTTGCACTTATTTTCTCTCTTTAGACAATGTAGTGTGTGTATTCTCGTTTGCTTGAGTGTCTATTTATAGAATGGGGAAGATTTGAACGTTATAGAAGTGGTTGGCGCGCAATGAATGTTCCAACGTTCAAAAATTCGAACGTTGGTTCCCCAAGTCGCAGGTGGAGTCGACTTCTTTTGCGACTTCAGTTCCAAGTCTGAGATTAGGTCGACTTGGTTTCAGACTTGACCTCAAGTCGATCTTGGAGTCGACTTGGGTTGCGACTTGACCTGTTCTTCTGCTGCAGTTTGTTTGGTCCTTGTTTGATTTCCTCTAGCTTGCTTAGCTTCCTTTCTTGAATCTTTTTTATTTATGGAATGGCTTCTCATATTTGTAAAATTCTTGAAGAGCTTGTCTTTGAGTCATCTTTCTTGCCTTCGATGCTATGACTTGAGTTTCTTCAACTATGTTTGAAGTTGTGCTTTGGACTTTGAGAGACTTGAGTTGATAGTGAGCTTGTACTCTTGATTTGGATTTGAGAAATCCCAAGTTGTTCTTGAAAATGAGCTTGAACCTGTATTTTGGACTTTGAAGAACTCAAGTCGAACTTGGGGTCGACTTCATCTGCGACTTCACCCAAGTCGTACCTGGAGTCGACTTCGTCTGCAACTTCGGCATTTTTGTACCCCAAAATCAGCTCTGGAGTGTTTTTGCCGTCTGAAGTCGATGCTGGAGTCGACTTCCTTTGCGACTTGGCTTCCCAAGTTGTAAGTGGAGTCGACTTGGCTTGCGACTTCACCTGCTTTTCCTTCCATTTTGAATTTGGCTGTGTGGTCTGTTTTGGAGTCGAATATGGAGTCGACTTTGGGATCGACTTCACCCTAAGTCGAAGTCCAAGTCGACTTGGATATCGACTTGGCTAATTTATTCCTTAAATCATTAAGCAAAATCATCAGTAATCACCTTATACTCAATTTTAACTTTGTTAATCATCAAAACTCATGCTTTGGTCAATTTTGTTTTGTTTTAAACATTGTTTCCAACAATCTCCCCCTTTTTGATGATTGACAAAACTAAATTGAGTTTGTACCTTTCAAGATAATCACAATCATATAGTTTCCAAAAAAGATCATCATAATAGCTTTCAAACAGAGTATAGCAAGCATGAAACACATATTTGAGCATAAACAAGTTTCATAAATCAATCATTTTCACAGATTTCAATGTAAAGCAAAAAATGTAACCTAAATACAAACTACCCGACCCAAAATGCTCTAAAGCCTAGGTACTAAAAAACTCTATTCTATCTTCCCCTTTTTGTCAATCTTTCAAAAATGGTTCAATCACCAAGGATTTGGTGAATTGAAATTGGGAAATGGGATATGAAGATTGAATTTGTTTGATAGGACGAACATGAGCAGAGGAATAGAAGGAAGAAACTGGAGCGGGAGTCGGACCTTGATGAACTGATCCTGAATCGAAAGGATCAAGCTCCGGTATGGGTCGATTTTTGTGTCGCCCTGATGCAAGATGGTATCTAATGGTACGCATTTCCTGATCGATTTGATCTTGTCGGGAATGCATATCATTAATGGCAGTAAGAACTTCGGTCACGAGACTGGTCATTCAATCCTCTTGATGATCCATTTCCTCTCGTAGAGCAGATATCTCATTTTTAATGCTCTGTAATGTGACCTCTTGAGATGACGGAGGAGGCGCCCGATCAGGTGCAGCAGATCCCTGTGGAGAGTAGGATCCGTGCGTCATAGGAGATACTGGCTCCTCGGGAACGTCTCGAGGTGGAGCAGATGGTGCCTCGGGAGGCTGCTCCCCCTCAGTCTGTGCATAGGGGTGCAACTTGGGTCGGGTACCCACGGGTCGACCCGCTGGGTACCCTAAATAGGGTAGGTTCGGTTCCTCGGGTAAAATACCCGGTCAATTTCGGGTAGAGGTCGGTTCCGGTTCTGGGTACCCGGAACCGACCCGGATTTCATAGTGTATATATATCTATATATATATTATATAACCTAACCTAAATACCTAATTTCTTCCCCAGCCGCCGACCACGACCACGAGCACGACCAAGGAAGAAGTGTCTGTCGCCTCCAAGGAATCCTCCGTGGCGGCAGTAGATGAAGCCGCAGAAGCAATGGTGGACAGTGGCGCGGCGAAAGAGTTTCCTGCTAACGGAACCCGACCTCCGAGCCTTTCGGCATGCGGAGATTCATCGGACAAAAATGGGGAAAACTCTTCGCTTCCGGACGAAGGGAGTTCCGGGAAAATGTTGGAATATGCCGACGAGTTGATGGAGAAGGGAATGAAGGCAAAGAAAGCTGATGAATTCGTTGAGGCCATTGACTGCTTTAGCCGCGCTCTTGAAATCAGGTCGGAATCTACTCCTTGCCTGCTTGTCCTTTCTCAAGTTCCTCGTCAAAATGTCAATGCCCTGAATTTCAGGCTTTTGGAACCATAATTGCGAAATCGTGGTGCGCGGGATGGGGGATGGGGGCGGCTTATGCCTCTATGCTTGTTCATTTTGCTTCTTCATGCACAATGTGTCATACAGTTGAGGGGCTGAGTTAGTTGCCTGCTTGTGTTCCATCATGCATGCATCGTTTATGGATCTTAATGGCCTCAGGGTCAAGTGGTTCTTAATTGCGGTGCACAAAAACTTAAGCCAGTTTGTCTTCCTTATCTATCCGTTCGATAGTCCAGTCCCTGTTTGTTATGAATGATTGCCAACCCTTGGTTCCGATACTGCTCAATACCCACCATTTCCTGTCTGATTGTCCGGATCACCTGTTTTGCACCATGGACTATTTTTTGTTTGTCCAGGATGAACAGCTCTGACCATGCTGTGTGGACTATCAGTTGCTTGTGTGTGACTGGCTAAACAAGATTTTCCTTCTTTGCTACTGCACCTGGTTCATTCTCATTACACAATTTTTTGTTGAGATGCTGACATAATATGTATCTGCAATGGTCTTCTTTCCTGCTGTTGATTTCAATTTACAACATCCTTTTTCTCACAGTTATTCTTGATGTTAGTTGCTTACTTGTTCATGATGGGGCCGGTTGGGATGTTGTTCAGAACTTTTTGACTTCTGTACCAGCCTCTCCTATATTTCTGCATGATAGAAATCGCATGTTGGATCTCTGCGCTGTCTATAAAGCGTCACTTGAAGCACATGACTTGTGCAAGTATTTTGATGCTTTTATGAATTACTTTGGTGGCAAAACCATGTTGGATCTCTTGCACACCAAATTCCAAAGCATCTTTGATTTGAGCTTCTAAATATTGGAAAGCTCCTCCAGATGAAGATGAATGCAGAATCATATGCATGAATGGCGATGGATGACCTAGCCTTAGTGATTCTGAAAGTTGGTTACTTTGGTTGGTCATTTTGGTGCTTGTAGTTGAAGGTGGGCTTGGATTCGAGATCCAAATATTCTAGCAATCATGTTTGGATGTCAAACTTCAAAGCTACTTTTGGCTCTTTTTGAAAAATAAGCCATGTAACAAGTCAAAGTTTATGGTATCTCTACTGTTATTTCTGCTGTTGCCACCCGTATCTTCATTGAGTCTTGCTTTTGGTTGCTTGGTAGTGGTTTGTGCAGTTCTGCTACCATAGAGCAATGGTGGGTGGCCTAGCAACATTTAATGCTATTCCAGTTGAATTCCATGTTAAAAAATGAATTGTGATCTATTTCTTTCTTCTGCTTCCATTTGACCTTAACGCGGATATCAGAAATTTTAGGATATGTCTGGTGCTTGAGGTGGGTGAGAAGGCCGAGGATGTTGTTCCATACTACCAGAAAGTGGTGTCTGTCTGCAAAGCTCGACTGCAGTGGCTAAGGGATGAAGCGAAGAACTCTGCTAGTACAACAGCTACAATCGTTGACACAAGTTTGACAAGTGACTTGAATCAGAAAGAAAGACAGCCAGTAGTGACTCCTGATTCTTCTGCCCTAGAGAGGGAAAGTGAGATCGAGTCACTTGTTGGGCTCCTGAGTGATCTAGAACAGAAGGTGGGCATAATTAGGTATTGTTATGCTTAGCTTTGTTAGACTGATTTTGAGTGTTGGGTTCCTGCATGGGCACTGGAATGATGTTTTAACTGTTTGTCGCATTTTAGCCTCCCTCCATGCTTTGTCTGTATTTGTTACATGCTTTCCATGCTTCTTCTGGGCGGCATTTCATGCATCTTCTTGGCGGAATTTTTTTACACAGGTTGAAGTTGCAAATAGATTGTGTTCTAGGAACCGATTTTGGAACCGAACCGGAACCGACCCGCTCTTAAAAAAATTGGGTAGGGTAGGCTCCGGACCGACCCTGTCTGAAATAGGGTAGGGTAGAGGTTTTGCCAAAATGGGTAAGGGTAGGTTCCACCCATACCCGGACCTACCCGACCCAAGTTGCACCCCTATCTGTGCATGGCCTTCTTGCTCACGAGCTGGTTCGCCCAATTTTTCTCGTATCCTATCATCCCTGAACTGCTCCAAATTGATCTTCATTCGTTGGAGCAATGCCTTATTGATGGCATTTGTTGTTTTAGGGACTTCGAAGGGTTCACCTTCAATGTCCACCTCAAAATACTCCAGGATCCTTGTGATCCATGTCCCGTCGGGTAGAACGCCTCTCCGATTTTCCTTTCGACATGCCAAGGCTTCTAGGAATAGTCTTGGGAGGCTAATCTTGACTTTGTTGACTAATTTCCACAGAATCATGGCTTCCTACAGATTGAGCTGATTCCTTCCACCGCCTTTCGGATAGATGCAGTGAGCAATGAGTAATCGGAGGACTCTCAGCCGTGGAGAAAGATCCATGTAATGTAGGAACTTGGTTCCTGCATGATACTTGTTACTCTTGGTTAGCTCATTGTAGATTTTCTCCATTGTAAGATCCTGGGGAAGTCGCTCTTCTTCGAATGGGACTTCGAGAATACTGCCTATTTTCTCTATTGCTTCTTCTTGATCTGGGTTAGCCATTGTTCCAAAAAACAATTCTGTGCCTTTGACAAAGGTTGAAAAATTGTTATCATCCCATAGATAGTAAAACATCCTTGTCAGATCAGGATATACTCTTTCATCTGTCTTCAGCAATCTTATCCATCCCTGATAATCCAGTAGCTCTTCTATGTCGAACTCATAATCATTGAGAAATTTAAAATCAATGATCTTTGGGATGAATATCTTTCTTTCGTAGAAATGTTTGTAGAATCTACTATGCTGAAGCTCTGTTTTGAAGTAGGTTGTGGACATTTTCAGAACTTGCCCCTTCTTGATTGGGATCCTTCCAGTGTTTGAGCTTTGAGGTTGACTCTCTGACCTCTGAGCTCGATCTGAGGATTGGGTAGTGGTTTGAAATCTGACCCTTCGACCCGTTGAGGTTGAAGGTTCCTCTCTGGCTCGTTTCGCAGAAGTCCTCTGT
The DNA here is from genome assembly GCA_030490835.1 of Annona cherimola. Taxonomy (NCBI): domain Eukaryota; kingdom Viridiplantae; phylum Streptophyta; class Magnoliopsida; order Magnoliales; family Annonaceae; genus Annona; species Annona cherimola. Next base: position 49,613,207 of record CM059973.1, on the reverse strand, counting down.
CTCCTAGGAATTTCTTCCTCCATATTTGACCTCGAAGGTCTGGGTACAGGTTTAAGATAGGGCTTGGAGATAGCTAGTTTGGGAAGTCTGGGTTTTGGAGCCATTGGATTGGGAATTCAGAAACTGAGAGAGAAAGGCAGTGAGAGATAGATAGACTGAGAAGACAGGGAGACTAGTGGAGAGAGAGATGCTGGAGTTGAGAGATTGAGAGAGAGAGAAACAAAGAAAGGACTGATGGTGGAGACTACCGGAGAAAATGAAGAAGGGGAAAATCTCCGGGAAGAAAGGCTTGCTGGAACTTGCCGGAAGAAAAGAGAGATGAGCTAGATGAGAAAGGCCGGAGAGAATGGCCGGTGAAGAGGAGCGGGAGCTGGAGGAAACTGCCGGAGAGAGAATCTTGTCGGAGAAGAGAGACGGGCTATTGAGCTTGGAGAGAAGAGGAATCGGAGAGGATAGAAGGCTGCCGAAAAAGAAATGAGAAGAGAAAGAGAGGGAAGAAAAAAGGAGAGGGGAGAAGAGAATGCGAGCCGTCGCGCGCGAAGTCGACTTTGCCCTAGGCGAAGTCGACTTAACATCTCCCAAGTCGACTTCGCTGGAGTCGACTTGGCTTTCCCGGAGTCGACTTGACTCATCGACTTGGCTTCTTTTAGATCAGATTTTCTTGTGTAATTCTTCCTAGTTTAATTCTATCATCCCCATATCATTTCTAATTTTATAAAATGATTCCTTCGCTAGTGGTTTGGTAAAGATATCAGCAATTTGATCTTCAGTTTTCACATATTCTAAACAAATATCATGATTCTCAACATGTTCTCTAATAAAATGATGTCTTACATCTATATGTTTGGTTCTTGAATGCAGTACAGGATTCTTAGTCAAACATATTGCACTTGTATTATCACATCTAATAGGAATATTGAAATAATCAATGCCATAATCTTTTAATTATTGTTTCATCCAAAGTAGTTGGGCACAACAGCTTCCGACGGCTATATATTCGGCTTCCGCAGTAGATAGGGCAACACTGGTTTGTTTCCTTGAGTACCATAAAACCAACATATTTCTAAGAAATTGACAAGTTCCACTGGGTACTTTTTCTATCTACTTTGTAACCGGCAAAATCCGCATCCGAATAGCCGATTAAATCAAATGTTGACCCCTTTGGATACCATAGTTCAAGATTGATAGTATTTATCAAATATTTAAAAATTCTTTTTACGGCCAATAGATGTGATTCTTTAGGACATGCTTGAAATCTAGAGCACATAAAAACACTGAATAAAATATCTGGTCTAGAAGCAGTTAAATATAATAATGATCCTATCATGCTTCTATAGAGCTTTTGATCGATACATTTACCGTTTTCGTCTGTGTCGATCTTGATCGTAGAACTCATTGGTGTATTTGCTCATTTACCATTTTGCATTCCAAATTTCTTGAGCATTTCTTTGACATATTTGGATTAATTTAAGAATATCCCTTCTGTTTGCTGCTTGATTTGTAGTCCAAGAAAGAAATTTAATTCTCCCATCATGCTCATTTCAAATTCGCTCTGCATGATCTTAGAAAATTCTTGGCCTAAAGTTTCATCAGTAGCTCCAAATATTATATCATATTTTTATATTTAATGAACAAAGTAGTATCAAATTTCCCTCTTTGAAACTCATGATCGATCAAAAATCTATTTAATCTTTCATACCAAGCTCTTGGAGCTTGTTTTAGTCCATATAACGCTTTGGTCAATTTATAAACATATTTTGATTGATCCTTTTCTTCAAATCCTGGGGGTTGTTCAAAATATACTTCTTCGTTCAAATATCCGTTCAGAAATGCACTTTTTACATCCATTTGAAACAATTTAAAATTCATATGAGAAGCAAATGCTAGTAAGATACGTATGGCTTCTAATCTAGCCACAGGTGCATATGATTCTTCAAAATCAATCCCATCTCCCTAGGAATACCCTTTGGTTACTAATCTAGCCTTGTTTCTAATTACAAGTCCGCTTTCGTCCTATTTGTTTCTAAATATCCATTTGGTACCAATAATGGTATGACCATTTGGTCTAGGAACTAAATGCCATACATCATTTCTTTCAAATTGATTTAGCTCTTCTTGCATTGCAATAACCCAGCTTTCATCATTAAGAGCTTGTTCAATGGTAGTTGGTTCGATCTTGGACACAAACGCATATTGTCCACAAATGTTTTACTTTGATCTTCTAGTTTTTACTCCTTCATACACATTTCTAATGACTTGCTCAATTGGATGGGAATTTTTGAACTTTAGATCAGTTGGAGGTTTGTAAGAGTCATTACCTTCACTTACCGCTTCCTCCATGGAGTTTTCTGGCATGAGCTCGATTTCCTTTGGTTGTTCTTTTCCTTTTGTTTCATCTGCATTACTTAACTCATCCTCCTTTCTCGAAGTTTGGTTAAATTCATCAAAGACAACATGTATCGACTCTTCTACAACTTGGTTTCGTTTATTGAATACTCTATATGCTTTGCTATTTGATGAGTAACCAAGGAATATTGTCTCATCACTTTTAGCATCTAGTTTTCCCAAGTTGGTTTTTCCATTGTTCAAAACATAGCATGTGCATCCAAAAGCATGAAAATAAGAGATATTTGGTTTTCTTCCTTTCCATAGCTCATATGGGGTCTTTTTCAAGATTGCTCTAATGGTAACTCGATTCAAAACATGACAAGTTGTATTTACAGCTTCACCCCAAAATTTCTTGGATAGTTTGCTCTCATTTAGCATTGTTCTAGCCATTTCTTGTATAGTTCTGTTTTTCCTTTCAACTACTCCATTTTGTTGTGGAGTTCTTGGTGCAGAAAATGTGTGATGAATTCCTTTTTCATTACATAATTCTATGAATCGTTTGTTTTCAAATTCACCACCAGTATCATTTCTTATAGTCACAATAGTACTTTGTTTTTCATTTTGCACCAAATTTACAAAAGTTGCAAACATAGAGAAGGCTTCATCTTTGCTAGCTAAGAGAATTATCCATGTGAATCTTGAAAAAATCATCAACAATTACAAACACATATTTTTTTCCACCAATGGTTAAAATATCGGATGGCCCATATAGATCCATGTGTAGCAATTCAAGTGGCCTAGTGGTGGAAATTTCCTTTTTGGTAGAGAAAGGCATTTTAGGTTGTTTTGATAATTGACATGCCTTGCAAATTTTGTCTTTGTCATATTTCAACTTTGGCAATCCTTCTACCAAACTCTTTTTCCATAGGGTCTTTATATTTCCCATGTTTATATGTCCAAGCCTTTTATGCCAAACCCATGGATCATTATCAATGGCCATTAGACATTGACCATCTAATTCATCAAGTGAAACCAAATATGCATTTCCATGTCTTTTTCCACTAAATATGATATGTTCTCCATCAAATACATTACATATGGATGATTCAAACACAACCTTGTATCCTTTGTCACATAATTGACTAATGCTCATTAGATTGTGCTTGAGTCCTTCAACAAACAAAACATCTTCCATGCATGCATTTGAAATACTATATATGTTTCCTTTACCTTTAATTTTACCTTTCTCATTATTACCAAAGGCAACCGTTCCATCGTTGCAAGGCTTAAATTTGTGAAATAAACTTATTTTTCCGGTCATATGCCTTGAACAACCACTGTCCATGAACCATACATTGTTTGCCTTTACCTTAAAACATATCTGAAAAATAAACAAGTAAATCTTATCTCTTTGGTACCCATTTTATGGGTCCGTTTGGGTTAGTTAACCTTTGAAGTTTAAGTTGATCCATCTTTGATCCCATAAAACCAATGCATTTTGGCATCCAAACCAATTTAGCACCTAGGTTTTGCAGTTTTCTAAGTTTACATTGATAGATCTTATGTCCAAGCTTGTTGCAAAAGTTACAAGCTCCTGGAAGTCTAGAAATAGGGAGCCATTTGGTAATTTGTTTATTGGTTGGTCTTTTGGTCCAAACTGTTCGATTTATCTTTGGTTTAGTAAAATTGGTTTTGATATTATTTCTTGGAGCGTTAGTTTCAGTTTGTTCAAGTGCATTGTACCCAAGTCCTTTCTTGCAAGTTTGAGTTGTCATTTTCAAGAACATTTTTATATTTTCTCCTGGGTTAGAGAACTTGGCAAGAGATTCATTTAATGATTTATTCTCGTTTTTAAGTTTTCTAATTCATTTTCTAAGGTATTCTTTTCATCTTTTAACTTGTCTAATTTTTCAGCAAGTTTACCATTTATAATTATTACTGCATCACATTATCTTTTCTTAATTGTAAACTTATTTTCTAATTTCTTTATTTCTTCATATAGTGAATCATAAGCTTGTTGAAGTTCCTCTAATTCAGCACATTTAAGACATTCATTTGTAGAGAAATTTGAAAAGGATTTATGTTTGGAGGTTACCTCTTGACTACTCGTGTAGTCCGTTGAAGTGGCTTGATCCTCCAAGGTTTCCATTGCTGCAAAGCATATGTCGGTGTTTGCTATGCAACAGATTCTTGCACAATCTACTTTGCATTCTTCACTTGAGAAGCTATTTGTTGTAGATTCTTCTTCATTTACGTACATACCTCTTCCTTTATTTCTTTGAAATCTTTTGTTGTCGCCTCGATCTTTTCTTTGTTCCTTTGCCTTGTTTTCTTCGGGCGTTGGACATTGGGCTTGCATGTGTCCCGAACCGCCGCATCGGTAACATTTTGTTGTTTCTTTCTTTTTCTCTTTGGAACTTCTTTCTTTAAAATTTCTGAAATTTCTGCCTTTCCTCACAAATTTTTTGAATCGTTTTGTGAGTAGGGCAATCTCATCGTCATTTTGTGAAGATGAAGTATCGTCTGAATCTTGTGCGGCTTTTAAGGAAATTGCTCTTTTGCCTTTGTGATGATCTTCATTTCTTTTCTTAATTAGCTCATGTGACATTAATGAGCTAATTAGGTCTTCTAGCTTCAATGTGTTGAGGTCCTTAGCTTCTTCTATCGCAGTAATCTTTGGAGTCCAAGATTCCGGTAGAGCCCTTAAAATCTTCATAACCTGTTCAGATTCAGATATAGCCTTTCCAAGACCTTTCAAAGCATTAGTAATTTTTGAGAATCTAGCAAACATTTCAGAAATATTTTCTGTTTCTAACATTCTAAAATTTTCTAATTCTCCAATCAAAATGTTTCTTCTCATCCCTTGGACTTGAGAAGTTCCTTCATAGATGGAGGTTAATGTATCCCATATCTCTTTGGCGGTTAAACAAGAGGATATTCTATCATATTCAGATGCCGTGAGAGCACAAAATAGTGAATTCATAGCTTCGGCATTGCTCTTCACGATTCTTACTTCCTCATCGGTCCATTTGGAAGCTTTTTCATCAATGGGCAAGATCACACCATCTTCAATCGCAATCCAAGAGTCCATATCGGTAGCCATGATGAGTTGTTTCATTCTTTGCTTCCAATATCCAAAATTGTTCCCATCAAACAATGGTGGCCTAGTAAAGGATTGACCTTCGGCAAATGCGGGAACGGAAGTAGATTGGGATGCCATGTCAATAAGACCTCTTTGGTAAGCTCAAAGACCTGCTCTGATACCACTTGTTGGTCCCTAGTTAATGGCAAAATCCAAGAGGGGAGGGGTGAATTGGGTTCTTATAAAATTCTTCGGTAAATTAAAACTTAACCCCTTGAAAGCTTAATCCCCTTGATTGAAACAAATAGAGAGCAATGAAATAGTGAAAGCAATAAGGTAAACAGTAGGCAAGATTTATAGTGGTTCGGGCAACCTCTCCCTACTCCACTCTTCCAAGCTCACACAGCGTTGTGACTTGGGTTCCACTATGTATTCCGCGAATACACTTAGAGTCTCCGCTCTCTTCTAGATTCTAGCTCTAGGGGGCATACACAATCAGAGCCTATGCTCTCTTCTAAATTCTAGCTCTAGGGGGCTTATACACTTGATACAAGTAGGTGATGAGTTCAACTCCAATCACAACTCTACTTGCAACGTCTTGGTTTGATACAACAAACTCAAACCAAGACCAATAACAAAGAGTAATGAAAATAAGAAAGATCTACACTTTACTGAGTTGTGTAGGCAAGATTCAGCTTGAGGAAGAGTTTGCAGAAGCAACCAGTTGTATATCATTAACGCTACTTGCAACTTGAAGCTCGTTCTTCCTTTGAAAGTGTATAGATCACTCAAATTTAAAGAAAAGCAAATGGGAGCTCTTGTTTGCACTTCTTTTCTCTCTTTAGACAATGTAGTGTGTGTATTCTCGTTTGCTTGAGTGTCTATTTATAGAATGGGGAAGATTTGAACGTTATAGAAGTGGTTGGCGCGCAATGAATGTTCCAACGTTCAAAAATTCGAACGTTGGTTCCCCAAGTCGCAGGTGGAGTCGACTTCGTTTGCGACTTAGCTTCCCAAGTCGTAACTGGAGTCGACTTCGTTTGCGACTTCAGTTCCAAGTCTGAGATTAGGTCGACTTGGTTTCAGACTTGACCTCAAGTCGATCTTGGAGTCGACTTGGGTTGCGACTTGACCTGTTCTTCTGCTGTAATTTGTTTGGTCCTTGTTTGATTTCCTCTAGCTTGCTTAGCTTCCTTTCTTGAATCTTTTTTATTTATGGAATGGCTTCTCATATTTGTAAACTTCTTGAAGAGCTTGTCTTTGAGTCATCTTTCTTGCCTTCGATGCTATGACTTGAGTTTCTTCAACTATGTTTGAAGTTGTGCTTTGGACTTTGAGAGACTTGAGTTGGTAGTGAGCTTGTACTCTTGATTTGGATTTGAGAAATCCCAAGTTGTTCTTGAAAATGAGTTTGAACCTGTATTTTGGACTTTGAAGAACTCAAGTCGAACTTGGGGTCGACTTCATCTGCGACTTCACCCAAGTCGCACCTGGAGTCGACTTCGTCTGCGACTTCGGCATTTTTGTACCCCAAAATCAGCTCTGGAGTGTTTTTTCCGTCTGAAGTCGATGCTGGAGTCGACTTCATTTGCGACTTGGCTTCCCAAGTCGCAAGTGGAGTCGACTTGGCCTGCGACTTCACTTGCTTTTCCTTCCATTTTGAATTTGGCTGTGTGGTCTGTTTTGGAGTCGAATATGGAATCGACTTTGGGATCGACTTCACCCTAAGTCGAAGTCCAAGTCGACTTGGATATCGACTTGGCTAATTTATTCCTTAAATCATTAAGCAAAATCATCAGTAATCACCTTATACTCAATTTTAACTTTGTTAATCATCAAAACTCATGCTTTGGTCAATTTTGTTTTGTTTTAAACATTGTTTCCGACAGTCTTAACCCAGGTGGAACCAAACTACAACTTAAGAGATAAAAAAGGACATGGTATCTTTTCAACAAAGGGAAGCCTCATCCTAGGTCGACTCAGCCTATGACTTTAGTAAAGTCTTACCCCATGTCGACCTCATGTGCAACTAAGGAGACAAAAAAGTAGATAAAAAAATTTAACTAAGTGATGTTCACTCTAAGTCGACTCCACATGCGACTTGAGTAAAATTGCACTCCAAATCAACATTTCTTGCAACTTGAAAGATTGAAGGTGGTAACAACTCTGAAATTTTTTTCCAAATAAAGTTCCAAGTCAAAGTCGACCTCATTATGCGACTTTAAGGTAAAATTGCACCCAAAGTCGACCCAACGAGCAACTTCGGTCATAAAAGACAAAATTTTCATATGTTAAAGCATTACATGCATACCAATTAGCACTCCAACAATTAGATCTTCCTCTCTTTTATAAGTAGCATTACAGTAAGGATTGTATAGTTGTTGAGGCACAAAATGAGCTTTTACTTTCCAATATTTGAGAATGTTGAAATCATTTAAATAACTATTAAAGTTTTAAAGTGTTATTACTTTAATTGAGCTCATAAGATTATCTTTTCCAAATAACGAGGAGCATTTAAAGAAAATTAACTACACATTATAAAGTATAAATTTACTTTTTTGTATCTTTCAAGGTGTTTTCATGGATCTCTTTTAGAAATTGAATTCAGGAAGAATCAAAACAGGGAGTTGGTTTGAATTTGTCTCACTAATAAGTTTTATGTAATTGTTTTGAGTTTGTCTAACTAAAGGATTTTGCTTAATTAGCTTGAGGTTGTCTCACCAAAGCATTTTTCTTAATTAATTCTTGTTTATCACACTCATAAATTAGGATTGGTTTGTTGGAGTTAGTCGCACTAGTAAGTAGTTATTGTATATGTCACCTAGAGATGGAATCTAGAAAAGATCTTGTGCTCTACTTACATGATTAAATATGATAGTAGAACCCAAAACATGAGGGTTGTGTGCTTGAAAGCGTGAAGTAGAGGGTTTCCCAAGCTACTATAAATTTTTGTGTCTATTTTGTGTGCTTGCTTATATGCTCTTCATCTTATTTATTTTCTGTATCTCATAAGCTTTGACATCTTCAGCTATATTTCATTCATGGAGAAGTAATCTTAATAGGATTTAATACTTAAGAAAAATTTTAATGGACTTTTTGGCAATAAAGAAAATTCAGGTGATGTAGAAAATTGTCATTTACAGATGTAGCAGATGCATTTATTGCTAAGTGAGCTGCTAAACAATACATGTACCTACCAATCAATAGTTTTTGACTAGAACAAATGATCCTGAAATCTCATGCTGGTAATTGCGCATAATGAAATGCTTTAAGGCTTTGGTCGTTTTGGCGAATTACATCCACATCCACCTCCAAATTGCATATTGATCGAAAATAGCATGCGCTCACAATGGTATATGTTTTTTATTTATCAACATATCCACAACTCGTGATATCTCAATTAGGGTGTGTTTGGGAAATAATAAAACCTTTGAATGGAAATTTTTTTAGTGCAATGTTAAATTTTGATAAAAATTGTCAACCGGACACGACCAGATGGGGGTATATTAGCATAAAATATAATAGATCATTAAAAAATTAACATACATTATTATATAACAAATAAGAATTAATTAGACATCTTGTTTTAAATTAACATGATTTAGTAATTATATTAGTGTATAAGTCATATGTTGAGAAGTATTCCTATAAAATGATTAATTCTTACTCATTCATATAAATTTATATGTTAAAATATAGTTAAATAACAAAATGATAATTTCATATTAGATTTTTAAATATAGGAGTATCTTAGTCATGTTTCAATCATTTGAAATGACTAATATGGCCCTGTATTTTAGTTATGCACAAGGATGGTTTTTTTCCATTCATACGAACATTTTCACAAATTGTCATCCACAAATCCGTATATACTCATGCTCAACTATTTTAACGTTACTTTGTAAAAATAAATTCCAAAATTCATAAGAAAATTTATAGAAAGAAACAAATAGGCAACTACTACTGATATGTGAAAATGGATTAAAATAACCTTCCATTTTTTAATGTTCAACCAGTAATAAACTCACTTTCAAAATCACAGAAAATTGATTTCTTCACCAAAAAAGTAAAAAAATATTTTTTCCAAGTTATTAAATGCATGCATAAGATGTGTGGTTTACTATCACTTAGATGAACATCGAAATGGAATGTCAATCATTGCCATATCCGTCGACAAGAAATAGGCATAAAGCGCAGACATAACTATAGAAATCAAATTATATAATAAAATTTAACACATACATGATATACTAATATTTATCACGTCCCATTTATATTATTGTAGCCTGTTTATATCATTATAGCATTAGAAATTATAGATAGAAAGGTGAAATGTGGAGTCTCAAAAACCTGCCAGGAGTGCACCTTATGTCCCATATTATCCACCACACGTCTGTGAGGCCACTCAAATAAGGGAAACTGGTACAAGCAATGCATGCCTTACAGTCACACAGGTTGATGACCACGAAACTAGTGCTCATACTACGTTCCTTATAGTCACACAGGTTGACAACCCCATTATCTTCTTTCTCTTTTCCTGTTCCAATGAAAACTGTCCACGTTGCCTTAACCTCATCTACATCTAGAAAATCCTAATAACGGGAACCTTTGAAACCACCAACTTGATTATGTGCTTTCAGCCATGATGTGTGTAGACCAGGTACATGAACTTTGAATACAACATAAGATCGCACGATCTCTGTTCCTTCTCTTGTCATATTTGTCAAATTAATGGCAACATAGATATAAGTACAATAAATAAGCTATTGAATTTTTTCAGATAGTAGCGACGATTATGTTAAGCAACAAGAACATAAGTTGTGACATAAGTCAACCAAATGCTAATGAACAACTGCTAGAGTGTTAAAAAAGTAACAACAAGATTACTGTCCCACCATAGAATTTAGATGCCATTACAAATTTTGTCCATTCGTATAAAAAATTTCTAATAAATTTATCGTTTGAACAAACACATACATTTTCAAATACTAGTTCCGAAATGAGGTACACCTCAAAAGCCTCACAAATCCCATTTAAGATAGCTCCTCAAATACGATCATCTCCTTATAAAAATCATGATGGATAATGGGGATATTTATCGAATAAGAAAGAGACATCACCAACTCATCATCACTCAGACCCATGGACTCCAACAATGTCACCAATGAATGATAATCATTTTCCCAATGTGGTCTCAAAATATGTGTGCTCACATGGCTAGACTATGTTAAGAAGGTCTGGGTTACTCTGAGTTTGGAGATGGTCCACCTGCATGTGAAGACGCAATTGAGTGGCTAGATGAACCTCCAATCGGGGTGCTAGATGAGCCTAGCATGGCAAAATTTCCTGATGATCCAAAGGCAAGCTCCTCACTCTCTGGTTTCTCAATCCTAAGACCTTCTCCATATTCATCTTCATCATCACCTTGTTGCACATCTTGTGGTCGACCTTCAAAAGCCATTTCATAATCACCCATCACATGATTACCATCAAATAGCTCAGGAGGTCATCAAAACTTAGGTGTTGAGGTCGTCTTAACCATTTGTACTTGATATCTTGTTGCAAAAAAGTAATATGAAAATATCAAGCGAAAAACATGCACTACATTGTATAAAAGATAGATATATTAATATAGTGAGTATGAATATATGCTTTACTCATTGATACCGTTATTAGTGCTTGCCACACATCTTCGGCCTCGTAAATCTACACTCGTTAACATTCCACACATTCTTCAGTTTTCGATATAGTTCATATGTCTTCCTTAGGGTTACTACCCTATTCCTAATGTTCAGGTGGCTAATAGGTACTGCAAATAGATTACTAAGTTCTTGAGCAATGGTCTGGTAGACGACATGTTCAATTTTATTCACATTGATTGTTTGTGAATGTAAGTTCCACAAAAGTATTTCCACTAACTTCCTATCTTGTGCCTTCGTCCATTGATGACAATGTCTGGACAAAGATGGTTGATTAGAACTTGGATGAGGGGATCACTCCATCTGGGATGTTGACTCCCCAATGAATATATGTGTGATATGATCCATGCAAACAACCTGTACACAATTTAGAAATGAGCAAGTAACCTCAACAATAAACTGAAAACACAAATCATATACAATACAAAAAATAAGAGAGGGTAGAAATTGTAGTCAATGAGCACCCAAATTCTAAATAAAAGGTTATTAACTCCATGCTCATAAATGAGTATATTTCACATAGGTGTTCACAAATATTTCAATATTTTCATGGGCCCCTAGAAGGTTGACCTATCCTCTCGCATTCGATATGCTAGTTGATCAAGTTTGTCCTTCCACATATTTTGTGCCTCAGTAGACACCCCCATAATCATAACTTTTTGGTCCGCTTCCTCCTCGTCGTCACTCATCACATCATCTTCAGCTCAACTATTTGGAGAGGTAGATTTGGACCATCCACATCGGTGATATAGTTGTGGAGGATCGCACAAGCAATTACAACTTGAGGGACATTTGCTAATGTGTAAAATTGTGGGATTGTGAGAAATAGTGGGAAATGGAAAAGAGATTATTTTAATAAACATGTGATTAATAGGAAATGATAGGGTGTACAGTTGGAATAAATAGATTTGTTGTATTTAGTTGGCAGGGAAAATAGTTTGACTGATGGAGCAATGATTAGACTTAAGAAACCAAATCCCATGGTTTCCCACACTTGCACATTAACAAACATGCCTTGGACTTGTATTTTATAAGGGTAATTCGTCACAGCTTGCAAACATGGGAATCTCTTCTTCCATACTGTAAAAAGTCTCTTAATAGTTAAGTGCAATCTTGCATGTCTAAAGTTCAATAATTCTTGATTATTTCTTAGATTTCTGACAGGGCCCAAATTGCTCATGTGGTAGCACACCCCTTTGCTTGGTGCCACGAAACCTGGCACATATGCATAACTAGCATCCAATAAGAAATAATGGCCTATGAAAAATGTTCAAATTTGTTAACTTTTTCATGTACAATTGAGATAAGACAAGAATGCACTTGTGAAAAAGTGACAAATTTTACCTCGTGGAATTCTCAATGAATTGGTGGCTCGATCCAATGCTGATTGGAGCACACACGCATCATGCACACTACCTTCCCAACCAGCTAATATTTATATGAACTTCAAGTTAAAGTCACATGCCACCATCACATTCTTTGTTGAGTTTCTGTGCCTATTTCTAAATGGTAATGCATTTTCAAATGGATGCAAAACTAGAATATAAGTATTATCAATGGAACCAATGCAACCCTAATAAATGGTAAGTATGGTTAGGAAGGAATTGAAATCCAAAGTAATAATAGCGTAATTGCCACAAGCATCCTAAAATATGGCGCTAATGTGGGGTCAAAGGTAATCTTTTGATGAGCCAACATGTTGGGGGGACACAATCTTCATAGAGGCTAAGAATTGATTGAAGGCATCTAAGAAAATGGTGATGCACTGTCTCTCCAGATCTACAAAAGTACGTACCAATAAAATGATTTCATACATTATGGGCCAAAGTGTGCAAGAACATACTCATATGGTCATCGACTGTTACATATCTGGTGGGTTGCAGAATTCCTTTACTCTTCACTAGGTCACACAATTGGTTGAATGCAACTATACTCATCCACAATTATGATATGCATTGCCTATTCCACCCACGAAGCATTGAGTACATAAATAAATCACGTTGGAGCGCTAAGTCCCGATTGGTGAACTCCGTACCCCCTTATTCTTCCCCCTGACCAAGCACTAAAGCTCCACCTAGGAACACGAAAGCCCTACGGCTTTCATAGAATTGTTTGGCCCAATTTTGTACCTCCTCTGTTACAAGAGAGAATGTAAAGCCAAGGAAATGAATCCATACATAGGTAAGCGTTGAAGCTACTGGGCACAGCAAGTGTACATTAGAATTAAGTATTAAAATAGTGCATGTATAAATTGTTTAATATAAAGAAGGGTTTAATACTTGTTCACAATCTCACCGCAAGTGCACGGGTCTAGATTGTAGTATGTAAATTATCGATCCACAGAGAATTCGAGACCATAAACTTTGTTTTTAAACGCTTTCGTGTCGAATATAAAATGGAATAGAAAAGTGGAAGAGAATATAGCAAATAAAATAGAAAAATAGAAAAATGGTAAGAGAAAATTGAAAACTAAAAGTAGTAGAGAACAAGAGTGCAAGAACCTAAGGTCTAGAATTTTGCATGTGAATTTTGCAATGGGTAGTGGTATAATTATTTAATCCGGATATTGTTTGTTAAAGGATAACAAACCCTAATTTATCCTTGCACCTACTCTTGAAACCTACAAGGCGCATCTTAATTTTCTTAACCACCTATTCTCATTAGATTAAGTTAATTAGAAGTCATTAAGTTCTGTATTTTGTTCATGGAATTCCTCAAGGTCATCATGCCTATTCTCATGGTCTTAAATTTCCAGGTTTAATATATTGATTATCGTATATTAGATTTCCACCTCTCAGTTCCATCACCTAATATATGAAATCATGCCAAAGTACGGGCCCATGTACAAAGCAAGCATTAAAATAATAAAATATTAAATTAACAACAATATCCATCATAAATAAATTAAAAAACACACCATGCTACATTGTACGCATGCTACATCCTAAACCCTAGATTTAGGGCTTAGCCAAGTATGTTTAAGTACGAAATAAAATTGAAATCCAAATCCATCTTAAACAAGACAATAAAAATTAAAAAGGAAAAAGGATAGAAAGGCTTATTGGTTTGGAGCCCCCGATGGTGCATCGGCCGCTCTAAGCAACTCGTCGGCCCGTCTCTTGCCTATGCTCTCTACCTTGCTCTCTCTCTCTCTAATTTCCTCCTAAGAAATTCAGCTCTAGAATTCCTGTTGGCCGTCCAGTTGTCTTCCTTTGCCTACTACCTTGCCCTTTTTATATGCTTAAAAGGTTGTGTTCAATCTTTATATACGCAACTTGCGTACCCCACTTGGCTGCTACGCTGCTGCAGACTGCGTATGATGGACGACTGAATTTGTGGCACATTATTGATGGCGGTGTAAATCAACTTCATGGTGGGCCCCATATTATTCAACGCAATTTGAATTGTGTTAAATCTGAGTGCGCAAATCTCGGCCGGAAGATGTGAACGACTGCTTAGCTAAAAATGAATAGGCGATGCATTGGACTATGGATGGAAGGGATTTAAATGTTGATCACGTGATCTAGCGTTGGACGTCGGTGATCAGCGTGGTTCGGCGTGGTGGACAGCTGCATTAATTAGACCGTTGGATAGCTCGGTGCTGAAATTTCTGGATGGCCTGGATCAATGGACATGATAAATGGCTTGGTGATAAAATTCTGGACAGTAACTAGGCAGATAAAAATGGACGGCTAAGATGCTGCTGGTTGTGCATGTACTATTTGGACGGTCCTAATTGGTTTACTGGTTGCAACAGATGGACGGTTTGGATTGATATGGGCAATGATTTTGTTGGATGAGATGAATGGCTGATTTTGGCTGTTGATTTCTGGTGGGCCACACATGCAATTTTCTAGACAGCGTGCTGGAATTTTCAGATTGTACATTTAGAATGGACGGTTGCTGATAAATCTGCTGGGCGGTGTGATTTGAGGCTTTGGACGGTCCAATTGCTGCTGGATTAAATGGACGGCTACAAAGGAATATGCTGATTTGAACGGTAATGATTTATGTGGGGCCCACTTGCCAAAATTTATTTTTCCTGCATAAAAAAATAAATATTCAAGTCATTAATTTCTCAAATTAATAGATGGGTTTCCAATATAAAACTTAATTCCAAACTTTTTAATTCTATAGTAATAAATAAAATGTAATCTCAAGCCAAAAGATTATAAAATTTAATAAATATCTTGAAATTAATGTTTAATGCCCAAATGTTGCAAAATGACATTTTGAAGTAAATTTCACACCAAACTCAATTAATTACCTACCAAATTAGTATAAAATGCCCACAAAATATATTATTAATTTTCAATTATCAAATACCCTTATACTTGAACTTTTGCTTCTCCTCAAGCAAATACAAAGAAATTCAAGAACGGATTGCAGAATTTCAAAACTCTGATCAAAAAGTGAAAATAAATGTTTAACCAATCATAAAAAACTAATGAGATTATTAAACTAAAAATTTTGAAGCATGACACTCTTTGAATATCTCAGTCAACAATCCTTTCTCACATGACTAATACAGTACACCCTGTCATCTAATCTGCTTTCAATCATTAAGAGTTCAAAAACTCCCGTAATAAACTTCTAATTATCAGATACCTTCCCCATTTATTTGGTTATTCAATACACACATTCAATAATTCAAGTAATGGTAGTAATGCAGAAAATATCAGTCAAATTACCTTATATACATCTCATCAAATTTTTACATTTAAATTTCCTATACCAACTCAATTAGCCAATTCATAGGATCATAAGGACTTAGTAGTATAACGGTTAGGTTTGGCACAAAAAATAAAATTTTCAAAATTTTCAAAATTTGAACCGTCTTCACATGACTTGAGCCTCATTTTAATACAAAAAATAATGTCACCCCCACACTTAATGCTTTTATTCTCTTTCAAGCCTGTTCTTACCCTTGGATTAGCATTTCTTTTACCAAGTCCGGCAATACTTATTCTCACTGTATTTTAGGGTATCTTGGAAGTCATTTTCATTATTTGCATAGTAAGGAGATCAAACCTTATTCCCATTTCACTTTTCAGCTCAGAATTCAATTTCAAAGTTGGTTCAATTAAGTGGGAATTGAGATTTAGGAAAAAATTTAAGTCCAAGCTCAATGGGAGTGAACAACAGTCATGCTCTTAAAAATAGGCTCATTATGAAAAAAATGCCTTAATCATGTCCATGAATTGGTTAAATTGAATTTTGGCTTTGGAAATTCTTCAACCAGATAAAATTTTTGATGTATATGGTAAAAACTACCTTCTTAAATGACAATTGTGTGTATTAGAAAAAATTTTGATAAATTAGAGAGGATTACTCTGATTTTTAAACAAAACAGAATAGGTTCCTAGGTATATTAGTTTCATCATGTGATTCAAGACAAAAATTCAAGTATTTTCAACAAGTACATGTTCAAAAACAAATTTAACATCTCATTCGAGTTCATTTTTTTAACTCAAAGATTTTGAAATTCCAAGTATGTTTGCTTACAAGACATACAAGAGTTCAAAATGGAGTATTGATCAGTCTAATAACACAATTTATGCAAGAATTACCCAAAATTTTAAAAAAAAATTAGAATTTTTTTTCAAAATGAAACAAAACTTGTAATCGTGACAAAAATATAATCATCAGGGTAGTGAAAGAAATATTCGGAAAAAATTAATGCAATGCATTCATCCCCACACTTGAAATTGACATTATCCTTAATGTAAATCATGCCATCAAAATGAAATATCAAAATAAAAGGGGTAATTGTAAAAAAAATGTGAGATGTTAACTTCCCTATTTTGGCGAGTTGAACTGAATTTTCATCCCATGGGGCTTCCTTCCAAGTAGGCTCTGAAAAGTAACCAATAAAGCTTCAAATTAAAAAGTATCAAAATTCTAAAATAAAAAAAACTAAAAGAAAAACTAAAACTAAAACTCCCCTGAAAGAAAAAGGAAAAGTTTGAGTTGCCTCCTGAAAGCGCTTGGTTTAAAGTATTTAGCCCAACTACAATTTGATCATTTTATGTTAACCAACTCCAACTTTCGCATTTCCCTGATTCTTTTTCTTGCCTCTAGATTTTCTCTCATTCGTCATTTTTTGAATTGGCCTCCATATTTTCTCGAGAACTTTTCCTGTCAATAACCATTGCAATTAGTTTTAAAAGAACGACAAGAAGGAGAGCCAATTGTTATCAGTTTATCAGCTTTTTTCTTTTGTTCATTAAATTTCTGTTGTTTTGATCTCTCGCTTTCAAATGTTGCCACAGATTTAGCAACTTGTTGATTCAAGTCTTCTGCAGGTCCTCCTTTACTTATGGATGTCAAAGTTAGGTTACTTGAAATTTCTTTGTTTGCTGACTCATTGACCACATCAACCCATAAACAAGAGTTATCGAGAGAGGAGTTTTCCATGGCTGAGAAGAGGTTGAATTCCATTTTTTCATCTCAATTGTCAGAGGAAGTTGACAATTCTTGATGTCTAAGATGGCTCCAGCAGTGGCTAAGAAAGTGTTGGAAACATGTGGAAAATAAGCCAAGTCTATATTTTGATGATTAATAAATCAATTTGAGTAAGTTTTGGTTACTAACATGTTTGTGAAGATGATTAAAGGATATACAAATGAAGAATTTGAAGCATGACAGGTCAAGTCGATTTCCAAGTCGACTCAGGCATCGACTTAGACCAAGTCGATCCCCAAGTCGACTCTAGCAGCGACTTCAACCCGTCATTTTCGTCCAGCGTTGAAATCGAGGAGCCAAGCTGCCGAAGTCGCAAACGAAGTCGACTCCGCATGCGACTTGGGTGAAGTCGCAGACCAAGTCGACTCCGATATCGACTTTAAACTTATTTTTCTGTCCAGAGTTGAAATCGGCGACGAGAGTTGCCGAAGTCGCATCCCAAGTCAACTCCGCATGCAACTTGGGTGAAGTCGCAGACCAAGTCGACTCCAGCTTCGACTGCATTGCGGAACTTGCAGATCAAGACAACTCAATGCTAGACTCAAGTGCAGATAAAGGCCAAGTCAACTTAAACACTCGACTTGGATCAAATAAAGATCAAATGAAGCAAAAATAAAGACCAAAGCAATCAGGGTTGCATGAATCCATCATGTTGAATCATGAACACATACTCGGACATCTTCCATGCATTCCAAGACTCAAGACTCAAGACATGGAGTCAAATATTTTTAAGATAGAAGAATTATAAAGAGTCTTAAGTAAAATGGGGAAGAACAATCAAACGTGAAGAAATTCAAGCAAGCAAGTCATTCCAAAGAATTTCAAGTTCAACTAGCAAGCTGAGGAAGTGAAGTCGCACCCGAAGTCGACTTCACCTGCGACTTGGGTCAAGTCGAGGACCAAGTCGACCTAGACTGGAACTTGAAGAAGTTACGGAGAGCCAAAGTCGCACCTGAAGTCGACTCCATCTGCGACTTGGGCGAAGTCGCACCCGAAGGCGACTCCACCTGCAACTTGGGTCTCAACAGTCGAAAATTTTCGAATGTTGGCGCATTAAATGCACGCCACCTACTTTCAAACGTTCGGATTTCCTCAACATTTATAAAAGGCATTCAATATGAACGTGGAGGGTAGCTGAGAATTCATTGAATGAGCATAACTCCCATCTCTAAGAGCATTAAGTGATCAAGCCAACATCTAAAAGAAGAACCTTTCTTTCAAACTGCCAAGAGCCGCTCATTGAATCTTTCAGACTGCTTTACAAGTTCTTCTCTGTGCCAAATCTGCCTCTACACACCAGTAACATGTAGAAACTTTCTTTTACCTTCTCTTGTTGTATTGAACTTGATTTAGTTTTGGTAACTAAGATCAAGTGTAAGCAAAGTAATGTGTGATTGGAGTGGAACTTGTCACCTACTTGTGCTGTGAATTGTTGATGCCCCCTAGAGCTGGAATCTAGAAGAGAGCAGTGGCTCTAGTTGTATTTGTGAAATACATAGTGGAACCCAAGTCATAAGAGGTGTGAGCTTGGAAGAGTGGAGTAGGGAGAGTTGCCCGAACCACTATAAAATCTTGCTTGTTGATTTATATTTCTGCTCTAAGCACTATATTGGTTTCCATTTGCTTCTTCATACAGGGGACTAGATTAATCCTGGGTAAAATTTATGTTTAAGTTGAAAAATTATAATTACCCAATTCACCCCTCCCCTCTTGGGTAATTGCCATTAACTCGGGACCAACAGAAAGGTCGTCCAAGAATGATTGGAATTTGGCGGTCCTCCTCCATGTTGAGGACTACAAAGTCGACTGGAATGAACAGCTTGCCGACTTTCAAGGGAACGCCTTCAAGAATGTCAACTAAGAATTTGATTGATCGATCGACTAGTTGGATAGATATAGAAGTTGGTTTTGGATCACCCATGTTTAGCTTTTTACAGATGGAGAGAGGGATCAAACTTACACTGGCTCTAAGATCACATAACGCCTTGCTAATTTGGACATTCCCAAGAGCACAAGTAATAGAGAAGCTCCCAGGATCCTTTAGCTTTTCAAGTAGCTTATTCTCCAAGATGGCGCTACACTCCTCAGTGAGTGCAATGGTTCCGTACTCCTCGAGCTTTCTTTTATTGGACAGCATTTCCTTTAGGAATTTTACATAAGTTGACATCTGAGAGATCATGTCAATAAATGACACATTGATTGATAGGTTCTTGAGTGTTGAAACTGTTACGAGCAACGCTAAAGCTATTAACTCACTATTTTGTGCTCTTACCGCTTCCGAATATGATAGCGTATCCTCTTGTTTAACTGCAAAAGAGATATGGGATACGTTAACATCGATCTATGAAGGAACTTCTCAAGTCCAAGGGATAAGGAGAAATATTTTGATTGGAGGATTGGAGAGCTTTAAAATGCTAGAAACAGAAAATATTTCTGAAATGTTTGCTAGATTCTCTAAAATTACTAACGCCTTGAAAGGTCTAGGAAAAGCAATTTCTAAATCTGAACAGGTCATGAAAATCTTAAGAGATCTACCAGAATCTTGGACTCCAAAGATTACTGCGATAGAAGAAGCCAATGACCTAAACACATTGAAGCTAGAAGACCTTATTAGCTCATTAATGTCACATGAGTTAATCAAGAAAAGAAATCAAGATCACCACAAAGGAAAGAGAGCAATTGCACTAAAATTCACTCATAACTCGGATAAGTCCACCTCCTCATCTCACAACGATGACGAAGATATTGCTCTACTAACACGTAGATTTCGAAAGTTTGTGAGGAAAGAAAAGAACTTCAAAGACTTCAAAGAGAGACCTCGAAAAGAGAAAAAGAAGGAGGTTACAAAATGTTATAGATGCGGTGGTATGGGACATATGCAAGCTCAATGTCCTACACCGGAAGAAAGATCAGGAGATCATCAAGAAAGGATGGAAAGATATAAAAGTTAGAAATTCCAAAAGCCTAAGGAAAAAAGAATGTACGTGAATGAAGAAACTTCATCAACAAGTAGCTCCTCAACCGATGATCTTGATGCAGCAAATTGCGCAAGAATATGTTGCATGGCACGGATTGAACATGAAAAAACTTTGAACTCAACGGAAGTTTTGGAAGAGCAAACCACCTCAACAAAATGCACAAGTAATGAAGAGGTAACTTCCAAATTTTGTCATTCTCAATCTACTTATTCTTCTATTCAAGAATGTCTCAAATGTGCTGAATTAGAGGAATTACAACATGCATATGATTCATTATATGAGAAAATTAAAAAACTAGGAAACAAGTTATCATTAAAGAGATAACAATGCAATTCCATTATTATTGTAAATGAAAAACTAGCAGAAAGTACAACAAAACTGAAAAAAGAAAATGAACTACTATTGAAAGAAGTGGAAAAATTGAAAAAGGAGAATGAATCCTTAAATGAATCATTAACTAAGTTCTTTAATCCAAGAGAAAGTATCAAAATATTTCTGAACATGACCTCTCAAAACAATAAAAGAGGTCTTGGATACTCCACATTTGAGCAAGGAGAAATTAGCAAATCAAGTGTGCTAAAACTTTGGAAAAATCAAGCTAAAACTGCACCTATTTACAAACCAAAAGGGAAACAAGTTGCTTGGACCAAAAGGCCAACTTTTGAACCATTACACATTTGGAGGCCTACTCCTAGATTACCAATGGCTTGCAACTTTTGCAATAAGATGGGTCACAAAATCTATAAATGCAACTTTAAGAAACTGTATGACCATGATGCAAAATTAGTTTGGGTTACAAGAAATACAACATTTGGACTTTCAAGAATAGAACAACAAAGATTAAATCAGTTTACTAACCCAAATGAACCCATAAAATGGGTACCAAAGAGATAAGATTTATTTGTTCATTTTTCAGATATGTTTCAAGGCAAAGGCAAGCAACGTTTGGTTCATGGATAGTAGTTGCTCAAGGCATATGACTGGAGAAAGAAGTTTATTTCATAAACTCAAGCCTTGCAACGATGGAACTGTTGCCTTTGGAAACAACGAGAAAGGTAAAATTAAAGGTAAAATTAAAGGTAAAGGAAACATTTATAGTATTTCAAATGCTTGTATGCTTGAAGGATCTAAAAAGTATTAGCCAATTATATGACAAAGGATACAAGGTTGTGTTTGAATCATCTATATGCAATGTATTTGATGGAGAACATATCATGTTTAGCGGAAAAAGACATGGAAATATATATTTGGTTTCACTTGATGAACTAGATGGTCAATGTCTAATGGTCATTGACAATGATCCATGGGTTTGGCATAAGAGGCTTGGGCATATAAACATGACAAATATTAAGACCCTATGGAAAAAGAATTTGGTAGATGAATTGCCAAAATTGAATTATGACAAAGATAAAATTTGTAAGGCATGTCAACTATCAAAACAACCTAAAATGTCTTTCTCTACCAAAAGGAGATTTTCACCACTAGGTCACTTGAATTTGCTAAACATGGATCTATATGGGCCATCCGACATTTTAACCATTGGTGGAAAGATGTGTTTGTAATAGTTGATGATTTTTCAAGATTCACATGGGTAATTCTCTTAGCTAGCAAAAATGAAGCCTTTTATATGTTTGCAACTTTTGTAAACTTGGTGCAAAATGAAAAATAAAGTACTATTATGACTATTAGAAGTGATCATGGTGGTGAGTTTGAAAATAAACGATTCATAGAATTATGTAATGAAAAGGGAATTCACCACACATTTTCTGCACCAAGAACTCCACAACAAAATGGAGTGGTTGAAAAGAAAAATAGAACCATACAAGAGATGGCTAGAACTATGCTAAATGAGAGTAAATTATCCAAGAAATTTTGGGGTGAAGCTGTAAGTACAGCTTGTCATGTGTTAAATCGAGTTACCATTAGAGAAATCTTGAAAAAGATCCCATATGAGCTATGGAAAGGTAGAAAACCAAATATTTCATATTTTCATGCCTTTGGTTGCACATGTTATGTTTTGAACAATGGAAAAACCAATTTGGGAAAACTGGATGCTAAGAGTGATGAGGTAATATTTCTTAGTTACTCATCAAATAGCAAAGTATATAGAGTCTTCAATAAAAGGAACCAAGTTGTAGAAGAGTCAATACATGTTGTTTTTGATGAATTTAATCCATGCTCCAAAAGAAGAGATGATTTAAGTGATGCAGATGATGTTACAAGTAATCTTGAAAAAATGCATGTGGAGAAGCAAGAAGAATCCATTGAGGAAAGGGTAAGTGAAGGTAATAATTTCTATAAACCTCCAACTGATTTAAAGTTCAAAAATGCCCATCTAATTGAGCAAGTTATAGAGAATATCTATACAGGTGTAAAGACTAGAAGGTCAAAACAAAATATTTGTGGACAATACGCCTTTGTGTCCAAAATTGAACCAACCACTATTGATCAAGCTCTTGATGATGAAAACTGGATCATAGCAATGCAAGAAGAGCTAAATCAATTTGAAAGAAACCAAGTTTGGCATCTTGTTCTAAGACCAAAAGATTGTATTGTCATTGACACAAAATGGGTCTTTAGGAACAAATTAGATGAAAGTGGACTTGTGGTGAGAAACAAAGCTAGACTTGTGGCAAAAGGATATTCACAAGAAGAAGGAATAGACTTTGACGAATCCTATGCTCCGGTTGCTAGATTAGAGGTCATTCGCATTTTACTAGCTTTTGCATCTCATATGAACTTTAAGTTGTTTCAAATGGATGTTAAAAGTGCATTTTTGAATGAGTATATAAATGAAGAGGTGTATGTTGAACAACCACCTGGATTTGAGGAGAAAGATCAATCCAAATTTGTATACAAATTAACCAAAGCACTATATGGATTAAAACAAGCTCCAAGAGCTTGGTATGAAAGATTAAGCAAATTTCTGATTGATCATGACTTCCAAAAGGAAAAGGTAGACACCACTTTGTTTATCAAGTACAAAGAAAAAGATATCTTGATTATTCAAATTTATGTTGATGATATTATTTTTGGTGCTACTAATGAAATCCTTTGTCAAGAATTTTCTGAGCTTATGCAGAAAGAATTTGAGATGAGTACGATGGGGAAGATGAACTTCTTCCTTGGACTACAAATTAAACAACTAAATGAAGGGATCTTCATAAACCATTCCAAGTATATCAAAGAAATGTTAAAGAAGTTTGGCATCGAAAATAGCAAAGGGGTAAACACGCCTATGAGCTCAACCATTAAAATTGACAAAGACGAGAAAGGCAAACCAGTTGATTTAAAGTTATATAGAAGCATGATAGGCTCTTTATTATATTTAACTGCTTCTAGACCCGATATACTGTTTAGTGTTTGTATGTGCTTTAGATTTCAATTATGTCCGAAAGAATCACACTTGATAGTTGTAAAAAGAATTTTCAGATATTTAGTAGATACTACCAACATAGGACTTTGGTATCCAAAGGGCTCTGATTTTGATCTAATCGGCTACTCGGATGCGAATTTTGCCGGTTACAAGGTAGATAGAAAAAGCACTAGTGGAACATGTCAGTTTCTGTGGAACATGTTGGTTTCATGGTTTACAAGAAAACAAACTAGTATTGCTCTATTTACGGCGGAAGCCGAATATATTGCCGCCGGGAGCTATTATGCCCAATTGCTTTGGATGAAACAACAACTTAGGGATTATGGCATGAATTTTAAAGATATACCTATTAGATGTGATAATACTAGTGCAGTATGTTTAACTAAAAACCCAATATTGCATTCTAGAACCAAGCATATAGACCTAAGACATCATTTTATTAGAGAACATGTAGAAAATCATGATATTTGTTTAGAATATGTAAAAACAGAAGATCAAATTGCAGATATTTTTACCAAACCTCTAGCAAAAGAACCCTTTTATAAAATTAGAAATGATATGGGGATGATTGAATTAACTCAGTAAAGCACAAGCTGAGGGGGAGCACAGGTTCAGGGGGAGCGGCCCCCACCATTCTCAAAGGATTAACCCTCTCTATCTTTATTTTTGATCAATCGACAAAAAGGGGGAGAATAAATTAGGATTCGAGTTGGAAAGATTATACATAAGTTTGCACAAGAAAAAGTTTGAGAAATATGTAAATGATGAGAATGAAATATGTATGTTAAACTTCAAAATGCAAAAGACCAGTGATTATTCTAAATATACCAAAACAAGATAAAATAGCATGTTTTAAAGACATTGGAAGGAATACACTCAAATCGGTTTTGTCAATCATCAAAAAGGGGGAGATTGTTGGAAACATGTGGAAAATAAGCCAAGTCTATGTTTTGATGATTAATAAATCAATTTGAGTAAGTTTTGGTTACTAACATGTTTGTGAAGATGATTAAAGAATATACAAATGAAGAATTTGAAGCATGACAGGTCAAGTCGATTTCAAAGTCGACTCAGGCATTGACTTAAACCAAGTCGACTCCAACAACGACTTCAACCCGTCATTTTCGTCCAGCATTGAAATCGGGGAGCCAAGCTGCCAAAGTCACAAACGAAGTCAACTCCGCATGCGACTTGGGTGAAGTCGACTCCGCATGCGACTTCAAACTTGTTTTTCTATCCAGAGTTGAAATCGGAGATGAGAGCTGCCGAAGTCGCATCCCAAGTCGACTCCGCATGTGACTTGGGTGAAGTCGTAGACCAAGTCGACTCCAGCTTCGACTTCAGTGCGGAACTTGCAGATCAAGACGACTCAATGCTAGACTCAAGTGAAAATAAAAGCCAAGTCGACTCAAACACTCGACTTGGATCAAATAAAGATCAAATGAAGCTCAAATGAAGACCAAAGCAATCAGGGTTGCATGAATCCATCATGTTGAATCATAAACACATACTTAGACATCTTCCATGCATTCCAAGACTTAAGACTCAAGACATGGAGTCAAATGTTTTTAAGATAGAAAAATTATAAAGAGACTTAAGTAAAATGGGGGAAGAACAATCAAACATAAAGAAATTCAAGCAAGCAAGTCATTCCAAAGAATTTCAAGTTCAACTAGCAAGTTGAGGAAGTGAAGTTGCACCCAAAGTCAACTTCACCTGCGACTTAGGTCAAGTGGAGGACCAAGTCGACCTAGATTGGAACTTGAAGAAGTTACGGATAGCCGAAGTCGCAACCGAAGTCGACTACATCTGCGACTTGGGCGAAGTCGCACCCGAAGTCGACTCCACCTGCGACTTGGGTCGTAACGGTCGGAAATTTTCGAACATTGGCGCATTAAATGCGCCCCACCTACTTCCAAACATTCGGATTCCCTCAACATTTATAAAAGGCATTCAATATGAACGTGGATGGTAGCTTAGAATTCATTGAATGAGAATAAATCCCATCTCTAAGAGCATTAAGTGATCAAGCCAACATCTAAAAGAAGAACCTTTCTTTCAAACTGCCAAGAGCCGCTCATTGAATCTTTCAGACCGCTTTACAAGTTCTTCTCTGCGTCAAATCTGCCTCTACACACCAGTAACATGTAGAAACTTTTTTTTATGTTCTCTTGTTGTATTAAACTTGATTTAGTTTGGGTAACTAAGATCAAGTGTAAGCAAAGTAGTGTGTGATTGGAGTGAACTCGTCACCTACTTGTGCTGTGAATTGTTGATGCCCCCTAGAGCTGGAATCTAGAAGAGAGCAGTGGCTCTAGTTGTATTTGTGAAATACATAGTAGAACCCAAGTCACAAGAGGTGTGAGCTTGGAAGAGTGGAGTAGGGAGAGTTTCCCGAACCACTATAAAATCTTGCTTGTTGATTTATATTTTTGCTCTCAGCACTATATTGGTTTCCATTTATTTCTTCATAAAGGGGACTAGATTAATCCTGGGTAAAATTTCTGTTTAAGTTGAAAAATTATAATTACCCAATTCACCCCTCCCCTCTTGGGTAATTGCCATTAACTCGGGACCAACAGAAAGGTCGTCCAAGAATAATTGGAATTTGGCAGTCCTCCTCCATGTTGAGGACTACAAAGTCGACTGGGATGAACAGCTTGCCGACTTTCAAGGGAACGCCTTCAAGAATGTCAACTAAGAATTTGATTGATCGATCGACTAGTTGGATAGATATAGAAGTTGGTTTTGGATCGCCCATGTTCAGCTTTTTACAGATGGAGAGAGGGATCAAACTTACACTGGCTCTAAGATCACATAACGCCTTGCTAATTTGGACATTCCCAAGAGCACAAGTAATAGAGAAGCTCCCAGGATCCTTTAGCTTTTCAGGTAGCTTATTCTCCAAGATGGCGCTACACTCCTCAGTGAGTGCAATGGTTCCGTACTCCTCGAGCTTTCTTTTATTGGACAGCATCTCCTTTAGGAATTTTGCATAAGTTGACATCTGAGAGATCATGTCAATAAATGACACATTGATTGATAGGTTCTTGAGTGTTGAAATAAATTTATCGAACAGCTTGAAGTTTTGCCTGTCATCGCCTTTAAGGGAAGGGGAGAAGGGGTTGATAAGGAGGTGGTGGGATGTATGACTTTTCCAACACTGATTCAGGGTGTGGCTTATCCTTTTGCTTTTGTTCTTACTCGGCCTCCTTTTCAGTGTCAATTTGAGGTGATTGAGGTGGATCGAGTAGCTTTCCACTCCGTAAGGTAATTGCATTCACTTGTTCCCTAGGGTTTACTTCAAGTTGGCTAGGGAGTTTGCTCTGGCCTCTATGAGATGAGGTAGTGGTATGTTGAGCAATTTGGTTTTCAAGCAGTTTAATATGGGTTTCGTTTGGCTCATTTCTTCAAGTAGTTTGTCAATCAAGGGATCAGAGGATTGTGCTTGAGGTAGTGCAAGTAGTGCGGGCTGAGTTTGGTATGAGGGAGTGTTCAGTGGTCTTCTAAGGAAACTAGGTGGCTTATTGTTTTGAGCATAGTTTTGGGTATTTGACTAGTTTGCCCAAGAAAAATTAGGGTGCTTCCTCCATCCAGGGTTCTAAGTATTTGAGTAAGGGTTACCATAAGTGTGAGTATCATACTAGTTGTTGAATGCATTGGCCTGCTCGCTTCTGGTGTCCTGGATGGAAAAACTACACTCAGACGTGTAGTGTGAAGTTGCACAGATCTCACATGAAATTTATCGAGAAGAAGATGCATTCCGGTTTGTGGGTTCCTGCTTCTTTTGCTGTAAAAGTTGATCAAGTTTAACATGAAGTGAATTTATGGATTCAATATCATATACATTACCTTACCGAGAGGGTCCTCGAATGTCACCGTATTGAGAATCATAAAGATTTAAATCATCGAGGAGATCGAGAGCCTCCTTGTCAGTAAGTCGCATGAATCGCCCAACAGTGGCTGAATTGACGGTGCTTTTGTTAGGTCGATCGAGTCCATTGAAGAAATTTTCAATAACGTCACCCTGCAAGATGCCATGATGTGGACACTTGCGCTGTAAATCTTTCATTCTCTCCCACGTATCGTAAGAGTTTCGCCATCTTTTTGGATGAACTGATTTATTTCGTCCCGGATTTTTCTGGTTTTAGTAGGTGGAAAGAATTTCTCCAGGAAAGTAGTAAAGAGCCCATCCCATGTATTGAAAGTGTTGGGTGACATAGAATAGAACCACTCGCTTGCGCTGTCATAAAGAGAAAATGGAAAAAGCTGAAGACGGATTACCTCGCGTGGGATATTTTGTACTTTGATTGTGTTGAATAGTTGCAGGAACTTAGTGATGTGTACAGTTGGGTTTTCAGATAGTAGTCCTGCAAATTGGTCCTGTTGAACCACCCGAATAAGCCCGGGATTGAGTTTTTAAAGTTGCTTGCATCAATTTCTGGTTCCATTATGCATGATCGAAATCCTCGAGTGTTCGGGTTGTTCCGATCGCTAAGAGTTACCCTTCTTGGAGGAGCATTGTTCTTAGCCTGGCCTTCCTCCTTCGGAATGTTGCGCTCCACTATAGTCTCTTGAGAAGATTGCTGCTGCTTGTAATCACAAACTCTTCTCCTAAAAGAACGTTCAATCTCAGGGTCAGCAACAAAGAGTTTTTCAGCTAGTTATTTTTGCAAAGCTTCGAGTATGTGAGTGCATACAAAGATTAACTAACTAGTTTAGAAAAGCTAAAAAAATAGATAAGAATGATAGATAAAAAAAAATAAAGTAAATAAAAAATAAACAAAAAATAAACTAAAATAAAATAAAAATAAAAATAAATAGAGATAAAGGTAGAAAGTAGAAAGAGAAAAAGAATAGAAAAAATAGAGAAATAAAAGAAAAATGAAGAAAGTATCTAAAAAAAAATTAAAGTAACTCCGAATTCCCCGGCAACGGTGCCAAAATACTTGTTCGCAATCTCACCGCAAGTGCACGAGTCGTAGATTATAATATATAAATTATCGATTCACAGGGAATTCGGGACTATAAACTTTGTTTTTAAACGCTTTCATGTCAGATATAAAATGGAATAGAAAGTGGAAGAGAATATAGCAAATAAAATGAAAAAATAGAAAAATGGGAAGAGAAGATTGAAAACTAAAATGAGTAGAGAACAAGAGTGCAAGTACCTAGAGTCTAGGATTTCACATGCAACTTTTGCAATGGTAGAGGTATAATTATTTAATCCGGATATTATTTGTTAAAGGAGAACAAACCCTAATTTATCCTTGCACTTTCTCTCGAAACCTACAAGGTGTACCCTAATTTTCTTAACCACCTATTCTCATGGGATTAAGTTAATTAAAAACCATTAAGTTCTGTGGTTTGTTCATGGAATTCCTCAAGGTCATCATGCATATTCTCATGGTCTTAGATTTCCAGGTTTAATATCTTGATTATCGTATATTAGATTTCCACCTCTTAGTTCCATCACCTAATATATGAAATTATGCCAAAGTACGAGCCCATGTACAAAGCAAGCATTAAAATCACAAGATATTAAATTAACAACAATATCCATCATAAATAAATTTTAAAAAAACACCACGCTACATTGTACGCATGTCATATCCTAAACCCTAGATTTAGGGCTTAGTCAAGCATGTTTAAGTCCGAAATAAAATTAAAATTCAAATCCATCTTAAAAAAGACAATAAAAATTAAAAAGGGAAAAGGATAGAAAGGCTTATTAGTTTGGAGCCCCCGATGGTGTGTCAGCCGCTCTACGCAACTTACCGGTCCACCTCTTGCCCATGCTCTCCATGCTCTCCACCTCTCTCTCTAATTGTCTTCTCTCTCTCTCTCTCTCTCTAATTTTCTTCTAAAAAATCCGGCTCTAAAATTCCTACTGCCCATCCAGTTCTCTTCCTTTGCCTACTACCGTGCCCTTTTTATATGCTTAAAAGGTTGTGTTGAATCTTTATATACGCAACCTGCGTACCCCACTCAGCTACTACACTGCTGCGGACTGCGTATGATGGACAACTGAATTTGTTGCACATTGTTGGTAGCGGTGTAAATCAACTTCATGGCGGGCCACATATTATTCAACGCAATTTGAATTGCATTAAATCTGAGTGGGCAAATCTCGGCCAGAAGATGTGAAGACTGCTTGGCTGAAATTCAATAGGCGGTGCATTGGACTATGGATGGATGGGATTTAAATGCTGATCACATGATCTAGCTTTGGATGGCGGTTATCAGCGTGGCTTTGCACGGTGGACAGCTGCATTAATTAGACAGTTGGATAGCTCGGTGCTGAAATTTTTGGATGGCCTGGATCAAATGGACATGATAAACAGCTTGGTGATAAAATTCTGGACAGTAATTAGGCAGATAAAAATGGATGGCTAAGATGTGGTTGTGCATGTATTATTTGGACGGTCCTGATTGGTTTACTGGTTGCAACAGATGGACAGTTTGGATTGATCTGCGCAGTGATTTTGCTGGATGAGATGAATGGTTGATTTTTAGCCATTGATTTCTGGTGGGCCACACATGCAATTTTCTGAACAACATGCTGGAATTTTCGGATTGTACATTTAGAATGGACGGTTGCTGATATATCTGCTAGGCAGTGTGATAGAGGCTTTGGACGGTCCAATTGCTGCTGGATTAAATGGACGGCTACAAAGGAATATGCTGATTTGAACGGTGATGATTTATGCGGTGCCCACTTGCTGAAATTTATTTTTCCTGCATAAAAAATAAATATTTCAAGTCATTAATTGCTAAAATTAATAGATGGGTTTCTAATATAAAACTTAATTCAAAACCCTTTAATTCTATAGTAATAAATAAAATGTAATCTCAAGCCAAAAGATTATAAAAGTTATTAAATATCTTGGAATTAATGTTTAATGCCCAAATGTTGCGAAATCACATTTTGAAGTAAATTTCACACCAAACTCAATTAATTACCCACCAAATTAGTATAAAATGCCCACAAATATATTATTAATTTCCAATTTTCAATAGTTTGTATAAAATAGTATACAATAATATATACATATTAATATAGTTGCAATAACTTTGCTTTTTCATTCAAGTGCATTCAAGGCCAAATTTACCTGGCATAACATCAGACCCCATTGATAGTTTTAGAAAAATGGTATTCATTACAATAAGTAATCCCAATACAACCAATGCACTAATCAATAATGAAAATCCCCCAACAAGCGTAGATTAGACTACTCACACAATAGATAAATGAAAAATTAATTATTTCGAAAAACATTGAACCATATTAGTTTCAGTCTTCTTGGGCAATCAACGATTCATATAGTAATTCATAGAAACCATGAGCAAGTGAAATAGGGTAACAGAAATAGTAGTGACGCACTTTTTTCTGATTTCATCATAAAAATTGATTGTCTTAACAACAATTGCTAGTTTTTCAATGTAGTATATAGTCCATGCATTTCAACATTCAAGACAATATAAAAACAAAAAATCTAAATATGAAACATAACTGAGTTCCAAAGAATATATTTTAACATAATTTCCATAATGGAAAAAAAAGAAAATACATATAAGAAGCTTTATACAAAACATTCAAAAATAATATTACATAAATATGATTATTATCAGTAATCACTTTAGGCGAATATCTTTGGTTGTGGAAGGTCCCTACAAAACCCCCAATTAAGAGTTACAACAATCAAAAGCCAAAGTCCTCTTACTTTATTGTGGTGTTGAAAACGACAAGATTGGTGGTGGTTTAACACTATTATTTTTGTTTGTAATCATCCAAGCACACATTTCAATGGAAAAGTCATTTAACACCACCCTACCAGCTCTGCAATACCTAACTGAAAAGCGTTAACATAGTACATAAGATCTGTTTCTGAAAAAGTGAAATTTCTTCTCATCCTTACCCCTTCCCTTGTATTACATTTTAACTCTTCAATGACTTGTATAGGTATCCATAGGCAATCCAGCTAATGATTCAGCTCTGTACAAATAGAGCAACTATTTTTATCCTACATGGAGAGACAATGATAGGTACATGGATATTAAGCTTATCTGACCATCTATCTTAGTATCTCCTTAAAATAAAAGAGAACCCCTTCTTTTTCTGGTTTCTCATTTAATGATGAGATTCATTTTTATTAGGCTTGTTATCAATTTTTAGTTGCAGTGGAGAAGGCTACGGAAGAAGATGAAACATATGAGCAGATTAGGCCATTGTTGACTAAGTGTGGGACCTTTGGATTTTTCCATATATAAAGGATCTTAGTTGTCACAATGGCTACTGCTATTGTGAGAAAAGAAAATAACAAATAGCATCATTAAAATCTATTGCCATTCTCTTGGCTCTATACACTTTTTTCGCATTTGGATTATTCGAACCCAATTTCCATAAGCTCTTTTCGGTGAAAATGTATGCAAGCAGGAAAATGACATGTTCCCCAATTAATTGAAATGATAATACAATAGAAAAAAAGCAATTAGAACCTCTACAAAGTGAAAGTGTTATATGAATGTGATCTTTCTTTCTCTCCTTGGTGAGGGATTGTTTAAGGGACCAGAAGGAAGAACATACCTGTGCTCTCGATATCGCAGATGGGTGGCCATGAGTTTGAGGGGGAGCTCACAAAGGGTTCGAATTGCTACACCTTAATGGGAGAAGATGGGTGCAAGATCAGTAAGTAAGGAGCTGGTCGCAACGGTGCCCAATGCCAGCTAGCTCTCCTTGCAGCGACTCTAACAGGAAGCTAACGTCTACATGTAGGGGTTAGTGCTTCTGATCACATATGCTTTAAACTGCCGTTGTAGATGAGGGAGGAGGCTAAAAGAGGTTGCTTAGTGTGATGTGGAACCTAAATGGCTATGTCATTTTTCAGCTTCATTTTCTCATCTTCCTAAGCGGCTGCCATGCTTGTACGGGCGAAAACACAACTAGCTAAAAGACCGCTCCTATAGAGCATGAAAAGGCAGGTTTTTCGGTCAACCCCCTAACTCTTGAAAAGTTTTCGCTACTTTATCGACTTTTTGCGAATGCTAAACAAACCCTAACACAATTCACCTCTCTTTTTTTAATTTAGTAATTCAATTGGGACTAACAAGTGCTATCAAAGAAGAACTCTATCTTATTTAAGGTTATCTCTTTTATATATCTATGACAATCCAACCAACTTTGTTATTTGCTTTCACTAAAGGCCACCTCTTTATTGTGAACTAATTATTTTTCAGGCTACATTTATGTAGTGGTAATAATTTTGTCTATTAAACATGATGAAATAATTAATTATGACAACAAGCATGGACTTATGGATATCCATCCAAGATAGTGTTGCTATGACAAAAGGTGACAAGGCATCTGAATAGACAAAAGAAGAAGTAAAAAATGTCAAAAATTAAGCTAAAGTCATGAACTTTTATTTTATGCATTGACCACTTTAGAATTTGATGAACTTCCGTGGATCCCGATTGCATGAGCCCAGGAGCATGGGGTGCTGCATGCTCTCGGGCGCATACACCTATTTTTTATTTATTTTTATTTTTTTTATAAAACTATTAACCTAAGTGTATTTAACATGTGTATAAATTTTTACCATTTTTAGATTATTTTAGATATTTATTTTTCATTTTTGAAAATCAGAATGAAAAATAAATATCTAAAATAATCTAAAAATGGTAAAAATTTATACACATATTAAATAGATATAGATTAACAATATTGTAAGAAAAATAGGTGCATGCGCCCGGGAGCATGCCTGGTCCAACTTCTTCATGCATAATAACTAAGGAGATATGGGATAAGTTGGTTTCCATTTATGAAAATTTCTCCCAAGTAAATAGAACTAGAACGAACATCCTTACTAGTAATTTTGAGATCTTTCATATGGTAGATGGTGAATCTATTTTAGAAATATATCTACATCTTCTAAATTCACTAATTCTCTTAGAGGTCTAGAAAAGGCAATTTTTGAAATTGATTAGGTTATGAAGATACTTGGAGCATTACCAAACTCATTGAATCAAAAGGTCACAACTATTCAGGAGGCAAAAGACTTAGACAATCTCAAAGTAAATAACTTAATTCGCTCACTCACGTCTCATGAGCTAATAAAAAAGAGAGCGGAACCTCATTGAAGTAGAAAAGGCTATTACATTGACGGATATAAAAGAGAGCTCAAGTGAAGTTATATCAAGCTCATGGTCCAACATGAAGAGAAATAAAAACTTCAACTCACCAAAGAAGATGAAGGATAAAAGAAGAGAATTTCTATAATGTCATAAATGTGATGGTATTGGAAATATACAAACTAAATGCACTCATCGGATGATCTAAAAATTCAAAACAAAAATGCTTCTCAAGGGTAAAGACTAGAAGAATGTTTGTAAAGGAAGATACTACCTCAAACTCTAGCACTTAATCAAATAAAGAAGAACATGTAGCAAATTAGTCGAGTTTATTGCATAGCTATTACAAAACATGAAGAGTAAGTTTTCCATATCGCCAAAGAGGAAAATGATGATATAAAAAGTTCAAAATCTCGAACATTAAATGCATTTATAAATGCTACGGTAAATTCATATGATTCCTATTACATTTCATCTTCTTGTTTTTTCTCTAGATGCGGTGAGTTTGATGATTCATAATAAACTTATGAATCACTATTTGATGAATTTAAAAGCCTTAATATCAAATATAGCTCAATATAACTGCTATTGTAAATGGAAAGTTGGTAGGGAAAAACACATCCTTATAAAAGGGTGTAAATGCCTTAAAGAAGGAGAACCAAATTTCTATCTACTAAAACCAACCAACCTACTCTTTCAACTATGTCTAAGCCCACCTTATATTGAACACGTGAACAGCAACCTTCTTTTCTAAATTTCATGCACATAATTGAACAAAACTTTGAGTACATCGTGGTAAAGAACTCAAACCCACAATATCACTGTTATGAGCGGTACATTTAAATAATTAATAAACTATAAGCCACCACCAGTATAAGCTTAAGGGAAGTGAGCCGTTAGTTATCAAGCATGAACAATCTAAGAAGAAGTGACGATGGATTTATTGAATGTGCACAGAGAAGGAGGAATACAGCCCTAATGCCCTCTACTATTGGGTTCGATGGTGAATTAGATGAATAGATTTATTTTTTTTTCATTCAGAATTGATAAAGCAAAATCACCGTAGGTTGAAATGTTTATGTTAGCATTAGTCGCATAGGCTTGAACCACTTAGGCTTGACTCTTAGCCAAAATGCCTTATAAAAGAATCGGGATAGGATTATTTGACTGATTTAGTGAAATATGTCATGCCATCAATGGCAAAGTCGATTGTTGTGATACGCAGACTCAAGTAGAGCTCATATATATATATATATGAATTTGACATGTAAACATGAATTATAAATGATTTGGTTGATTTATGGATGTTTTTTATGATTTAATGATATTTTGCAATTAGGGTGTGATTAAGAATGATGATTAAGATTAATCGCCATAACCCAATGTGAGTTAATATGACTAAAGGGGCTTAATGAGGATTGAGAGATGCTAGTGTGTCATGAATAATTATTTTAATTATCATGATTTGATTTTGTGGAAATTATGATGATAATTATGAATTTAAGGAGAAAAATGCTAGAAAATTTATAACTTGACGCCTACAAGGCGAATTGAGATGAAATTTGAAAGACAAGCACATGATTGTGGGCTCAATCTTATGGATGGATTGGATTAAGAAAAATATGATGGGATTAAGATGATAATTATTTATTTTCATCTCAAACCCAAAGGATAATTTCAAATGATCATAAGTTGAGATAGAGAAGTCGTATTGAGACGAAATTTGAAACGGGTAGATAAAATTATATGCTTAATGTTATGGAAGGGTTGGATTAAGCTAATTATCATGAAAATATGTTTAATTGGAAAAAGGTGCATAGCTTTGACTTTGTGCACCATAAAGTATCATAGCATTTATGTAAAAGCAAGTGGTTTAATGGTTTGGTTTAATGCCCATGAGAGGTGTCAAAAGATGGTGCTTTGAGCTAGATTTTTTGGATTAGTTTAAGGGATAAAATCCTTGAAAAATCAAGGAATTAAATGCATAAGAAAAAGGTTAATGGAGCTAGCTCAAAGAGGCCACATATGTAGCATGAGGTAGGGACGTCTAAGGGGATCTCTACATGGATTTTGGATCTTTTAATTTCCTAAGTCAAAACCTAGCTATGCTAAGGGAGAGAAGACATATAAATGCACATAAATGGGAGTGACTTGGTGACCATGAAAGCCACCCCAAGCAGCCATGTGGACACCCAACCTAAGAGAGCTAAGTAGCTCATTTAAGAGCTTGGATTTGGAATTTTGAAAATGGGATAATTGCATATTTTACTTGGATAAGAGTGAGCCAACACATCAAGGGATAAGTAAGCAATGAATTAACCTCATGTGATATGGCAAAAGTGGGCCCAAAAATCTGAAAAATGAAGGGCATAAAAGGGGCTTCCATGGGGACGTTCCAAGAGGGTTAGAGAGAGAAACTTTTGAGGAGCAAAATCCTCCAAGCAAGGCAGCCCTTGCACGACCAAAAACATCAAGGAAAAGAGGGGAAAAAGAGGAGAAAAAGAGAAGGAAAAAGGGGTGGAAAGAAAGGGATTCAAGCTAGAAAAGTTTGGATTCAAGTTTGATTCGATTCAAGTAAGTATACTTAATGATTTGGGTTCTTTAATCCTAAGTTTTTCACCTCAAGTTATGGGTCATGAATTTGATTCATAATGAACCCCTAAAGGATGATTAATGATGCCCTTGATTAGGGTATTGAATGAGGATTGAATGGAAAGAATGAATTCAAGGGTTTAAATGAGTTAAATTGGATGCTAGGCTTGAATATGATGCCTAAACCTAGCTGAAATTTTCTTAATTCCTCAGGTTAAGTTGCTGTTTTGAATTTATATATGATTAGATTATGAATCATGATTTAGTGAATTATATATATCGATTTGGGCATAAGCTATGAATTTTAAAAAAGGATGGGACTTCGGGTTACGTATATGACCCGATTTTCATGTTTTTATGATATATATGATGCATGAATTAGTTTAAATGATTCATGGATGAATTAAAGGGTAAAGTACCCTAAATTAAGGATACATTGGACTTCAAAAGGGCTTTGAAAGATTTTTCCTAAATCTGATTTTTTGGGGCATATACATAAGGACGTCCAAATGGGGTAAAATGGGGTACCCTACATGCTTGAGATGTTGCTGTTTTGGAAGCAACCAATATATGAATTTTGAACATATGATATTACCCTAAACTTGGGTTAAGAAAAGCATGATTAGTTGCTGAAATTTATGGATTATAAATCTTTTTGATTTAAGTATCAAAAGAGGCGTTGAAAGGATGTAAAACGGGTCCTAACATTTCTGTTTTGGAACCCTTTGATGAATGGATTAAAATTTCATAATTAAATGCTAAATTATATGTTAATTAATGGATTTAATCATGCTGAAATATGATACAAGTTGCTGTGTTGAAAGATTTTAAGAAACACATAAGTTATGGGTTGTAAGTTGAGTGTATGTGGAAGGCTAAGCATGGATAAGTGGTGAATGATTATATGAATTCCTAAAATGAAAAAATACATGGAATAATGGTAAAATGCAGGATTGTGTTGCTAAGTATAATCTCAAATTTTGAGATTTATATATGAAGTTTAAGACGTCATATATGTGTGAAACCCCGATCTTAGACACGTGTATCAAACCGTAGGGTTGGAAACCCTAGATAATGTATTAATAATTATATGAAATATAGTGATGATGTTTTGCAATATGTGGGATCGGAGGATTAAATAATTATTTACGAAGTGAAATTCGAATGAATAATGAATGTGATTAGTGAAACGTGAATAGTAACCATGTGGTTAAAGTGAAGTGATGAGTTAATCACTTTGGATTAACTTAATCATAAAAGACGAAAAAAGAAGCTTCCCACTAAAGGAAAAAAGTGCTTTTTGGATTAAAATAATAATTTTAGAATTTTTATGAATTTTTGTGAAAAGAATGAAGAAAAATTCACATCTTGCAATCTGGACGTCAGATTGAGATGAATTTTTTTTATGGATGGCCAAAATATGATGATGAACGTGATGAATGGTCCAAGATCTATCAAAAATTATGGATTAAGGGTCAAGATTTAACGTCATTTGAGGATCAAAAAGCAAATTTACTTTTTCATTAAATTAGGTTTGACTTTTAGTTAAATTTAATTAATTAAAAAAATAATAATTAATGAAAATCAGAGCCACAGTAGGGGGTGGACGGGATCCTTGACCAAAATCAATGGTCCACATTCATCATCATCAAAGATCAATTGCTAGGATTAAATTAGCTTAAAATAAATAATTTTAATAAATTAAAATATCTAGAAAAATAGGGCTGCCATAGGGGGCTGGAGCTACTGTAGGGTGGCTGCACATGGCTCCATGCACCTTTTGGAAATTAAAAAAAATACATTTATAATTTAATACCTCAAGCAGGGGGGTAAATTCCAATTTGATGAAAAATAAAAAACTATAAATAGGGGGCAAGGTGAGAACGACCAAAGGCACTCCAAGATTAAAAAATTCAAGCATTCCCACACCCGAACACATTTTTGGCCTTTAGAGAAAGAAGGAGAGAAGGAAAGAGAGAGAAAGAAGGAGAGAAGGAAAGAGAGAGAAAGAGCCAAGTAGGAGGGGAGTTCTCCACTTGAGGTAAGGGAATTCTTCTCAAATTTCTTTTGGATGTTAAGTAGGATAAAACCATGCTTAGTTAATTCCTAAGCATGAGAAAATAAGTATAGTTATAATGCCCAAATGGAATTATGCCTAAACATCGAAAATTTGGAGCAAAGATAGAGCATTCGGGAAGATACCATATGATATGTGTAAATAATGCTCAAATATTGATAAACGATGATTTGGGATGAATGATTATGATAATTATGATGTTGGAATGATGATATATTAAACTCATGATTTTTGGAATTAAGGATTATGCTTAAGTGAAATTATATTGATTTTTAGTATATGTAGAAAATAATTTATTTGGCCAAGTTATGGACGATAAATTCATAATTCATGAACTTTCCCATGATATGCTAGACATAACCCACGTCACTATGAACAGTGATGATGAACAGTAATTTTGACCAGTACTATGAACAGTGAACAGTGTGATTTTGGGAAAAAATAGAGATTTATTTTTATATTTTATGAGGATATATGGATGAAATTTTTAAAGGAATTTATGGATAAAAAAATTCATATAAGGAGGTAATGACCAAGTATCTTTATAAGATTAACCTCTATAGGAATAAGGTAATGAATGATTATAAAGCATACATGGGAAGCAATCTAAGACATGGAATGATATAGATAAAATATCATTTTTTCTTGTATAGGAAAAGGAAAGGAAAAGGTGGAGGATACAGACTGAGGAGGTAAGCAAGCACAACTTTGAAAATGTGATTTTATTGCTTCATTGTAAGCAAGCGCAACTTTGAAAATGTGATTTTATTCCCAAATGTTTATGAAATGTGTTTAAGAGTGGTCATTCCTATAATGTTTTGAAATGATAAATGTTTATGAGTTTTTATGAAAAGTTATGCCGACATATTGATATCATGTGATGTTCATGGACATGTGCACATGTATAATGTATAATGAAGAGGCTTTAGTGGAGGTACAAAGCGGATCAGAGGGTCCCCCTTCACTATTGTCGAGTCGTATGGGCTGTGTGCCGATGGCATCCTACCCAGAGGTGGAGGCAAAGGAATGTTATGTGTGAATGAATACATTGCATTTTTATACATGGATTGAAAAGAAAAGCATGGATTTGAAATGATGTTTTTAAGGGATGGTGCAAATAATTCTCTACATGAGAATGACAAGTCACCTGGTATAAGAGGTATATAATGCCGGGAAAATCAAAATTCATGCATGTAGGAGACCATGTAGGCGTCAAGAGGAAGAGAGGTTCCCCTTGATGAGGCCAAGTCGGAGACAGCCGGCGTATTGGACCATGCTATGTGAGATGTTCCCTGGGCTAGCGTACCCGCACACAAAGGTTTATGTTAGGAATGGAAAGGAAGCATTTGCACATCCAATGTTTATGAAATGATTTTTACGAAAATATTTCTATTCCGTTGGTAGTTGATCACTTGGTAAATGTCGTCTATCAAATGGAGAAAAAATGCATTTAAACAAGAATGAAAAATGCTTGCTTATTGAGTTTTGACTCATGTTTTGTTTTCCCCCCTTAGACAGGTCCAGGGAAAATTCAAGTGATGAAAGGCGTGTATTGCTAAAGGAAAAGAGGAATCTACAAAGGTTAGTAGATTTTTGTATGAATAAATGCCCTAATGGGATATGGCGAAAAAAACATAGGTTGTATGAAATTATGAAGTTATCAATAATATGAGAAGTTGATGATTTATGATGATATGGATGAGTCCATTATGAATGATGATGAGTATATGATTATATGACGAAAGAAAAAGAAAGAAAGAAAAAATTGGACGAGTTCCAATTAAGAACCCGCCGCGTGATCAGGTCAACAATCCTGAGTTGCATTTACCAATCGACAAGATCTTGGAATAAGGACTATGTGGACGCCTTGGTTCGGGGCTCCACAATATGTGCCTAAAATGAGCACCAACGTATGAAATATGAAAAATATGTGAAAAATGACAAATGGGAGGTAATGAATCTCCATATGATGATTTAATAAAAGATTATGATGTGTATAAAAGTTTACCTTACATAGGGGTATTAAAAATGAATGAATGGATTATAAAATATATAAGCTATTTTGCAATGTGTGAATACATAACTTGAAATATAAGTGGGTTAAGTAAGCTAATAGAAATCATATGGAATATACATGTGACTTAAGAAATATGAAGTTGAGAAACCTTCATTGAACTTGATTGTTGAAGTCTCAAGTAAGTGTTACCCAAGTGTTTTAAATGATTAAAAGTAGATTAAATGCTTTAGGCTAGGGTATTGAGTCAAGTGAATGACTCATTATTGAAAAATGCAAAAATATATGTGACTTGAGAGATGAAAGTGTTCACCTCAAAGAAAAATGGAGTAAAGTTGAATTATTTAAGGTCACCTGTAGTTTAAGATCACGTAAGGGTTGGGAGCAAGTGATAAATGCAAAAGATTGAAAACCCTAGACTTAGTGTTGAATGAAAAGATTGACCAAGCATGAAAGTTATATAGATGTGAATATGCATATATGAATGTTAAAAGATGTGATGTATTAATAGAAAAAGGTGTTTAAGTTAACTTACTTGGGATTAAATGCAAGTTAAAAGCCCGATGGCATACATATGCCTGTGATATTGAGATATATGGATGGAATGGAAGAAATGATGAATGATGAAATGCTAACTAAGATTACATAGTTATGTGATCATCAAAAGACTTATTAGTAAGTCATATATATAATGTGATCATTGACAAAGGTGAACATGGATATGCATTCCAAAGAAAGAATGATTTAAAGTTAATGTATTATGAACCATATGAGATTAAACCCATATGACATGCATATGTGAATTGAAGAAAAAGACAAGCCATGCAAGCACAACATATGATGAAAATATATAAAGTAATCATGTTTACTTGTCTAGGAGAAGGCAAGGAAAGGATGGAAGGCACAAAAGGATTGCCACAGGTAAGTAAGCAAGACTTTTGAAAATGACATTTTATTCTCAAATGCTAAAATGTTTTCAAGTGATTTTACTTGAATGTTTCTAAAGTTATTTAAGGATGGTCATCCCTTCATCTTTTTGTCACAAACTGATTACTGCTTTTAAGGAAATGATTGAATAAATT
Organism: Annona cherimola; assembly: GCA_030490835.1. Taxonomy (NCBI): domain Eukaryota; kingdom Viridiplantae; phylum Streptophyta; class Magnoliopsida; order Magnoliales; family Annonaceae; genus Annona; species Annona cherimola. The sequence goes on along the minus strand of CM059973.1, from coordinate 49,571,383 downwards.
CTTTTGTATTTGGAAATGGCATTTCGGCATGAATTTGAATGATGTTTCATCGATATGATGTTCAAATGGATGGTGCAAAAAATTCTCTGCATGAGAATGACAAGTTGCCATTTGTAAGAGGTATATAATGCCAGGGTGACTAAAAGTCATGCATGGAATAGAAATCAAGTAGGCTAGTCAAGGCAGAAGCAGGACAAGGAGTCTGCCCTTGATGTTGCCAAGTCAGAAGATCCGGCGTCATGGATGGAAAGGATCATGTTATGAAAGTATGTTCGTCGAGCTAGCGTACCCTCACATGAAGGATTATGTCATGAATGGAAATCATGCATTTGCACATCCAATGTTTTGAAATGCCCAAAAAATGGGATTTATGAATGGTTTACATGAATGGTTTGCATGAATGATTTCATGGATGGTTTATGAATGGTTTGTATGAACGGTTTATGAAAAAGTTTCTGTTCCATTGGTAGTTAATCACTTGCTAAGTGTCTCCTACCGAATGGAGAGAAATGCATTTAAATGAGAATTAAAGATGCTTGCTTATTAAGTTTCGACTCAGGTTTTGTTTTCCTACCCTTAGACAGGTGCAGGGAAATCAAGTGATGGAAAGCATGTTCTTACTAAGGAAAGGAAAAAGGAATTTTCAAAGGTTTGTAATCCTTTGTATATTAAAGCATGAACGAATGCCCTAATGAGATATGCTATAAATACCTTGTATAGTTATGATATGACTAAGATAAGAAATGGGTTAAATGATAAGTGCATGTATGCTAAGAACCGATGAATGTATGTGTGTATGGAATGAAAATGTCATGATCAGGTCAAAAGGAGCTTTAACGTTGAAGAACAAGTTGAAATGTCATGAATGATATGTGCAATTGATTACAAGTGTATTGTCGATTGTAAGGTGAAAGAAGTAAAATGTAAAGAAATGAAATGAAAAAAATTTGGACGAGATCCAATTAAGAACCCGCTACGTGATCAGGGCAACAATCCCGATTCACATTTACCAATCAATAAGATCTTGGAGTAAGGCTTAGGATGTGATGTCTCGGGTTGGGGTGCCACAATTGTTCTCAAATCAACTATGGCACCCTGCTGTAGTTGTAATGGAGGCACCACCAATTGACAAAGGTGAGCCCACACTGAAAAGGCCATTCTTTAAAGGCCCCATTAAGAAACCCACCCTTCCTGCAGTTGTCCCCTTCCTCCAAAAGAAGGGGCACTTGTGGTGCATCGAGCTAAGGACCATCACCCTAGATCCGTTTCTCTCCTTTCGAGATAATAAAAACGACCCTTTCCTCTGCTATCAGGTTAACTAGTCAACTTGCAATGACAAGTCTTTCAGAATTGGAGAGAGAAAAGAGGTAAATGTTTCATTGTCTCTTTGTCTAAGGGCTTCAAGATTAACTCCTTTTGGTGTGGCATCCAATTTATGTGAAAATCGATCAACAAAATTTAGGCTAACTATTCCTATGTTTTGACTTGTTGACTATCAAGAGACGTATACTTTTCTATTTAGTGCATTGCCCAAATGACTATGTTGAAATAGCTTGGTGAGTGCGACATCATTTTCAGTTAGAGTGTTGTGGCGCCCCAGATCCGAGGCACTGGAGTCTTACTCCAAGATTGTTTTTGATTGATATATGTGAAACAGGACTGTTGCTCTGATCCGAGAAATTTTTTCTCTCTTTTCATTCCCTTCATCATTTTTCAAGCAATATCTCCTTAAGATTAGCTATACCTATCATTCACAACCCATCAATTCATTCATAACCTGATAATTCCATATCAATATAAAGTATTCACTTGTTCTCAGCACTTTCATTAACCTTTCTCCTGTCTCAGTTATATCATATTAATACAAGTCATTCATGAATATTCGTAACTCAAACAACTTGATCATTTGTATCATAATCTTTCATAGTCTAACCTTAACATTTGTATATTATATAATTGATACATAGGCAACCTTACTTTCGTTTTACAAATAATCAGATATTCATGAGCTGAATTTAAATAGAATTCTTAACATAAGTACTAATTTGTTCACATCACATTAGAGGTATTCACAACTTGAGACTTTATTATCAGCACATACATTCATTCATTCACAACATGAAGGTAAATAATATTTAGCTTTGCTCCTCCTCTTGTGCCTTGTAACTGCCTAGGGTTAGGGAAAACAAAACATGAGTGATAAGCTTAATAAGTAAGCAGTTTCATTGTAAACCTTTTCAAAACCTTTTTTCTGTAAACACTTCATGACTCAAATTCTGGGCTTTTCAAAAGTGAAGCATATGCACGTAAACCTTTTCATGTAAGCCTTTTTCATGGGACATTCTCATGTCCTAAAATATTTTGATATAAACCCTTTTTCATGTGGATATTCTCATATCCTAAAACATTTTCATGACTCCATTTTGGAGTTTTTTAAAATAAAGCATATGCAAACATGTCTCTATCCATCTGGTAGGCGACACTTATCAAGTGATCATCCTTCCATAAGAAAGAAACCTTTCATGTGATAGCATGCGAGCTCTGCGGCTATCCTTGAACCTTCTCCCATTTCAGGGAGGGCGTCGCTGGCCTCCTACCTGTCATTAGCAACTTGGCCACATGTAGAGGGGGGACCCGATCTGCAACTGCAACCGCCTCTATAATTGACCTAGTACTTGATCCTTGTGCACATTCCTCATTCATATTCACATGCTAGCATGATTTCATAAAAATAAGCACAGACCTCAGTCCGTACCCTTTTTAACTTGAAAACTCACAAACATCTATCTATGTCTTTTTTCCAAACTAAAAATTTGGCAACTCTGTGCACTTTTTGACTTGAAATCTCACAGATATCTGTCTATGTCTTTTTTTCGAAACTGCAAGCTTAGCAACTCTGTGCTTTTTTAACTTGAAATCTCATAGACATCTGTATGTGTCCTTTTTCAAAATTGAAAGCTTGGCAACTCTGTGCCCTTTTTAACTTGAAATCTCACAAACATCTGTTTGTGTCTTTTTTTCAAGACTGGAAGCTTGGCAACTTTGTGCCCTTTTTAACTTGAAATCTCACAGACTTCTACCAGTGTCCTTTTTCAAAATTGAAAGCTTAGCAACTTTGTGCCCTTTTTAACTTGAAATCTCATAAACATCTGTCTGTGTCCTTTTTTCAAAACCGCAAGCTTGGCAACTCTGTGCCCTTTTTAACTTGAAACCTCACAAACATCTATCTGTGTCCTTTTTCAAAATTGAAAGCTTGGCAATTGTGGTTCCCCCAACCCGAGACGTCACATCCTAAGTCTTACTCCAAGATCTTATCTATTGGTAAATGTGAATTGGGATTGTTGCCCTAATCATGCGGCGGGTTCTTAATTGGATCTCGTCCAAATTTTTTTTCGTTTTATTTCTTTCTATTCATCTTACAAGCGACAATAAACCTGTAATCAATTGCACATATCATTCATGATATTTCAACTTGCTCTTTTACATTAAAGGTTCTCTTGACCTAATCATGACATTTTTATTATAGACATATATACATTCAATTATTCAACATTCATGCTTGTACACATTAGTTCAACCATCAGTTAACATAAAACTTAAAACTTGAATAAGTTCACATGCTTCAACTTAAAAACATTAAGGCATATCATCTCACACATCCTAACTAATCATTTTAGCCCACATTTGCATATCATCTCTTACCTTTCCTTAGATGCTCAGGTCCACAACCTCTTGAGCTTCCTGGTACCTATCTAAGGTTTGAGAAAATAAATGTGAGTGATAACTCAATAAGCTAGCATTTTGGGGCAAGACTTTTCTTTAAAACATTCCAATAAACATCTTGAACACCTTTTTCGTAAGGACATTTGTATGTCCTAATACATTGTCATATAATCCTTTGTTCATGAGGACAATTCTATGTCCTAGAACATTTTCGTAGACATCCATTCTTAAAACCATTTACAAGCCAATCTGGGCTTGTTAAGGTAAAACAATGCGTTTTACCCTCTTTAAGTAATTTTTTTTCTTGTGTGAACATTTATAATATTCTGAGACATTTACATAAAGTCTTCTTTCGCCAATGGACGTTTTTACGTCCAAAACATTTTTCATTATAAATTCCTTTAGCCAAGGGACATTTGATGTCCTAAACATCTTTGACATAAACTTTATTTTGGCAATGAGCATTCTTATGTCCAAAAACACTTTTCCACGTAAACCCTTTTGGAAACGGACATTCTTATGTCCAAACCTTTTTTCCACATAAACCTTGTTGACAATGGACATTTATATGTCTTAAAACATTTTTCGCATAAACATATCGAAAATGGACAATTTTATGTCCAAAAATATTTTTCACATCAACCCTTTGGCAAAGGACATTCTCATGTCCAAAAACACTTTTCACATAAATGTTTTTCATAATTCCCGTTTTGGGGCTTGTTTATAGGAACAAGACACATAAAGGATTTTTCATATAAACCCTTTTTCATAATCCTCGTCTTGGAGCTTGTTTATAACAAACAAGGCATAAAACACATAATCCATTTTTATGAAAGCATTTGCATAGAAAATATTTCATCTTATCTTTGATATTTACACTTTTAGTGTAAAACACCCTGTTTTTAGGGTAAACTCTTTCATTATGGCTCATAAAATCCCGTTTAGGATAACTTTTCGTAATAATGCTTTTATGTCCCAATCTTTGGTGTTTTCAAAAGAGAAACATATGCAAATGCATTGCTCCCCATCCAGTAGTGACACTTAGCAAGTGATTATTCTACCTTTTGAAAGAGAATCCATCATTAACAGCACGCTAACCAGGCGGCCATTCTATCATCTTCTCCCATCTCAGGGAGGGCACCGCTGGCCTCCTGTCATCCCTTAGCAACTAGGCCATATATAGAGTAGGCCTCGGTCCATCTCCGACCGTGCTCTACAACCGACCTATTTCTTGTATTGGTGCACCATACATCATCATTATTAATGTTCATTATTCTAGCATGATCTCATAAAACATTATAGACCGTAGTCTATGTCTTTCTAAATCATTTTGAAAAAAGAACACCACGGACCACAGTCCGTGTCAACTTGTAAAACGAGCAAACCCACTTTAAACAATTTATCATTTGAAATCTAGTTTTAGGATGACATTCCTTAAATTCTTTTAAAAATATTTTGAGCAAGATGTTTTGATAAGTGTTTGAAATGGTTGAGAAAACAATAGATCTTAAAATCCTTATGACAAAGAAACTTCAAAACTTTTGAATTTTCAAGAATAAACCACATATTTTCCTAGCATTTTCTTGGTTTTCATTTCGGGGCCTTTTGCTCACAAAGGTTATGCAATTGTATCATCCCCTTCTTGACCATTCTGATATCAAATCTTTGTCCACATATCCATCTTTCCATTTTTACATAAAGAGGGGCTTGTATAGCCTTTTGCATGTCATTCTAGCAACTTGAAATTAAACCATTTTATGAAATCAACTTATCGGGTTGGTCATCCTTAAACCCCTTTTTAACAACATCCATATAAACATTTTTCAAGACATTCTCAACATATTTTCTTATCTAAAGGAAATCAAAACTTTTCTAATATCATTTCAAACATATAGACTATGTTCAAATTATCGTTTATGTTTAAATGTCATGGCATAAAAATCAAATCTCTTTTGAAATCAACATTATAATGAACTTGCTTGCTTAAAATCTATCGGCATAAAGCATGAAATCCTTAAGAAACAACATCATGAAGAATTTTTCCATTTATAAGAAAATTCCTAAATCCATCAACATATTCCCAATCTTTGGCAACACTTGTGATTAAATAATTATCTTAAAAAGTGTTGCTTGCTTCCCATGAAGTAAACCTTGAGGCTTTCCATTAAAGCAATTCTTTTCCAAAACTTGTGGCTTTTCATTAGAGCCATCATTTTCAAAACTTGTGCTTGCCCATCAAATCATCATCATAAACATTTTCAATCATGTCAACACATAGAAGAAAAATAATATTTTGAAAATTTTGCTTGCTTACCTGAGATAGCCTTAACCTCGTTCTTCCATACTTTTCTTTGCCTTTGCCTTTGCCTAGATAAATGAAAACGACATTTCATTTATATGCATCAAATTCAAATGCTTGCATCTCTTAGGGTTTTTCAACCTACATAATCCCTTTGGATTTATGTGAAACTAACTTAACCCACTTGCCTTTCAAGTTGGGTGTCCATTTTCCAATTCTCACATTGGTATAAGTTGTGCTTACATTACACCCATTCTTTTTGAAAATCCACTTCTAATTGGTTAAACCTTCATAATAACTTATGATATTTATTTATCTCCTATTGTAAGTTAAATTCCATCCCAAAAATCTGGAATTTAACATTTATTTTAATTTATTCCTCAATTTGTCCATAATGCTGAAATCAGACACACTGATCTCTCTAATTTTTGAATCATAATCAAATCAAGGAATTTAACTATGAAATTTCTTTTATACCTTAATAACTACATGATTTAATCAAAATAAATATTTCTAGTACAAAATATAAAGTATTCATATTTATTTTAGTATTTTTACTCTGCTGGACAGTAGCATCAATTTTCAGACGATTCAAATCACATTAATTATTAGATATATTTATACCCTTCAGAAACCATTTTTTATTTTGAATGTTACTTAACATGCACTCCATATCATATAAAATTTTAAGCTAAAAATTCCTTGTATAAAAATTATTAAAAATCATTTGGTGCAGCTGATCCTGACACCTGTTCAACCCTGTTCAGGTTGATTTTTCTGGATTTTTAATTTACAACCTGCTTATCCTTTTGAGCTGAAAATTGGGTCATTCCTTAATCACCCTATCATGAGTTCTCACACACATTTCCATGATAAAATCATTCATTTACTGTTTCGTTCATATTTTTCTTTCCTATTTTAGATTCAATACATATAAACATATCAATGTGATTCATTTCAGCCTTATAAGTATTAACACATAATCTATATGAGGGTTTGGTTTGCCTAATCATTCATCAAGAATTCAAGGAGATATTTACCCATGAATTTAATATTTATAATCATCTTTACATTAATCATCAACCAAACATGATTTAGGTTGATGTATATGAATCAAAACCGCATAATACTCACCCAAATCAAACATGAACATGGGTAAGCCTTGTTGAATCTTTTTTCCCTTCCTTTCTTCTTCCTTTTCCTCCTTACTTGGCTTGATTGGGACATCCCTAGCTGCTGCCCCTTTGTGGAGAAAATTTTCTCTCCCTTTCTCTGTCTCTTTCTCTATCTCTCTTTGCTTGGCTTGCTTGGGACGTCCCTAGCTGCTGCCCCTTTGTGGAGAAAATTTTCTCTTCCCTTCTCTGTCTCTTTCTCTCTCTCTCCTGGCTTGAATGACCCCCTTGCCTTGCTGCCCACTTTCCTCCTTATTTCCTCCTTTTTTGCTGCCCAAGAAACCCCTTTATATATATTTGGGATTTTACCCTTGGTTAGCCATCATTTAACCATGGTTAAGGGAGCTTAATTACCACAAAATTCATTCATATTGTTGTCCATCCATTCACGACCCATGGGGCTTATTTTTGGCATGTTATGCCATCAAAATCCATATCATTTCAATGCCATTTAACATACCTAGTCATATAGACTAATGACATATGATTTTAGCATTTTTAAAAATCACAAAATCAAGCCATATCCCCCTTGGGCGTCCCCTTTGCTTGACACCATATCTATGCCTCCTTAAGCTACACCATAGCCATTTAAAACCATGCATTTAAGCTCTTGATTTTTCATGGATTTTATCATTTTTGTTAATTCATAAAATCCACTTGGAATTGCCTCCCTTTGACACCTCATATATGCCATTAAATAATGTCTTTAATCCTCTTGCTTACACATAAATGCTATGGTACTTTTGGGTGCACAAAGTCAAAACTACTCACCTTTTTCTGATTAAACATATTCTCATGGTAATTAGCTTAATCCAATCCTTCCATAGCATTAATCTCATAATTGTATCCACTTGTTTCAAGTTTCGTCTCAATACGACTTTTCTACGTCAAGTTATGATAATTTGAAATTATCCTTTCGGCGTAAGATGAAAATAAATAATTATCATCTTAATCCCATCACATTTTCCTTAATCTAATTCATCCATAGGATTGAGCCCACATTGATTTGCTTGTCTTTCTAATTTCATCTCAATCCGCCTTATAGGCATCAAGTTATGAAATTTCTATATTTTTCAACTTAATTTCATAATTATCATTTCAATTTCCATTAACCAAATTATGATAATTAAAATAATTATTCATGACACATTAGCATTTTCTAATCCTCATTAAGCCTCTTTAGTCATATTGACTTACATTGCGCTATGGTGATTAATCTTAATCACTATTCTTAATAATAACCCTAATTGCAAAATATCCTTAAATCATAAAATCATCCAAATCATACATAATTCATGTTTACATGCCAAATGAACATATATGAGCCCTACTTGGGTCTGGGTATCACGACAATTTTGTGCCCTTTTTAACTCGAAATCTCACAGACATCTGTCTGTGTCCTTTTTTCAAAATTGCAAGCTTGGCAACTCTTTGCCCTTTTTAACTTGAAATCTCGCAGACATCTGTCTGTATCCTTTTTCAAAACTGAAAGCTTGACGACTCTGTGCCAAAGTTATTTCATAAATAATGAATATGAAAACACATCATTTCCATTCATGTCATAATTCTTCATGTGATGGTATACTAGCCCGGTGAAATCCTTACCATGTAGTAGATGACACTTACCAAGGGATCAACTACCCATGAAAACATGATCATTCTACTAAAAGATGCCGGCTACACCCACTTGAGAATTTCAATGGCACTACTACCCATGAAAACATGACTTTTCTTACCTTAGCTAGCCTCCTAACTTTCCGTGCATGACTTTCATTCACCCCAGCATTATATACCTCATTCACATCACATTTTGGTCATTCGTATGTAGAGAAGATCTTGCATACTCATTTTGAACACAATTTGTAAAACAGTATTCAAATCACAATATTGGAATGACCACCCTTAAATGGTTTTAAAATCATCAATATAAAGCTGTTTTCATAACACTTTCAAATTTAAGAAATTTCAAAACATGTCAATTTTTAAGAAAAATCAATAGTTTTAAAAGTTTTACTTGATTACTTGTAAATAAGTTTTAAAAGTAATACGATAAAGGAATTCCAAAACCCTTCAATGTTTGAAAAGAAAGTAACATTTTCAAAAGCTTTCCTTTCAAATATTTTTATTCCCTATTTTGGGATTCGCAAAAGATATGCAAACACATCTTTTCCATTCATCCACTCAAGCATCATATTTTTCATTTATACGACATCTTTGTAATTCTCATATAAAAAAACATGCAGATTCTTTGAACACCGTTAGCAAAGAGAAATGAAATCATCTAATACAATCTACTTATTGGGTTGGTCACCCTTATACCCTTTTAAAACATCACCATAAAGCAATGTCAAAGCGTTTTAATATTCAAAGAGATTCAAAACATTTCAATATTCAAGAAATTTCAAAACATCTCAAAGGAATAATTTTCAAGATCTCTCAATAAAATCATTTCAAAACTTTGTCTTCTTTTAAATATAATTTTATGAGGAATCAAAATTTCTTTTCACAAATCAAACTTTCTTTTGAAATAGATATTCGGAAACTTGCTTACAATGAAGCAATTCCAAAGCATTTTGATGTTGAAAATAAAATCATATTTTCAAAAGTTGTGCTTGCTTACAACATTATCTCATAAAGGAATCAAACTTCCTTATCATAAGAATCCTTTCGAAATAGGGTTTTAAAGAGCTTGCCTCCATATATCATTTCAATAAAGCAATGTACACTTCATCTCAACAATTGAGAATAAGACATCATTTTCAAAAGTATGCTTGCTTATAAGCAAATCTTAGAATCATCAATATAAAGCCCTATCAAACATTTCAACATTGAGGTGGAATCAACAATTTCAAAAGTTTACTTGCTTACCTGTGGGAAGTTCAACTCATCTCTTGGATCTTTTCATTGCCTTTACCTAGACAAGTGGAAATGATCATCTTATATGCTTGCATATTATCATATACTTGCATGCCTTGTATTTTATTTAATTCATATTCATATCGTTTGTTCTCAACCCTTACATAATCTTGCTCTATATATAACTCATAGCATATTTTCCTTAATTATTTCTTTCTTTGAGATGAACGCCATCATCTTATATGTCACATATTTGCACATTTTTCAACGGTAAGTCATTTATTTGACTCAATACCCTCATCTAGGGAATTTAATCTCTTTTTAATCATTCAATACGCTTGAAACTATGGCAAGCTAAGTTCAAGTAAGGTTTCTCAACTTCATATTACCCTTCTAATACTCTCCTTTTCACACTCCTATGTGACTTAGTAATTAATTGCTTTAAACACTAACTTTTGTAGTCATTCAAGGTATCTATGACTTATATCAAGTCATTTTTTGTGAAATTTCTGGAATTTTCTACTATTAACGAAACGGCCACGTAATTAAATATTTTCACTAAGTTTTGCTTTCTCAATTGCGTCACATGAAAAATTATCAAACAACCATGCTTTGTGGTCTTGTTTGGTGCTTGTTCATAAATTTTAACAACATAAATTCACCTTAAATTTTTAGATTAAATCGTTATTCCAAAACAGTCATGTTTTGTCTCATTTTTGGTTAAGTTCCACTGGCACAATTGCACCTTGGTAATGTATACATTAAATACAATCTTTCCACAACTCTTGTGATATTTCAAGGCACATATTCATAGTTGATAGCAACTATTTTTGCATGAAAATTTTTGTAATAACTATCTCTTGATAAAACAACCACTTTTTCACTAAGTTACTCTCATATTTGCATATTAACTCAACATACATGCATATTATCAACAATTACACTTGCTATCAATAACCCTTAATTGCATCCTTACCTAACATATACATCATGCTATGATGAAGGCTAATTTAAACAGAATTTTTTCTTCATATTTTACCGCTTTTGGACGTTTCTTGAGCATTAAAACGACATAACATTCTAATTTCTTCACTTAAGTAATATGAAAGGTAATCACTCACTTGAAATGTGAAACTTAAAAGGAAGACTTCTCCTCTAATTTCTGTTGGACGTCCACTGCTCTTCTCTTCTTCCCTTCTTTCTTTTTCTTTTCTTCTTTTTCCTTGTTGTTTTGGACATCCTTGCTATCCACCACTTGCTGCCTTGCTTTGAGAAATTTTTCTCACTTAAGTGTTGCTGAAAAACCATCCAAAGTGATATTGTTTGAACGTTCCATGTTGCCTTCACTTTCCTCTAAATTTTGCTGCTGAAAAAATGTCACCATGCACCTTAATTCCTCTATTTATAGATGTTGTTTCTAACCCCATGTTGACACCTCATAATTCGTGTTTTAATAAAACATTTTCATCAATAAATTGTTACACAAATCCTAGCCATTCATCATCTCATTTTGCTAACCATTTTGGACCTTCCATGTGTCCCATTCTTAGCCACATTTATCATGCATTTTGCACTTTTTTTTTTATCAAAAATTCCCTTAATTCCTTAGCTAAACACGTCCAAGGGTGCTACCTCTCATTTATTATTTTGGTTGACTTTTTAGCTCCAAATCTCACCTCACATTGCCACCTCAAAAGTGGCCCACAAAGTCAACTTTGACTTTTGTATTGCATTTATGGCAATTCACTTTTGATGATCAAAAGTCAATGGCCTTAATTAATTTTCATCATTAATATTTAATCATACTTAACACATGTCATTTAGGGTTTCCTAACAAGGTTTGATAAAATCCCATCCATTCATATCACAAAACTCATTAACTTAGCTATTCATAAAAAATTTCATCTCAAAATGATGAATGTATGCTAAGATATTAGCAAAATAAAGTTAGTTCATAAAATATCATGTAATTCTAATCATTTCACCCCTTTCCATTCATAATTTTCATGATCCAAACTGTTCATAATGTATGGCATGCCAACTTAGGCTTTCCCTTAAATTTCATGTCAATTCACCTTTATATCATAGGATATGAATTAATCAAGCTATTAATTATATAATAAGTCAAAATGACATGGAAAATGAACTTAAATGAGCATGCCACCTCACCACATTCTACACTTAATTTGTCTTTTAGTGTCACCTCATCTTTTTATCCTTTGTGTCCATTTTTCAAGATAACCAAAAGTGAATAAATTAATCACTTTGTTTAATTAGTTAGCCTAATCCCATCCATCTAAATTAAAGGGCACGAAATTTAATACCTCTCATGCCAATGTGGGTTAACTTAAACCCTCCATCTCTTGGAATTTTCCAAATTTCTCCTATACAAATTTCAAGTTCCTTCACTAGGCTTAAAATAATCGGGGTTTCACAAGTGTAGAGCATGCAACAAATGCCTTAAAATGTGCTTCTAGAAAAGGGCATTGATCCTCAAATTTAGTGGAGAAGCGATGATCTCCTTGTTGTTACTTGAAGAAGAACCAAAACTTGAAAGACTCATTGGCTAAGTTCTCCAACCTAGGGAAAATGTGCAAAAATTTTCTAAGATGACCATTCAACATGGTTAGAGGGGTCTTAGATATACGGAACATACTAATCGAAAACCAAATATTGTAAAAGATCCAACTTGTATCAAGGCTTCTAATTCAATATGTATGAGGGGACAAGTGCCCCATGTTAAGAAACATGTTAGTAGGTTATGCGTAAGAAGGCCTACTTAGCAACCACATGCACAATGTGTTACTCCAAATTATGCTAGTAATACTTGCTACTTTTGCAATAAGGTAGGGAATAAAATATGTCAATATGAGGCAAGAAAATGATTGATAATAGAGTTAGATTAGTTTAGATGTCAAAGAGACATTCCTACATTTGAACCAAATCTTATTGGGTTCTTAGATTTTATGGTACTAACACTCATGAACCGATGACATGGGTATCAAAGGATAGAAGATTTCATATTCACGAGTAGATTTATCTCAATTTAGTACAAAGTCATCCATAGTATGAAGAAGCATGAGTTGCAAAAGAAAAGGGAAGTTGAGCAAAATAATAGCTCTCATCAAAGATAAGTGAAGATATGTTACTTTCATAGCTTTTTTACATGAAGCTACCAATAAACAAGTGGTGTGTCACATGCTTAAGTATAGATTATGTGCTTATGACTCAAAATGAATGATTTAAATGCCTTGTGAATATTATTAGTTGATTTAAGAATAATATGAACTCGATTTGATCCTATATATAACTGCTAAATAATGATTCATTGGTATGATTTTGACAGATTATTTAAAATATAAAAATACAATTTAAATATAAAAATTCTCGTATAATGGTTTTAAATGCATGAAAAAACTTATTATACCCCATTTTACTTCTACTATTGATCCATTTTTCCTAAATTTGAGCCCCAACCTTTGTATTGACTAACGAAAAGGGGAGAATGTGATGGAGGTATCTCCGAAGGAGAAAATAGAAATGCATATATAACAAGGGAGAGAATTATTTCTATGCGTAAGGGGAGAGTGTATCTTTTCTATCATAAGGGGAGAGCTCATGTTATATGGGGAAAGTATTTTGGAGTTAATGCATATCATCTGATATGTTCATCTCATATGTAGGTATATGGTTTTTAAAATTTTTGCTTATGGTTAGAATGATGATATTCATGATAACATATTCATGATTTATCATTTAATAAGGAAAGATATTTCAATTGAGTATTGTTAATCATCACAAGGGGAAGATTATAGACCATATGCTTATTTTAAAAAGATAAATTCGATTTTGATAATTAACAATCCATTAAAATATCATTGAAAGTGATCAAATGAATATTTGCTAGAGTACTCAAATATTATATCCCCAAGCATAAAAGTTGAAAATGTAAGATAAATCAAGTTTTAAGGGCTCAAGTCTATAAATAGCAAGTTCAGTAATGTAAAGTCTCAACTCAATCTACCCCACCTGCTACTTCAGTGAAGTCTCACCCAATGTGGAACCCAACTATAACTTAGGAGACAACAAAGGAGATAGTATATTTTTAGCAAAGTAAATCTCACTTTAAGTTAATCCAACCCGTGGCTTCATCGAAGTCTTATCCAAGGTGGAACTAACCTACAACTTTGGAGAAAAAAAGTGCACAACAAGTTTTAGTAAAGTGAAGTCTCGCTCTAAATCAACTCCATATATGACTTGAGTGAAGTCTCACCCTAAGTCGATCATACTTGTGATTTGAAGGAAATAATAAAGGTGTAACAACTCTGAATTTTTTTCCAAATAAGTTCCAAGTTGAAATCGATCTCACGATGCGACTTCAAGTTGAAGTTTCACTCAAAATTGATCCCATCATCAACTTCAATTTAGAGTATTAAATGCATCTAAATCACCACTCCAAGTGCTAGATCTTTCTCTCTTTTATTATTTGCATTAAAGCATAAACGTGCGCAGTTGTTGAAACATATAATGAACTTTCACATTCAAATATTTGAAAGTATTGAAATCATTTGAACAACCATTAAAGCTTTAAAGTGCTGCTACTTCAAGTAAGCTTATAATATCATCATCTTCACACAACAAAGAGCTTTCAAAGAAAATTAATTACACATAGTAAAGTGTAAATTTACTTTTTATTTATTTCATTTTGAGATTTTGCCTTAGATTAGTATTAGAAACTAAATTCAATGAGAAGAAAAATAGAGAATTTGTTTGAATTTGTTGCAACAACAGGTTTGGCCTAATTGTTTGAGTTTGTCTTACCAAAGGATGTTGCGCAGTTGATTTGAGTTGTCTCACTGAAGAGTTTTGCTTTATTCATTTGAGTTTATCCCACTATTAGATCAGGCTAGTTGGTTAGAGTTAGTCTTATTAACAAGTGGTTATTATATATGCTCCTAGAGCGAGAATCTAAAAGAGAGCTTACGCTCTAATCATATTATTGAATAAAATAGTGAAACCCAAGACATAAGTGATGTGTGCTTAGAAAAGTAGAGTAGAGGGTTGCCCGAGCTAATATAAATTTCTGCCTATTATTGTGTGCTTGCCTGTGTGCTCTTCATCTTATTTAGTTTTTGCATTTCACAAGCTCTCACATCTCCAACTACATTTCATTCATGGAGAAGTAATCTTAATAGGGATTAATACTTAGACCTAAGAATATTTTAATAATCTAATTCATTTTTTCTCTTCAATTTAGCTAATCAAGTGGGATTAACATATTTGAATTAGGTGTGCCGTGTACTTGATTTGAATCCGATTTGGATAATAGTTGCATTTGAGGGTAGAAATCAGAAACTAATGACTAGATCATTTTAGTACAAATTTTCTCACATCCTAGAAAAAATACGAGGTAGCATTTCACTGTAACTTCTAATTTAGAAAATGCTTATTTGTGCTATGTTATGTCAATTATATATCTCACAATCCAAGTTTTTTCATATTTAGAATATTGATTTGATCATGTCTTTGCAATTTTAAATGCGAAAACTAGCTCACTGAAGTATAAGTTCTCATGTTCGATTGTTACTTGTATAATTAGGCAAATCGAGTGCAAAATTGGTGCTAAGAATTGGTTATTTGAAAGTCGAGAAGGGAAATACATTCAAGAAAGGGAATTTGAAATGCAACATGGAGTGAAAACAACATACAACACAGGTTAAAACATGTTATAGAAGTTCCGACGTGATTTAAAGTGTGTCGAGCCAAGAAATTATAAAAAAAGGAGCAACAACTCTACCTTCAGGGAGGAACATGGTCTGAATTTTGTTTCCCTATGGGGGAGACAATTCAAACTATGTCCCACCCAAAAATGTGCAACGTGTGATGATTTTTTGTAATATACTATTTAAGCACTAATAAAACATGAATGAGGAATCTTATGATTATCTTTTTTGTAAGTGAAAAGATGCGAGGGGTGAGTCGGTACGAGAGATTCAGGACACCATTAAAGACTCAAACAATAATCTTTCAATTTCATTTTTTTTATTTTAACTGTATTAGATTTGATTGATTCTTTCAATCATATTGCTTTATTATTTGGATTAATCAAAACTTTGTTCGACTAAACCTCTTATCTAGGATTTAATTATGTAGCATGTGATAATATGCGTAGACGACATGATTCCACTTATTTATAAAAAAGTATTTTATTTTAATTTAATATCTTGTGATTTTAATATTTGCTAGACGTATGGGCCAACACTTTGGCAAGATTTTATATACTAGATACAGAAACCAAAATGCAAAAATATAATATAAGGTAATCGAGATGTTAAACCTAGGAGTTTAGACCATGGAAATAAGTAAAACACCTTTGAGAAATTTTATAAACTACCACATAACTTAATAAATTCTAATGAACATAATCTCATGGAATCAACATTTGGAGAATTCGAACGTGCACATCATGAAATTCCTACAGTCGTGCAATACCATCAACATAATAGGTGTTGCAAAAGAAGTCATTTATCTCCAATTATTTCCATTCTCTCTAAAACATCGAGCAACTAAGTGGTTCATCTCCCTGCCACCCGATTCTTTCATCGCATAGGTTGAATTATCCATAACTTTGCCAGAGTGACATTTTCTACCATCAAAGACAAAGAAAATGAAGAACGAAATCATTAACTTTATCTGAAGAGATGGTGAATCTCCTTATAAGGTATGGAAGAGAATGAAAAACCTTCAACATCAATATGCTCACCACGACATTACACAAAGTGACATCATTGACAACTTTTACAATGGCCTTGATCATCTAACATATAGTGTAGTCAATTCAATAGCTATGGCGCTTCATGAGGCTAACTAACAACGAAACCCTTGAATTGCTAAAGGAATTAACTTTACATGATTTTTCAGTATGGTGAAATTCACAGAGGCTCATGAAGAGGAGGTGTATATGAGGTTGAAGCTTTGAATCTATTCAAAACAAAGGTGGATCAATTACTTTGAGAAAGGATGGCTGAAAAACAATCATATTGGTTGGGATCCATCATCTAGCATATCTTGTGAAGTCTATGGCATCTCATTACACAACAAAGTGTACTTTCCACATCCAACATGCATCAAATGAGCAATTAAATATGATAAACAGTTCTTATATCTTATAATCCTAGATGAAAAAACCATCCAAATTTTTTATGGTCTAACTAGTAGCCAACATCTGAAAATAATGCTCAAACTAATAGACCACCCGAATCTTAGCACAAATATCCAACTCTCCATCTCACCAAAACCCGCATGCATTAACTACTCCACTGCAAAAATCTAAAAATGATGCTCCTTTGGAAAGCGTTGTACTTTCACTTAAGAAAATTAATGAGATGGTGCAATAACAACTGCAAAGGCAACGTAGAGAATTGAATAATTGGTAACCAATTCTGAACAATTACAAACCTATACCAAGACGCTTGAAAAATAAATTCTGAACAAGTTACAAAATCTCAACAAATAAATCATGGCAAGCTTACAAGCCAGCCAGAAATTAGACCAAGAAAAGTGGTGCATTTGATAACTCTTTGAAGTGGAAATCAGCTTGAATAGGCAATAATAGAATAAAAAAGCTACAAGCGAGAAAGGTACATGACCAAAGAAAGTAGAGGAGTTAAAGCCACAACTTGAAGCTGAGGTGAAAAAGCTCTATGTTCCTCCACCACTGTACCAACCTCCTCTTCCTTTTTTGTAGAAACATAAACAAGCTAAGTTGGAAAAGCAATTTGGAATGTTTACTTTTACTTTGCAAAACTTGTCTATAAAATGTGCCCTTCATTGATTTGTTATCTCAAAACGAGTAAGCTCGAGGAATACGAGATAGTAGCACTTGTTGAGTTATAGTGTTTTGATGATAAACAAGTTAAGAATTTAATACTTGAAATATGTTTCTTGTATTTCATTCATGACGAATGGTTATAAAAAGTTAGCATTGAATTGTGTTATGAATTTGTTGAGGTTTTGCTGTAAAACTTCAGCATTTTGGTTTGCAACTTCAACTAATTTAGGGTGTGTTTGACATTTAATAAAAAATGTCAAGTTAAAACTTTTCAACCTAAAACTTTTCACTCTCTACAACCATCATATTTTTTAATTATTTTTTCACATTTTCCTATACAACTACCCTACTTTTCAATCATTCTACACAACTATCTACAAAACTAACCTATATATTTTAACTTTATCTTATTTACTACTCATCATTACCCCTATCATATCACATCATTTGACAACTTTTACTCTCCAAATTTTTTCATCAAAAGTTTTATTCATTACCAAACACACCCTTAGTTTCAAACTTCAACTGTTTTGGTTTGAAACTTTAACAGTTTTTGGGTTAAAACTTTGATAGTTTGTTTAGCAAGATCAGTGGATAGATGAGTGGATGATGACATGGCTAGTTTGAGGAGCTGTCTTGGGGTTTCTATTTGTTGAGTTGTTACAGGTTGTTGATAAAAATCTGATTGGTTGCGGATTTGGTGGAGAAAATCTCTCTTGGTGGTTTCTATTTTTTAAATTGTTACAGGCTGTTGAGAAAAATCCGATTGGTTGCGATTTGGTGGAAAAAATCTCTCTTGGTGATTGAATGTTAAAAGCTATAAATAGTCAATGAATTTCAACTGGAAATTCAATTCAAAAAGAATATTTTCAAAAGTGCAGAATTATTTCAAGGCATTCTCTGTGATCCTCTGTCTATCTGTCGGAAGCAAAATATTGAAGATCGTCGTGACCATCTGATAATTCATGAAAATGCGAGTTATCATGGCCCATTTCAGACTATTTTTGTGTGTTAGTCCAAGGGATTAGGCTTAGTTTGCATCCATTTAGCTTAATTTTTACTCGTTTTGCATTTTAGGAGCATTATACAGTTTTTATGCATGTTTAGTATAAATTTGCCAGATTTAGTTCATTTATTTAGTTCATTCATTTTTTGCAGGAAGGATTGGTAATTACAGGTGTGCGGGCGAGTCGAATGCAGAATAGAGCCAAGTAAAGAAGCATGTGGGTTGGCGCCTCCAGGCGCCACCTTACATGCCTTAGCCAGAATCTCCAGCACCTCACACAACAGAAGGCTTCCAGAGAGTTGGTGCCTAGGCGCCACTTCACTAATATGTGGAAAAGTTCGAGAAGAGTTTTGAGGTCACAAGATTGAATTACTTTCAGGGAGTTGGCGCCTAGGCACCATGGCATAATCGTACAAGTATTCCGAAGAGTTTTCAAGTCACAAAACATCCAGGGAGTTGGCACCAGGTGCCAAGGCATGAACTCCCAGGGCATTCAGAAAGGTTTCGAAGTCACCCAGCACACAGAGAGTTAGCACCTAGGCACTACTACGCATCCGTACGCATGGGTTTCTGCACGTGTGCTGCGCAAACCAACTTGTTTAAATAGAAACCTAGGGATTGTGCGCGAGAGAGAGAGACCTAATGGAATAGATACCCAGAGAAGGAAAAGAACTTGTTTGAAGCGCGGATTGAAGAGAAGATTCAACCGTGTTTGTGGAACCTGCCAGAAAATCCTTCTATTTTTCTTTCTCTTTTTTTCTGGATACTTTTATAATTGATGTAAAGGATTTTTATATCATGTCTTTGAGGTAAACTTCCTTTAGATGGATAGTTAGGATGAATTGATATCTAACTATATTATATTGGTTCTTTAAGATTCAGGAATGAATATTTTATTTCTAGATGACTGTGCGTTGTGGATTTACCCTTGCATATGATGTTTAATATTTTTTACAAGATTAGCTACCTTGTAAGATAATTTAATTGCATGATTAATCCTTGAAAAAGGAAATTCTCTGCTAGATCCATGTGTAGGGCATAGGTTTTCTCTTCGCTAAGAGGAGTTGTTTAATGGATAGGAATATACCGTTATACCCTATGTAGTCATGAACAAGTTATGAATTATTCAATTCCACTTTATTTAATGGCATGAGAACATAGCAATTGAATAGGGTGTAATTAGCTTTATATGCATTGGAAGACATATATAAAGATTATTGAACTTGGACTTGTAAATCCCTACAGAACCTAATGAAAAGGAACCAATGTAATATAATTTAGATTCAATGATTCTGAACTATCCATCTGTCATCCCCAATTGATAACTCCTTTTAGTATTCCAGTTGTTCCGTGAAACTCTTTTATCTTTTCTTATTGCAATTGATAGAATTAGTTTTAAGTTCGAAATCCAAATTCTCTACTCACCAAAAGAAACTAAACTGATTAATAATCCTAGTTAGACCATTTCCTCGTGGGAAAGATACTCTACTCACTATTTATTACTTGATCAACATGTATACTTGGGTTAAAACGAGCATTTTAGTTAGACATATACGCAGCTCGTCACCATCCTACTAAAAGTTTCATCTTCGTGCTTCTGTGCTATGAAATTGGTTGTAAGCTTTATTTTATTTTTATTTATTTTACCTTGAATTAGAGACTGTCTAATTCAAGAGGAAAGCTTTCATTCTGATTTGTGGAAAGCTTCATGTGCCACCTGGAGCCATTTGTGTAATTCAGAAGATGACTGAGATCGTACCACTGTAACTTGAGTTCTAAGTTAACTAGTGAAAACCTCAGTCAAGGCATTAACTTGGATAGTGGAATAGGTGTGTTAACCGGACCACCATAATTTGTGGTGTCTTCTTTAGATTATTTTTGTGGTGTGTGAAATTTATCATATTCTTTCTTAGTTCACTCTTTGTGCTATTATTCATTTCTTTTTATCAGTTTCATATGGGTCTAACAGCCAGAAAAGTAGTTGGGAAAGTTTACTTTTACTTTGCTGTGGCGCCCTAACCCGAGACGTCACATCCTAAGCCTTACTCCAAGATTTTATCGATTGGTAAATGTGAATCGGGATTGTTGCCCTGATCACATGGCGGGTTCTTAATTTAATCTCGTCCAAATTTTTTTTGTTTCATTTTTTTACATTTTACTTCATTCACCTTACAAGCAATGATGCACTTTTAATCAATTTCACATATCATTCATAACATCTCGACTTGCCCTTCTACGTTAAAGGTCCTTTTGACCTGATCATGACATTTTCATTCTATACATGCATACATTCATCAGTTCTTAGCATACAAGCACTTATCATTTAGCCTATTTCTTATCTTAGTCATGTCATAAATATACAAGGTATTTGTAGCATATCTCATTAGGGCATTCATTCATGCTTCAACATACAAAGGATTACAAACCTTTGAAAATTCCTTTTTCCTTTCCTTAGTAAGAACATGCTTTTCGTCACTTGATTTCCCTGCACCTGTCTAAGGGTGGGAAAATAAAATATGATTCGAAACTCAATAAGCAAGCATATTTCATTCTCGTTTAAATGCATTTCTCTCAATTTGGTGGGAGACACTTAGCAACTGATCAACTACCAATGGAATAGAAACTTTTTCATAAACCATTCATGAAAATCATTCATGTAAACCCAATTTTTGGGTAGTTCATAAACATTGGATGTGCAAATGCATCATTTTTATTCATGATATAATCCTTCATATGAGGGTACGCTAGCTCGGGAAACATCCTTTTATAACATGATCCTTTCCATCCATGGAGCCGGACTTGACCCACTTAGCAACGTCAAGGGCGGACCTCGTGTCTTGCTTCTGCCTTGACTAGCCTACTAGATTTTCATTCCATGCATGACTTTTAGTCACCCCGACATTATATACCTCTTATACATGGTAACTTGTCATTCTCATATAGAGAATTCTTTACACCATCCACTTGAACATCATATCGATGAAACAGCATTCAAATTCACGTTGGCATACCATTTTCAAATAGAAAAGAATGTATTCAATTATTTTATTAAAAGCAGTAATCAGTTTGTAACAAGAGATAAAGGAATGACCATCCTTAAATAACTTTAGAAATATTCAAGTAAAACAACTTGAAAGCATTGTAGCATTTGAGAATAAAATGTCATTTTCAAAAGTACTCCTTGGTTAATCCATAAATTTCAGCAATTATCATAATTTTTTAACCCAAATTCATAAATTAGTTGCTTCCAAAATGGCAACTTGCATACAAGTTTTGGGTACCCTTTTGCACCCCTCTTTGGACGTCCCTATACATACCCTTAAAAATCAGATTTATGGCAAACCTTCCAAACCCATTTTGGACATCCAAAGCACTCTTAATTTAGGGTACTTTACCATCTAAATCATCCATAAACTCATTAGCATAATTCATGCTTCATACATATCATAAAAATGTGAAAATCGGGTCATATACGTAACCTTAAGTTCCATCCTTTCTAAAATCCATAACTTATGCCCAAATCAACATATATAAATCATAAAAGCGTGAATCATAATCTAATCATGATATTAATTCAAAACAGAAACTTATCATGTGGGTTTAAGAAAATTCAAGCTAGGTTATTCACCAATAAACAACACTAGCTTTCAATTTAACCCTCTTGAACCCTTGAATTCATTCATACCATTCAATCCTCATTCAATACTCTACTTAAGGGAATCATCATACATCATTTAAGGGTTCATTATGGAACAAATTCATGACCCATAATTTGAGGTGAGAAACTTAAGATTAAAGGACCCAAAACATGAAGTATACTTACTTGAATCTAAGCAACTTTAATTTCAAACTTCCCCAACTTGGATTCCCTTCTTTCCTTCCTTCTTTTCCTCTTTTTTCTTCTTCTTTTTTCTTCCTTTTTCTCCCTTCTTCCTTGCTGGATTGGGGACGTCCCTTGCTGCCCTTTTTTTGGAGATTTTTCTCCTTGGATTTCTTTCTCTCTCTAACCCTCTCTCATGTAACGTCTATACCCCTTTTATGCCCTTGATTTTCTAGATTTTTGGGCCCACTTGCCACATCATTTGGAGGGTAATTTAATGCCCTCATATCCCTTTGATGACTTGGCTAAATCATGTCCAAGTAAAATGTGTAATTATCTCATATGAAAATTATCAAAATCATCACATCAATGGGCCATAAAGCTGTCAATTTAAGAATGTCCACATGTCATCATCTAATGGAAATCTTTTTGCCACAAAATTAGCCCCATATCCATGTTTGTAACTCACCCACGCTGCCTAGGTGATTTAAATGCATATTTTGCATTTTTAAAAATTCAAAAAAATTAAGAATATCTCACCTTGGGCATCACTTGCTTGCCACCACACCATGCCTCCCATGGCTACTCCCATAGCCACTTAAATCATGCATTTAATCCCTTGATATTATCATGAATTTTATCATTTAAATAAATCCACAAAATCAAGCCAAAAATACCACCATTTGACACCTCACCTTGAGCATTAAACCAAGCCATTAAGTCTCTTACTTTTTCATAAATGCATATTACTTTTTGGTACAAAAGTCAAAGCCACTTTATCCTTTTGTGATTAAGCATGTTCTCATGATAATTATCTTAATCAAATCTTCCCATAATATTCACCACATCGTTTTACCCGTTCATTTCAAGTTTCATCTCAAAATGACCTTTCTATCTTGAGTTATAGCTATTTGAATTTAACTTTTGGATTTGGGATGAAAATAAATAATTATCATCCTAATCCCATTACAATTTTCTAAATCCAATCTATCCATAAGATTGGGCAAAAAATAATGTGCTTACCTTTCAAATTTTATCTCAATCCATCGTATAGGAATCAAGTTATGAATTTTCTAGCATTTTCCAACTTAATTCAATATTTATCATTCTACTTTTCATTAATCAAATCATGATAATTAAAAGAATTATTTATGACACATTAAAATTCCCAATCCTTATTAAGCCGCTTTACTCATATTGACTCTCGTTGGGCTATGTCGATTAATCTTAATTACCATTCTTAATCATAACCCTAATTGCAAAATATCATTAAATCATAAAATCATCCAAAACATACATGAATCATAATTACAGATCAAATGCACCTATATGAGCCCTACTTTGGTCTGGGTATTACAATCCTCCCCCCTTATAACAGGTTTCATCCCGAAACCTATTACGTTTCAAATATTAGGGTAAGGCTCATATAAAATTGCCAACTTATCAATTTTCTTCCAATACTTTTAATGGCTTATCGCACTTCCACTGCACTACTCTGTCCTGGTGGCGCTCTTAGCATTGGTCCATTAGACCTATTACTTATCTTTACTGTTTCTTTTTTCTATATGGGTTTATCATTAACAATTGCCCTTTTCTTCATGCCATCCAACTCTTGTTTTGGTGGTAGGCATACTATTTTTCTTATACGTAAAGAAATTATATCTGTATAATCTCTCATCTTATCATAGGATAAGATTTGAGCTACCCATCCAATCATATCAAGTAGAGATTAATAGCAATCATCTTCCTTTACTACACACAATGTTCATATAACATAAATAGCTTCATTTCTATAACA
The DNA here is from genome assembly GCA_030490835.1 of Annona cherimola. Lineage (NCBI taxonomy): Eukaryota > Viridiplantae > Streptophyta > Magnoliopsida > Magnoliales > Annonaceae > Annona > Annona cherimola. Next base: position 49,546,878 of record CM059973.1, on the reverse strand, counting down.
AAGAGCAAAGATGCTCTCACATAAAATTTCATGCATATTTCATTAAAAGTAAAAGATACTTTTGCTAATTCATATATTCATTCTTACTTCATAATGCCTACAATTAGGTTATACCAGTGTAGACTGCTTAATGGGAGTACTGGTTTGATGGAAGTACTGATGCTAAATCAGTCTAAAACATTTCTTTCCTTATCTTCCTTTCCTGTTTCCATAAACCAGTAAGGGTCGTTATCATTCTTTCTAGCCTCATTTCTCATGAGCTCATTATCATCATAGAGAATTACCTCTCATACCTATCTTCCAATCACATCAGAATTAAAGAGAATCCCCACAATTATTCTTGCCTTCAGTTTTCTTTAGCTATTTACCATTCCTTGCTATGAACGTGATACCAAGCTTTATAGTATCATATGTGTAATCTTCTTTTCCTTCTATGTATACTGACCAGAGATGGTTTGCTATGCCTATCTACAATAATTTGCATAAACTTTTTATCAACTGGTAGCTATGATTAGCTTTGGTTGAGCTATCCTTTGTTACTCCTTTATTTCCTTACACCAGGTTCCTTAGTTTCAGGGTCAAGTTGTCCTTGCCCTAATTGTACATGTTCACTTTCAACATGTGTTATATCTTGGTGTCCTACTGGAAGATATTTTTTATTAAATTCTTCCATAAAAAATTGCCACGTTACCTTCCTTGGTTATGACATAGGGCTATTTAGGATTTCCTACCATTCATAAGCATTCCCATCATTCATAAGCATTCCCAATCAATGCTTGGGTAACACATAAAACTACATGGACAAAATTTAAACAAGTTCTTGATTTCAGTCATATACTACTTAGCCTGAATAGGATCTGGTTCACTTGAGAACTTAGGTGGATGCTGAGCTAGAAAGGCATTGATAACCTTTCCATTTGCTTCTATCATACTATCATCAATCCTTAAGGGTTCTAGTACTAGGTTAGGAGTTATTACTTGTACCGGTCTATCTCTTCTACCTTCTTCTAATTGGTCCCGTTGGGCTTTTTCCCAAAGGCCTTGTATTACTTCTGCTGCTTGGGCCACCCAATCTCGAGTGGCCTGCTGCACGGCTTCTTTTACAGCTGCAATTATCTTTTCCTTCATTCTTTCTACCTGTGAGGCGTTACCTGTAGCAGTAGCTCCTTCAACCTTTGACTCAAGGTTTAGGCTAGCTCGTCGTTGACGAGTTCTTAGACTACTTGTCCTCTTTGCCCTGGTCGTCCTACTGCCTATTGACTTACAATCCCATCATTCGCAACAGCCTTTCCCTTGTTCAAGAGCTAAGGTGATAGGCATGTTGTAGAAAGCAACAAGCAAAATCATATCAATATCATCTCTTATCATAAAACAATCCATATCATACATAGTCAATTATATAATCTAGAAAGATTAATGACCTTTCCTTTTTCATAAGTACTTAGCATCTGAATAAAATCAATTGCACTTCTATGTTCATAATATCATTATCGAACATCATACATTCATTTGCTATCTTAAGAAAAAGGATTTTCTTTTTCCTACCTTTCTCATTTCTATCTTCACCGTTCATGATGTAATGTTCTCCTTTTCCTTACACATACAAATTATTTTTGCATAATCTTTCATTTATCATAAACATAATCTCTAAACCAATCAATCATTTAGAGATCCGTGCCTAGGTGCCGCCCAAGTGGCGCCATAGCATCGTACCTGTTGGAATCAATGGCAAATTAAGCACAATCTGTGTCTTGATGATTAACAACTCAATTTGAGAATATTTTGGGGACTAATATAACTTGTTGAAATTGTTTAAAGGCTCTAAAGTTAAAATTCAGAACCTAACAGAGCAAGTGGCAAAGCCAAATCGACTCAGCTATCGACTTGAGTGAAGTCAATACCCAAGTCGACCTCAGGATCGACTTGGAAAGAACAAAAACTTTTAGCGCTGAAATTTGGAATCAAGACAGGAGCAGTCGTAGTCCCAGTCGACTCCGACTACGACTTGGGTGAAGTCACAGACCCAAGTCGACTTCACCATCGACTTCAGATGATCAAACCTTACAGCGCTGAATTTGGGACCCAAGACAGGCGAAGTCGCAACTGAAGTCGACTCCATGTGCGACTTGGGTGAAGTCGCACCCCCAGGTCGACTCCACATGCGACTTGAAGTGAAGTTGGAACCCAAGTCGACCCAGATATTCAACTTGAGTCAAAATGAAGAAATATATAGTCCAGACATGCAAATGTGCCTAATTTAATCATTCAAGACAGTGTATTTCTTAAGGGATAATCATTGGGCTACATCTATGAACTCCAAGATCAAATTATTTTAAGTTCAAGACATAAAGACAAATCGCCAAGAAAAGATGAACATATCGAGTTCCATGATCAAACTTTCAAGATTACGAATATCAGTGGAAGAACAAGATGTGATGAATATCAAGATACCAAGATCACTTTCAAGAAATCGAAGTTCCAACAAGTGCATAAAGAAAGTGAAGTCGCATCCGAAGTCGACTTCACCTGCGACTTAGGTCAAGTCCAGGACCAACTCGACTTAAAGTGGAACTTGAAGTTTTTGCTGGAGACCGAAGTCTCACCCCAAGTCGACTCCAGTATGCGACTTGGGTGAAGTCGCACCCAAATTCGATTTCACGTGTGACTTGTGTCGCAATAGTCGGAAAAATTCGAACGTTGGCGCATTAAATGTGCGTCACCTACCTCCAAACGTTCAAATTTACTCTACCATTATAAATAAGCATTCAAGTGAACTTGCTAGAGGTTAGAGAAAGTAATTATTGAGATCCAACTACCATCCTCTCCAAGCATTAAGTGATCTACACAAGTTTTAAGTGAAGAACTTAGCTCTAACTTGCTGCAAGCTCCAACGCTGATATAATCCTTTCTTCTACAAGTTCTTCCACGAGCTGAAACCTGCCTAGACAATCTGTAAAGTGTTTAGAGGTTAGAGAAAGTAATTATTGAGATCCAACTACCATCCTCTTCAAGCATTAAGTGATCTACACAATTTTTAAGTGAGGAACTTAGCTCCAACTTGCTGCAAGCTCCAACGCTGATATAATCCTTTCTTCTACAAGTTCTTCCACGAGCTGAAACCTGCCTACACAATCTGTAAAATGTAGTTTTCTTTACTTAATTCAATATTTGTGTTTGATACTTGGTTTGATATTGATGTTTTGAAACAAGTGAAAGCAAAGTAGCGTTGTGACTTGAGTGTGACTCGTCACCTACTCGTGCTGTGATTTGTACACGCCCCCTAGAGCTGGAATCTAGAAGAGAGCTGTTGCTCTAACTGTATTTGATAATATATTAGTGGAACTCAAGTCACAAAGGGTGTGAGCTAGGAAGAGTGGAGTAGGGAAGGTTGCCCGAACCACTATAAAATCTTTGCCTACTGCTGTGGTTTGCATTTCTGCTTTTATTGCTTCATTTCTCTCCGTATTATTCATTTGTTTCATTAAGGGGATTAAATTAAATAGGAAAAAATTTCTGTTTAAGTGAAAATTTCAAAATACCCAATTCACCCCTCCCCTCTTGAGTAATAGCCATGAACTCGGGACCAACAAGTGGTATCAGAGCAAGTCTTTGAGTTTAAATCAAAGAGATATCATATATGGCATCCCAACAAACTTCCACCCCTACATTTGCCGAGGGCCTCTCTTTCATAAGGTCACCTCTATTTGATTGGAGTAACTTCGGTTATTGAAAGTTGAGAATGAAACAATTAATCATGGCTACGAATATTGTTGGAATCAATGGTAAATTAAGCACAATCCGTGTTTTGATGATTAACAACTCAATTTGAGTAGTTTTGGGTACTAATATGTTTTGTGGAAACTGTTTAAAGGATAGAAAATTAAAAATTAGAATCTGACAGATCAAGTTGCAAAACCAAATCGACTCTGCTATCAACTTGAGTCAAGTCGATACCCAAGTCGACCTCAGAATCGACTTGGAAACAGGCAGAACTTTTCAGTGCTGAATTTTGATCCAAGACAGGTGAAGTCGCAAGGCCAAGTCAACTCCATCTGCGACTTAGGTGAAGTCGCAGACCCAAGTCGACTCCACCATCGACTTCAAGCACTCAAACCTTTCAGCGTTGAAAATGGGATCCAAGACAGGTGAAGTCGCAAGTCCAAGTCAACTCCAGCCTCGACTTGGGTGAAGTCACAGACGCAAGTCGACTCCACCATCGACTTCAGATGCTCAAAAGTTCCAGCACTGAAATACGAATCTGAGACTGGTGAAGTCGCACCCGAAGTCGACTCCATGTGCGACTTGAGTGAAGTCGCATCCTCAGGTCGACTCCACATGCGACTTGAAGTAAATTTGATCCCCAAGTCGATCCAGATATCCGACTTGAGTCAGATTGAAGAAGAATATAGTCCAGACAAGCAATTGTAGATGATAAAATTATTCAAGACAATATTCTACTCAAGGAAAAATCGTTAGGCTATTTCTATGGATTGCAAAATCAAGAATATCAAAGTATCCGAAATCCAAGGCATGAAGACAAAGTTTCCAAGAGTAATTGAACATAACAAAGTTTTAAGATTGGGTATTCAGTGGAAGAACAAATACAAGATAAATGTCAAACAAGCAAGTTCCGAAAGAAATTCAAGTTCATCAAGTGAATACAGAAAGTGAAGTCGCACCCAAAGTCGATTTCACCTGCGACTTGGGTCAAGTCCAGGACCAAGTCAACCTGGGGTGGAACTTGAAGTATTTGCTGGGAATCGAAGTCGCACCCCAAGTTGACTCCAGTATGCGACTTGGGTGAAGTCGCACCCGAGGTCGACTTCATCTGCGACTTGGGTGGCAACGGTCGGAAAAATTCGAATGTTGGCGCATTAAATACGCGTCACCTACTTCCAAACGTTCGAATTTACTCCACCATTATAAATATGCATTCAAGTGAACGTACTAGAGGTTAGAGAAAGAATTAACTGAGATCCAACTACCATCCTTTCTAAGCATTCAGTGATCAACACAAGATTCTAGAGAAGAACTACACTCCAACTTGCTGCATACTTTAAAGATGATCAAATCATCTCTTCTACAAGTTCTTCCACGAGCTGAAACCTGCCTACACAATCTGTAAAGTGTAGATTTTTTATTTGATTCATTATTTGTATTTGATACTTGGTTTGATATTGGTGTTTTGAACCAAGTGATAGCAAAATAACGTTGTGACTTGAGTGGGACTCGTCACCTACTTATACTGTGATTTGTACACGCCCCCTAGAGCTAGAATCTAGAAGAGAGTTGTTGCTCTAGTTGTATTTTGATAATACATAGTGGAACCGAAGTCACAAAGGGTGTGAGCTTGGAAGAGTTGAGTAGGAGAGGTTGCCCGAACCACTATAAAATCCTTGCCTACTGCTGTGGTTTGCATTTCTGAATTCATTGCTTTGTTACTCTCCATATTATTCATTCGTTTCATTAAGGGGATTAAATCAAAAATGGAAAATTTTTGTTTAAGAATTTTTTTTTTCAAAGTACCTAATTCACCCCTCCCCTCTTGGATAATAGCCATAAACTTGGGACCAACAGATATAATTCTTGGATTGCTATCCAAGATGGTGTTGTGTTGCCCATTGATGAAAGGGCCTCCACATGGTCCGAGGAGGAAGTTAGAACTGTTAAAAGCAATGCAAAAGCCATGAATTCCTTCTTTTGTGCATTAATGACATTCGAAAACGATAAGGTATCTTCATGCCAAACCGCCAAAGAGATGTGATACTCTTATTTCTATCTATGAGGGAACTTCTCAAGTTCAATGGACAAGAAGAAATATTTTGATTGGAGAGTTATAAAGCTTTAAAATGCTTGAAACTGATAATATTTCAGAAATATTTGCTAGATTTTTTAAGATTACTAATGCCTTGAAAGGTCTTGAAAAAGTTATTTCTGAATCTAAGCAGGTATTGAAAATCTTAAGAGCGCTACCCAAATCTTGGACTCCAAAGATCACGACCATTGAGGAAGCAAAGGACCTCAAAACGCTAACGCTAGAAGATCTCATAAGCTCTCTCATATCACATGAGTTAATTAAGAGGAGAAATGAGGAGCAACACAAAGGCAAAAGAGCTATTGCCTTAAAAGCTGCATAAGTTTTAGACGACTCCATCTCATCCTCTCAAAACAACGATGAGGAGATTGCCTTACAAGACGCTTCGGAAAATTTGTAAGGAAAGGAAGGAATTTCAAGAGCTTTAAAAAAAGAAATTTAAAGGAGAAAAAGAAGGAAGCTACAAAGTGCTTCCGGTGTGGCAGTATAGAGCATATGCAAGCCCAATTCCCAACGGCCGAAGAAACTAAGTCAAAGGAACTAAGAGAAAAGAAAGATCGAGGCAAAAATAAAAAATTTCAAAAGGCTAAAGGAAGAGGCATGTACGTCAATGAGGAGACATCCACGACATACAGCTCCTCAATTGAAGAAAACGAGGCCGCAAATTGTGCAAGGATTTGTTGCATGGCCATAATGGAAGAAGACTTCAACCTATGCCTTGTAGCAACGGAAATTTTGGAGGATCAAACCACTTCAACAAACTGCACGAGTAGTGAAGAGGTAACCTCTAAGCCAAAATCTATTTCTATTTTCTCTTCCATAAATGATTGCCTCAAATGTACTGAATTGAAAGAACTACAACAAGCTTATGATTCATTATATGAGGAAATAAAAAAATTGGGAAACAAGTTCACAATGAAGAAAAGATAATGTGATGCAGTAATTGTTGTGAACGAAAAACTTGCCGAAAAAGTTGATCATTTGACAAACGAAAAGAACACCTTGATAAAAGAGATGGAAAAACTTAAAAAAGAAAATGAATCATTAAATGAATCACTTGCTAAGTTCTCTAATCTAGGGGAAAACGTCAAATTATTTTTGAATATGACCGCCCAAAATAACAAGAGAGGACTTGGGTATTCCACATTTGAGAAGGGAGAAAGTAGCAAGTCAAATGCTCCAAGGACTTATAAAAACCAAGCAAAACCCATCCATGCTAAACCAAAAATGAATCATGTTACTTGGACCAAAAGACCAACTTGGGAACCTACTACTACATGGATTCCCACTCCAAGACTCCCGGAGCTTGTAACTTTTGCAATAAGATGTGACACAAGGTATATCAATGTAAAATGAGAAAATTACATGACCTTGGTGTAAAATTGGTTTGGCTACCTAAGAGCATTAGATTTATGCCTTCGAGGGTAGATCAACATAGATTCCAATGGTTAACTAACCCAAATGGACCCATAAAATGGGTACCAAAAGAATAACCCCCACTTGACTTCATTTTTGCAGGTTTGTCTTAGATTAAAGGCCAATAATATATGGCTTATGGATAGTGGCTGCTGAAGACACATGACGGGAGAAAAACGATTGTTCCACAAAATCAAACCGTGTAATGAAGGAACGATCGCTTTTGGGAATAATAAAAAAGGTATAATCAAAGGTAAAGGAAATATTTATAGAATTTTAAATGCATGTATTGAGGATGTATTATTTGTTGAAGGACTCAAACACAACTTAATGAGTATTAGCCAATTATGTGATAAAGGTTATAAAGTTGTATCTGAATCTTCTGTATGCAACGTATTTGATGATGATCATATAGTTTTTAGTGGCAAAAGATATGAAAATGTATATTTGGTTTGCCTAGATGAACTTGATGAAAAATATCTAATAGCCATAGAAAATGATCCATGGATATGATATAAAAGGCTTGGACACATTAATATGTCAAATGTTAAAACTTTGTAGAAAAAGAGCCTAGTGGAAGCGTTACCAAAGCTTAAATATAACAAGGATAAGATTTGTAAGGCTTGTCAATTATTCAAGCAACCCAAGATGTCATTCTCCACAAAAAAGAAAATTTCAACGACTAGGCCACTTGAATTATTACATATGGATCTTTATGGGCCATCAGACATTTTAACCCTTGGTGGGAAAAAGTATGTATTTGTAACTATTAATGATTTTTCAAGATTCACATGGATAATACTCGTAGCTAGCAAAGATGAAGCATTTTTTATGTTTGTCACGTTTTTAAATTTGGTGCAAAATGAAAACGAAAAAATAATTATTTCTATTTGAAGTGATCATGGTGGTGAATTTGAAAATAAATGATTCATAGAGTTTTGCAATGACAACGGAATTCACCATATATTTTCTGCACCAAGAACCCCCCAACAAAATGAGGTTGTTGAAAGGAAAAACAGAACAATACAAGAAATGGCTAGAACTATGCTAAATGAGAGTAAATTATCCAAAAGATTTTGGAGTGAAGCTGTAAGTACAACTTGTCATGTATCAAACTGAATTACCATTAGAGCAATCTTGAAAAAGACCCCATATGAAATTTGGAAAGGTAGAAAACCAAACATATCATATTTCCATGCCTTTGGACATACTTTCTATGTGCTAAACAATGGAAAGATCAACTTAGGAAAATTAGATGCTAAAAGTGATGAAGCAATTTTCCTTGGTTATTCATCAAATAGCAAAGTAAATAGAGTCTTTAACGAGTAAAATCAAATTGTAGAAGAATCAATACATGTTGTTTTTGATGAATTTAGCCAAACTCCAAGAAAGGAGGATGAATTAAGTGATGCAGATGAGGTATCGAAGAACCCAAAGGCGGAACAACAAGAGCAACAAGGAGAAGCCGAGGCAAAATAGGAAAATTTCATGGAGGAAAGGGTAAGTGAAGGTAATAATTCTTACAAACCTCCAATTGATTTAAAATTCAAAAATTACCATCCAATTGAGCAAGTTATTGGAAATATCTATGAAGGAGTAAAAACTAGAAGATCAAGACACAATATTTGTGGAGAATTTGCTTTTGTATCAAAAATTGAACCAACATCTATTGATCAAGCTCTTAATGATGAAAATTAGATCACCGCAATGCAAGAAGAGCTAAATCAATTTGAAAGAAATAATGTATGACATTTAGTTCCTAGACCCAAAGATTGCACGGTTATTGGTACTAAATGGGTATTTAGGAACAAATTAGATGAAAGTAGACTTGTGGTGAGAAACAAAGCCAGATTAGTAGCCAAAGGATATTCCCAAGAGGAGGGAATAAATTTTGAAGAATCATATGCTCCTGTGGCAAGATTAAAAGTCATACGTATCTTACTAGCATTTGCTTCTCACATGGATTTTAAATTGTTTCAAATGAAAGTAAAAAGCGTATTTTTTAATGGTTACTTAAATGAAGAAGTTAATGTTGAACAACTTTCGGGATTTGAAGAAAAGGATCAATCAAAATATATTTTCAAATTAACCAAAGCACTATACAAACTAAAACAAGCTCCACGAGTTCGGTATGAAAGGTTAAGCAAATTTTTGATTGATCATGAATTTCAAAGAGGAAAGGTTGATACAACATTGTTCATCAAATATAAGGATAAAAATACTTTAATTGTTCAAATTTATGTTGATGATATAATATTTGGTACTATTAATGAAACTCTGTGCTAAGAATTTTCTGAGATTATGCAGAGTGAATTTGAAATGAGCATGATGGGAGAATTGAACTTCTTTCTTAGGTTGCAAATTAACTAACAAGCAGAAGGAATCTTCATAAATCAGTCTAAGTATGTCAAGGAGATGTTAAAGAAGTTTGGAATGCAGTATAGCAAAGGCGCAAACATACCAATGAGTTCAACCATCAAGATCGACAAGGATGAAAAGGGTAAATCTGTTGAATAAAAATTGTATAGAAGCATGATAGGATCTTTGTTATACTTAATCGCTTCTAGACCTGATATTCTATTTACTATTCACATGTGTTCTAAATTCCAATCATGTCTTAAAGAATCACATTTAATAGCTGTAAAAAGAATTTTCAGATACTTGATAAATACCACCAATCTAGGACTATGGTATCCAAAGGGATCAACTTTTGATCTAATCGGCTACTCGGATGCGGATTTTGTCAGTTACAAAGTAGATAGAAAAAGCACTAGTGGAACATGTCAATTTCTTAAAAATATGTTGGTTTCATGGTTTTCAAGAAAACACACTAGTTTTGCTCTATTTACCGTGGAAGCCGGATATATAGCCGCTGGGAGCTGTTGTGCCCAATTACTTTGGATGAAACAACAACTTAGGGATTATGATATTAATTATCATGATATTCTAATTAGATGTGATAATACAAGTGCAATATGTTTGATCAAAAATCCTGTGTTGCATTCTAGAACTAAGCATATAGATGTGAGACATCATTTTATTCGTGAACATGTTGAAAATCATAATATTTGTTTAGAATATGTGAAAACAGAGGACCAAATTGCAAATATTTTTACTAAACCTTTAGCAAAAGAATCATTTTATAAAAATAGGAATGATATGAGTATGATTGAGTTTGATTAGAAGCATAATATGATAGGGGGAGCATTTTAGAAAAATCAAGTCTTGAGAGCCAAGTCGACTTCAGTCAGCCCAATTTGACTTCGCCGAAGTCGACTCCACAAAATCCAAGTCAACTTCAGATGGGACGAAGTCGACTCCGCATGGGGAAAAATTGACTTCGTTTAGGGCAAGTCGACTCTAGCGCGTGACTCTTTGCCTTCCTGCGCATCGTCTTTTTCCTCATTTTTCTTCCTTTCTTCTCCTTTCTTCCTCATTTTCCAGCCCCGATTCCTTTTCTCTCTCCCCGATTCTGTCACTACCAATTTCTCCCTCAATCCATCTCCTTATCTCCAGATTTCTCTTTCTCACAACTTTCTCTCTCTCACAGCTCTCTCTCTCTCACAGCTCTCTCTCTCTCACACAGCTTTCACTCACAGACCTCTCTCTCCGACTGTCCCTCTCTCAATCCTATGGCTCCTAAAGCTGTTGCCAAGCCTTCAAAATTGGTCGTATCCAGGCCATCCAGATCAAATACAGGTGAGGGGATACCCCGCTGGCAACGAACTCCATTCAAACGAGTTCGGGACGAGGCCTCCGCATTCGCGGGACGTCGTGTGCGTTTCCGCGAGGCCAATCCATCCTCATCGGCACCCCTACAAGACAACTCCAAATCTGGGTCTAGCAGCAAGACGCTATCAGCTGCAAACAGATAGGGCACCCCAACTCAGAAGGCACAGGTCCTCAAAATGTCGACTACTTATTTCAGAATAGAGCGGCAACACAGCAGCTTTTACAAGCACTTTTACAAGTGTAAGATATTTGTGCCCAAGATTATTGATTTTAAATTCCTACGAGACTATGAGTTTGGTATAGAGGAGCTACTCGGCTTTCAGGGATGGACTGGGCTTTTGAAAGCCGATGACAGGGTATACCCTGATCTGACCTGAGAATTCTATTATATTTGGGATCAGGAGTATTACCTGACTTTTGTGAAAGGAAAAGAGATAAACTTGGGAAATGGAAATGGAAATCACAGGGACAATGCAATCCACAGAATTGCGCATATTTTGGATTTTCCCGAAGTAGAGGAGAATATTCCCGAAGGGTTAACCATCCCACATATGTACAATAAGCTAACTAAGAGTAATAAATATCACCCTGGGAAAAAATTTCTCCATTATATGGATCTGTCTCCGAGATTGAGGGTTCTAAGGTTATTAATCGCCCATTACATATACCCTAAAGGAGGAGGCCGGAACCAACTAAACCCATAGGATGCTGAAATTCTGTGAAAAATTGACAACCGAGTCAAAGTCAGCTTGCCTGCCTTGTTGCTAGAAACCTTGGCCTAGAAGAAAGACAACCCACAAGGCATGCTACCATACGGGACTTGGATCACAAGAATAATGCATTACCTTGGTGTTGATCTTGACGGCGGGCCGTTTGAAGTTCTGAAGCCAACTAATGTAATAAATAAGGTACTCTTGCAAATAATGAAAATTAATGTGGAGGAATTCCGGGCTGAAAGGATTCGGGAACGAATGGGACAACCAGCCCAAGCAGAAGCGGGAGGTGCATATCCTAAGGGGGAGCAGCCCCCTCCGTCTCCAAGCAGCAGGCAGCCCCGTCTCAACTACCAGTTGTGCCTACAAAGCCTACATCGCCCCAATCACATGGGTCATGCTCTCCCAAAGGCTCACAGATCCCCAATCCGCATCCACATTCGACCACTTGGGATACCTCAGTTAATGCCATCCGAGAGCATTTGGAGTAGATGGAAGATAGGATTACATCACAATTAGCGGGACTCCACACCGCAATGATGGAAATGCATTCTCGACAGGACCAAATGGATCACGAACTAAGGAATATCAAGTATCGGCTTGCATCAAGGAGCAGTCGGGTTCGCCCAATGCCTGGTATGGATCCATTTGTCAGCGAATCTGTGCGAGCTGCACCCATCGCTCAGCCTTTATCATCCTTTTATTCCTCTGCCCACATCAGGCCTACCCCACCTGCTCATCGATCATCCTATCCAATCTCTGCCTTTCAATTCACTAAATCTCAATTTTCCTATCTCCTTTTTGATTCCTTGACAAAAAAGGGGAGAGAGTTTTGAGTTTTAAGGATAGTTTACTTTCATGGGACGGGTAGTTTGTACTCATATAGGACATTTTACATTTTATTACTTCATATTGTATAAAATGTTTGGTATTATATGAAAATGATCTGTTTTGGATGAATTGCAATGGTTGAATGACTATAACTTGTACTCTGAATGATATATGTATGCAATGGTTGAAAATGATATATGTATGTTGATTTCATTAACTCTGAAATGCAATGCAAATGATATATGTATGTTCTAAAGTACCAAAATAAGGACAAAATGCTAATTTTTTAAGTAAATGAAAGGTATAAATCAAATTGGTTTTGTCAATCATCAAAAAGGGGGAAATTGTTGAAATCAATGGCAAATTAAGCACAATCTGTGTTTTGATGATTAACAACTCAATTCGAGAATATTTTGGGTACTAATAAAACTTGTCAAAATTGTTTAAAGGCTAAAAAGTTAAAAGTCAGAACCTAACAGACCAAGTCACATGCCAAGTCAACTCAGTTATCGACTTGAGTGAAGTCGATACCCAAGTAGACCTCAGGATCAACATGGAAATAGCAAAAACTTCCAGCGTTGAAATTCGGAATCAAGACAGTTGAAGTCGCAGTCCAAGTTGACTCCGACTACGACTTGGGTGAAGTCGAGACCCAAGTCGACTTCACTATCGACTTCAGATGATCAAACCTTCTAGCGCTGAATTTGGGAACCAAGACAGGTGAACTCGCAACTGAGGTCGACTCCATGTGCGACTTGGATAAAGTCGCATCCCCAGGTCGACTCCACATGCAACTTGAAGTGAAGTTAGAACCCAAGTCGACCCAAATATTCAACTTGAGTCAGAATGAAGAAATATATAGTCCAGACATGCAAATGTGCCTAATTTAATCATTCAAGACAGTGTATTTCTCAAGGGACAATCATTGGGCTACAACTATGAACTCCAAGATCAAATTATTCTAAGTTCAAGATATAAAGACAAATCGCCAAGAAAAGATGAACATGTCGAGTTCCAAGATCAAACTTTCAAGATTACAAATATCAGTGGAAGAACAAGATGTGATGAATATCAAGATACCAAGATCACTTTCAAGAAATCCAAGTCCAACAAGTGCATACAGAAGTGAAGTCGCACCCGAAGTCGACTTCACCTGCGACTTGGGTCAAGTCCAGGACCAAGTCGACCTGAAGTGGAACTTGATATTTTTGCTGGAGACCGAAGTCTCATCCCAAGTCGACTCCAGTATGCGACTTGGGTGAAGTCGCACCCGAAGTCGACTTCACATGCGACTTGGGTCGCAACGGTCAGAAAAATTCGAACGTTGGCTCATTAAATGCGCGCCAACTACCTCCAAACGTTTGAATTTACTCCACCATTATAAATAAGGATTCAAGTGAACGTGCTTGAGATTAGAGAAAACAATTACTGAGATCCAACTACCATCCTCTCCAAGCATTAAGTGATCTACACAAGTTTTAAGTGAAGAACTTAGCTCCAACTTGCTGCAAGCTCCAACGCTGATCAAATCCTTTCTTCTACAAGTTCTTCCACGAGCTGAAACCTGCCCACACAATCTGTAAAGTGTAGTTTCCTTTATTTAATTCAATATTTTTGTTTGATACTTGGTTTGATATTGGTGTTTTAAACCAAGTGAAAGCAAAGTAGCGTTGTGACTTGAGTGTGACTCGTCACCTACTTGTGTTATGATTTGTACACGCCCCCTAGAGTTGGAATCTAGAAGAGAGCTGTTGCTCTAGCTGTATTTGATAATACATTAGTGGAACCCAAGTCACAAAGGGTGTGAGCTTGGAAGAGTGGAGTAGGGGAGGTTGTCTGAACCACTATAAAATCTTTGCCTACTGCTGTGGTTTGCATTTCTGCTTTTATTGCTTCATTTCTCTCCATATTATTCATTTGTTTCATTAAGGGGATTAAATTAAACAGGGGGAAAATTTCTGTTAAGTGAAAATTTCAAAATACCTAATTCATCCCTCCCCTCTTGGGTAATAGCCATAAACTCGGGACCAACAGTACCTTCAACATAAGGGAGGTATAGATGTAAGGTCCCATTATTCGACCCATTATCTATTCATATTCCCTTTTATCCTTTGTCTTTTCTTAAATTCCCCTTATTTACTTTTTCATCTAATCTGATCCATTCTCTTCCTTCATATACCATCTACATTATGAAACATAGCAAACCAACTACATTTCTTAAATATCCACATCATAGCATCATACTTGGACATAGTAAAAGACAACATATGTCATACTTGTCCTATGATTCCAATCTATCTCTTTTATCGTTTATGTTTAAATGTTCTATCCTGAAAGATCAATCTTTGCTCAGATATCAAGTTCTGTGATATCAAATCTTTTCTTTCTATGCCTATTTACCAATCCATGTTGTGATACCAAAATCCGTGGCGTCCCAACTCGAGACGTTACATCCTAAGACTTACTCCAAGATCTTATCAATTGGAAAATGTGAATCGGGATTATTGCCCTGATCATTCGGCGGGTTCTTAATTGGATCTCGTCCAAATTTTTTTTCGTTTCATTTCTTTATATTTTACTTCATTCACCTTACAAGCGACGATACACTTGTAATCAATTGCACATATCATTCATAACATCTCAACTTGCCCTTCTACGTTAAAGGTCCTTTTGACCCGATCATAACATTTTCATCCTATACATGCATACATTCATCAGTTCTTACCATACAAGCATTTATCATTTAACCCATTTCTTATCTTAGTCATATCATAACTATACAAGGTATTTGTAGCATATCCCATTAGGGCATTCGTTCATGCTTAAACGGACAAAGGATTACAAACCTTTGAAAATTCCTTTTTCCTTTCCTTATTAAGAACATGCTTTCCGTCACTTGATTTCCCTGGACCTGTCTAAGGGTGGAAAAATAAAATATGAGTCGAAACTCAATAAGCAAGCATCTTTCATTCTCGTTTAAATGCATTTCTCTCCATTCTGTAGGAGATACTTTGCAAGTGATCAACTACCAATGGAATAGAAACTTTTTCATAAACCGTTCATGAAAATCATTCATGTAAACCTAATTTTTGGATATTTCATAAACATTGGATGTGCAAATGCATCATTTTCGTTCATGACATAATCCTTCATGTGAGGGTACGCTAGCTCGGGGAACATCCTTTCATAACATGATCGTTTCCATCCATAGAGCCAGACTTGACCAACTTGGCAACGTTAAGGGTGGACCTTGTGTCCTGCTTCTGCGTTGACTAGCCTACTTGATTTTCATTCCATGCATGACTTTTAATCACCTCAAAATTAATACCTCTTACACATGCTAACTTGTCATTCTCATGTAAAGAATTCTTTGCATTATCCGATTGAACATCATATCAATGAAACATCGTTCAAATTCATGCTGACATACCATTTTCAAATAAAGAAGAATTTATTCAATCATTTTATTAAAAGTAGTAATTAGTTCGTAACAAGAGATAAAGGGATGATCATCCTTAAATAACTTCAGAAATATTCAAGTAAAACAACTTGAAAGCATTTTAGCATTTGAGAATAAAATGTCATTTTCGAAAGTCCTGCTTGCTTACCTGTGGCGATCCTTTTTGCGCCTTTGATCCTTTCCTTGCCTTTTTCTAGACGAGTAAACGTGATTACCTTATACATTTTCATCATGTGTTGTGCTTGTATAATTTGTCTTTTTCTTCAATTCACATATACATGTCCTATGGGTTTAATCACATATGGTCCATAACACATTAACTTTATATTATTCTTTCTTTGGAATGCATATCCATCTTCACCCTTGTCAATGGTCAAACATATATATATATATGACTTGCTCATAAGTCTTTTGACAACCACATAACTACTTAATCTTAATTAGTGGTTCATTTTCTTCATTCCATTCATATACCTTAATAACATAGGCATATATATGCCATGGGGTTTTCAACATGCATTTAATCTCCTTTTAATCATTCAAAACACTTGGGTAACACTTACTTAGGACTTCGACAATCAAGTTCAAGCAAGGTTTCTAAACTTCATATTTCTTAAGTCATATGTTGTGAAATCCACAATCCTAGAATAACACATAGATTTTTGTACTGATTTTTATGATAAATAAAATTCATGAAATATGTTATATTTGCAAATGTGTGTATTAGATGTTAAAATAATACAATTAAGAATTTAACCCACGTGAATAGTGCACGTGAATAGTAATCAGGAATTAAGACACGTGATTAAGAGTTAATCGCTTGGATTAACTTAATCACAAAAAGATGAAATGGAGATTTAATTACTACAGGATGAAATAGTAATTCTTTTGGATATTTTAATCCAATTTCGGATTTTAGTGGAAAATCAAAGAAAAATTCATAATTTGCAATCCGGGCGTCGGATTTCGATGAAATTTTTTATGTATGGATAAAAATTCATGATGAACATGATGGATGAGTTAAGATGTGACAAAAATCAAAAATCAAGGGTCAAGATGAAATGTCAAATGGTGATAAAAAAGTAACTTATCTTTTTCATAAATGTGACGTTTGACTTTTTAATAAAATAAATAATAATAAATAAATAAAATTAAATAAAAGGCCACTGCAGCAGGGGCGTGGCAGGCTAGGGTGGCTGGAAATTTGACCAAATCAATAGTCCATGATCATCATCATCAACAACCAACGGTTAGGATTTATTTAGCCTAAATTAATTAATTTTAAAAATCAAAAAAATCAAGGAAAATAGGGCTGCATAGGGTGGGTTGGAGAAGGCCTAGGGTGGCAGCTCTTGGCTCAATGCAATTTCAAAAAGTTTTAAAAAATACTTTTTTATAATTAAATACCTCAAGCTAGGGGTGTAAATTCCAAATTCTTGAAAGATCAAGCCCTATAAATAGGGCAGCAGGGGGGATGTCCAAGGCATCAAAATACCAGCTCCACTTGAGAAATTCCAGCTCCCAAAACCCTCCCACACGTCCAAGGAAGAAGAGGAGCAAGTTAGAGAGAGAAAGTGTAAGAAAAAGTGGGATATCTCCACTTCGGGTAAGTGATTTCTACCCAAATTTCTTTTGGATGTTAAGTAGGATAAAACCATGCTTAGATAATACCTAATCATGAGAAAATTAGTTGCTTAATCGGAATTATGTCAAAACATCAAAAATTTGGAGCAAAGATAGAACATTCGGGAAGATAGCGTATGATATGTGGAAATAATGCTCCAAAATCTATAAATGATGATTTGGGATGTATGAATATGATAAATATGATGTTGGAATGATGATATATTAATTTCATAATTTTTTGAATTAAGGATTATGCTTAAGTGAATTTATGTTGATTTTTAGTATATGGAGAAAATGATTTATTTAGCCAAGTAAATGATGATAAATTCAAAATATATGAAATTTTCCATGATGTACTAAGCATAAGCTATATCATGATATTTTTTATTTTTGGAAAAATGTCAATTTTTGGAACCCATGAACAGTAACCGACGTTCTTGTGAACAATAACATCAGATGAACAGTGATTTGCTACAGTAATTTTCTACAGTAAACAACGTGATTTTGGAAAAAATTCGAGATTAATATTTAAATATAAGGATGGAATTTTTAAGGATTTATGGATAAAAATCCATATAAGGAAATAATGACCAAATATTTTTAAGGTTAACCTCTATAAGAAATTATGGAGGAAAATAAGGTCATAAATGAATATAACATATGTATGATAAAGTATGTATATCCTTTTCACTTGTATAAGAACAGGAAAGGAAAGGATAAAGGATTCAGACTGAAGCAAAACAGAGGTAAGCAAGCAAACTTTTTGAAAATAATTTTATATTGCAACCATGGAATATGTCAGAATTACTTTATCATAAGCAAATCTATATGGAAGTAAGGAAAAATGTTGAAATATGTGGGAATTGCTTCATCATAAGCAAATCCTTATGAAAATAAGGAGAAATGTGGAAATGGTTGCATTATAATGGAAAAAGGAAAATTTTGATTTCCAAATAATATTTGGTTTTATCGAATGAATTTAAAATGATTTATTAAAATGTTTTGAAACCGATTTAAGGAAGGCCAACTGATAATCGATTTGAATGAAGATTTTTAAGGTAATGACCAAAGGATCATACAAGCTTACCTTCATATAGAAGTAACTCATGTGTCATGTGGACAAAGAATATGATACCATATAAAAAATGAATTATGCATTGGTATATCCTTTGTTCATGAAAAATCCAGAAATGGAAAGAAAAGCGTTTGCAAAATCTTTTGTCTTTAGGTATTAAAATGTTTCTAATTGATTTACCCCTCAAATTATTTAAAAAACATTCTAGCCAAAATTTTGAAATTACTATTTCTCAAATATTTCCTTCAAATATTTTAAATGATTTAGAAATGTGTTATTTAAATATTTTCAAAATTATTTAAGGTTGGTCATCCTTACCAAATATTTTTATTAACTTGTTAACTTGGGTTGTGCCAAGTTTTCAAGTTAGAAAAGGAAATACAGGCCGATGTCTGTACTATTTTGAAATGACATGCTAGCATCAAGTTTCGAAAAGGAAAAGTCACAGACTAGGGTCTGTGGAGTTTTATAAAGAGCATGCTAGCATATGAATATGGAGAAAGGAATGTGCACCTGAGTTATGTACTAGGTCTACTGTAGAGGATATGCAGACCGGACGCGGTTGTAAGATGGGCCCCCTCTACATAGGCCAAGTCACTTCAAAAGGCGAAATGCCGGTGGCGCCCACCCTGAAATGGGAGAAGAACACGGATAACTGCCTGGCTCGCGAGTTATCAATAGAGATGGTTTCTCTCCTAAGGAGGAAAGAGTGATCACTTAGTAAGAGTCACCTACCAGACAGACAGAAACGTTATGCATGATGCATATGCTTGTCTTAAAAAGGTTTTATGGAAAATGTTTTAAGGACATGAGAATGTCCTTGGAGAAAGGAAGCTTTATGAAAAACATTTTTATGTTCATGAAAAAGAGGTTTACATGTTAAGTTTGCAAGCATATGTTTTATGAAAAGGTTTCCACTGGTTGATAGTAGATCACTTGATAAGTTCTACTATTGAACGGGAGAAATGCATTTAAATGAAAAAAAATGTTTGCTTACTGAGTTTCGACTCACGTTTTATTTTTCAAACCATAGACAGGTATAGCACAGGCCAGGAAGGAAAGGAAAAAGAAGTTATGAAGAAAATTTTATGATATGCTGGACTGTATATGGTATGAATGAACATATGGAAAGGAGTTTTCAAATTATGTATGTATGAAATGACCAGGTTAAAATAACCTGTATTGTACAAAAATGAATATTATCAATGATAATTGAAATTTGATGATAAGTATGTGTCTCTATGTGATAAAAGAAAAAAAAATTGGACGAGATCCAATTAAGAACCCGCTGTGTGATCAGAGCAACAATCCTGATTCACACTTACCAATCGACAAGATCTTGGAGTAAGGACAAATGTGACGCCTCGGTTCGGGGCGCCACATATGTATATCGCATATGATTTCTATTAGCTTACATAACCCACTTGTATTTCAAGTTGGATATTCATACATTGCAACATAGCTTATATATCCTATGATCCATTTTTTCATTTTTAATATCCCTATGTAGGGTAAACTTTTATACACATCATAATCTTTTATTAAATCATCATATGAGGGTTCATTACCTCCCATTTATTATTTTTCACATTTCATACGTTGGTGCTCAATCTAAGCACATATTTGACGTCTTAGACTTTATATATAAATTTTAAAATTTGAGATTATAATTAATCATCAAATCAGCAACATAATCATACATTTTACCATTATTTTATGCAATTTTTCATTTTTGGAATTTACATAAGTTATTGATCACTTGTCCATACATATCCTTCCATATACACTCATCTTATGTCACATAACTTATGTGTTTCTTAAAATTTTTCAAAACAGAAACTTGCATCCTAATTCAGCATGATTAAACCCCTTAATTTTCACATCATTTAGGGTATATTTATGAAATTTTAATCCATTAATCATAGGGTTAAAACAGCAACTTTAGGACCTGTTTCACATCCTTTCAACGTCACTTTTGATACTTAAATCCAAACAAATTTTTAGTCGATAAATTTCAGAAATTAATCATACTTTTTTAACCCAAATTTAGGATACTATCACATATTTAAAATCCATAAATTGGTTGCTTCCAAAACGGCAACTTGCATACAAGTTTTGGGTACCCTTTGCACCCCTCTTTGGATGTCCCTATGCATACCGTTAAAAATCAGATTTATGGCAAACCTTCCAAACCCATTTTGGACATCCAAAGCACCCTTAATTTAGGATACTTTACCCTCTAAATCATCCATAAACTCATTAGCATAATTCATGCTTCATACATATCATAAAAATGTGAAAATCGGGTCATATACGTAACCCTAAGTTCCATCCTTTCTAAAATTCATAACTTACGCCCAAATCAATATATATAATTCATAAAAGCATGAATCTTAATCTAATCATGATATTAATTCAAAACATCAACTTATGATGTAGGTTTAAGAAAATTCAAGCTAGGTTATTCATCCATAAATAACCCTAGCTTCCAATTTAATCCTCTTGAACCCTCAAATTCATTCATACCGGTCAATCCTCATTCAATACCCTAATTAAGGGCATCATCATACATCATTTAAGGATTCATTATGGATCAAATTCATGACCCATAATTTGAGGTGAGAAACTTACGATTAAAGAACCTAAAACATGAAGTATATTTACTTGAATCTAAGCAACTTTGATTCCAAACTTTCCCAACTTGGATTCCCTTCTTTCCTTCCTTCTTTTCCTTTTTTTTTCTTCTTTTTCTTCCTTGCTGGATTTGGGACTTTGCTTGCTGCCCTTTCTTTGGAGATGTTTCTTCTTGGATTTCTTTCTCTCTTAACCCTCTCTCATGTAACGTCTATGCCCCTTTTATGTTCTTGATTTTCCAGATTCTTTGGCCTACTCGCCTCATCATTTGGAGGGTAATTTAATTCCCTCATATCCCTTTGATGACTTGGCTAAATCATGTCTAAGTAAAATGTGTAATTATCTCAAATAAAATTATCAAAATCATCACATTAATGCGCCATAAAGCTATCCATTTAAGAACGTCCACATGTCATATTTTTGCCAAAAAATCAACCCCATATCCATGTTCATAACTCACCCTAGCTGCCTAGGTCATTTAAATGCAAATTTTACATTTTTAAAAATTCAAAAAAATCAAGAATATCTCACCTTGGGAGTCACTTGCTTGCCACCACACCATGCCTCCCATGGCTACTCCCTTAGCCACTTAAATCATGCATTTAATCTCTTGATATTATCATGGATTTTATCATTTAAATAAATCCACAAAATCAAGCCAAAAATACCACCATTTGACACCTCACCTTGAGCATTAAACCAAGCTATTAAGTCTCTTGCTTTTTCATGAATGCATGTTACTTTTTGGTACAAAAGTCAAAGGCACTTTATTCTTTTATGATTAAGCATGTTCTCATGATAATTAGCTTAAAAAAATCTTTCCATAATATTCACCACATCGTTTTACCCGTTCATGTCAAGTTTCATCTCAAAACGACTTTTCTATCTTGAGTTATAGTTATTTGAATTTAACTTTTGGATTTAGGATGAAAATAAATAATTGTCATCCTAATCTCATCATAATTTTCTTAATCCAATCCATCCATAAAATTGGATACAAAATAATGTGCTTACCTTTCAAATTTCATCTCAATCCGCCGTATAGGCGTCAAGTTATGAATTTTCTAGCATTTTCCAACTTAATTCTATATTTATCATTCCAATTTTCATTAATCAAATCATGATAATTAAAATAATTATTCATGACGCATTAATATTTTCCAATCCTTATTAAGACACTTTAGTCATATTGACTTTAATTGGGCTACGACGATTAATCTTAATCATCATTCTTAATCATATCCCTAATTGCAAAATATCATTAAATCATAAAATCATCCAAAACATACATGAATCACAATTACAGATCAAATGTACCTATATGAGCCCTACTTGGGTCTGGGTATTACATTTGCAAAACTTGTCTATAAAATGTGCCCTTCATTGATTTGTTATCTCAAATGTCAACTGATGCTAAGTTTTCAAAATTGATGTTATCTGATAAGAGTAAGCTTGAGGAATACGGGATAGTAGCACTTGCTAAGCACAAAAACTGATAATTTCAAGAAGTTTTTCACCATATCTTCTTGGTGATGTGCGAATCATTAAGGTATTGTGTGATCTTAGAACAAGCATGAGTAAAATTCTTCTTTCCATTTGCGAGAAAGTAAAGATGGGTGATCCCAAACCAACATCCATATAACTGTAATTGGGAGAATGTTCTATTAAATATCCAATTGGGATAATTGAAATTGTTCTGCTAAAGGTTGGGAAGTTGTTCATCTCATTGACTTCATGGTCCTTGATATGGAAGAGAATAGATAATACCCAATTATATTAGGTAGACCATTCTTAGCTATAGCTGAAGCCATCATTGATGTGAAGAATGGGTGGCTCACATTAACTATGGGAGATGAGAAAGTAGAATTCAACTTATTTTTAGTCTTGAAACACCCCTTTTTGGTAACTCTTATTTGTAGATCAAAATAATTGAAGAGGCATCAACTAAAGAAATTTTGGCCGATCCTATGGAAGCATGCATCATTAAAGGAAGTACAACCAAAGATCAAAACTAAGAGATTGCCACAAGGTCTACATTGCTTAAGAACAGCAGATCAATGCCATCAAAAGAGCTAATATTCAAAGAATGGGGGAGCCATGCCGATAAAACCAAAATAAATACTTTTTCCTTCTTATTTTATTGTTAAAGATGATTGTTTTAATGTGTTTTCAGGTAAAATTCATAAGCAAGTTCAAAAGATGAAAAGCACATGCAAAGTTGGAATGAAGCTGCAAGATCAAATTGATTCAAGAGCAAGCATTTGATGATTTATGAAAATTAAAAAAATCATAGCAGGTTGAGAACTTTGAACATTCAATTATGTGCTGCTTGGGAGGCAACTCAATTTGTTAGGGAAGTAGGAGTTTCTTTTAAGTAATTTTGTTATATTTTTAGAATTTTAATACTTTTTAATTTAGAGTTTTCATGTGTGGTTTTGTAGGAACAAACTTAGAAAGACTAAAATTCAAAATCTTAGCACATTGATAGAGAAGTTAACTCACGCTTTACTATTTAATACATCCGATCATAGATTGAAATTGATCTAGATAATAAAAATCTTTTGAAAACATTTATTTATCTCTTGTTTGATGCAAATACTTAATTAATATTTTGAAAAGTAGCTAATGACTTTTCCTAGACATTGAGGGCAATTTCAATTTTTTATAGATGTCAATGTCCTAGACATTGAGGACAATTTCAATTTTTTATAGAAGTCAATGTCCTAGACATTGAGGACAATGTCAATTCTATCAAAAAGTGTCAATTCTAAGTGTGGGGTAATATTGCAATAGATCTGATATATGGCAAAATCTCAACCAATGTCAACGTGCTAATGTAAATCAAAATTCAGCTCTGATGAATAATATTTTCAATCAAAATCAAAATTAGTACATTGATATCCCCACACTTTCTTTTAACTAAGATAGGTTGAGATTTTACCCTATACTGGATCTATTGCAAATCATTGAGTGGATATCATAAATTAGGATAGAAAATGAATGTTTATCAAACTATGTAAATGTTAAAATAGATTAAATTTTTCTAAAAAACATTTAAGTCATGTTGAAATTTTCAGGAATAAAAAAATGAGGATGATGCTTATTCACGTTACATTGGGTGCTTTTCTATGTGTTTGTCAAAATAATTCATTTTTTGTTCCAAACTACTTAAAGAGATTTGTATCCATAGAAGTAATTTTTCCACCTATTCTAGAACAATTCTCTTTAACTTATCAAAACAAAATCTAGACATCATTTTTTGATTTAGACCTTGAGCTATATTTATGTGAATTACTTATTGCCCCTGACTTTGAGCTTAAACCTCATTTTTTTGTATCTTGATATTTTGCTCTTTAAGTGAATCATCTTCAAATATATTTTTGAGCTAAAACTTTTTATGGGAATCAAGGTGTCTAAATAATTAGGCATTACTGAATATTCTGTGTTTTCCCTAAAATCCTAAAATATGATGAGCAAAAGTAAGCCAAACTTGGTTACGTTATAAAAACAAAGGTAATAGCAAGCATCTAAAAAAGAAAAAAATAATAAGTGTGAGGGTTGTGCACAAGAGAGTTTGAAATTTACACAAAATATGTATAGGAAGCTTTAGTCAATTTGAAGATGGTTCAAACCTAAATTTTAGTCTTTTTTGGCCTGAAGTTAATTAGTTAGAACTTAAAATTTAACCTATGAAAGACCTCTTGATTGTTCAAATATGTGTACAAAATTAGTGGAAATAAGAAAGAGAGAGTTGCGCATGGGATACAAGAGTTAAGAGCCTCTTCATTTTTGTTCGCAATCTCACCCTAAGTGTATGAGTCGTAAATTGTAGTATATATAATATATCAATCCACAGGAAATTAAGGACTTAAAACTTTATTTTAAACACTTTCTTATTGAATATTTAGAGAGTAAAATGAATAAAAAAGATAGAAAAGTAGAGAAGATGAAATAGAATTTAGATTCAACTATTAGAAAGCATAGATCAGAGTACCTGAGATCTAGGGTTTCACATAAGTCTTTGATGATTGAAAATTAATAATATATTTCATGGGCATTTTATACCTATTTGGTGGGTAATTAATTGAGTTTAATGTGAATTTTTCTTTAAAATGTGATTTTGCATCAATTGGGTGTTAAACATTAATTTCAAAATATTTAATATACTTTTGGCTTGAGATTACATTTTATTTGTTACTATAGAATTAAATGGGTTTGAATTAAGTTTTATATTGGAAACCCATTTATTAATTTGATCAATTAATGACTTAAAACATTTATTTTTTATGCAGGAAAAAAATTTCAGCAAGTGGGCCCCACATAAATCTGCCATGTCAGATCAATGTGTTCAAGTATTTATCTCAGCCGTCCATTTATATGAAAGCTGTGCAAAAAAATCAACTCCATTAATCTCCATCAAATCCAGTGACCTAAGGGTTTAATTTCACATTCAGGGTCCCCCATCAAGTCACGTGACCTGCTACCCATATTAATCCACCCTCCAGATCAACTGGCAAAATCCTAGCTGTGGGCCCCATAAAAATATCCAGGCCATTATGAAACCATGCCCATCCATGCTGATCAGCTTCATGACCACCCTTGATCATGTAGATTTGAAGACATCCGGCCATCCATCAGATTTTTAACGAGCTGGTCACGTCCATATTTTTTCAAAAAATTCCAAACCAGCTCTAATTGATCCATCTAGGCCGTCCAAAAATCCATATCCAGCTGCCCATCCAGTCGTTCAATGTGATCCAAGCAACCAATTAGTCACATGATTTTTGGATACATTCCACCGGCTAATATTAAACATCCATTCATATGCACTGCTTAAGATCAACCATCCACTTTTATCCAAACCGTCAATTACCCAGCAGATCAGCACCAAATCAAGGCACCGTTTGATCTTCACCGTCTATATATCCAGCCATCCAATTTATATCAATTAGGTTAAGCGCCATCCACGCATGACTTGTAGATACATTCAACTGTCAGAAATATTCACCGCCTATCCATGTGCAGATTCGAATTGGATGCATCAACATTGCGCAACAGAATTTTAACCTTAAGAAGCCGGAAAGGATTAAGTGCATAGGAGGGGAGTTACACAACCTTGAAGAGAGTTGCCACACCCTTATAAATACAGGAGGATAGCAAAATGGAAGGGCAAAAATTCTACAGAAAATTCAGACGGGTAGAATTTTGAGAGAGAGAGAGAGAGAGCAAGGAGGTGGAGAGCACGGGCAACAGGCGGATCGGCAAGTTCGGTGGAGCGGCCGACACACTATCGGGAGCTTCAAACCAATAAGCTTTTCTATCTTTTCCCTTTTTAACTTAAGATGGATTTGAATTTGAATTTTATTTTTTACTTAAACATGTTCGGCTAAACCTTAAATCTAAGGTTTAGGATGTAGCATGCGTACAATGTAGCATGGTGTGAGTTTTTAATTTATGGTGGATATTGTTGTTAATTTAATATCTTGTGATTTAATGCTTGCTTTGTACATGGGTCTGTACTTTAGCATAATTTCATATATTAGGTGATAGAACCGAGAGGTGGAAACCTAATATACGATAATCAATTTATTAAACCTGAAAATCTAAGACCATGAGAATAGGCATGATGACCTTGAGGAATTCTATGAACAAACCACAAAACTTAATGAATTCTAATTAACTTAATCATATGAGAATAAGTGGTTAAGAAAATTAAGGTACACCTTGTAGGTTTCGAGAGAAGGTGCAAGGATAAATTAGGGTTTGTTTTCTTTTAACAAATAATATCCAGGTTAAATCACTATATCACTACCCATTGCAAAAGACGCATGTGAAATCCTAGACCCTAGGTTCTCGCACTCTCGTTTTCTCTACTCGTTCTAATTTTCAATCTTCTCTTCCCTTTTTTTCATTTTATTTTCTATATTCTCCTCATATCAGACACGAAAGTGTTTAAAAACAAAATTTATCATCCTGAATTTCCTGTGGATCGATAATTTATATACTACAATCTATGATCCGTGCATTTGCGGTGAGATTGCGAACAAGTATTTTGGCGCAGTTGCTTGGGAATTCGACATTACTTTAAAATTTGTTTTTAGATACTTTCTTTGTTCTTTTCTTTTTCTATTATTTTTTAATTTTTTCTTTTTTCTGTCTTTTATCTCTATCTATTTTTATTTTTTATTATTTTTTTCTTTCTTTTCCATCTCTCGTTCTTATTTATTTTTATTTTTTCTGAACTAGCTAGTTAATCTTTGTATGCACCCACATACCCAAAACTTTGCAAAACAACTAGCTGAAAAACTCTTTGTTGCTGACCCTGAGATTGAATGTTCTTTTAGGAGAAGAATTCGTAAGTACAAGCAGCAACAATCTTCTCAAGAGACCATGGCGGAATGCAGCAATACAAACTCGCCACTTCAAGAGTAGGAGGAAGGCCAGGCTGAGAACAACGTTCCTCCAAGAAGGATAACTCTTAGCGATCGGAACAGCCCGAACCCTCGAGGATTTCTATCATGCATAGTGGAACCAGAAATTGACGTAAGAAGCTTTGAACTCAATCCCGGGCTTATTCAGATGGTTCAATAGGACCAATTTGTAGGACTATTCTCTGAAAACCCGACTGTACACATCACTAAGTTCCTGCAACTGTGCAACACAATCAAGGTACAAAATATTCCAAGCGAGTGGTTCTATTCTATGTCGCCCGACACTTTCATTATATGGGATGAGCTCTCTACTGCATTTCTGGAAAAATTCTTTCCACCCACTAAAACCAGGAAAATCAGGGACGAAATCAATCAGTTCGTCCAAAAAGATAGTGAATCTCTATACAATGCATGGGAGAGAATGAAAGATTTGCAGCGCAAGTGTGCACATCATGGCATCTCACAAGGTGACATTATTAAAAAAAATTTCAATGGACTAAATCGACCTAGCCGAAGTGCCATCAATTCAGCTGCTGGTGGCCGATTCATACGACTCACTGACGAGGAGGCTTTCGAACTCCTTGATGACTTGGCTCTTTATGATTCTCAATACGGTGACGTCCGAGGACCCTCTTGGCGAGGTAATGTATATGATATCGAATACATAAATTCACTTCATGCTAAACTTGATCAACTTTTGCAGCAAAAGAAGCAGGAACCCACAGACTAGAATGCATCTTCTTCTCGATAAATTTCATGTGAGATCTGTGGAGCTTCACACTACACGTCTGAGTGTAATTTTGCAAGCCAGGACACTGGAAGTGAGCAGGCCAATGCATTCAATAACCAGTATGATACTCGCACTTATGGTAACCCTTACTCAAATACTTACAACCCTGGATGGAGGAATTACCCCAATTTCTCTTGGGCAAACCAATCAAATACCCAAAATTATGCTCAAAATAATAAGTCACCTAGTTTCCTAAGAAGACCACTAAATCCTCCCTCATACCAAACTCAGCCCATGCTACCTGCACCACCTCAATCACAATCCTCTGATCCCTTGATTGACAAACTACTTGAAGAAATGAGCCAAATGAAAACCCATATTAAACTGCTTGAAAATCAAATTGCCCAACATGCAACTACCTCATCCCATAGAGACCAAGGCAAACTCCCTAGCCAACCTAAAGTAAACCCTAGGGAACAAGTGCAGGCAGTTACCTTGCAGAGTGGAAAGCAACTCGACCCACCTCAATCATCTCAAATTGACACTAAAAAGGAGGCCAAGCAGGAACAGAAGCAAGAAGAGGAGTCACAACCCCAACCAGTGGTGGAGAAACCGTACGTCTCACCACCTCCTTACAAGCCTCCTCTTCCCTTCCCTCAGAGGCAAAGACAGGCAAAATTTCCAAAGCAGTTCAAGAAGTTTATTTCAACACTCAAGAACCTATCAATCAACATGTCATTTCTAGACATGATCTCTCAGATGCCAACTTATGCAAAATTCCTAAAGGAGATGTTGTCTAACAAAAGAAAGCTCGAGGAGCACGGAACCATTGCACTGATTGAGGAGTGCAGCGCCATCTTGCAGAAAAGCTACCTGAAAAGCTAAAAGATCCTGGGAGCTTTTCTATTCCTTGTGCTCTTGGGAATGTCCAAATTAGCAAGGCGCTATGTGATCTCAGAGCTAGTGTAAGTCTAATCCCTCTCTCCATCTGTAAAAAGCTGAACATCGGCGATCCAAAACCAACTTCTATGTCTCTCCAACTAGTCAATCGATCAATCAAATTCCCGGTTGT
Source organism: Annona cherimola (assembly GCA_030490835.1). NCBI lineage: Eukaryota > Viridiplantae > Streptophyta > Magnoliopsida > Magnoliales > Annonaceae > Annona > Annona cherimola. Next base: position 49,517,343 of record CM059973.1, on the reverse strand, counting down.
CATTCTTGAAGATGTTCCCTTGAAAGTCGGCAAGTTGTTCATTCCAATCGACTTTGTAGTCCTAGACATGGAGGAGGACCGCCAAATTCCAATCATTCTTGGACAACCTTTCTTAGCCACTGCTAGAGCCATCATAGACGTCAAGAATGGTCAATTTTCTTTGATAGTTGGAGATGAGAAAATGGAATTCAACCTCTTCTCAGCCATGAAAACCCCTCTCTTGATAACTCTTGTTTATGGGTTGACATGGTCAATGAGTTAACAGACAAAGTAACTTCAAGCAACCTAACTCAGATGTCCATAAGTAAAGGAGAAGCTGTGGAAGACCTGAATCAACATGTTGCTAAATCGTTGGCAACATCTGAAAGCGGGACATCAAAAATATAAAAATCTGATGAACAAAAGAGAAAAACTGATAAACTAGTAACTATTTGTTCTCTTTCTTGTCGTTCTTTTAAAACTAATTACAGCGGTTCATTGGCAGAAAAAGTTCTCAAGCAATATGGAGGCCAATTCAAAGAACTACGAATGTGAGAAAATCTGGAGGCAAGAAAAAGAATCATGGAGATGCAAAAGTTGGAGTTGGTTAACATCGGATGATCAAACTGAAGTCAGACTGATGACTTTAAACCAAGCGATTTCAGGAGGTAACCCGAACTTGTCTTTTTCTTTTAGAGGAGTCTTAGTTTTAGTTTTTTCTTTCAGTTTTTTATTTTCTTTTAGAATTTTGATACTTTTTAATTTTGAGCTGTATTAGTTATTTTCAGAGCCTACTTGGAAGGAAGCACAATGAGATGAAATTTAAGTTCAACTCGCCAAAACAGAGAAGTTAACATCTCACATTTTTTACAATTACTCCCTTTATTTTGATGGCATGATTTTCATTGAGGACAATGTCAATTTCAAGTGTGGGGGTGAATGCATTGCATTAATTTTCTCTAAATATATTTTTTTCACTACCCTGATATTATATTTTTATCATGATTATAATTTTTATCATATTTTGAAATTTTTTTTTCAAATTTTGGGTAATTCTTGCATAAAATTTGATTGAGACCCCACTTTGAACTCTTGTATGTCTTATAAGCAAACCACACTTGGAATTTAAAAATCTTTGAGTTAAGAAAAGTTGAACCTTAATAAGATGTTAAATTTCTTTTCGAGCATGTACTTGTTGAAAATACTTGGATTTTTATCCTGAATCACTTGATAAAACTGATATACCAAGGAACCAATTTTATTTTCTTTCAAAATCAGAATGATCCTCTCTAATTTGTCAAAGGTTTTTCTAATACACACAATTGTCATTTGAGAAGGTAGTTTTTCCCATATACATGAAAAATTTTATTCTGGTTGAACAAATTTCCAAAGCTAAAACTCCATTTAACCAATTCATGGACATGATTAAGGCATTTTTTTCGTGATGAGCCTATCTTTGAAAGTATAATAGTTGTTTTCCCCTATTGAGCCTGGACTTAATTTTTTTTTAAACCTCAATTCCCACTTAGTTGAACCAACTTTGAAATTGAATTCTGAGCTGAAAAGTAAAACGAGAATAAGGTCTGATCTCTTAACTGTGCAAATAATGAAAATAACTTCCTAAATACCCTGAAAAATAGTGAGGAAAATTATTGCCGGACTTGGTTAAAAAAAACAACAACAACTAAACCAAGGGTAAGAACAGGCTTGAAAGAGAATGAAAGCATTAAGCGTGGGGGTAGCTTTATTTCCTATTGCAAAATGAGGCTCGAATCATGTGGAGACGGTTTAATTTTTGAAATTTTTTTGAAATTTTATTCTTTGTGTCAAACCTAACCGTTGTCCTACTAAGCCCTTACGATCCTATGAATTGGCTAATTGAGTTGGTAGAGGAAATTTAAATGTAAAAATTTGATGAGATATATATGAGGTAATTTAACTGATATTTTCTGCATTACTACTATTACTTGAATTGTTGAATGTGTGTATGGAATAACCAAATAAATGAGGAAGATATCTGATAATTAGGAGTTTTTGCAGGAGTTTTTGAACTCTTAATGATTGAAAGCAAAGGAGGTGACAGGGTGTACAGTATTAGTCATGTGAGAAGGGATTGTTGACCGAGATTTTCAAAGAGTGTCATGTTTCAAAATTTTTTGTTTAACACTCTCATTAGTTTTTAATGATTGCCTAAACATTTAATTTCACTTTTTGCTCAAAGTTTTGAAATTTTGCAATCGGTTCTTGAATTCCTTTGTATTTGCTTAAGGACAAGCAAACGTTCTAGTGTGAGGGTATTTGATAATTGAAAATTAATAATATATTTTATGGGCATTTTATACCTATTTGGTGGGTAATTAATTGAGTTTAATGTGAAATTTTCTTTAAAATGTGATTTTGCATTAATTGGGTGTTAAACATTAATTTCAAAATATTTAATATACTTTTGGCTTGAGATTACATTTTATTTGTTACTATAGAATTAAATGGGTTTGAATTAAGTTTTATATTTGAAACCCATTTATTAATTTGATCAATTAATGACTTAAAACATTTATTTTTTATGCATGAAAAATAAATTTCAGCAAGTGGGCCCCACATAAATCTACCATGTCAAGTCAATGTGTTCAAGTATTTATCTCAGCTGTCCATTTATATGAAAGCTGTGCAAAAAAATCAACTCCATTAATCTCCATCAAATCCAGCGACGTAAGGGTTTAATTTCACATTGAAGGTCCCCCATCAAGTCACAGGACCTGCTGCCCATATTAATCCACCGTCCAGATCAATTGGAAAAATCCTAGTTGTGGGCCCTATAAAAATATCCAGGCCATTAGGAAACCATGCCCGTCCATGCTGATCAGCCGCATGACCACCCTTGATCATGTAGATTAGAAGACATCCGGCAGTCCATCAGATTTTTAACGAGCTGGTCACGTCCATATTTTTTCAAAAAATTCCAAACCAGCTCCAATTGATCCATCTAGGCCGTCCAAAAATCCATATCCAGCTGCCCATCCAGTCGTTCAATGTGATCCAAGCAACCAGTTAGTCACATGATTTTTGGATACATTCCACCGCCTAATATTAAACATCCATTCGTATGCACTGCTTAAGATCAACCATCCACTTTTATCCAAACCGTCAATTACCCAGCAGATCAACACCAAATCAAGGCACCGTTTGATCTTCACCATCTATATATCCAGCCATCCAATTTATATCAATTAGATCAAGCGCCATCCACGCATGACATGTAGATACATTCAACTGTCAGAAATATTCACCGCGTATCCATGCGCGGATTTGAATTGGATGCATCAACATTGCGCAACAGAATTTTAACCTTAGAAGCCTGAAAGGATTAAGTGCGTAGGAGGAGAGTTACAAAACCTTGAAGAGAGTTGCGACACCCTTATAAATATAGGAGGATAGCAAAACGGAAGGGCAGAAATTCCACAGAAAATTCAGACGGGCAGAATTTTGAGAGAGAGAGAGAGGAGGTGGAGAGCAAGGGCAAGAGGCGGACCGGCGAGTTGCGTGGAGCGGCCGACACACCATCGGGAGCTTCAAACCAATAAGCCTTTCTATCTTTTCCCTTTTTAATTTTAATTATCTTGTTTAAGATGGATTTGAATTTGAATTTAATTTTTTACTTAAACATACTCGGCTAAACCCTAAATCTAGCGTTGAGGATCTAGCATACGTAAAATGTAGCGTGGTGTGGGTTTTTAATTTATGGTGGATATTGTTATTAATTTAATATCTTGTGATTTTAATGCTTGCTTTGTACATGGGTCCGTACTTTAGAATAATTCCATATATTAGGTGATAGAACCGAGAGGTGGAAACCTAATATACGATAATCAAGATATTAAACCTGGAAATCTAAGACCATGAGAATAGGCATGATAACCTTGAGGAATTCCATGAACAAATCGCAAAAATTAATGGATTCTAATTAACTTAATTCCATGAGAATAGGTGGTTAAGAAAATTAGGGTACGCCTTGTAGGTTTCGAGAGAAGGTGTAAGGATAAATTAGGGTTTGTTCTCCTTTAACAAACAATATCCAGATGAAATCATTATACTACTACTTGTTGCAAAAGACGCATGTGAAATCCTAGACCCAAGGTTCTTGCACTCTTGTTTTCTCTAGTCGTTCTAATTTTCAATCTTCTCTTCCCTTTTTTTCATTTTATTTTCTATATTCTCCTCATGTCAGACACGAAAGCGTTTTAAAAAAAAAATTATAGTCCTGAATTCCTTGTGGATCGATAATTTATATACTACAATCTATGACCCGTGCACTTGCAGTGAGATTGCGAACAGTCTTTTGAACAGGTACGCGGTATGATTATTTAATCTAGATATTGCTCATTAAAGGAGAACAAACTTAACTACTTATTCTCACGGGATTAAGTCAATTAGGATTTATTAAGTTCTGTGGTCGTTCACGGATTTCTCAAGGTTATCATTCCTATTCTCATGGTCTGAAATTTTCAAGTTTAATAACTTGATTTACGTATATTAGATTTCCGCCTCTCAGTTTTATCACCTAATATACATGCAATTATTAACAAAGTGGGAGCTCAAACACTAGGCAAGCATTAAATCATAAGATATTAAATTAACAACAATATCCATCATCAATAAATCAAAACTACACCACGCTACATTATATGCAAGCTACATCCTAAACTCTAGATTTAGGGCTTAGCCGAGCATGTTTAAGTTTAAAATAAAATTGAAATCAAATCTATCTCAAACAAGACAATTAAAATAAAAAAGGAAAGAAGAAAGAAAAGTTTATTGGTTGAAAACCCCGATAGTGTGTCAGCCGCTTAACGTAAATCGCCGCTCCGTCTCTTGTCCCGTGCTCTTTGCCTTCTCTTCAACCCTTGGAATTTTCTCTAAAATTCTCTCTCTGATTTTCTGTTCAATTTTTCTGTGTGTAATTCTTCTCCTCCTGCATTTTCTGGCATCCCTGAATTTGTTGCCCACGCCCCTTTATACAGCTTTACAGTTTGCGTAGAGACTTAAGTCCGTAATCCCTTTTGCGCTGTTTTGGCCATCACTTAACCTAGTTGTAATCTCTTGAGGATCTATCACGCATCCTTGTTACTGATATTCCGTCCAATGCTTGGTATGTGCATTTAGTTGAATGGACCACTCAGATTTTTGCAAGGTCAGTGGGTATGTTATATAGATGGAAAAATCTAGACAATGGATCGTTGATGAATTGCAAGGAGGTCTTGGACGGCTTTGATTTTTTGGACGGCTTGAAACGGCTTGGATTAATTGCGTGTGTGGTGGTGGGCCTTGATCTCTGGCCGTTGATTTTCTGCTGGAGCAGAAATTTGGACGGCTTAGCTTGCTGAAAGATCCGGGCGTTAATTATAGCATGAATTACTTGGCTTGGATGGATAGGAATTTATGGATATTTGGACGGCTGATTTAGCTGAGGCAGTGGAATTAAGCTGCTGATTTTGAGATGCTTTGGACGGCTGAGATTTAAAAAGAAATGCTGCAATAAAAATGGACGACTGGGATCTCTGCTTTGGACAGACAACAAGGGAGAAAATCTGAACGGTCCTGATCTGCTGGACATGATAAGATGGGCTGTATGTACGGTTAGATTTTCAGGGATTACTTGAATGGGCGGTGGATTTTGATGCTCCTGTTGCATAGACGTTTTTCTGTGCTGACGTGTACACCTTCATAGCTTGGATTTAAAATCAGATGGATGGTCCAAAAATCTGATGGATAAAATTTGCATATTTACGTGCTGAACACATGCTTCATGCGGCTAAATTTCTTGGTGATTACATTAATTCAACGGTGGACCCCACGGCTAGAATCTGTTTTCCTACATAAATAACTATTTAAATTATTAATTCAAGTTAAAAAAAAAGTTGTTGAACGTATAAAAAAAATTATTTGAAGTATTTTCAACAATTTTAATAAACACATCAAATGCAATTTATTTCATGGGAACAAATAAAAAAATATAATTTCAAACCAAAAGATCTCAAAATTTGTTTAAATCACTTGAAATTAATATTTAATGCTCGATTGCTTCAAAAATATATTTTAAATCAAATTTTACATTAAACTCAATTAATTACCCACCGAATTAGTATAAAATATCTACAAATTATATTATTATTCACCAATTATCAATTTCATAATTTTTAAGCTCTTAATCTTATGGAGAAAAATGGTAAAACAATATGCATATTGAATTGAGTGGATTGAAGTTTTTGATTAATGCTTGTCAAGATTTTTGTTTAGGAAATTCACTAAGTTAATAGACATTTCATTCTTGTATTCCTGATACTTGATGTGCTAAATGCGACTTTCAACACACATAGAACTCTGACTTTGCATTGTTTGAGATTTTTAAAATCCTGAATTTGATTTATGACTTGTGGCTAATATTTTACTTTTGCTTGAGGACAAGCAAATGTTCAAATGTGGTGATATTTATTATGTTATTTATATATCTCACCTTCCAATTATATTCATCATTAGAATATTGATTTAGGGAACGTTTAATAATGAGAAAGATCATGTATTATTGGGAGAGGTGGGATTTTACCTAGCGAGAGTAATAATGTTATACCCAAACCTAATTAGGACCCTACATGTGAATGTGGCATGTAAATGTAAAATATTTATTATTCAATTGATTTATTGATTTTAAGGCTATTAATCGAGAGAGGTGATTAAATTAATCATCATAGCTCAATGTGAGCTAATGTGAATAAAGAGACCCAATGAGGATTAGAAAATGTGGATATATTATGAATAATTATCTCATATATTATGATTTAATTAATGAAGATTATGATGATAATTATGAAATTAAGGTAATAAATGTTAGAAAATTCATAACTTGACGACTATAAGGTGGAATAAGATGAAATTTGAAAGGTAAGCGCATGATGATGTGCCTAACCTTATAAACGGATTGTATTATAAAAATTATGATGAGATTAGGGTGTTAATTATTTATTTTTATCCAAATCCAAAAGACAATTTCAAATGACCATAACTTATGCTAGAAAGGTCATTTTGAGATGAAATTTGTCGTGAACGGTTAAAATGATATGACGAATATTATGGATGGATTTGATTAAGCTAATTATCATGGAAAAGTACTTAATCACAAAGGATGAAATCCATTGACTTTTGCTCTCAAAAAGCAACTTACATTTAATGAAAAGTCAACCTCTTTAATAAGGTAATTAAGGGATAAATTGAGGTGTCCAAAGGGGTAATTTTAGAGCATATTTTGTGACTTTTCTAAAATGCAAAAAATGCATGAAAAGGAGCTGGATTTTTTGAGGCACAAATGCATGGTTCCTAGGCTAGATCATGTAGCCATAAGAGGCAAAAAGAGGTAGCCACACATGGGACATGCAAGGGGCATGAATGGGTAGATTTTTTTTTGTTTTGTTATGCTAAAATTCCATGTAATTAGGCTACATGTAGGGGAGTTAATGGTATGGATTTGGACAGATTTTTGATGGCATAAAATGCCAAACTCAAAGGCCACATGGGACGTGATCATGTGGACAGAATATGGATGGATTTTGAGCAGATTTTTTATGTTTAAAAAATATGTTAAAAATGTATTTTACTTGGGTGAAAATATGACAACACGTTAAGGGATAAATATGGATTAAATTACCCTCAAAATGAGGTGGAAAATGATGAGATAAAAATCAGAAATATATAAAGAGAGAGAGGGGCAATGGGTGTGCTCTCCTAGTGGACGTTTTGGGAGAAAAAAAGAAAAAGAAAAATTCCAGAAGCTTGGACTTGCCAAGGAGGAAGAAAATGAAGAAAAAGGAAGAAGAAAGAGGAGGAAAAAGAGGAGAAGAAAGAGAAGGAATCAAGCTAGAAGAAGTTGGAGCAAAAGTTGACAACTTCAAGTAAGTGATGAATCAAGTTTGATTCATTAAATTCTAAGTTTCCTAGCTTCATTCATGGGTCATAAATTTGGTCCATTATGAACCCTAAATGATGAGTTATGAAGCCCTAAATTAGGGTACTAAATGATTAATGAATGAGAGGATTTAATTCAAGGGTTCAAGGAAGATATATATGATGTTAGGGTTGATTACAACCCATATACCTACCTGGATTTTTTCTTAATTCCCAATTAATGTTGATGTTTTAAGCATATTATATGTTTGGATTATGATTAATGATTCCGTGATTAACATATGTTGAATTGAGCGTGAATTAAGTACCTTAGAAAGGTAAAACCGAAGGTTAACTATATGATGGAATTTCTACTCTTTTGAGATGGATGTTGGACATGAAACCAATTGATGCATGAAGGAGTAAAAGGGTAAAATACCCTAAATTTAGGGCACATGGGACGTCCAACATAGGGCTGGAAAAATAGAATAAATCTGATTTTTATGGGCCATGTGACGTGGACGTCCAAAGGAGGGAGGAAATGCATGAAAAGTTGTTGTTTAGGGAAACTTAAATTGTGGACTTTGCATTCGTAAAAATACCCTAAATATGGGACAAGAAAAGTATGTTTAAGGGCCAAAATCAATGATGCAAAAATCTGTTATGGAACATATGTCAAAATGGACGTCGAATGTGAGAAAAAGTGATGGAAAAGTTGCTATTTTAGAACCCTATAATTAAGGGATTATGATCTTATGAAAATACCCTAAATTATGTGCTAATTAAGTATTTTAATTATGCCAAAATAGAGGGCAAGTTTCTGTTTTGAAAAAGATTGAATAACACATGTTATATGTGTAGTTAAAAGGATACACATAAAGGGTATGTATGGCAAAGATGAGAAATGATTAAATATGATTTGCTAAAATGCAAAAATGAATGTATATGTGATAAAATGGAAAAGCGAGGTGTTGTTTTGATAATGTTATGAAATCTAAAAATTTGAGATTAGTAAGAGAGGCCTAAACTATTAAATATATGCCTAAAGTGAGCCCCTACGTGAGAAATGTGAAAAATAGATATTAAATGACAAATGGAAAGCAATGAATTTCCATATGTTAAGAAAATGAAAAATTATTATATTTTTGAAAGTCTACCCTACAAAAGGGTAGTAAAAGTGAAAAAAATGAATAATATGATATATAAGTTATGTTATTATGTATGGACACCCGACTGGAAATACAAGCAGGTTAAATAAGATATGAGGGTTGGAAAACTAAATTATGTGCAAGCATAAGAGGTTATATGTATGAATGCAATGTCATTCTCATGTGTATAGGCAAAGGCAAGGAAAAAGTTAACGAGGAAAGCTGACATGATTCAGGTAAGCAAGCAACTTTCTAAAAGAATTGCTTTCTCAAAATTGGACAAAATGATTGTAAATTCTATTTAAATGTTTTGTATTGACTTGCAAATGAATGCTCAATTGTTTCTAAGATAGTTTGAGGATGGTCATTCTTTTATCCCAACATGTTGTTGAAATATTATTTTCACTATGGCAAACAATTTGATTAATGATTTATCAAATGTTGTTGAAAAATTATGATTCAAAGATTTATACACGAAAGTCATGCTAGCATGTTTTGATCATATTTATGATTATGTTTTTGACAAGTTCATGGTGCACAAGGTGCTAAATCCACTTAAAGGTGTAAGCGGACCGATTGTCTCCCTTTAGTGTGACCAAGTCGTTAAGATAGGCCAAAGGCCAACGGCTCCCTCCCTGAGATGGAAGAAGATGGAGACAGATGGTCGTCTAGCAAGTGTACAATTGTAATACCCAGACCCAAGTAGGACTCATATAATTATATTTAAGGTGTAATTATGACTTACGTATGAATTGGTTGACTTTTGGATGATTTTCATGAATTGATGAATTTTGCAATTAGGGTTTGCAATTAAGAATGGTGATTAAGATTAATCGCCAAAGCCCAATGTGAGTCAAGATGACTAAAGGGGTTTATTTAGGATTAGAATATGCTAATGTGGCATGAATATTTATTTTAATTTTTATGATTTAATTAATGAAGGTTAAAATGAAAATTATGGAATTATGTTGAAAATCATAGAAAATTCATAACTTGACACCTATAAGGCGAAATGAGATGAAATTTTAAAGGCAAGCTCATGATTTTGGGCTCAACCTTATGTATGGATTGGATTAAGGCAAATGTGATGAGATTAAGGTGATAATTATTTTATTTTAATCTCACACTCTAAGGTTATTTTCAAAGGTTCATAACTTGACGTAGAAACGTCGGTTTGAGATGAAATTTGAAACGACTAAATAAAATTATAAAATCTATGGTATGAGTGGATTGGATTAATCTAATTACCATGGAAAAGTGTTTAATTGGAAAAAAATACGTAGCATTGACTTTGTGTACCCTAGACTACCATAGCATTTAATAAAAAAACATTTGAGATAAATGACTTGATTTAATGCTATGCAAGGTGTCAAATGGTGGTGGATGGAGCTGGATTTTATGGATTTATTTAATGGTCAAATTCATGAAAAATTCAAGGTTTAAATGGAATGGTTAAATGCCTAATATTTAGCTCAAATGGAGCATAGGTTATGTGGCATATGTATGGGCGTCCAAGGGCATATTGGGCATAGAAATGTGATTTTTAAAAATGCTAAAATTCATATATAAGTTGCCTAACACCTAGGTGAAGTAAATGCGCACATAAATATGTGGAAAATAAGGCATGAAAATGTCAAAAAGACAAGTCTAAGGGGGTATTACCTAGTGGACAACAATGCATTTCTTAAATGCATGGATTTTGTTGATTTTCGATAATTAGAAAATGCATATTTTACTTGGATATAAAATTTCCATGTCATCAAGGGATAAGTTAAAATTAAATTACCCTCATGACATGTGGAAAAGTGGGTCCCATGGGTTGGTAAAAATATATAAAAAGGGGTTTATCCAAGGGGGGCGTCCACATGAAGAGGGGAGAGGAAATTTCCCGAAAAACTTGGTAAGTGTGGAAGCACCTTGGGCATGTCCAAACCAGCAAGGGGGAAGAAGAAAAGAAAAAAAAAAGAGAAGAAAAAAGGAGAAAAAAAATAAGAAGGAACCAAGCCAAACAAGTTGGATTCAAGTTAGGTTCAATCCAAGTAGGTGAAATCTAAGTTTTGAATCGTTTGAATCAAGGCTTTCTCTCTCAATTCAGGAGCCATGAATATGGTTCATAAATAACTCTTAAATGATGAGTTATGATGCCTTAATATGGATATTGAATGATTTTTGAAAGATATAAATGAGATCAAGAGAGTGAAAAGGGAAATTAAAGTTGAAATTTGAGATGAAAACTAACTTGAAAATTCTCAAAACCCTAAACCAAGTTGCTTTATGATTTAAACATGATGATTCGAATTTAATTCATATTATTTTGAATTACATATGTTGATTTGAGCACTTGTTAATGATTTTAGCAAAAATAGAACTTTAGGTTTCAAGTGATGCCTGATTTTTCCATTTTTGAGTTAAAAATGATACAAGAAAGTACTTCAATTGTTTATGGATGAATTTTAGGGTAAAGTACCCTAAATTAAGGACCCTTTGGATGACCTAAGTGGTCTGGATGAGTTTGTCCTAAATCTGATTTTTTAGGGTATATGTATGGAACATCCAAACAGGGGCCAAAACGGTACTTTCCATATGATTTTTGTTTCTGTTTGTAAATAAATTATTTATGGATGTTATGGAGGGTAAAATAACCTAGGATTAATTTACTTTGAGTTTCCAAAAGGGCTTGGAAAGATTTTCCATAAATCTGATTTTAAGGATATATGTACGGACACGTTAAAACTGGTCAAAATGGATACCCTATATGCATGAAAATGTTGCTGTTATGGAAGCAAATGAATTATAGATTTTAAATATGTGATAATATCCTAAATTTGGGTTAATAAAATCATATTTAGTTGCTGAAAAATTATGACTTAAAAATCTGTTATGATTTAAGTCTTGAAAGAGGCGTTGAAAGGATCAAAAACGGGTCTTAACATGGCTATTTTGGAAACCGGTGGTAAATGGATTAAAAATATGAAATTAAAACCTAAAGTATATGATAATTAAGGGGTTTAATGATGTCAAAAATGGGTGTAAGTTTCAGTGTCGAGAAATTTTAAGAAACACATAATATATGTGTTGTATATTGAACGTAGTAGAGCATACGTATGAATTGATGATATATGACTTATGTGAACTTGCTAAAATGAAAAAAATGCATGAATATGTGATGAAATATATAAGGATATTTTTGTATGAATGATTTGTGATTATCTCAATTTTTGAGATTAAGTTATGAAGCTTAAAACGTCACTTATATGCTTAGAAAGAGCATTAACGTAGGAAAAATGAAAAATAGATGAAAAATGATTAATGGGAGATATAAATCCCCATATGATGAATTATGAATGAATGTTATGTGTTTACCCTAAATATGGGATTAAAACACAATATAGAATGGATGATGTAATGTGTAAGTGCATGTTATGTATGTATAATCGACTTGAAAATCCAAGTTGATTATGTATGATATGGATTATGGGATTGGAAAACTAAGTGAGTGCAAGTAAATGAATTGTTATGAATGAAATGTTATGTTTATGTATACGCAAAGTCAAAGAGATAAGCGAGACAGAAAGCTAAGAAAACAAGGTAAGCAAGCAATTTTCTAAATGTTTTGTTTTATCAAATGTGATAAATGTTTATCAATGATATTCTAACTGTTTAAATGAGTTAGAAAATGAATGATTTCAATTCTTTCTAAATTGTTTAAGGATGGACATTCCTTATCTAAATCTGTATTGAAATGTTATTTCCAATGAAATAAATGAATTGTTTACTGTTTTGCAATTATTTATGACAAGTGATGATTCATGAGTTTATGAATGAAAAAATCATGCTAACATGTTAAATTTCATGTTTATGAATGAAAACATGTGCACAAAAGCATAAGGTCCACCTCAAAGGTGTAAGCGGACCAAATGTCCCCCCTTGGTGCGGCCAAGTCGTTAAGAGAAGCTGAGGGCCGGCGGCACCTCCCTGGAATGGAAGAGAGGATGAAATGGATAGTTGCCTAGCTAGCTTCTATCCAAAGGAATGTCATGATTTTAAATGATGCATTGCATTATTTATGACATACCCTAGACAGGTAAAAGAAACATGTTTTAAGATATACCTTCGAGTGGGTATAATGTGGCTTTCCAAGTTATTTTCAATGAAAATGAATTGCCTGAAAACCTTATAGCTTGCTTATTGAGTTTCGACTCATAGTTTTGTTTTTCAAATTCTAAAGACAGGTGAAGGGAAGAACCATGCAAGGAGCACAGGTGGAGATTCAAGAAAATATGAATTTCTACAAGTTACCTGTGAATGAATTTTATGAATTGTATGGTTGTATGATTGATGACATTAAATGGTGATTTAATGTTATATAAGGATTACATTATGTTTATGACTGTGAATGGTGATGTTGACTATAAAATTTGAAAAAAAAATTTATGGTCAAATGTTGAGAATGAATTATCATGAAATGATTAAGTATGAGATTTATGATATCATATGAGTGTATTTCAAATGAAATAATGACCTAAAAAGGTATATGATGGAAATGGAATGTATAAAATGATATAAACTCCTAAGGAGTTAGGATAAAATGGATAAATATCTAATAAACCCACCGTGTGACAGGGCAACAATCCTGATCACGTTTACCAATCGATAGACTTGGAGTAAGGTTGTGACGCTCGGGTTGGGGTGCCACAACTATCCTATAATGTTCATATTTTATGATGAAAATAATGCATTGCATTATTCATGATATACCCATAATGGATCTAATGGTTCATGATTTTTATGGTGTACTCGCGAGTGGGTATAATATTTCTTTCCAAGATTTGTATTCAAATGCAAACATTGCCTGCAAAATGAATTGTCTGAAAAACTATGCAACTTCTATACTGAGTTATACTCACGATTTGTTTTCCAAACCCTAAGACAGGTGCAAGGACAGATAGGAAGAAGAGAGCACAGGTCAAATGAAGGTTGACATCTCTATGAATCCCTGTGCATATGGTTATGTATGAAAAGATGTATTATGAATTGAATAATTGCTGCTTGTTGTAATTGATGTGACTTACACTGTCGTGTATGATGAATTGATGAAAAAAATTTTAAGGATGAATGATGAATACATGCTTTGCTATGATATGAATGCGATAGAATTTATAATCTCTAATGAAAATATCATGACCATCATCAAGACCTAGATAAGCAAATTGATGAGAAATTGAACATGAATGTTGTGATTAACTCCTATGGAGTAAATTATGAGTGGTTAAATACCAAATGATCCCGCCGTGTGACAAGGTAACAATCCTGATCATGTTTACCAATCAATAACAATCCCAGAGTAAGGATTAGGATGTGACTCTCGATTTGGGGCACTACAGATCTTGGTATCAGAGCATGGATTGGTAAATAGGCATGATAAATTTACTAAGTATGAAGTTGATTGAATATGATGGATGTATATGATTATGTGATGATTTTTATGCTATATGAAGATGATTTGCATTACGATGATTTTTAAATATAGCTGACTTGCTATGTTTTAAATTATAGATGGCAGATAAGGGGAAGGCAGTTATGAGTGCGGAGGTGTTAAGACAACGAAGAGTAGAGAAAAACGTCCATACTTGGTGGACATCACAACAAAATGTGATGTGTTTTCCATCCGTTCCTCCAAGCTTCCAACCCAAAAACCTTCCACCACAGCCCTAGAGAGAAAATGATGTTGAGCCCTACATCTACCCAATGTAGTATGGATATGGTCCAGAGGAGTCAACAAGCAAGGCTCCTAAAGCCGAGGTTATACTAGCCCCACGTACTGACCCACAGTCGATCCTAGCGGTACCCACTGATCATATTAGTGCAAGGGATCTACAGAACTTCTGGGATCAAATACTCGCTCCCACACCCCCAGAACAGGGCCCATGGTATCAATTTGCTGATGGGTGAGTCCAATTCAGATATGGCATGAGTTGGGAACGAATCCACCAAAGGGAAAGGGAAGTGGCAATAGCCATGAAGTAACGTCGTGCTCTAGGTATAGTGGAAAGGCCTTCCACACCTGGCCCAGATGAGGTCATATTACGAATGGTCGAAAGTGATGGTGAGCCCATGATCATGGGTAGTGATAATGAAGATGAGGACCTTATGGAGGAGTTCTTCGAACCAGAGGAGGAGAGCAATGATGATAGTGAGGAAGAAAATCTCCCTGACTGGTCTGATATTATGACCATCACCGATGAGCCTACACAGGTACCACCTAGCCGTAGGCGATACTTAAGGGGAAGAGGTCCTAGTAGATGAATATGGTGAAGGTTTCTCTTGTTTTTATGTGTATATGTATAAATCGTGGTTTGATGACACTTTTAGTTTCCAAGTTAGTTTTTATATGTACATAAGTGTGATATGTCATGACATGATGAAACTTTATTTCAAAATGGAATGCTTGAATATGTGAATATAAGAATTTTTACAATGAAATGGCTATGTTTGAGAATTTTGAATGCATGAAAGGAATGATTATGAATGAATATGAATGTTTATGTCGATAAATAAATGATTATGGTATAGTTGATGTTGTTCTTTATGAAATGATATGATTATGATAAACTAACCACATGATAATGATGTAAGCATGATATGACCTAACCCTAATCATGAATGAAGATTATGTAATGTGCTTTTGCTATATTCAGAAAAGCATCATGATTGATACAAAGTCAAGAGATAGGCAAAATAAATGAAAAGGAATAGCTAACGAAGAAATCCCAAGCCAGCATGAAGCTGGGGAGACAAGTAATAGGCCTAAAAGACCTGGACTAGGAATAAGAGGGCAAAATCTGAGGACTCGTCAAAGACAAAAAGACCTAAGCCTGGAACCAAATGTGGAAGGGAAAATGAATTAAGACAGGCTAGGTTGATTGAGAAAAAAGTAGTTGTGGTCATAAAGGAGGCCATGGAGCAGGCTACATGTGATTGGGCAGCCCAGACTGAGGACATAATTCAAGGCTTGTGGGAAAGGACACAGCAAGTGCAGTTGGGTGGTTGGTGATGAGAGAGAAGGACCCGCACCAGCGGTTAACACTACTCCCACACCGACACCAATAGGAGATGAAAATCAATTGATGGAAGCATATAGGACAGCTATTAATGCATTTCTAGCTCAACAACCTCCCAAGTTCTCAGGAGAACCAGACCTTGTATAAGCCGAACAGTGGATGACGGAGATTAAAAAGCCGTTTAAGATATCTTCGTGCAATGATAGGAAAAAGGTACTGTGCACCACTCATTTACTGGCTAAGGACGCCCATGAGTGGTTGGAGACCATGCTGATCACAACCCCACACTTGGAGGAAGTGACGCGACAGACCTTCATTAAGGAGTTTAACAAGGAATACCTTCTAGTAGGACTATAGAGTCAGAAGGTGATTGAATTTGAGAGATTGTATCAAGGAAGGGTGTCAGTCACTGAGTACGTAACCAAGTTCAATGCCTTGGTAAGATATGTGTCATGAATTGCCATTGTGCCAGAAAACAAGGCACAAAGGTATCAACAACAATTAAGGCCATATCTAAGGGAGAACCTTGCGCCTTTATTGATTAAGGATTATGCATTGTAATACCCAGACCTAAGTAGGACTCATATAATTTCATTTAAGGTGTAATTATGATTTATGTATGAATTGATTGATTTTGGATGATTTTTATGAATTGATGAATTTTGCAATTAGGGTTTTGTAATTAAGAATGGTAATTAAGATTAATCGCCAAAGCCCAATTTGAGTCAAGATGACTAAAGGGGCTTAAGGAGGATTAGCATATGCTAATGTGGTATGAATATTAATTTTAATTTTCATTATTCAATTAATAAAGATTAAAATGGAAATTATGGAATTCAATTGAAAATTATAGAAAATTCATAACTTGACGCCTATAAGGCGAAATTAGATGAAATTTTAAAGGCAAGCTCATGATTTTGGGCTGAACCTTATGTAGGGATCAGATTAAGGCAAATGTGATGAGATTAAGTGATAATTATTTATTTTTAATCTCACACTCTAAGGTTATTTTCAATGGTTCATAACTTGACGTAGAAACGTCGGTTTGAGAAGAAATTTGAAACGATTGAATAAAATTATGAGATCTATAGTATCAGTGAATTGGATTAAGTTAATTACCATGGAAAAGTGGTTAATTAGAAAAGGTGACAAGCATTGACTTTGTGTACCCTAGACTACCATAGCATTTAATAAAAAACATTTGAGATAAAATGACTTGTTTTAATGCCATGCAAGGTGTCAAATTATGGTGGATGGAGCTGGATTTTATGGATTTGTTTAATGATCAAATCTATGGAAAAGTCAAGGATTAAATGCAAAGGATTAATGCTTAATATCTAGCTCAAATGGAGCATAGGTTATGTGGCAAATAAAGGTACGTACAAGGGCACTTTGGGCATGGAAACGTAATTTTAAAAAATGCTAAAATATATATCTAAGTTTCCTAATACCTAGGTAAAGTAAATGGGCACATAAATATGTGGAAAATGAGGCATAAAAATGTCAAAACCCAAGCTAAGAGGGGGCGTCACCTAGTGGACAGCAAGATGGGCCATCAATTCATGGATTTTGTGGATTTTTGATAATTAGAAAATTCATATTTTACTTGGATATAAAATGCCATGTAATCAAGGGATAAGTTAGAAATAAATTACCCTCATGACATGTGGAAAAGTGGGTCCCATGGGCTGGTAAAAAAATATATAAAAGGAGGTATACCCTTGAAAATGTGCACATGTGAAAGGGGGAAGAAATTTCCAAAATAATTTGCTAAGTGTGAGCAACCCTTGGGCACGTCCAAACCAGCAAGGGGGAAGGAGAAAAGGAGAATAAAAAGTGAAGGAAAAAGGAGAAGAAATAGAAGAAGAATCAAGCCAAACAAGTTGGATTCAATTTAGGTTTGATCCAAGTAAGTAAAACCTAAGTTTTGAATCATTTGAATCAAGTTTTCTCTCCCAATTCATGAGTCATGAATATGGTTCACAAAGAACTCTTAAAGGCTGAGTTATGACACCTTCATATGGGTATTGAATGATTTTTGAAAGATATAAATGAGATCAAGAGTTCAAGAGAGTGAAAATGGAAGTTTAAGTTGGAATTTGAGATGAAAGCTAACTTGAAAATTCTCAAAATCCTAAACCAAGTTTCTGTATAATTTAAGTATTATGATTTGGATGTAATTCATGTTTTGGGTTACATATGTTGATTTGAGCATTTGTTAATGATTTTAGCAAATACGGAACTTGGGTTTCAAGAAATGCCCTATTTTTCCATTTTTGAGTTAAAAATGATACAGGGAAGTCCCTAAATTTTTTATGGATGAATTCTAGGGTAAATTACCCTAAATTAAGGGCCCATTTGATGGCCTAAGTGGGCTAGATGATTTTTCCCTAAATCTGATTTTTTAGGCTATGTCCAAATGGGGGCAAAAACGGGTGCTTTCCATATGATTTTTGTTGTTATTTGTAAATAAATGATTTATGAATGTTATGGAGGGTAAATAACCTTAGGTTTAAGGTAATTTTAGTTTCCAAAAGGGCTTGAAAATATTTTTCCTAAATCGGATTTTATGGATATATGTATGGACACGTCAAAACGGGTCAAAATGGATACCCTATATGCATGAAAATGTTGCTATTATGGAAGCAAATGAATTATGAATTTTAAATATTTGATAATTCCCTAAATTTGGGTTAAGAAAATTATTTTTATTTTCTCAGAATTATGACTTAAAAATCTGTTATGATTTAAGTCTTGAAAGAGGCGTTGAAAGGATGAAAAACGGGTCTTAACATGACGATTTTGAAAATCAGTGATAAATGGATTAAAAAAATCCTAAATTAAACCCTAAAGTATATGATAATTAAAGGGTTTAATGATGATGAAAATGGGTGTAATTTTCTGTGTTAAGAAATTTTAAGAAACACATAATATGTGTTACATGTTGAACGTATGTAGAGCATATGTATGAATGGATGATATGTGGCTTACGTGAGATTGCTAAAATGAAAAATATGCAGGAATATGTGATGAAATGCATAAGGATGTTTTGTATGAATGATGTGTGATTATCCCAATTTTTGAAATTTATTTATGAAGCTTGAAACGTCACTTATATGCTTAGAATAAGCATTGACATAGGAAAAATGGAAAATAGATAAAAAAAATGGTTAATGGGAGATATAAATCCCCATATATTGAGTTATGAATGAATGTTATGTGTTTACCCTAAATATGAGATTAGAACACAATATGGAATAAATGATATGATGCACAAGTGTATATCATATATGTATGATCGACTTGAAAATCCAAGTTGATTATGTATGATATGAATTATGGGATTGGAAAACTAAGTGAATGCAAATGAATAGATTGTTATGAATGCAATGCTATATTTATGCATAGGCAAACGCAAAGAGATAAGCGAGATGGAAAGCTAAGCAAGCAAGTTAAGCAAGCAGTTTTCTAAATGCTTTGTTTTATGAAATGTGATGAAATGATTATCAATGATATTCTAATTGTTTAAATGAGTTGGAAAATGAATGATTTCAATTCTTTCTAAGTTGTTTAAGGATGGTAATTCCTTATTTAAATATGTATTGAAATGATATTTTCAATGGAATAAATAAATTGCTTACTGCTTTTCAAGTACTTATGTCAAGTGATGATTCATGAGTTTATGATTGAAAAGTCATACTAGCATGTCAAAGTTCATGTTTATGAAAGAAAGTATGTGCACAAAAGCATGAGGTCCACCTCAAAGGTGTAAGCAGACCAAATGTCCCCCTTTGGTGCGGCTAAGTTGCTAACAGAGGCCGAGGGCCGGCGGTGCCTCCCTGGATTGGGAGAAAGGATGAAAGTGGATAGTTACCTAGCTAGCTTTTATCCAAAGGAATGTCATTATTTTAAATAATGCATCGCATTGTTTATGAAATACCCTGGATAAGTATGAGACACATGTTTTAAGATATACCCTCGAGTGGGTATAATATAACTTTCCAAGTTATTTTCCTAGAGACAGGTGAAGGGGAGAACCATACAAGGAGCACAGGTGGAGATTCAAGAAAAAACATGAATTTCTACAAGTTACCTGTGAATGAATTTTATGAATCGTATGGTTGTATGATTGATGACATTAAATGGTGATTTAATGTTGTATTTGGATTATGCTATGTTTTTTTACTGTAAATGGTGATGTTGACTATAAATAGTGAAAAAATTTTATGGTCAAATGTTAAGAATGATTTATCATGATATGACTAAGTATGAAATTTATGATATCTGATGTGTATGCTAAATTGATTTAATGACCTAAAAAGGTATATGATGGAAATAGAATGTATAAATGATATAAACTCCTAAGGAGTTAAGATAAAGTAGATAAATATCCAATAAGCCCGCTGTGTGACAGGGCAACAATCCTGATCACATTTACCAATCGATAGATCTTGGAGTAAGGTTGTGACGCTCGGGCTGGGGCACCACAGAAGTTGGTATCAGAGAATGGATTGGTAAATAGGCGAGAAAAATTTTCTAAGTGTGAAAATTTATAGCTTATGATGATAATATGTGATTAGATGATAAGCTATGTGATTAGATGATGATTATGTGATTATAGAATAATTGTCTATGATGATTTGATTTTGATGTTTGAATATAGTGGACTTGCTATGTTTGAATTATAGAGGGCCGACAGAGGAAAGAGGGCAATGAGTGAGGAAGAACTTAGAAAGGAGGAGGAGGAACAAAAAAGAAGGATAACCAAAAACGTAAATAGATGGTGGAATTTTACATATTTTCCATCAGTTCCTCCTCATTTCCCTCCTAGGCACCCTCAGACTCAGACTCAGGGAGATTATTATGTCAACTCATACCTTCAAAGGCCTAATGCAGAGGAGTCTACGAGTCATACTCCTAAAGTGGAGAATACTGCAACATCTCGCCAAATAGATCTACCCGTCCCATCTGACTTAATGTACCCCCAAGATCTCCAAAAATTTTGGGATCAGATTCCAGCACTCATACCCCCTTATGATGGTCTGTGGTATAGATTTGAGTGCGAACCTATGCAATTTAGGCACAGGGTAAGTTGGAAAAGAATTCATCAGCGGGAGAAAGAGGTAGCTATTGCAGTAGAGGAACGACGGGCACAGGAAATTTTAGAAACACCTGTTGTACTGGGTCTTAATGAGGTCATTATCCATATAGCAGGACAGGATGGGGAACCTATCCGACTTAATAAAGGAAATGAAAATAATAATGTTAGTGATAATGACGACGAGGACCCGATGGAGTACCTTGCTCCTGAGATACAGGAGGAGGGTGAAAATGAGAAAGAGGAGGTTGATGAAGAGGATGATGATGATAGTAATAGCAGTGATGGAGGGGAGGAAGATGTCCCCGCATGGTCCGACACAAGCACAATTACCGATGAACCCGCTCGGGTTCCGCCTAGTCGTAGGCGCTACATAAGGAGGGGTCCCGGTAGAAGATGATTTTCTTTTTATGAACATTTATGAAAGTTAGTATAATTATGGTTTGATGATACTTTATGATGGATGATGGTTTTATGTGTGACACACATGTATGTATAATTATGGTGGTTGATGTGTTATGGATGACAAATATGTACATATATGTGTGATATGACATGTATATAAATATGTTGTGGCATGTTGAGATGCTAAGACTATGTTTTATGAATGGGATGCTTTGATAATGTGAATGATATGATTAGTTATGATGATATAACTATATCTAAGAATTTTAGATGCATGAAAAGAATGCATATGAATATGAATGTGTATGATTGAATGATTTGATTATGCTAAATTAACCATATAATGATGATATATGTTTATGATGACCTAACCCTAACCATGAATAAAAGTTATGTACTTTTGAATATTCAGAAAGAACACCATGTTTGATACAAGGTCAAGGGTTAGAAAGAATAAGGGAAGGAAGTGTGATGAGCTGCGTTTATGTCTATCAAATTGCTCACTATTTACGCAAGTATACGTGCCATGTCATGTAATAAAGAGTGAGTAGAGTATCGTTCCCACGAGGAATTGTTAACCGGAATTATTAATTAGTTAAACTGCTTTTGATGGGTGGAAAATTCTGAGTTTTTATGGTTCAATTAAACTAACGATTGCAACAAGAAATCAGATGAGGTAGGGGACTTCGGATATGAAAACATCCAGCTTTATCAATTATAACCTCCTCTATTCCATTTTTGACTTTAATTTCCCTGTCCTGGTTTTCCACCAGCTCAATCAATTGATCGAACCCGACACAACCAACGAGTTGGTCTTTAACATAGGCAGATAATTTGCAACTCCTAGTTGCAATCTCCTCTTTGTCCACTTTAATACCAGTCTGGGGAGGCTCTTGAACCATTAAATTTCCCATATCAATCCTCAGGAAATCCTCTGGATCAGTTGGGCTCTGTATAGACTTAAGTACATTGAACGTAACCTTTTCATTATGCACTTGCATGGTTAATTCTCCGGCTCATACATTAATTATCGCATTACCCGTTGCGAGGAAAGGCCGACCGAGAATAATTGGCACATCTCGATGTTCTTCATAATCCAGGATAATAAAGTCTGCAGGAAAAATGAACTTGTCTACCTTGACAAGAACATCCTCAATAATACCTTCTGGATACGTGATGGATCGATCTGCTAGCTGCAGCATCATTGTGGTAGGTCGAGCTTCCCTGAGGCCCAATTTTCTGAAAATGGACTTGGGCATGAGGTTAATATTGGCTCCCAAGTCGCATAGGGCTCTCCCAAAGTACTGGTCTCTAATCGTGCATGGAATGGTGAAACTCCCTGGGTCCTTGAGTTTAGGAGGCAGTTTCCTCTGCACCCTCGCACTGGTTTCCTCTGTTAGCGCCACCGTCTCGAATTTCGTCAATCGCTTTTTCTTTGATAGCATGTCTTTCATGAATTTGGCGTAGCTCGGCATCTGTTCCAAGGCTTCGATGAGAGGTATATTAATATGTAGCTGCTTCAATACCTCAAGAAATTTCTTGAACTGGCCCTCCTTTTTAGGTTTTTCGAATCGTTGAGGAAATGGAGGAGGCGGCCTTGGATTTGTGGCGATTTCAGCGTTCGATTTCTTCTGGGTAGTAGCTGGTTCTTCTGGCTCTTGCGACTGCTGAATCAAAGGATTATTGGGTTCAGTCACCGATTCTGGTGGAGTTGCATCGGGTAACTGCTTTTCACTACGCAATGTGACTGCTTGGACCTGTTCTTTGCCTTTTCCCTTCGGGTTTTGCTCGGTGTCGCTCGACAATGATCCTTGAGGTTGGTTATTCAGGGCTGAGGCCAGTTAGCCTATCTGAGCTTCCAGGTTCCTGTTTGTCATGATCTGTGATTGCATAAACTGCATGAAGAGATTTTCCAGATCAGATTTCTTCTCTTCTCGCGATGGTGGATTGAACTGCATTGGTCTTGCAGGTTGTTGTTGCGGTGGCTGCTGCAAGAATCCCGGCAGTTGATTCGGCCTCGTCTGGTTGTTCCATGAGAAGTTAGGATGATTCCTCCAACCTGGGTTGTAGTTGTTTCCATACTAATTCACTGGGTTTCTCTGAAAATTTCCTATGTAATTAATGGAACCTGGGTTGGAGGCACATTCATCACTGGGATGGCCGAATTCGCCACACACGTGCAAATATCTGCTACTGTCGACTGCTGTGGTGTAGACGCCCCTAATGCAATGACATTAGCTGGCCTGGACAAGTTCTGGATTTGCCGAGATAAAGCATCGATGTGGGCCTTTATCGATGAGACCGCGTCCAGTTGGAGTAGACCCCCACCTCGACTAGAAGCTTTTTCCATGTGAGGTGCTGGAACTTCTTACTAAGGCATGTAGGGTGGCGCCTAGGCACCAGCCTGCCTGCTCCTTCACTTGGTTCCGTTCTTCATTCGACTCACCCGCACGCCTGTAATTGTCCATCCTTCTTGCAAAATTGACTAAAACTAAATAAATGAACTAAAAATGTCTATTTTATACTAAAAATGCATAAAAATTACATAATGCTCCTAAATGCAAAGTGAGTGAAAACAAAGCTAAATGGATGAAAACTAACCATATTCTCTTGGACTAACACACAAAAATAGTCTGAAATGGGTCATGATAACTCGCGTTTTCGCGAGTTATCACACCCCCAAACTTAAATATTGCTAGTCCTCGAGCAACACATACAAATATAATGAATGAATGAATGAATGAATTCGAACTCTGTCAACTCAACCTGATTCTCATTATACTTCAAACAATCACATCTCTTTATTCAACAAGAATAAGAATAATCTTAACTAGAAAAATCATCCATCTCTCAAATATAGGACATGTATTTTCATTTTTCATTCTCGAACCAAGTTACATGTAGATGACAGTATTTCTAGTTCAAAGTAATAATTCAATCATGTTAATCTTCCTCTTAATCAAAAGAAACTGGTTAGAAAATCAATACAAAATAGGTGAACTAAGGTTTAAGCATAATTTTCTGGTCAAAGAACATGATAATAATTCATTGGATTCCATTTTACTTAACTGCACATTCTCCCCCCCCAAACTTATTGCAAGACTCTCCTCACCATATTTCAGAATATCTGGAGATCGGTTTTTATCTTTTATTTGATTTTTTTAGCTCCCCTCACCATATTTCAGGGTATCTGGGGAGAGTTTTCTTTTTAAAGCATTATTACTGTGATTTTCCCTTGCCTTTTTACGCAAACCTTGATATTTTTTTATGCCAAGTCCTGGTTACTCAGCTTAGGTCAATCACCTCCTTTTATTATTCTGATAACTTGGTAGGGATATTGAACATGCAAGTTAACCCATTTTAGATCTTCTTAGAAAATTTTGTAAAGTATTACCATTTCTGAGACCATTAATTCCCTTAAAGCATGTGGTTAACATTCGTTTAACTCAGTTCTTATCATTTCAGTTGAAAGATTAACATGGACTTGAATTAGAAAATGTACTATGAAATTCTCTTGATTCATTCACATGTCACTTGCAACTTGCTTTTACACAGTCCTTAACGTGAATTGCCAATTTTTCATGAAATCAATTTCAAGTTAAAATTTTTCTCAAGCTTGCACATTTTCATCAAAATGGATTGAAACAAGATAATTTTCATCAGCAGAAGTTGACATAACATGCAATCTAATCAAAACATAGAAAACAAACTTATGACTAAGAATTATACACTCCTCCAAACTTGAGAGATGCATTGTCCTCAATGCATGAGACTAAAGGTAACCTAATAAAGAAATACAAAATGAAAAAACTAAATGGAAAGGACCGGAACTCCCTTAGGTATCAGATTCGGTCAAGTCATCGTCCTCGTGATCGCTCTCTCCATCCTGCTGTTGGGAAGATTGACCGAAGCAGGCCCGGAACTCAGGAATCGTCGACGAAAATGGAGGTAAAGTCATCGTGTCGATGTGTCACTCCTCCATCAGTCGGCAAAAATGTGCCTCCATCGCCCGATTAGACTGCCGCAGAAACAGAGCTTGAGCTGCCATCAAGTTCTCCAGGTTGGTCAGCCTCTCATTAGTTGCTGGTGGTTGAGATGAGGGACCCACAGGTGGTTGCACCGTGGGACAAGTGGTAGCAGTTCTAACTCGGGGCTATGTACGGAAGGAAGGATCGTCTACAATGGCCTAGCAATTCAAAACTTCTTCAGTCGCCTCCCATCGGACTCTCGCCCTTTTGCATTGCCCTGTGATCAGTGACGGGAACCAGTAACTGCCTTGAGGAGCCTTTGCATTGGCACATATCTGGTGGTATAGCAGCCTCCCCACATCGATAGTCATCCCGGAGTAGATAGTATGCAAAAGAAGTGCCCTATCCATAGTCACCTCGCTCACGTGGGTCGACGGCATCGGTCTGGCCGAGACAAAATAGAAGAACATCTTCCCATCATATCGCATATCTCCGTGCTTGAAAGACGTGAGTTGCCCTCCCGTTGACTTCCACGTAGGTGGCCGTTCATAGTAATAGCTCATGATAGCATTAATATCCTTGTCCTCTCCCTCCAAAAATGTATTGTATTGATCTGGGCGATCAAAGATAGGCGTCTCGTAGAAAGCATTGATCGCTTCGGGGTGGAACGGGACTATCTTGCCACGGACTTTGACTCGGTCGTGGTTGTGCTCCACAACATTGGCGTAGAACTCCTTAACAACTGGTACAATGGCTGGCTGTGGCTGAGCCATGAACTTTTGCCAACCCTGGGCATTTAGGGTGTTGATGAATGCACGGAGAATGAATCGATCTTAATCCCCCTCTTAGGAATTAGATGTCGCTTCTGCAAAGAGTCTATATACCGCTTGAATGCCTTGAATGCCTGAGCTGACATAAAGCGGTTTGCGTCGAAGTCGACTGGATCTTGGGTTTTCTTCCTCTTAGCAGAAGATGGCGATGCCATATCTCCAATAAGAACACACAATCCATGAAAACGGCAATCCACAAACAATCAACGCACCAACTCCAAACCAAACTCCAAGTCACCATTCCAATCACCAAATCTCAATCCCACGCACCAATTGTTGCATTCAACCCACACAAGGCATCTAATATATCAATAATAGGAATTCATTCAAGGGTCAAAAGGCATTACCCACTGGCTTGCTTGGAAACTTAGAATCTTGCAGGCTGTCTGCACTGGCGCCGGGGCGCAGATGAGCGGCGCTTAGACGCTGATTGACTGTCTTCGAAAATCCAGTGCCGGCCGAAAATGGAGAAGAGAATGGGTGATTAAATGGATGGAAAATGGAGGGGAAATGGATTGTAAGAATGGGGCTTAGGATTGGGTATGGAAAAACTTGATTTTGGGTGGATTTGAGTGGAATTTAAGAATGGGGAAAAGATGAAAATGTAATGGAGAATGTAGATGATGGAATGAAGATGAGATTGAGGATGAAATGGAAGTTGAATGGACGTGAAAGGGAGTGGAATCTACTTGCTTGAGCTTGGAGAGGAAGATGGAGGAGAAAAACGGTGCCAGAACTTGGGGTTAGGGTTTTAACCCTAACCTGAGACTTATAAGCTCTTCTGGGTTGCGCTGTCCATGACTCGGCGCCTGGGCGCCACTTATGTGCTCCGTAATTTATGGGATCTTCATCACGGCACCAGGGCGCCATGTTGGGGCGTCGCGGCGCCAATGTTCTTCAGCTACCTCTCTAAAATTTGGCCCCCAACTGCTTCCTAGCATGACATTCATGAATTTGAGCTCCAAAAGAAAATCTTACATACCAAAAACAAGTAAAAATGAGTAATGAGTTGCCTCTCATTCAATGCTAAGTTAAATGTCCTTAGCCAGACGTTCCCGTTGTCTAGGGATCCTTTAATACCACCACCTCCTTGCAACGATGCAGATCGTCCCCCATGTAATGGTTTAAGCGTTGCCCATTCACAATGAAACTGCTATCGGATGCCTCATTGAGTACTTCCACTACCCCATTCTCAGTTGCCTTTAGCACAATGAATGGTCCCAACCATCGCGATTTGAACTTTCCTAGAAACAGTTTCAATCTTGAATTGAAAAGCAAGACTCTTTGACCTGGCTCGAATCTCCATGGCAGAATCTTCTTGTCATGCCATTTCTTCACTTTTTCGTTGTAAATCTTGGCATTTTCATACGCCTGCATTCTGAATTCATCCAACTCATTGAGCTGCAGCAATCGACACTCCCCAGCTTGTTGCATGTCCAGGTTTAGCTTCTTTATCGCCCAATAAGCGTTATGCTCCAACTCAGGCAGCAGATGGCAAGTTTTTTTGTAAACCAGTTGGTAAGGAGACATTCCAAACTGGGTTTTGTAGGCGGTTCGATATGCCCATAGCGCATCATCCAACTTGATAGACCAATCCTTGCGAGATGACCCAATCGTTTTCTCCAGAATTTGTTTCAATTCTCTATTGGCCAACTCGACTTGTCCATTGGCTTGTGGATGATAACCTGTTGTCACCCTATGGCGTACTCCATATTTGTGCAAGATCGCCATGAACTGCCGGTTATAAAGATGTGAGCCTCTGTCACTGATAATCACCCGTGGAGTGCCAAAACGCGTAAAAATGTTCTTCTTTATGAATTTGAAAACCGTTTTGGCGCCGTCCGCTGGAGTAGGTATTGCTTCAACTCATTTGGACACATAATCCACTGCTACCAAGATATACTGATTGCCAAAGGAAGGGATGAAAGGTCCCATGAAGTCAATACCCCATAAATCGAATATCTCCACTTCGATGACATTAGTAAGCGGCATTTCATATCTTTTGGAGATATTACCCGTCCGCTGGCATTGATCGCACCTTTTGACGTAGAGATGGGCGTCTTTGAATAATCATGGCCAGTAAAACCCAAATGGAAGTACTTTGGCTGCAGTTTTGTCTCCTTGGTAGTGACCCCCATACGGTGATGAATAGCAACTTTGCAATATAGGTTCCCATTCCCATTCTGGAATACATCTCCAGTATAATTGGTCTGGGCATTGCTTGAACAAGAATAGATCATCCAAGAAATAGAACTTCACGTCATGGAGAAATTTCTTCCTTTGATGTGAATTCATCTCCGGAGGCAATAATCCACTGACAATGTAGTTTATGAAGTCTGCATACCATGATGGACTGCCTAGGGAGATGGAAAATAACTGCTCATTCGGTAAAAATTCTTGAATTTGCTCCATGTCTTGGAACAGCTGGTTTCTCTCGAGACGGGATAAGTGGTCAGCTACTTGGTTTTCAGCTCCCTTTCAGTTTTTAATTTTGAGGTCGAACTCTTGTAGCGATAAGACCCACTGGATCAAGCGCGGCTTTGCATCTTTCTTCTCGATCAAGTATTTAATGGCTGAATGATCTGTGTATACTATCACCTTGGTACCCACTAGATAGGCTCTAAATTTGTCGAAAGCAAATACCACCGCTAGCAATTCCTTTTCTGTTGTGGTGTAATTCATCTGCGCCTCATTAACACCATCCTGCCTGCTTCTTCACTTGGCTCCATTCTTCATTCGACTCATTCGCACGCCTGTAATTGTCCATCCTTCCTGCAAAATTGACTAAAATTAAATAAATGAACTAAAAATGCCTATTTTATACTAAAAATGCAAAAAAACTACATAATGCTCCTAAAATGCAAAGTGAGTGAAAACTAAGCTAAATGGATGCAAACTAACCATATTCTCTTATAATAACACACAAAAATAGTCTGAAATGGGCCATGATAACTCACATTTTTGCGAGTTATCACCATTCATTCATTGCTTGCCAATATGTAACCACGCATGCACTACCAGTAGAGGAAACCAACAAGGTAATTCATGTAGAATCCCCTATCTATAGGTTAGCCAGCTCTAGTCAAGTATGTAAGGCATGTCCAATCAGGATAGGATCAATGATCTTAGAAGCTGACCTGATCCTATTACCCATGACCGAGTTTGATGTAATACTAGACATGGATTGGACATATGTTGAATTGAGCATGAATTAAGTACCTTAGAAAGGTGAAACCTAAGGTTAACCATATGATAGAAATTCCACTCTTTTGAGATGGATTTTGGACATGAATTAAACCAACTGATACATGAATGAGTAAAAGGGTAAAATACTCTAAATTTAGGGCACATGGGAGGTCCAACATAGGGCTGGAAAAATTGCAAAAATCTGATTTTTATGGGCCATGTGACGTGGACGTCCAAAGGAGGGAGGAAATGCATGAAAAGTTGCTGTTTTGGGCAACTTAAATTATGGACTTTGAATTCATGAAAATTCCCTAAATATGGGACAAGAAAAATATGTTTAAGGTAAAAAATTAAAGATGAAAAAATTTGTTATGGAACATACGTCAAAATGGACGTTGAATGTGAGAAAAAGTGATGGAAAAGTTACTGTTTTGGAACCCTACAATTAAGGGATTATAATCTTATGAAAATATCCTAAATTCTATGCTAATTAAGTATTTTAATTATGCCAAAATAGAGGGCAAATTGCTGTTTTGAAAATAGATTGAACAACACATGTTATATGTGTAGTTAAAAGGGTACACATAAAGGGTATGTATGGCAAAGATGAGAAATATTCAAATATGATTTGCTAAAATGCAAAAATGAATGAAAATGTCATAAAATGGCAAAGTGAGGTGCTTTTTTGATAGTGTTATGAATTCTCAAAATTTGAGATTAATAAGAGAGATCTAAACTATTAAATATATGCCTAAAGTGAACACCTATGTGAGAAATGTGGAAAATAGATATCAAATGATAAATGAAAAGCAATGAACTTCCATATGTTAAGTAAATGAAAGATTATTATATGTTTGAAAGTCTACCCTACATAAGGGTTGTAAAAGTGAAAAGAATGAATGATATGATATATAAGCTATGGTATTATGTATGGACACGTGACTTGAAATACAAGTGGGTTACTGATAACTCGTAAAAATATGAATTATCATTGCCTATTTCAGACTATTTTTGCATGTTAGTCCAAGAGATTAGGTTTAGTTTGCATCCATTTAGCTAAATTTTCACTCACTTTGCATTTTAGGAGCATTATGTAGTTTTTATGCATTTTTAGTATAAATTAGTCATTTTTAGTTCATTTATTTAGTGTCATTCATGTTTACAGGAAGGACGGAGAATTACAGGCATGCGAGCGAGTCGAAAGATGAACAGAGCCAAGTGAAGAAGCAGGTAGGCTGGCGCCCAGGCGCCACCCTACATGCCTTAGCCAAAAGATCCAACACCTCATATTGAAAGAAGCTCCCATTGAGTTGGCGCGCAGGAGCCAGCGTGGGGCGCCTAGGCGCCACTTCAATAGTATACAAGCATTCCAAAAAGGTTCCAGACCACCAAGACTCTAGGGAGTTGGCGCCTAGGTGCCAAGGCATGAATTCCTAAGATTTTCAGAAAAGTTCCTAGTGACCCAGCACACAGAGAGTTAGCGCCTAAGCGCCACTACGCATCCGTACGCGTGGGTTTCTACACATGTGCTGCGCAAGCTACCCATTATAAATAGAAACCTAGGGATTAGAGGAACACGGAGAGGGTCATGGCTGCTGTGGAGAAAAAGGAGAAAACCAAAGCTTCAAGGGAGGAGAGAAGAGCAAGTGAAGATCCAAGCTATCATTATAAACCCATTGAGTTTTATCTCCTCTTCTCATCTATCTCTTCTTATTTGTTATTCTCCTTACATGGGATGATTGTGAACTTGATTTTAATGGGAATTGAAGTCATGGTTATGGGCTGAACCTTCCTATGGTGGGAGATATGTAGGATTTGAACTCATAGCTTGTTATATTTGATTTTCTTATGCTTGAATTGATAATACTGTTGTGTTGTGATATATGTTGCTTGAGATTACCCTTATATATCATTCTTAATGCGTTTACAAGCTTTGCAGCCTTGTGGATTAATCTAATATTCAGATTCATGCTTGGAAAAGTGGGATTTGAATAATATCCATATATAAGGCGCAGGTATTCTAGCTCATGTTGTGTTAGATGTTAATATGGATAGGAATATACCTATTAATCCTGTGTAATCTTGATTAGGTTATATGGTTATCAACCTTGTTTTACTTGTATGCATGGGAACATAGCACATAACTAAAACTTGGTTAGGTTTGTATGTGTTGGAAGACATATATGAATATGAATGAACCTAGATTAGTTATCTCTGCACAACTAACTTAATTGGAACCAAATAACATAGCTATGATTCAATGAATTCATATTCCTTCCTATCTTAATTATCTCAAGGCAATCTCAGCAACATCCACACCGCTCTGGTCATTTAATGCTTTGTTTAGTTTAGTTTAATTCAATTCTTTAAAAGCAAACTCTCATTTATTTTACCAATTCACTTAGACAATTGAGATTTAAGGTGCTAATCCGTTTAACACAATCCTCGTGGGAACGATACTCAACTTATTCTTTATTACTTGATCGGCACGTATACTTACGTTAAAACGAGCATTTTAATAGACATATACGCAGTTCGTCAAGTTTTTGGCGTCATTGCCAGGGATTGGTGCTTTAAACTTAGTACCTGACAATTTCAGTTGTCTTCTGTGAATGTGTATATATTATACATAGTTTTTCTTTTCTTTCTTTTCTTTTGATAAAATTTTATTTTAGGGATCTTTGTATTGTAATTTTTAATGGCTTCAAATACTTACCAATGGCTAAATGCAGAATTTTCAACACCAAGCACTTACAATTTCCATGAGTTTAATGACGCACTGGCACCCTCAGATCAGTTCGCATGTTTTGATTATCAAATGCAGGGAATGGGTAATTCTTATTCAACTTATTGCGATCTATGTGGAGGCGAAGGACATCTACCAATCCAATGCGTATATTATTCAGCGTCCATGGGCTATTATGAGCATTCAAATGATTCACAGGACTACCATGGAAACTTGCAATCGAGGAATATGATGCCTTTCGATTGTCAAATACAGGAAATTGAGGAGCCATTGTCACCTGAAAACAATCCATCTTTGGAAGACATGTTCATGCAATTCATGAAGAGCCAAATGCAATTTAATGAGAACATGCAGAAACAGGTGGAGCAATTGGCTACTGCAATCCAATGCCGGCATCAAGAAGCGTCTATCGGTCATATAGAAGAAATTTCAAAAGAAGATGAGTTGGAACAGGGTTGTGAAGTCACTCCGACCATTAATGAAGATACATCAATAGATGTGATGGAGCAACCTATACGTCAACATGTTCTTGAACAATTGGCCGAGCCAATGGAAAGTCAGGAAGTAGAAGAGAAAATCGATGAAGAAATAGAGGTTCATATAGTGGAGAATGTTGAAAATTATCATATCAACATGCCTCTAACTTGTCTTCCTAAAATTCAGGTGCAGCATGACTTAAGTGATCATTGCATAGCCTTGGAAAGCAGCATCTTGAAGCCATCATTAATTCAAGACCCTGAACAACTCTTCTATAGCCTCTATGAAATTCAAGAAAAGAGGCTAACTGATCCATTTGTAGAGGCTAAGAAGAGAGCTGAACTTCTAGTGCACAATCCGAATTGAAGGAAATTCGATAGAGAGGGAATTGGCTAATCATAGTGGAATGTCGGGCTAAAGATGATAAATTTAGCGCTGAATGGGAGGCAACCCATTACACTTTTTTATTTTTATTTCAAGAATTAAGTAGTCATCTCCCAAGGCAAGGAAGGACAGGAATATCATGCTCAAATATAGACTTTCAATCCACTTTCAAGTTGATAAATGATGGAATCAAGGAGTTTCAAGTTTATATTCATGATTCAAGACAAGACAATGCAGTTGGAGTGAGGTCCCGGCCTCAATTTTTGGTGTCCGGCGCTAAGTTTCGCAAAAGAACATGTTCTAGCAGTTGGGATAAGAGAAGTGGCGCTCCGGCGCCATGATCCAGCACCCCGACGCCATATTTTTTAACAAAATAACATGTTGTAACTTTTGAGTCAGTAAGTCGGCGCCTAGGCCTCAATTTTTGGTGCCCCGGCTCCACCCCCCTAGACAGCATAAAAAAAACAACAAAATACGAGTTTTCAGCATGTCAACTTCAACTAGCTATAACTTTTGATCTCAAAGGAGTTACAAGAGCTAGCACATATCAACGGAAAGCATTTTTCAAGCCCGTCGACATGAAAACCATGGTTTGCTTAGTTGATATTATTTTCAATATAAAAATCCTCCATCTTTGCATATTTTGGACCGTTGAAGTTCTACGCAAGTTGTTTTACTGCTTTTAGTGAATCACCTATTTTATTACTTTAAGTAAAAGATGTGCAAGTGGGTGGTTTACATTTTTCATATATTTGCGGGCATGTGGATGTGTTTCTTGTGGGTAAATTTTTTATTTAAGCTATTCCATTATTTTATTTGGGCTAAGAGTTCAAACTAGTGGGGGAGGACTTTATGGACTGCACTTGTGGTATCGATAATATGGATTGAAACTTGAGATGAATTGCCTGAAAAGAGCTTCTATGGAATATATTTGGGGTACAGAGTCCTAGACATTTGAGCTTGCAGTGCACTTTTCAATATTGTCCTGATCGATTTCTTCCTTCTTCTTATTTATGACGTCGCTCTCAACCACTCCCAACTAATGTGAGGCTGACCAACTTGGAGAATCTAATAGCAACCCAAGTCCGATTTCTACAGCTATCCAATCGGGCTATGGAGGCGCACTTTCAAAGACTCATGGAGGACCGACAGATTGATATGAAGGCTTTACCACCATTCCCATCGACACCTCCCGAATTCCAAGCCTATTTTGGTCATTCTTCACATCAGCCTGGTGAAGAAAGTGAGCGCGACAACGACGACTCCTCCACATCAGACACCTAGGGGAGTACCTGTTCTTTCCATTTTATATTTCTTTTATATTTATTTCTCAGTCTATGATCATGTAGGTTTCATGTAGTTGCATGCATTGAAGACAATGCATCCCTCAAGTTTGGGGGGGTGTATAATTCCTTTTGGTGTGTTTTGATTCATATCTTGTATCCATGTGTTAGATTGCATATCATGTCAAATTTCGCTTATGAAAATTATCTTGTTTCAATCCATTTTGATGAAATATGTGCAAGGTCGAGAAAAACTTTAACTTGAAATCGAATTCATGAAAAATCAAAAATTCAGGCTAAGGACTATGTGTTAAGGAAATTTGCAAGTAACATGTGAAAGAATGGAAAAAAATCTCATAGTACATTGTTATAATTCAATTCCATGCCAATCTTTTCAACCGAAATGATAAGAACTGATTTAAATGAATATTAACCAAGTGCTTTAAGGAAATTAATGGTATCAGAAATGGTAATACTTCATAAAATTTTCTTACATATTCAGTGTTGGAAACATGTGGAAAATAAGTCAAGTCTATGTTTTGATGATTAACAAATCAATTTGAGTAAGTTTTGATTACTAACATGTGTGTGGAGATGATTAAAGGTTATAGAAATGAAAAAAATGAAGCTTGACAGGTCAAGTATATTTCCAAGTCGACTCATGCATCGACTTAGGCCAAGTCGATCCCCAAGTCGACTCCAGCAGCGACTTCAAGACGCCATTTCCTTCCAGAGTTGAAATCAAGAATGAGAGTGCCGAAGTCGCATTCCAAGTCGACTCGAGGTGAAGTCGCAGACCAAGTCGACTCTAGTAGCGACTTGGAGGCGTCGTTTTTCGTCCAGAGTTGAAATCGAGAACGAGAGCTGCCGAAGTCGCATCCCAAGTCGACTCCGCATGCGACTTGGGTGAAGTCACAGACCAAGTCAACTCCGGCTTCGACTTCAGTGCAGAAATTGTTGAACGAGTTAATTCAATGACAGATTTGAGTGGAGATGAAGATCAAGACAACTCAAACACTCAAATGAAGATCAAATGGAGAATTAAAGCAATCAGGGTTGCATGAATCCATCATGTTGGATCATGAACACTAACTCGGACATCTTCCATGCATTCCAAGATTCAAGTACTCAAGAACTCAAGAAAAGGAATCCAAGGTTTTCTATGTAAATAATCATACAGTGTTCCAAAGAGATATAAATCAAGGGAGAACAATCAATATGAAGAAAATCAAGTGATTAAAGTCATCTCTGAAGATTTCAAGATCAACTAGCAAGCTGAAGAAGTGAAGTCGCACCCGAAGTCGACTTCACCTGCGACTTGGGTCAAGTCAAGGACCAAGTCGACCTAGACTGAAACTTGAAGAAGTTGTGAAAAGCCGAAGTCTCACCCGAAGTCGACTCCACCTGCGACTTGGGTCGCAACGGTCGGAAATTTTTCGAACGTTGGCGCATTAAATGCGCGCCACCTACCTCCAAACGTTCGGATTCCCTCGCAAATTATATAAGGCATTCAATATGAACGAGGAGGTTAGCTGAGAAATCATTGAATGTGCATAACTCTCATCTTCAAGAGCATTAAGTGATCAAGCCATCATATAAAAGATGAACTTCGCTTCCAAACTGCCAAGAGCTGCTTGCTGAATCATTAAGCCTACGTTACAAGTTCTTCTCTACGCCAAATCTGCCTCTACACAACAGTAATGTGTAGAAACTTTCTTTTGTTATTTCTTGTTGTATTGAACTTGATTTAGTTTGGGTAACTAAGATCAAGTGTAAGCAAAGTAGTGTGTGATTGGAGTGGAACTCGTCACCTACTTGTGTTGTTTATTGTTGATGCTCCCTAGAGCTGGAATCTAGAAGAGAGCAATGGCTCTAGTTGTATTTGTGAAATACAATAGTGGAACCCAAGTCACAAAAGGTGTGAGCTTGGAAGAGTGGAGTAGGGAGGTTGCCCGAACCACTATGAAAACCTTACTTGTTGATTTTTATTTCTGCTGTCTACACTATATTGCTTTCCATTTTTTTTCTTCATAAAGAGGACTAGATTAATCCGGGGTAAAGTTTCTGTTTAAGTTGAAAATTTTTAAATACCCAATTCACCCCTCCCCTCTTGGGTAATTGTCATTAACTCGGGACCAACAAGTGGTATCAGAGCAGGTCTTTGAGTTATACCAAAGAGATCTTTTGATATGGTATCCCAATCTACTTCCGTTCCTGCTTTTGCCGAAGGCCAATCTTTTACCAGGCCACCATTGTTTGATGGGAACAATTTCGACTATTGGAAGCTACGTATGAAACAACTCATCATGGCTACAGATATGGATTCTTGGATTGCTATCCAAGACGGTGTGATTTTGCTAATCGATGAAAGAGCTTCCAAATGGACCGATGAGGAAGTAAAAACTGTTAAGAGAAACGCTAAAGCTATGAACTCATTGTTTTGTGCTCTTACTGCCTCTGAATATGATAGAGTATCCTCTTACCTAACTGCAAAAGAAATATGGGATACATTAACATCTATCTATGAAGGAACTTCTCAAGTCCAAGGGACAAGGAGAAATATTTTGATTGGAGAGTTGGAAAGCTTTAGAATGCTAGATATAGAAAATATTTCTGAAATATTTGCTAGATTCTCAAAAATTACTAATGCTTTGAAAGGTCTTGGAAAGGCAATTTCTGAATCTGAACAGGTCATGAAAATTCTAAGGGCGCTACCCGAATCGTGGACTCCGAAAATTACTGCAATAGAAGAAGCAAAGGACTTGAATACATTGAAGCTAGATGACCTTATTAGCTCACTAATGTCACATGAGCTAATCAAGAAAAGAAATGAAGATCATCACAAAGGAAAGAGAGCAATTGCACTAAAAGTCACCCATAACTCTGATGAATCCACCTCATCATCTCACAATGACGATGAAGACATACCTCTACTTACTCGCAAATTTCGAAAGTTTGTGAGAAAAGAAAAGAACTTCAAAGATTTTAAAGAAATACCTCGAAAAGAGAAGAAGAAGGAGGCTACAAACTGCTATAGATGCGGCGGTATGACTCAATGTCTTACACCGGAAGAAAGAACAAAGGATCAACAAGAAAGGAAGGAAAGGTATAAACTCCAAAGGCCGAAGGGAAGAGGAATGTATGTGAATGAAAAAACTTCATCAACAAGTAGCTCCTCAACCGATGATTTTGAAGAGGCAAATTGTGCAAGAATATGCTGCATGGCGCAGATTGAGCAAGAAGAAAATTTGTTGTGTTTAAACACAACGGAAGTTTTGGAAGAGCAAACCATCTCAACAAAGTGCACAAGTAATGAAGAGGTAACTTCCAAATTTTGCTATTCTCAATTTACTCACTCTTCTATTCAAGAATGTCTCAAATGTGCTGAATTAGAAGAATTACAACATGCATATGATTCATTATATGAGGAAATTAAAAAACTAGGAAACAAGTTATCACTAAAGAGACAACAATGCAATTCCATTATTATTGTAAATGAAAAACTAGCTGAAAGTACATCAAAACTGAAAGAAGAAAATGAACTCCTAATAAAGGAAGTGGAAAAATTGAAAAAGGAGAATGAATCCTTAAATGAATCATTAGCTAAATTCTCTAATCCAGGAGAAAATGTGAAAATATTTCTGAACATGACCTCTCAAAACAATAGAAGAGGTCTTGGATACTCAACATTTGAGCAAGAAGAAAGTAGCAAAAATCAAACTGCACCTATCTACAAGCCCAAAGGGAAACATATTATGTGGACTAGAAAGCAAATTTTTGAACCACTACATACTTGGAGGCCTACTCCTAGATTACCAATGGCTTGCAATTTTTACAACAAGATGGGTCATAAGATTCATAGATGCAACTTTAAGAAATTATATGACCATGGAGAAAAACTAGTTTGGGTTCCAAGAAACACAAGATTTGGACTTTCAAAGATAGAACAACAAAGATTAAATCAGTTTACTAACTCAAATGGACCCATAAAATGGGTACCAAAGAGATAAGATTTATTTGTTCATTTTTCATATATGTTTCAAGGTAAAGGCAAGCAACGTTTGGTTCATGGATAGTGGTTGCTCAAGGCATATGACTGGTGAAAGAAGTTTATTTCAAGCCTTGCAACGATGGAACTGTTGCTTTTGGAAATAATGATAAAGGTAAAATCAAAGGTAAAGGAAACATTTATAATATTTCAAATGCATGTATGGAAGATGTATTATTTGTTAAAAGACTCAAGCACAATTTAATGAGTATTAGCCAATTATG
This sequence comes from Annona cherimola, assembly GCA_030490835.1. Lineage (NCBI taxonomy): Eukaryota > Viridiplantae > Streptophyta > Magnoliopsida > Magnoliales > Annonaceae > Annona > Annona cherimola. Next base: position 49,478,574 of record CM059973.1, on the reverse strand, counting down.
TGACAAAGGATACAAGGTTGTGTTTGAATCATCTATATGCAATGTGTTTGATGGAGAACATATCATGTTTAGTGGAAAAAGATATGGAAATGTATATTTGGTTTCACTTGATGAACTAGATGGTCAATGTCTAATAGTCATTGACAATGATCCATGGGTTTGGCATAAGAGGCTTGGGCATATAAACATGACAAATATAAAGACACTATGGAAGAAGAGTTTGGTAGAAGGATTGCCTAAATTGAAATATGACAAAGATAAAATTTGCAAGGCATGTCAATTGTCAAAACAACCTAAAATGTCTTTCTCTACCAAAAAGGAAATTTCCACCACTAGGCCACTTGAATTGCTACACATGGATCTATATGGGTCATCTGACATTTTAACCATCGGTGGAAAGAAGTATGTGTTTGTAATAGTTGATGATTTGTCAAGATTCACATGGGTAATTCTCTTAACTAGCAAAGATGAAGCCTTCTCTATGTTTTCAACTTTTGTAAATTTGGTGCAAAATGAAAAACAAAGTACTATTATGACCATTAGAAGTGATCATGGTGGTGAGTTTGAAAATAAACGATTCATAGAATTATGTAATGAAAAAGGAATTCACTACACATTTTTTGCACCAAGAACTCCACAACAAAATGGAGTGATTGAAAGGAAAAATAAAACCATACAAGAGATGGCTAGAACAATGCTAAATGAGAGCAAATTATCCAAGAAATTTTGGGGTGAAGCTGTAAGTATAGCTTGTCATGTGTTGAACCGAGTTACCATTAGAGCAATCTTGAAAAAGATCCCATATGAGCTATGGAAAGGTAGAAAACCAAATATTTCATATTTTCATGCTTTTGGTTGCACATGTTATGTTTTGAACAATGGTAAAACCAACTTGGGAAAACTGGATACTAAGAGTGATGAGACAATATTCCTTGGTTACTCATCAAATAGCAAAGCATATAGAGTCTTCAATAAAAGGAATCAAGTTGTAAAAGAGTCGATACATGTTGTTTTTGATGAATCTAATCCATGCTTCAAAAGAAAAGATGATTTAAGTGATGCAAATGAGATAACAAGTAGCCTTAAAAAATTGCATATGGAAAATCAAGAAGAATCCATGGAGGAAAGGGTAAGTGAAGGTAATAACTCCTATAAACCTCCAACTGATTTAAAGTTTAAAAATGCTCATCCAATTGAAAAAGTTATAGGGAATGTCTATGAAGGTGTAAAGACTAGAAGGTCAAAACAAAATATTTATGGACAATATGCCTTTGTATCCAAAATTGAACCATCCACTATAGACCAAGCCCTTGATGATGAAAACTGGATCATAGCAATGCAAGAGGAATTAAATCAATTTGAAAGAAACCAAGTTTGGCATCTTGTTTCACCAAAAGACCATATTGTCATTGGCACAAAATGGGTCTTTAGGAACAAATTAGATGAAAGTGGACTTGTGGTGAGAAACAAAGCTAGACTTGTGGCAAAGGGATACTCACAAGAAGAGGGAATAGACTTTGAGGAATCCTATGCTCCGGTTGCTAGATTAGAAGTCATTCGTATCTTACTAGCTTTTGCATCTCACATGAACTTTAAATTGTTTCAAATGGATGTTAAAAGTGCATTTTTGAATGGCTATATAAATGAAGAGGTGTATATTGAACAACCACCTGGATTTGAGGAAAAAGATCAATATAAATTTGTATACAAATTAACCAAAGCATTATATGGATTAAAACAAGCCCCAAGAGCTTGGTATGAGAGATTAAGCAAATTTTTTATTGATCATGACTTCTAAAAGGAAAAGGTAGACACCACTTTGTTTATCAAGTATAAAGAAAAAGATATCTTGATTATTCAAATTTATGTTGATGATATTATTTTTGGTGCTACTAATGAGATTCTTTGTAAAGAATTTTCTGAGCTTATGCAGAAAGAATTTGAGCCGGGAGCTGTTGTGTTCAATTGCTTTGGATGAAACAACAACTTAGGGACTGTGGCATGAATGTTAAAGATATACCTATTAGATGTGATAATACTAGTGCCATACGTTTAACTAAAAATCCAATTTTGCATTCTAGGACCAAGCATATAGACCTTAGACATCATTTTATTAGAGAACATGTAGAAAATCATGATATATGTTTGGAATATGTGAGAACAGAAGATCAAATTGCAAATATTTTTGCTAAACCTCTAGCAAAAGAACCATTTTATAAAATTAAAATGATATGGGAATGCTTGAATTAACTTAGAAAAAGCACAGCTGAGGGGGAGCAACCCCGCCATTTTCAAGGGATTAACCGGCTCCATCTCTATTTTGATCAATTGACAAAAAGGGGGAGAAGAGATCGGGATTTGAGTCTCCGTTTTAAATGTTTGTATGAATGATTTTAACCTGTGATATATTGGAAGTGAAATATGTATGATAAACATGTTTTTTTAACTTGTGATTTATTGGAAATGTATGTTAAAAATTAAAATGAAAAAAATAGTTTGTTTTAAAGACATTGAAAGGTATATACTCAAATCAGTTTTGTCAATCATCAAAAATGGAGAGATTGTTAGAAAACTTGTGGAAAATAAGCCAAGTCTATGTTTTGATGATTAACAAATAAATTTGAGTAAGTTTTGATTACTAACATGTGTGTGGAGATGATTAAAGGTTATAGAAATGAAGAAAATGAAGCTCGACAGGTCAAGTCGATTTCCAAGTCGACTCAGGCATCGACTTAGGCCAAGTCGATCCCTAAGTCGACTCCAAGCAGCGACTTCAAGACGTCATTTCCTTCCAAAGTTGAAATCAAGAATGAGAGGTGCCGAAGTCGCATCCCAAAGTCGACTCCGCTTGCAACTTGAGGTGAAGTCGCAGACCAAGTCAACTCCAAGTAGCGACTTGGAGGCGTCGTTTTTCGTCCATAGTTGAAATCGAGAACGAGAGCTGCCGAAGTCGCATCCCAAGTCGACTCCGCATGTGACTTGGGTGAAGTCACAGACCAAGTCAACTCCATCTTCGACTTCAGTGCAGAAATTGCTGAACGAGTTAATTCAATGACAGATTCGAGTGGAGATGAAGATCAAGACAACTCAAACACTCAAATGGAGATCAAATGGAGAATCAAAGCAATCAGGGTTGCATGAATCCATCATGTTGGATCATGAACGCTTACTCGGACATCTTCCATGCATTCCAAGATTCAAGTACTCAAGAACTCAAGAAAAGGAATCCAAGATTTTCTATGTAAATAATCATACAGTGTTCCAAAGACATATAAATCAAGAGAGAACAAACAATATGAAGAAAATCAAGTGATCAAAGTCATCTCTGAAGATTTCAAGTTCAACTAGCAAGCTGAAGAAGTGAAGTCGCACCCGAAGTCGACTTCACCTGCGACTTGGGTTCAAGTCGATGACCAAATCGACCCTAGACTGGAACTTAAAGAAGTTGCAGAAAGCCGAAGTCGCACCCGTAGTCGACTCCACCTGCGACTTGGGTCGCAACGGTCGGAAATTTTTTGAACGTTGGCGCATTAAATGCGTGCCACCTACCTCCAAACGTTTGGATTCCCTCGTAAATTATATAAGGCATTCAATATGAACAAGGAGGGTAGCTGAGAAATCATTGAATGTGCATAACTCTCATCTTCAAGAGCATTAAGTGATCAATCCATCATATAGAAGAAGAACTTCGCTTCCAAACTGCCAAGAGCTGCTTGCTGAATCATTATGCCTACATTACAAGTTCTTCTTTGCGCCAAATCTGTCTCTACACAACAGTAACGTGTAGAAACTTTCTTTTATTATTTCTTGTTGTATTGAACTTGATTTAGTTTGGGTAACTAAGATCAAGTGTAAGCAAAGTAGTGTGTGATTAGAGTGGAACTCGTCACCTACTTGTGCTGTGTATTGTTGATGCCCCCTAGAGCTGGAATCTAGAAGAGAGCAGTGGCTCTAGTTGTATTTGTGAAATGCAATAGTAGAACCTAAGTCACAAGAGGTGTGAGCTTGGAAGAGTGGAGTAGGGAGGTTGCCTGAACCACTATAAAAACCTTGCTTGTTGATTTTTATTTCTGCTGTCTACACTATATTGCTTTCCATTTTGTTTCTTCATAAAGGGGACTAGATTAATCCGGGGTAAAGTTTTGTTTAAGTTGAAAATTTTTAAATACCCAATTCACCCCTCCCCTCTTGGGTAATTACCATTAACTCGGGACCAACATTCAGTATCCCTACCAAGGTATTAGAATAATAAAAAGGGGGTGACTGACCTAAGCTGAGTTACCAGAACTTGGCATCAACAAATGTCAAGGTTCGCATAAAAAAGCAAAGGAAAATCACAGTAATAATGATTTAAAAAGAAAACTCTCCCCAGATACCCTGAAATATGGTGAGGGGAGCCCAAAAAAATCAAACAAAAAGATAAAAATAGATCTCCCAGATATCCTAAAATATGGTGAGGAGAGTCTTGCAATAAGTTTGGGAGAGAAAGAATGTGCAGTTGGGAAAAAATTGAATTCAGTGAATGATTACCATCTTCTTTGACTAGTTAGTCAGCTTAAACCTTGGTTCACCTGTTTGGTTTGATTTTCTAACTAGTTTCTTTTGATCAAGAGGAAGATTAGCATGTTGAATTATTACTTTGTACTAGAGAATTCTGTCATCTACATGTAACTTGGTTCACAATTGAAAAAAAAAAATGAAAATGCATGTCCTGTTTTGTGAAAGGGATGATTTTTCAAGTATAGATTATTCTTGACCTTGTTGAATAGAGAAATGGATTAATAGAAGCATAATGGGAAGTAGGTTGAGTTGACAGAGTCCAAATTCATTTGTTCATTCATTCATTCATTCATTCATTGTGTTTGCATGTGTTGCTCGAGGACTAGCAACATTTAAGTTTGGGGTATGATAACTCGTATTTTTATGAGTTATCATAGCCTATTTCAGACTATTTTTGCATGTTAGTCCAAGAGATTAGGTTTAGTTTGCATCCATTTAGCTAAATTTTCACTCGCTTTGCATTTTAGAAGCATTATGTAGTTTATATGCATTTTTAGTTCATTTATTTAGTGTCATTTATGTTTACAGGAAGGACGGAGAATTACAGGCATGCGAGCGAGTCGAAAGATAAACAAAGCCAAGTGAAGAAGCAGGTAGGCTGGCGCCCAAGTGCCACCCTACATGCCTTAGCCAAAATATCCAACACCTCACATTGAAAGAAGCTCCCAGTGAGTTGGCACCCAGGCACCAGCATGGGGCACCTAGGCGCCACTTCAATAGTATACAGGCATTCCAGAGAGGTTCCAGACCACCAAGACTCCAAGGAGTTGGCGCCTAGGCACCAAGGCATGAATTCTTAAGATTTTCAGAAAAGTTCCTAGTGACATAGCACACAGAGAGTTGGCGCCTAGGCGCCACTACGCATCCGTACGCGTGGATTTCTGCACATGTGTTGCGCAACCTACCCATTATAAATAGAAACCTAGGGATTATAAAAACACGGAGAGGGTCATGGCTGCTGTGGAGAAAAGGGAGAAAACCAAAGCTTCAAGGAAGGAGAGAATAGCAAGTGAAGATCCAAGCTATCATTGTAAACCCATTGAGTTTTATCTCCTCTTCTCATCTATCTCTTCTTTTTTGTTATTCTCCTTACATGGGATGATTGTGAACTTGATTTTAATGGGAATTGAAGTCATGATTATGGGCTGAACCTTCCTATGGTGGGAGATATGTAGCATTTGAACTCATAGCTTGTAATATTTGGTTTTCTTATGGTTGAATTTATAATACTGTTGTGCTGTGACATATGTTGCTTGAGATTACCCTTATATATCATTCTTAATGCGTTTACAAGCTTTGCAACCTTGTGGATTGATCTAATATTCAGATTCATGCTTGGAAAAGTGGGATTTGAATAAGATTCATATATAAGGCACAAGTATTCTAGCTCATGTTTTGTTAGATGTTAATATGGATAGGAATATACCTATTAATCCCGTGTAATCTTGATTAGGTTATATGGTTATCAACCTTATTTTATTTGTATGCATGGAAACATAGCACATAACTAAAACTTGGTTAGGTTTGTATGTGTTGGAAGACATATACGAATATGAATGAACCTAGATTAGTAATCTCTGCACAACTAACTTAATTGGAACCAAATAACATAGCTATGATTCAATGAATTCATATTCCCTCCTATCTTAATTATCTCAAGGCAATCTCAGCAACATCCACACCACTTTGGTCATTTACTGCTTTGTTTAGTTTAGTTTAATTCAATTCTTTAAAAGCAAACTCTCATTTATTTTACCAATTCACTTAGACAATTGAGATTTAAGGTGCTAATCCGTTTAACACAATCCTCGTGGGAACGATACTCTACTCATTCTTTATTACTTGATCGGCACGTATACTTGCGTTAAAATGAGCATTTTAATAGACATATACGCAGCTCGTCAATTACGTAAGATATGAGAGTAGGAAAACTAAATTATAAGAGGTTATATATATGAATGCAATGTCATTTTTATGTGTATATGCAAAGGCAAGGAAAAAGTTAACGAGGAAAGTTGATGTGATTCAGGTAAGCAAGCAACTTTCTAAAAAAATTGCTTTCTCAAACTTGGACAAAATGATTGCAAATTCTATTTAAATGTTTTGTATTGGCTTGCAAATGAATGCTCAATTGTTTCTAAGATAATTTAAGGATGGTCGTTCCTTTATCCCAACATGTTGTTGAAATGTTGTTTTCACTATGGCAAATGATTTGATTAATGATTTATCAAATGTTATTGAGAAATTATGATTGAAAGGTTTATACACAAAAGTCATGCTAGTATGTTTTGATCATATTTATGATCATGTTTATGACAAGTTCATGGTGCACAAGGTACTAGGTCCACTTAAAGGTGTAAGCGGACCGATCGTCCCCCTTTAGTGTGACCAAGTTGCTAAAATAGGCCAAAGGCCAGCGACGCCTTCCCTAAGATGGGAGAAGATGGAGACGGATGGTCGTCTAGCTAGCATATTATCCTATGATGTTCATATTTTATAATGAAAATAATGCATTGCATTATTCATGATATACCCATGATGGGTATAATGGTTCATGATTTTCATGATGTACCCACGAGTGGGCATAATGTTGCTTTCCAAGATATGTATTCAAATGCAAACATTGCCTACAAAATGAATTGCTTAAAAAACTATGCAGCTTGCTTTCTGAGTTATACTTATGATTTGTTTTCCAAATCCTAAGACAGGTGCAAGGACGGATATGAATAAGAGAGCACAGGTTAAATGAAGATTGACATCTCTATGAATCCTTGTGCATATGGTTATGTATGAAAAGATGTATTATGAATTGAATAATTGCTACTTGTTGCAATTTATGTGATTTACACTGTGGTGTATGATGAATTTGTTGGAATCAAAGGCAAATTAAGCAAAATCCATGTTTTAATGATTAACAACTCAATTTGATAATGTTTTGGGCACTAATGTGGTTTGTTAAACTTGGTTAAAGGATAAAAACTTAGATTTCAAAACATAGCAGACCAAGTCGCAAGGCTAAGTCGACTTAGCCATCCACTTAGGCGAAGTCGATACCCAAGTCGACCTCAAGACCAACTTCAAATGATAAAAACCTTTCAGCGTTGAATTTTGGCACCAAGACAGGTGAAGTCGCAGTTGAATCCGACTCCACTATCGACTTCAGAAGATCAATTCCTTCCAGCGTTAAATTTGGGCTAGGAGACAGGTGAAGTCAGTGTCGAAATCAACTCCACCTATGACTTGGGTGAAGTCGCATTCCCAAGTCGACACAAGCATCTGACTTGAGTCAAGCTGAAGACCAATACAGTTCATACAAGCAAATGACCATGATAGAATCATTCAAGATGGTATATTATTAAAAAGAAGATCATGAACTACATCTTTGGACTTCAAACTCAAGGAAAGCAAATCATTTTTAGATCAAGGCCACCAAGATAAAGTTCTCAAAAGAAGATAAAAATGCCAAGTTTCAAGACCAATCATTGAAAATCAAGGGTATCATTTGAAGAACAAGATATGAGATGAAAAAGATGCATCAATGATCACTTTCAAGAAATCCAAGTTGCAATATATGCATACAGATGGTGAAGTCGCACCTGAAGTCGACTCCACCTACGACTTAGGTCAGGTCTAAGAGCAAGTTGACCTGAAATGGAACTTGGAGTCAAGCTAAAGACCGAAGTCACAACCGAAGTCGACTCTGATTTGCGACTTGGGTGAAGTCGACTCCACATGAGACTTGGTTCACAATGGTTGGAAAAATTCAAACATTGGCGCATTAAATACGCGCCACCTACCACCAAACGTTCGAATTTACTCCACCATTATAAAAGACCATTTAAGAGGACGTGCTAGAGGTTAGAGAAGCATTCATTGTGTTCACCTTCCACCCTCTCTAGCATTAAGTGATCTACACCAACTTCAAGTGAAGAACTTTGCTTCAACTTGCTGAAAGTGACATTGTTGATCATCTCATTCTCTCAACAAGTTCTTCCACGAGCTGAAATCTGCCTACACGAACTTGTAAAGTGTAGTTTTTTCTGTTTGATTCATTGTTTGTATTTAACACTTGGTTTGATATTGGAAATCGGAACTAAGTGAAGGCAAAGTAGTATTGTGACTTGAGTGTGACTCGTCTCCTACCTGTGCTGTGTTTGTGCAAGCCCCCTAGAGCTGAAATCTAGAAAAGAGCTGCTGCTCTAGTTGTATTTGATAATTCATTAGTAGAACCCAAGTCACAATGGGTGTGAGCTTGGAACAGTGGAGTAGGGAAGGTTGCCCGAACCACTATAAAAATCGTGTCTATTGTTGTGGCTTGCTCAACTGCTTTTATTGCTTTATTTCTCTTCATATTCTCTGCTTGTTTCATTTAGGGGATTAATTTAAACAGGGAAAAAGTTTCAGTTTAAGTAAAATTTTAAAATACCCAATTCACCCCTCCCCTCTTGGGTAAATGCTAGAAAAATTGAGACCAACAGAATTGATGAAAAAATTTTAAGAATGAATGATGAATGTATGTTTTTCTATGATATGAATGCTATAGAATTTATAATCTCTAATGAAAATATCATGGCCATCATCAAGACCTAGATAGGCAAATTGATGAGAAATTGAACATGAATGATATGATTAACTCTATGGAGTAAATTATGAATGGTTAAATACCAAATGATCCCACCGTGTGACAGGGCAACAATCCTGATTACGTTTACCAATCAATAACGACCTGAAGTAAGGCTCAAGATGTGACGCTCGATTTGCGTGCCACAAATAAATATTATACGATGTGGAAACTAATAAGACAATAAATATTTCAAATGGTTGAGATGACAGGCACTAGTTCTAAAGGGAGAAAATAGATCGACTAATTAATTATCTTAAGAGATTTAAACAGTTGAATCATAATAGGGCCGACATCAACACTAATGATGGTCATTTGATGGGATGGGGCGGCAACAGAATGACAGTGGACACTCCCATGATTTTCCATTCCATCCCATGCATACATATTACTAAACACCCCCTTAATCATGTTTTGCAAGGTTAAATGCCAAAAATAGCTCATTAAAATGTAAGTTCTCATGTTCGGTTGTTACTTGTGTATTCAGGTGAATACAACACAAAATGCTAAGGATTGAAATTTTAGAATGTGAGAAAAAAGACATTTGAGAAAGAGAATATGAAATGCACCATGGAGTGAAAATAGTGTATAACATAGATTAAAATATGTTAGAGAAGCGCCAATACGGTTTGAAGTATGTCAGACAAAAAAACCAGCAAAAACGAGCAATTGCTCCACCACCAAGGAGAAACACTGTTTGAACTGTGTTTCCCTCAGGGAGACATGGTTCAAACTGTATCCCACCTGGAAATGTGCTATGTGCACTAATTTTTGGTATGTTGCATAATCTTTCAAGAGGATACTATTAAGTATGAATTGAAGGATCTTTTGATCATCTTTTGAATAAGTCTTATTAGCTAGAGTTTGAGAAAGAGAGTAGCTAAGAAGAGAGAAGGCAAGAGGCGAGTTGGTATAAGAGATTCAAGGCACCATTAAAGACTCAAACAATAAGCTTTCAGTTTGTTATTCTTTTAACTTTAATTGTCTTAGATTTCTTATCAAAAAATTGTCTTAGATTTGATGGATTCTTTTAATAATACCAGTTTTTGTTTAGATTGATCAAAACTATATCCAGCTAAACCTCTTATCTAGGTTTAGGGATGTAGCATGTGATAACATGTGTGGATGACATGATTCTACTTGTTTATGAAAGATTGTTTGTTTTAATTTAATATCTTATTATTTTAATGCTTGTTTGGTATATTAGCCCATACTTTGGCATGATTTCATATATTAAGCAAAGGAACTGAAAGATGAAAATCTAATGTAAAATAATCAAGATGTTAAACGTTGGTGTTTAGACCATGAAAATAAGTAAAATACCATCAAAGGATTTTATAAACTACCCAAAAATTAATGGATTCTAATCCACACAATCCCATGAATAAGCAGTTATGAAAATTAGAGTACATCTTTCATGCCTTGAAAGTGGATATAAAACTAAATTAGGATTTCTTCTCTTTTAATACAAATTATCCAAATTAAACAGAAAAATCAATCATCTATTATAGAAAAGTCATGTATGAAACCCTAGATCCTAGATCTCTGATACCCTTATTTCTTAACTTTTTCATGAATTTAGATTATTACAAGTATTCTTTTAATATTGTCTTTAGTTAGTTACCCACTTGGTTTAAGTCCAAAGAACTTACATCGATGAAGTATTTTGTTTTAGAATTCCTCACGAGATCAATATTTGTATAATATAGGTTGTGACTAATGAACTTGTAAAGAACCTAATAGGCTACTACAAACTAATCGTGTGTATGAAGCACAAAATAACTTCAAGATTCAAGCAAATCATTACTTTGCTTAGTACAAAAAAATATTATATCAACATCACCCAATTCTATTTTTGAGTAAAACCATATAGATATTATCTAATTGTAAGTTATCATTACATAATGGGTAAATAAAAGAAAAAATAATAATTTCTACAAATGATGATTTATTACTACATGTTGCAAAACTTTATTTAAAATAAGTGTAACTAAAGTTATTCGTTCACCCTTATTATTAGGAACTAAATAGTACTAAAATCCAATGTAAACATATCCATCTCTTCAATCATTATATCCTTTTAACACAAAATATGATCGTTCTCTAACATTATCAGTCATTTATTACATTTCAATAATGTAAACTTAGTTTAAACAAAGTACACCTACCACACACACCAACACCACAAAAACTATTACATATGCATGTTCTCAAACTTTATTTCTCAATCCTAATTTTTACTAAAGCCTTCACAATATCCTTTGCTACTTGTTTCGTAATAAGTAGCTTCTTCTTCCCTTTAAGCAGTGTGATCTCCTTTTGTAGCACCCGCGATTTCAAATTGGAATGATAAACATGCAATATATATATAATTTTAGCCTGTTAAAATCTTAAAAATTAAAATTTTATTAATGGTCTAAATTTATAAAATAATGAAAGAGGTAATTAACAAATAAATAGTGATAAGTACTAAAATAATGATAAAGTATATTAATTAATTTAATTTATAACAATTAAATGGTCTAAAAAAAGAGAAGGAGGAGAAGAAGAAAAGAGAAGGAAGAAGAAAGAAGACGAGAAGACGAGAAGGAACGAGGAGAGAGAGAATGTAATGACCAATTAAGTTAATCTCTTATTTACCTTTCTTTACATTAAAATATGATTTAGTTAGAGACTAAATTTATTTAGCATATGATTAAAGAAATGCATAATTTTTATTTTAAGGCTAATAAGAATGAATAATATTGTAAGAAAAATAGGTGGAAGAAATCACAAGGCAAAGTATATTAATTAATTTAATTTATAGCAATTAATGGTCTAAAAAAAGAGAAGGAGGAGAAGAAGAAAAGAGAAGGAAGAAGGAAGAAGAAAGAAGAGGAGAAGAAGAAGAAGGAGGAGGAGGGAGAGAATTTAATGACCAAGTAAGTTAATCTCCTATTTACCTTTCTTTACATTAAAATATGATTTAGTTAGAGACTAAAATTTATTTAGCATATGATTAAAGAAATACATAATTTTTATTTTAAGGCTAATAATAATGAATAATATTGAAAGAAAAAATAGGTGGAAGAAATCACAAGGAATTACATTAAATCAAAATAAAAACTATACAAATATACAAATAATGAAATCGGAAAAATATAAAAATGAGTCTAAATGAAAGAAAAATGATTATAAAAATTTTCTTGAAATTCTCAAAAAAATTTAGAAATTAAGAAAGAAGAATTTGGAATTTTTACAAGAAATATGGTAAAGTGCAAAGTAGCAGAAAACTACACAACAACTAAATTTCAAAAATCATGAAATACTATGTACATATATATAAGTCCAAATAATATAAAACTAGTGTCATTTGAAAGCTATTAAAATCCACTTTCTAACTGAAAAAGAATAATCTAAATCGAGCTTAAAGTGAGAAAGATTTATGGAAAATAGTGAATGTATATCGTAATTTCTATACTACAGCGGAAATAGAAATAATTCTGATTTAATTTGTTAAAATATATTTAATGTTTAGATAAATTTTAAAATATATATCATTAAAAAGAATATCAATTTTGAATTCATCCATATATAATATGATGAATTTGGAAGAAAAACATAGAAATAAAAATTGCATCACAAGTGGGTCATTATATATAATAAATAAATTTGAGCTGAATTCATATGCCACCTCAATTAGAGATAATCTCAGATGGATAAAGGAGAAAATTAATGTAATAGATTTGCCACTTCGCAAGATAAGGTCTAGCCATGTGAGTGGAATAAATTCAAGTAATTTGCACATGGAGCTCTCCTATTAGTGCAAACTGGAGGGCCTTTATCAAAAAACTAAGTATAGCCTATCCATGAGTAAATCTCATCACACACTAAATAAAGAAAAATTAAGAGTATAAATAGTTTACCGAAGTAAAAAATTCAGAGGTACAGGCAAGGTTGGGTGAAAGGAGAAGAAACAAACAAATGAGCAAGTTATAGACAAGTGAGATTAGCAAACAAGTAATGGTCTTAGACTTTTCTTATTTATCCTACATATTTAGGCTAGTTTTCTTTCAAATGAATGGTTTAGATCATGATTATAAAGGTTAGATTATGATAGTTTAATTATTTTAGTAGAAATGTCCTAATGACAATGCTTTTCAGAAATGTTTCAGTGAATCAGTAATATTTTCCTCAAATTAAAACAGAATTTGATGCACAAATAGTCAAAATCGGGTAGAAAAAGGAGATATACAATTTTCATGTTGTCAACTTTTCAAAATAACAACGTTTAAGGTGTTCTTTGGAGGTTATAGTATTATACTTGTTTTCAGTACTCTACTGGACAGCTTAGTACTAATTTGAATTAATGAAATATTATCATAATATTGATGATCAAATTGATGATCAAATGAGTGAACGATGATCCTTATGACTAAATTATAAATTAAATATATATTTTGAATCTATATATGAAATGGATTTTGAATTAATATATAGTTTTCAATTAATTTCTTAAATATATGGAAACAAAGTCTTGTTTACAAAGCTTTCTATAATTATTCAAACTCACATAAATTATTAGTCCAAATTAATTGAAGTCACTATGTGAAAAAAATGTTTCAAATAAACAAGTAAATAAAATAATTAAATAGTAGATAGAAAGAAACTGTTGGAGGAAAGAGGAAGGCATGAAGACGTTAAATTCTTTAAATGTAAAAATAGTTGAAACTATAGAGGAACGACAAATAGTATTGTGGTGTTTGAGATGTAAGAAAATATGATTAAGGTTGCTAGTTTAAATCACCCTCTAGCTTTATTTTTAATATGTTAATATTACCATTTCTAATTCTAAATTTTACCTCAATGACGAAATTTTAAAGCTATGAAATGGGTTCAAATAATTTTAATGATTAGAATCTAATTTCTATTTAAACAATTACTTATAGTATTGAAAGTTGGTCGCCTTTTGAGGGAGGGAAAGCGTTTCAATAGGAGCCCCACTCATATTCAAAAGGTAGTCGCAAACCAATTCATTAGTAACCGGGCGGATCAAACCTTTAAATTTTCATGGAATAAGTTATGCGTCCAAACTATAATTAAAAATTTTAATAAATAAATAAATAATGATAACTTTTATGCTAACCTTATCAAAAGGAAAGAGACCCTAAGAATTAATATTTTTAGGAACTTTAAGAATTAATATTTCTATCATAGAAAAAAAAAAGAACCATAAGAGGAAGGTATTTTTGTATATATGAGCTGTGTTTGATAGGATATACTATTTTTAGTCATCTACTTAAATTGGTTAAAATTATGTATGGATTAGTTATGCGTGATGAGATTGTTGGTAGTGGACTTGTTTTATTTGTGTGAGAAAATTTCATACCCTCTATATGAGCTAGAAAGGTTATATTAAGTTTAAATAGCTTTACAATATATAAATGTTATTTACATATCGTGTGTAAGGTCTATGTTTCCATATGTGTTAATTCCTATGGTAAATGCAAAGTTTATACATATATAAGTTATCTAGATGTATTTTTTAGTACAAAAGGATGAAATGGCTTTAATATCATATAGTACATGAAATGAAGATATGAGTTAGATTGAAATTGATATATTCTAAGTATTTAAGATTTATATCATTGAGATTAACTTAATTTCACGTTGCCACTAGGTTGAATTTCATATAAGTCCTAAATGAGAATAAAAGGCTTGTTCAAGTGTCAGATGAATCACATTTAAATGAGATTTTCAAGCAGAGAAATGCTTGAATTTCTTATTAAAGGCCAATTAGAAATGAGCATGTAGGGAAGATAAGTAGCCATATAGTTTGGAATGCATGCTAAGGAAAGTGTAAAGAAAAGATGGAGGAAAGCTGAAGGGAAAAGGTAAGCAAGCCCTTTAAAGTTTTGTTTCAAAAGAATTTGTATGGTAAGAAAATTCATTCTTGCCTTTTAATTTTATGAATGGATATTTGCCAACGAATGATTATTTTATTTTTAAAATTAATTATTTTTGAAAATGTCTCTTTAAATCAATATGCATTATAAATGTATTTAGAGATAGCCATTTCCGATGCATACATTCGAAAAAAATGCTTTTAGATATGTTTCACAAATTGGCTTTTATGTACAAATCTTATTATCATGTTGAGCAGGCAAAACTCATTTCATGTCAAGAAATGCATATGATGCATGTGTGAATGATGTTATGCATGGAAATGGAATTTAGGAGGTTCATCAAGTTGTAATTGGACATTTTGTCTGTCCTTAATAGCCCAGTCGATGTGTGCAGCGCCTTTCAACAGAAAGGTTTTCATGGGTAGCTGATCGCTTGGTAAGTGTCACTTGCTAAAAGATTTCATGGATAGATGATCTCTTAGAGAGTGTCATCTGCTGAATAAGGAATAAGTTATGATGCATGTATGCACTCATTTCATTATGATATGTTCATAAAGGGAATCTAAAATTTTATATTTGAAACTGATACAATGGATTATGGAATTACATATATTTCTAAATGCTAGCTTATTGAGTATTTATACTCACTACGTTCAAATAACTAGTGAATGCAGATGATGCAGACTTGATAGAAGAGTCTACACTGCTAATAAAGCAAGGAAGATATGATTTGTAATGCTTTTGAGCTATTTGGAACCTTCGAATATAATTACTAAAATTACATGTTAAAATGTGTTATGTTGAGGTTATATGATATAAAAGTTAGTTTCTCATGTAAGGTATGATTGTATAAGAGATGTACTAGATGCACTGAAATAAATATGAATGAATTTAGTAAAAAATGTTGGATTATATAATGATTATTAGGTTTCATTTTACACAAACATAGACGGCATGCTACTGGATTTTAGTTAAGGAAATGGAATCGAAATAAGTTCTAAAAGAAAAGAAAAAAAATTTAGACTGATTTTCGAACACATTAGAAAGGCTTCCGCTTGTATAAGAATGAAACTTAATTTCATTTACAAGTTTCACCACTTAAAAGGATCTATGGAGTAAGATTTTATATTGTGGCACACTCGTGGTTCAGGACATGACACCTTTTTTGCTAAATTTAGAACCCATAAAGTAAACTTCAATTTCACTCTGTATCCTCTAATTTTCTTTTTAGCAATGGATTTTCTTTTATAGCCATAAAATTGTATTTGCTTAAATCTTCATCTAATCTTTTGAAAGCAAGATACTCATTTCACCATCCAAAAGTTGTAATTATTTATTGCGTGAACAACCACAACAACAAAAAAGATATATAACTTCATACCAATCTAGGACACCTATAGAACCATCTTGGTGGATTTTGTTAGTAGTGGACATCTACATCATGAAAATATATTTTCGACACCTAAAAGGTAACAATTAACTATGACCTTTTTTGGCATTAACATATCTGCCCTACGCAATTGGCATTTACATAATGAATATGCGCTACCTATGTTAGGAATTAGAAAAAAATGCCCAAGATATCAATCATATAAGTAGGTAAGCTATAAATTATCTACTTATATTATGGAATTACAAATAATAATGCTTAATAAGGATACTGCTAGCCACAACCACTGAAATTTCTGATCTTCTAAACTCCAGGTCATGCGGAAATTGACCATAATGAAATCAGTAAATAATTTTATTTTTATAATTATCTCTATGTTATTTTTATGAAAATGAAATGATTTTATTAGTTTTTTAAAATTTCCAACTATAAGAAACAAGGCTCTTTTGTATTTATTAAGTTCCCATCAATACCAGTATGTCTAATAATATAGCTATTTGTTTTAAACCGACTACCTATGATACATTCCTATATAGAATAGTTCTCCTTCATATAGGTGTCATATTAAAAGATTACATTTATATTATTCAAATTTATTAGCTTTTAAATTTTTCAATTTAAGATTTTTTGTTGAACTTTAAAGTGTATGATTACATAAATGTCTACTTATGACTGTAATTTTTCTCTTATGATTTGGAATAATGGAAAATTGATCAAAATGTACAATGCAATACATGTAAGTATAAAGATAAGCTAATCATTTTAGAAGTTGGAAATTTTTAACGAACTAAGCTTATTTAAAGGGGTGGGAGGAACTTAAAATAGTCTAGTTATTGTAACAACCCATTGGCTATAGCCTCAAACAAGTAGTCACCACGACGGAGATCCGTTTCGCATCTCCCCGATATCAACCATAATTTATAAAGCAAAGAACCACATATGTATAAGAATACACCAGTAAAATCCTTAGATAACCACAACTAGCATGTCATTCAATCACAAGCCAATAGAAACAAACTAGAATTACATCATTTCAATGTCATCTCATTGTCATCGTCACTATCATCAATGCATGAAGGGTTTGACATTAATAAACCACAACCCTAAATGCATTTACATACATCCCACCACTTAACATATAGTATAAATGTATATATCATTTCTCACAGTTAAATTTTTTATATCATTATCTACACTAAATAATACCATGATCTAATTGCTTTTTTAACTTATTAAGTGAAGTGTGGTTCTATCCTAGCACTATCATGAATGCCAACCCCCAGTTGGCACCTCTAACTGACCTTCCAACTAAAAACATAAAGGATGTGTTTGTTAATAAGTAAAAGTTGTCAAGTTAAAACTTTTTAGTCTAAAATTTTTCACTCTCCACAACTACCCTATTTTTTAATCATTTCTTCACATTTTTCTATACAACTACCCTACTTTTCAATCATTTCTACACAACTACCAACACAACTAACCTATCTTTTTCAACTTTATCCTATTTATTCCTCATCATTACCCTTATCATATCATATCATTTGACAGCTTTTACTCTCTACAACTTTTCATCAAAAGTTTTATCTATTCCCAAATACACCCAAAATAAATTACGAGAGTCCAAATAAAAGTCGGTAAGTAGGCGAGGTTAAAAACCATGAAAAACTGCATCAAATTCATCATGCATGTTATGCCACTACATGCAATGCAAAATGGGGATTTCACTTGCCGAAACATCTATGTCATGCCATCCATAAATATATGTGTGTGTGACCAAACTATCTTTTATTGACATACAGGACCATGAACAACTCTATTCCCACATCAATAAAGGGTAATGAATAACCCAATCTTCATATCGATAAAGGGCCCTGAACAATCTTATCTCGATATCGTAAAGGATCATTAACAACTTTATGCAAATAATCGCGTGCATCCATGCATTCATTTCAAATAATACACGTTACACACATCAAGTTATTATAGGTTCCGCTCTGCACAGTACTCATATCCACACGTCCTAAGCATGTGCAAAAAATTATCATGATTCTACGTACCAATTTATATGCAGTTTTCACAAATTTCTCCTCACTTTGTCATTTCATTAAACACCACATAAGCATCATAGAAAAATCATACCCAACTCATGCAAAATCCATAAATTTTCATCTAATACATGTTAAGCTCATCAGAAATTACTTTCGATTACTTATAATTCATCATTTATATGCTTATTTACCAAAAATACATATTGCAATAACCCTACAATCTTTACACAATCCTGAAAACTCAAATTCATTCAAATCATTCAACTAAAACTTGATGCCTATATTAAACATTAAACTATATCATTTTGCATCTCAAATGTGTACTTTATTTACTCGATCTTGAATCTACTCGATCTTTTCTCCTTAATTTATATGAGTTATCAAACTAGTTGTATAAAATTTTAGAAGGGGTTTTACAAAGGAGAAAGATAAGGGAAGAAAAAGAGGCGAAAGAAGAAGAGACAAGAAAAAATGAAATAATGGATGCATCCCTTCTATTTAAATCTCATGCAAGAAATATGACCCATATTTTTACAACATAACCCCATGTTGTTCTTTGCCTTTGCTACCCACTTTAGGGGAAGAACACTACCTCCCACTCTTTCATCTAGAACCCCAATGTTTTGCTTGTTACTTTCTCAATATGACTCCAATAAAGATTATTCTTTTTTTATTCCTAACATCAAATAAGAATTAATTTTTGTATACATCATCTACTGACAATTTCAGTTATTCACCTACTTATGTAGCTATATCACACTAAGACACTTTCAACACTAAGTCAATCATACTCACATCACCCTTATCCTCTCAACACCATATCCAAGTCATTCATTTAAACAAATCATTGTTCAAATACAATTTAGCCTTTCAACTCAACTATACATATAAGATGACCCTAATGTCCAAACTCTCACCAATCATATCAAATGCTTCTCAAATCATTACTTGCGTATCTCATACACATCTTACATCTCATTCATGCTAGAAATCCTTAAGTTTTATGTTATCACTAAAATTTAATACATTAATACTTAGGTCAAAAGCCAATCCCTCAACCAAAAGAGCTTTCCAATACCAAGACATCATTAAATTTGTCAGAAGAACCCCCTTGAAAGATTAATAGTGTTGACCATCTTGATTTAAAGGAAACTCATGGATATAACTTCACACTACCAAAGCCGAGCCTTTTTGTTTATGACAAGCTCGAACTGAAATCATGATAACACAATCATGTCAACAAAGTTTTGCACTAAAGAAAGCTAATTGATAATCAAAAAAAAGAAAGCTAATTGATGTCACAACCCTCGATTTAGACAAAATCAACCAGAACTAAATGCAACAACAATGGTTGCGGAAGAAGAAGTTAACTTAACCACCATAAGCCATCTACATCAGACCTCATTATGCGCTCAACCTATTGGGTATGAAAATGAGACCATGTGAAGGATCCAAAGGGGATGATTGCGAATCATCCCCTGATACAAAGCACAAGAAGTACACAAGTCATGCCCCTGCATAAAAGCATGATAATTCCCTATAGAAAAGAGCTTTGACCTATCGGTTCTTATCACACAAACAGTGACCAACTTTGAATATGGATATTGATAGCCAACGATGCATGATATCAAATCCCCAATTGTGGGATTTCTATGGAAATTTTAATGGTAGCATTTGGGCCTCCGTTAATTAATAGACGGGATCTTGTTGTCTCTCTTTATATAGGTAGAGCTTGTTGTCTCCAAGGTGAATGAGTTTGATGTCACGTTGTATAAAAAATTAGACTTACCATTTGTCACCATCTATGGGACATGATTTTTTATACTTTCCTATATTTACTCATATTTTTATTTCCGTCAGTACTTCCTTTATTCTTATTAGTCCCACTTTGCTTGCTTCTCATATTCCATTCTTGCTCAAGTGTGAGTCATGTTGATAAGTCGTTCTTGAGCATCCTGTTCAAAATAATTTAGCTAGTTAAAATTTCCAATTGGGGTTTTAGACAAGCCACAAGGCTGATGCTCAATTTTGATGCACCCTCCAATACTCACTCTAAAGGGAGGCGTGAAGAGAAAATAAGCTATCTAACATGACTGAGGGACACAAGAGCCATGAGAAGTAGTTGAAACATTCAGATAAGTATCATCAAACTTTTATAGGTTCTTATTTGTTTCATTCAAAAAATATATATCGTATACCTAAACAGAAAGGATAATCCATCATTAAATACTCAGGCTTACTTCTTAAAAAATATGCCTACCTTCTATGACTGAAAGTGGGAGAACTAACTCTGTAAGATTTTTTTAAAATTAGGTTCTAAAACACAATTTTAAAGGAATGGCCAGGATGGTCTAGTATTCACTCCTAACAAAGCAGCTAAAGGTTGCCAACCTTTAAAAACCCAATGGTATCATAGTTGGTTGTGGACTCCACAAAGCTGAGAATTCTAATCATCCATGAAACCAACAGTCGCTCTAGTCAGGCCAGTGAAATCGAAAGTAAAAACTAATCATCATAGGAGCCATCAAATTAAGCACATTATATGCCCTTTTTAAACTAAATATCTAAAAGGAAAAATTATCATAATAATGTTAACACTCCCATGCCAACCAACCTCTCCATCAGGGCCAAAAGAAGCCTAATCACTTCCTCCTACAAGGCATTAAAATAATTTGATGATAAAGGATCAATTCCAACCACATGAAAATAGTCAAGGGTCAACATTCAAATCCATCGAATGACAATCATCAAAACTAGAAAGAAGATACTGATTTCATTATAAAAGAGTTGAATAACACCACATGATTATAAAGGACATGATGGTTCGACTTCCCCATATTATGACCAAAGAAGAAGAGAAGAAAGTGAGGTGGAAGACCTCAACAAGAAAAGAAGGAGAAAAATATATAAGAGAAATCACCTGACCAAAAAGAAGAACCCCTAGGCTACATGTGGTGGCACACCGAAATTGGGTAATCAAAATATGATAAGTTCCTCCATGAACAAGAATGCTTAAAAAGACTTGTAAACTACAATGGGCTCCCCTTAGTTCAACCTATAAACTTGGGCTCTAATTGTAGATTTGGAGAGATGATTACTCTTCAAATCAAACCCTAGAGTAAACCTAGTGCTTCTAGCCATAACTTCACAGGCTCCAATGGTTGTACAAACTCTGCTTCAGAGAAATAATTGCTCTTCCAATGCTCAATGACAAAGAAGCCACATCACCCCACCAGGAAGAACGTCATTGCATCTTAAAGTTATAAAAAACATGTAGCAGAAGTTTGTAAGCTAAAGGACCACGGAGGGTAATAAGATAACCGAGCCTGATATTTAATAAGTGAAATGCCTCCCTTATAGCATTAAATGAGGGTAGGACTTATTGTCATATCAGCTCACCTAGTAAAGTCACGTGCCATTAAAGAAGCTTGAAAGAAAGAGCTTTAACTAAAAATGTTCCCCTAATATATGAATTGGCTCTTTTCTGAGTAAGAAGCATCTTCTAAGAAATGAAGAAAAAATCTTAAATGCTCATTGAATCTCACGTGCACCCAAAGGTTACAATGAGATTCGTGATAAATGTGCACAAACTCTTCCATCAAATGAAAAAAGTGAAGAAGTGGAGATTGATGTAATTAACAACACAACATCATGTCTCAATTCCTCTAAGACTAAATGAGTTTTTTAGTGAAAATGAAGATAAAAAAATTAAAAAAAAAGATAAATGGAGCCAAAATGTTCAAGGTCAACATGAATTCATTTTTGATGAAATCAGCCATCATAATGCATGAATGAGAAGTGCGTTAAAGCAAAAATATGAAGAAAGTCATTATAAGGTGATTCCACACTCATGGATGCAAAAACAGTCATTTTGAAAGACCACGTCTTTGCAAGGGACAAATGATAAGGGTTAGGTCAAAAGTCAACCTTTTAATTAGAAGACTTTCTTACCATTGAGACATCATCAGTTGGGTCAAAAAACCCTCTTGAAATATTAATACTACTAACCATCTCACATCTCGAAGAACACTCTTGGATATAATTTCACACTACTAAACCGAAGCCTTTTTGTTTAAGATATGGTTAAACTAACACTATGATATCATGATGATGTCAACAAAGCTTTCTATTCAAGAAGGCTAATTAAAGTTATAGCCCTCAAGCTAGATAAAATTGACTAGAATTAAATATAACAATGATAGTTGCAAAAAACCTAGTTACTCAACCATCATAAGCCACCAATGTCAAACCTTGCTATGCACTCAACCAATCAGGAATGAACATGACACCATATGAAAAATCTATTGGAGATTATTGCTAATCTTCTCCTCATTCTAAGAATGTGAAGTTGTTAGGTTGAGCCATATATAAAATAAAGAATTCACCATAAAAAAAGGTTTTGACCAAGAATATTGACTAAAGGAATTTTCCACAAAAAAATGGTGTTCCAGATAGAGAGAAAAATCCTCCAAACTTATAATCTCAACATATTATATTTCTAATATCAAATAGTGAAACTTTAGCTTCATCAGCCATGTAGTTTTGTAGTAATCTTATATTCATGGATCACTCTTTCCCATGCAAATCATTGTGTCTCTTTTACTTTATTTTCTATCATTGATTATTTAAGTCCTTAATCCAATTTAGCCAAACCTTAAACCAAATTTAGGCTTATCATTTGGCCCCATCTATGGAATAAGACTTTTTATCTTTCCAACACTCACTAGGATTTTCTTTTCCATATATACACCCTTTCTTTCTATCAATCCCACTTTGCATGCTTCTTCCATTCCATTCTGGTATACTCAAGCGCAGTCCACCTCGATAAGCCAGTTGTAGGCATCCTATTCACATCATTCCCCTAGGGCTTTACACAAGCCACAAGGTACACGTGCGATTTTGACATGCCCTCGATACTCATTCTAAAGGGAGGTGTAAAGGGAAAATTAAGTATCCAACATGATTAAGTGTGAAACCCCAACCTAAGTAGGATTTAATATATGCATTGAACATATACATGTGATTTATATGTGAATTAAATGAATTATGGATGATTCATGATTTTTATTATTTAATGGTATTTTACAATTAGAGTTTGCATTTAAGAATGGTGATTAAGGTTAATCGCGAAAGCCCAATATGAGTCAAGGTGACAAAAAGGGTTTAATGAGGATTAGGATATGCTAATGTGGCATGAATATTTATTTTAATTTCCATGATTTAATTAATGGAGATTAAAACGGAAATTATGGAATTATGTTGGAAAATCATAGAAAATTCATAACTCAACGCCTGTAAGGCGGATTCAAGTGAAATTTGAAAGGGAGGTTAGTGATGATGGGCTTGATTTTATGGGATTATTGGGTTATGAAAATCCTTGATGAAATTAGTGTGGCAATTATTTGACCATAGTTCAACTTCAACCGTTAACTTCAAACGGCTATAACTTGAGCTAGGAAAATCGGATTGAGATGAAATTTGAAATTGTTGAATGAAATTATAAGATTAATATTTTGTAAGGTTTAGATTAAGCTAATTATTTTGGAAAAATACCTGAATTGGAAAAGGTGTATACAGTTGACTTTTATACCTCAATAATACCATGCATTAAAGGCATGGAGTACATGGATTAAATGCAAATTTTAATGGCTAAATAGGTGTCCAATGCAGCTTAAAACCTGGGTATTTTGTGCATTATTGTAAAATATAAAAATTTATGCATTATCCATGCATTAACGTGCACATTTAAGGGGCTAAGGGAGAGCTCAAAGGAGCATAGGAGAGGTGGCAATGCATGGACATCCCTACTAGCTGCTACTGGATTTTTTTTATTTTTTTATTTTATAATTTATGAACATAAATAGCTGACATGTAGGGATATAAATGTGCAATTATTCATGTGAAAAATCACTGCAAAAATCGTTAATGGAAGCTGCACATTGAATGATGAAAAGGTGGACAGCATGGGTCATACACATGGACGTGCAAGGGTGTTGCTGCTGCAATATTTTTTGATTTTTTATGCCAAATTAATGGTTAAACTAATTGCTAATTAAGTGCATGAATTACCCTTAAATTAAGGTTGTTAAAAAAATGGAAAAAAATCTGGAAATGGGGCAGATATGTGGACATGAGCAAGTGGACAGCTGGATTGATCTTATCTTGAGCAGATTTTTGGTTTTAAAAAAATATGGTAAAAATATTTTACATGGCTACAATTTACACAGCACATTAAGGGGTAAAAATTCATTGAATTACCTATGGAAATCCATCTCCAAGTGGGGTCCACAAGCTGGAAAAATCCAGCTCTATATAAGGTGTGGACGGCCAAGTGAGAGAGAGGGTTGGAAAGAAAATTTTCTAAGTGCAAAACCCACTCTCCATACCACAGAAGCTCACGTCCAAGGTTAGGCCAGCAAGGAGAAGAAAAAGGAAGGAAAAAGAAAGGAAAACAGGAGGAGAAATCAAGCACAACTGATTAGGGTTTAAATTTCACCAATCAAGTAAGTGTATGTGATGAGTTGAATCTTTTGATTTTAAGTTTTAAACTCCAAGTTTTTGGATATGAATTTGATGCATAAAGTTTCCTTAAATGGTGATTCAATATGCCCTTTGATCAAATATTGAATGAGTATTAAGTTATATATATGAATTTCAATGATTTATGTGGTTGAAATGGAGTTTAGCATGGACTATGAGTTGAAAACCTAACTTGATCAATCCTAAATGCAAGTGATAAGTCGCTGTTTTAGATTAGTATCATTTTTAGGCTATGAATCATATTTTAATGAAATATATATATGTTGATTTAAGCTTCAGATATGAATTTTAGAAAGAATGGAATTCAAAGTGATGTATATGACCCGATTTTTCCATTTTTATGTTAAAAATGGTATGGAAATGAGATTAAATGATTTATGGAAATTATGTAGGGTAAAATACCCTAGGATTAGATTAATTTGGATTCCCAAAAGGATTTGGGAAGATAAGCCCCCAAATCTAATTTTTATGAATTTTATGAAAAGATGTCCAAATGGGGTGAAAACGGTACCCGAAATGGGTGAGTAAGTTGCTGTATGGAAACCATTTAATTATAGGATTAAAATATGTGTTAATATCCTAAATTTGGATTAAGAAAATCATGGTTTAATGCTGGACAATTTGGATTAAAAATCTTTTTAAACCATGTTGTTAAAGAGAGCATTGAAACGACGAAAAACGGGTTCCAAAATTGCTATTTTGGAAACCTATGATTAATGGATTAAAATTCCATAAAAATATCCTAAATAAAGTTTTAATCAAGGATGATTATCATTCTGAATTAGAGACTAAGTTGCGACTTGGAAAATTTTATGAAATGCATCATAGATGTGTTGTGAAAAGGGTATATATGGATGGATGAACATGCATGAGTGGTAAATAACTTATGTAAATTGATTTTGTGCAAAAAATGTATGAAAATATGATAAATTTCATGAATATACTTCTGTTTAGATGCGTGATGTTAATCTCAAATTTTGGGATTAATTAATGAGGCTTAAGGCAACAACGTGTGCTTAAAATGAGCACCGATGTATAAATTTTTGGAAAATAAGGGAAAAATGGTATATGGAAGGTAATGAGCCATTAAATTATGATTATTGAATTATTATTAAATGATTATTAAGTGATTGAATGATTACCCTACTTACGGGATTAAATGTGATGTGTAATAGCCCATGTAATGCACAAGTATGTGCTATATGGGCATAACGACTTGAGAAGTTGAAGAAATTATGTATGTTATAAAAATGGGTTGGAAAAATGAGTTGAATGCAAGTAAAAGAAAGTATATGAATGCTATGTCATTCTTATATGTATAGGCAAAGGCAAAGGGATAAGCGAAACGGAAAGGTAAGCAAGCAGCTTTCTAAATGAGTTTTGTTTTAAATGCTTTCTAAGGCATTTAAGAATGGTCATTCCTTTATTTCAATGTGTATTGAAATGTTATTTCAATTATGACAAGTGATTTGCTTAATATTTCGCAAATATTTATGAAAAGTGATGAAGCATGGATTTAAATGATGTTTCATTGAAACGATGTTTCAAAGGATGGTGCAAAGAATTCTCTACATGAGAATGACAAGATGTCATGTGTAAGAGGTATATAATGTCGGGGTGACCAAAGGTCATGCATGGAATGGAATTCAAGTACGCTAGTCGAGGTAATAAGTGGACAAGAAGTCCCCCTTGACGTTGCCAAGTTAGAAGGTCCGGCGCCAAGGATGGAAAGGATCATGTCATGAAAGAGGGTTTCCCGAGCTAGCGTACCATCACATAAAGGATAATGTCATGAATGAAAATGATGCATTCGCACATCCAATGTTTATGAAATGCCCAAAAACTGGAATTTACGAATGGTTTACGTGAATGGTTTTCATGAATGGTTTTCATGAATGGTTTATGAAAGGTTTATGAAAAAGTTTCTGCTCCGCAGGTAGTTGATCACTTACTAAGTGTCTCTACTGAATGGAGGGAAATGTTTTTAAAGAATGTTTCTTTCAAAATGATTTGCCTGAAAAATATACAACTTGCTTATTGAGTTGAATTTCAACTCACGTTTTGTTTTCCAAACGCAAAGACAGGTGAAAGGATGGAGGCAAGGAGCACAGGTGGAGATTCAAAGATGAACGAATTTTCATGAGTACCTGAATATGAACCTAAGGGTTGAATGATTACATGAATGTTAACAATTAAATTGTTATTCAATGTTGTAGAAGGATTATGTTATGTTTTATGCCTATGGATTGCCGAAAAATTTTTATGGGTAAGTGCTAAGGCATGAAATATCATGATATGATTAAGTATGAAGATTATGATATGAGATGTGAAATTCTCAAATGAGATAATCGCCTAAAATGGCATTTGCTGGAAATTGAATGTATGACATGATATAAAATCCAAAGGAGTTAAGATTAAGTGGATAAATATCCAACAAGAACCCGCCCATGATCAGGGCAAAAATCCTGATTCACATTTACCAATCGATAGATTCTGAGGTAAGGATGTGACGCTCAAGCTGGGGCGCAACATTAAGGATACAAGAGCCATAAAAAGTAGATAAAACATTCAACTAAGTACTACCAAAACTTATAGTGTGGCGCCCCAGCCCAAGCGTCACAACCTTACTCCATGATCTATCAATTGGTAAACATGATCAGGATTGTTGCCCTGTCACACTGTGGGCTTATTGGATATTTATCCACTTAATCCTAACTCCTTAGGAGTTTACATCATTCTATTTATATCAATTTCTATCAAATGCCTTTTTAGGTCATTTAACCAATTTTGGATGCGCATATGATATTATAAAACTCATACTTAGTCACATCATGCTAATTCATACCTTATCATTTGACCATAAAATTTTTTTGCCTTCTATAGCCACAAAACCATAACATAATTCTTATACAACATTAAACAACTATTTAATGTCATCATTCATACAACCATTCAACCCATATGTTCATACACAAGTAACTCATAGAAATCCATTCATCCTTGAATCTCCACCTGTGCTCCTTGCCTCCTTCTTTTCACCTGTCTTTGGGTTTGGAAAACAAAACGTGAGTCAAAGCTTAATAAGCAGGTTATAGGATTTTTAGGCAATTCACTTTAAAAGAAACATTGTTTAAAAGCATTTCTCTCCATTTGGTAGAAGACACTTAGCAAGTGATCAACTACCTACGGAACAGAAACCTTTTCATAAACCATTCATAAATCATTCCTAAACCAGTCATGTAAACCAGTTTAATCCCAATTTTTGGGCATTTCATAAACATTGGATGTGCAAATGCATCATTTCCATTCATGACATAATCCTTCATGTGAGGGTACGCTAGCTCGGGGAACATACTTTCATAACATGATCCTTTCCATCCTTAGCGCCGGACTTTCCAACTTGGCAACATCAAGAGTGGACTTCCTGTCCTGCTTTCTGCCTTGACTAGCCTACTTGATTTCCATTCCATGCATGACTTTCATTACCCTGGCATTATATACCTCTTACACATGGCAACTTGTCATTCTCATGTAGAGAATTCTTTGCACCATCCCCTTTTAAACATCGTTTAAATCCATGTTTCATCATTTATCATATATAATTGTGAAACAGTAAGCAATTCATTTATCATCATTGGAATAACATTTCAACACATATTGAAGTAAAGGAATGGTCATCCTTAAATAACTTGGAAATAATTCATCAATCAATTGCAAAATGGTTCAACACATTTAGAACATCATTTGCAGTCATTTTATCATATTTTGATAAAACAAAAAACATTTATAAAATTGCTTGCTTACCTGTTTCGCATTAGCTTTCCGTATTGCTTATCTCTTTGCCTTTGCCTATACATATAAGAATGGCATTGCATTCATAACATTTTTATTTTCTTGCTTAGTTTTCCGACCCATAATCCATTAACATACATAATCCGCTTGAATTCCAAGTCGGGTATACATACATCTCACTCACTTGTGCATCATACCATCTATTCCATAACATGTTCTAAACCCATAAATAGGGTATTCATTCATATACATAACACCCATCCATAAATCATCATACGAAGGTTCATTACCTTCCATTTATCATTTTTCATTCATTTTTTATTTTTCCTACGTCAATGCTCATTCTAAGCATATAAGTGACGTTTTAAACCTCATAACTTAATATCAAAATTTGTGATAATTCAATAATAATCCATACAGAAACTTAAACATGCATTTCATCACATATTTCATTTTAGCAGTTCATATAAACCATTTACCACTTATCCATACTTAGCCTTCCACATACACCCATCTTATAACACATAACTTAGGTGTTTCTTAAAATTTCTCAAGTCAGAAACTTGTGTCCTTATTCAGCATGATTAAACCCCTTAATTAACATTTAATTTAAGGTCTAATTTCATATTTTCAATCCATTCATCATAGGGTTCCAAAACAGCCATGTTAGGACCCGTTTTTCATCCTTTCAACGCCTCTTTCAAGACTTAAATCATAACAGATTTTTAAGTCATAATTTCCAGCAGCTGAACATGTTTTTATTAATCCAAATTTAGGTTATTATCACATATTTAAAATTCATAATTTAGTTGCTTCCAAAACAGCGTCATCCTAAGCATGTAGGGTATCCATTTTGACCCATTTTGACGTGTCCAAACATAAGTCCTTAAAAATCAATTTTATGGAAAATCTTCTCAAGACCTTTTGGACACTCAAAGTACCTTAATCCTAGGGTAATTCACCCTCCATAACATCCATAAATCATTTGTTTACAAACAGCAACAAAAATCACATGTAAAGTACCTGTTTTGGCCCCCATTTGAACGTTCCATACACATACCCTAAAAATCAGATTTAGGAAAAACTCATCCAGCGCACTTAGGCCATCCAAAGGGTCCTTTATTTAGGGTAATTTACCCTACAATTCGTCTGTAAACCATTTACGTACTTCTTTGTATCATTTTTAACTCAAAAACGGAAAAATCGGCATTCCTTGAAACCCCAAGTTCCATTTTTGCTAAAATCATTAACAAATGCTCAAATCAACATATGTAATCCAAAATAACATGAATTACATCCAAATCATCATGCTTTAATAATACAGCAACTTGGTTTAGGATTTTGAGAAATTCTAAGTTAGATTTCTTCTCAAAATTCAACCCTAACTTCCCTTTTCACTCTCTTGAACTCTTGATCTCATTTAAATCTTTCAAAAATCATTCAATACCCTTATCAAGGCATCTTAACTCATCTTTTAAGATTTATTTATGAACCATATTCATGGCTCATGATTTGAGAGAAGAAACTTAGGTTTCAAGAATCCAAAACTTAATCCATACTTACTTAATTCTAGGAAACTTTAAATCCAAGTTTTCCTAAATTGGTTTCTCCTCTTTTCTTCCTTCTTTTCCTCTCTTTTTCTTCTTCTTTTTCTTCCTTTTCCTCCCCCTTGGTCGTGCTCAAGGCTTCTGCCCCTTTGGAGATTTTTCTCCTTTGAATTCTCACCCCCAAATGGTCGTCCCATGTGATGCTCCCGCCCTTTATATATTGCTGATTTTTTTCCATCTTGTGCGGCCCATTTTGACACATCATTTGGAGGGTAATTCATGGTTATCTTATCCCTTGATGTGGTGGCACAATATTACCCCAATAAAATGGGTAATTATCTTAAACCAAGCTAGGAACTTTTTTTGATTAAGTACTTTTCCATGGTAATTAGCTTAATCCAATCCACTCATACCATAGATTTCATAATTTTATTCAATCGTTTCAAATTTCATCTCAAACCAATGTTTCTACGTCAAGTTATGAGCCTTTGAAAATAACCTTAGAGTGTGAGATTAAAAATAAATAATTATCACCTTAATCTTATCACATTTTCCTTAATCCAATCCTCACATAAGGTTGAGCCCAAAATCATGAGCTTACCTTTTAAATTTCATCTCATTTCGCCTTATAGGCGTCAAGTTATGAATTTTTTACGATTTCCAACATAATTCCATAATTCCCATTTTAATCTTCATTAATTAAATCATGGAAATTAAAATAAATATTCATGTCACATTAGCATATTCTAATCCTCATTAAGTCCCTTTAGTCATCTTGACTCACTTTGGGCTATGGCGATTAGTCTTAATCGCCATCCTTAATTGCAAACCCTAATTGTAAAATACCATTAAATCAAAAAAGTCATAAATCATCCATAATTTATTTAAATAACACATATGTCATATTTATAGACCTACTTGGGTCTGAGTATCACATATAGTCCCTCATTTATTTCTTTCAAAAAATATCTATAATATACTAAACAAAAAAGAATAATACATCATTAAAAACTTGGTCTTGCTTCTTGGAAAAATATTTTTCCTACATGGCTAAAACTAAGGGAACTGACAAAGTGAGTCCCAACTACACGGCCAAGCTTAGGGTCGAGTGATCATGCTTGGTAAAGAGACAAAATGTTGTCGTCCTCTAAAAGCTCAATGGCATCAAAATAGGCCACGGACTCCACAAGGTTGAGAATCCTAACCTCTAGTCAAACTAACAACCACTCTTGGCAAACCACTAAATCAAAAATAAAATGTAATCATCACAAGTGCCATAAAATTAAGTACATCATATGCCTTTTAAGCAAAATATCAAAAGGGAAATTTGGCATAATAACAATGTTATTGCTCCCAAGCCTACTAACCTCTCGATTAAGGCCAAGTGAAGCCTAACCATTTCCTCTCGTAGAGCATTAAAATAATTTGATAATGAAGGATTGATTCTGATCACATAAAAGCAATCGAGGGTTAACATTCGAATACATAAAATGACAGTATTTAAAACTAAGAAGAACATATTAGTTTCATTATGAAAGAGCTAAATACAATCTCATGATTATGAAGGACATGATTGTTTGACTTCCCATATTACAACCAAAGATGAAAAGAATAAAGTAAGGTGGAATACCCTGACAAGTAACGAAGGGGAAGAAAAAGGAAAACAAAAGAGAAAGAACTTAAACAAAAAAGAAAAATCTCTGGTCTACAGATGGAGGCGCATGTATGAGCAACATTGTAAAGGCAAGCAACAAAATTGGCTCGTTAGTTATAATAAGTTACTATAAAGACAAGAATGCTTAAGAAGATTTAGCATACTATAATGAGATCCCCTTAATTTGCACCACAGATTCAGGCTCTACTATAGGTTTGGAGTGACAATTGCTCTTCAAAATAATCCTTGCAGCGATCAAGTGCTGTTAGCCACAAACTCATTTAATGGTTATACTTTCCCTACTTTGGAGAAATAATTGCTTCTTGCATGCTCAATGACAAAGAAGCCACATCACCCCACCAGGATGAACGTCATTACATCTCAGAGTTATAAAAGGCATAATAGCAAGAGTTTGTGAGGTGAAGGACCATGGGGAGAAACTTTAGTTGTGCTTTGTGCATTGGCTAAGAACCCGCGAAAGGAGCTTTTATAGGTGAAAACATCCCTCATAACATTAAATGAGGGTAGGACTTAAAGAGCTCACTAGGCAAAAGATGCCTAATAAAGGGGAAGTATTAAATAAAAATGTTCCCTTGATACATGAGTTGGCTCTTTTCTCAAAGTATGAAGCATCTTCCAAGAAATGAAGAAAAAATCATAAAAGTTCATTGAGTCTCTTGTGCACTTAGAGTCCATGACGATCAATAACAAAAGGACACATATTAAATGTGCATCGACTCACTTGTTAAATGAAGAAAGCAAAGACGTTGTGATTCATATAATTAACAATACAATAGCAAGCCTCAATTCCTCTAAAGACTAAATTAGTTCTTAGAAGAAATGAAGATGATGGGAGACAAATGGAGCCAAAATGTTTAGGGCCAACCCAAACTAATTTCTAATGAAATCAACCCTAATAATGCATGAATGAGAAGTGCGTTAAAGCATAAACGAGAAAGAGATCATTAAAAGATAATTTTATACTCATGAATGTAGAGACAGTTATTCTGGATGGCCATGTCTTTAAGTAGACAAATGATAAGGGTTAAGTCAAAAGTCAATCCCTTGCCAAAAGAGTTTGCTAACACTGAGACAACATAAGCTAAATTGAAAAAACCCTTTTAAAAGATGATTACAATTGATTATGTCAAATCTAAAAGAACACCTTTGAGTATAACTTCGCACTACCAAATCCGAGCCTTTTGTTTATGGCAAGTTTTAACTAACATCATGATATCATGATGATGTCAACAAAGCTTTCAATTGAAGAAAGGTAATTAATTTTGCAACCCTCGAGCAAGATTAAACCTACCAGAATTAAATATGATATTGATGATTATGGAAGATGGAGTTGGCTCAACCATCATAAGCCACTAACGTCAAACCTCACTATGCACTCGGCCAATCAGGGATGTGCATGACACCATATGATGGATCTGACAAGGATGATTGCAAATCATCCCATAATATCATGCATATGAAGTCCCCATGTCAAGCCCTATATAAGAGCAAAATAATTCCTTATGTGCCCGCTTCCCATTCTCCTCATTTGGAGTTTCTCACAACTGTAGACTCCAACCATGCTAGTGTGAGCCTCTATTTATTTTAAAGATTCGTTGTCTCTTCACCTTCCTTTGCCTTGATCAAGGGATCCCTTCTAAGTCCCCTTTCTAGTTTCTCTTCTTCCTTTCATCTTTTGTAATGTTGAAAGTTCAACTTTTGTATTTTGAATCTATAAAGTTGTATTCTTTGATAATGAATGAATAGCAACTATTTCTTTCATCTAACTTCTTTATGGCTAAGTTCTCTTTTGTTAAGCTTAGAAGGCTTTCTTGCACATTGAGTTGCTATATCTTGCGAGAACTTGGCCATTTACCCATGCTTGTTTCGAACATAAGTGATTAGTATGTCAATGAGTGATGCATGGTTACTCTAGATCTTGCTTATTACCATAGGGTCCCTTTCTATTAATGTCTTGTCTTTCTACCAATATGGCAAGCCTTGTTATCATCTAATGCTAAATTTTTTAGGTTATTAATGAGAGTTTATAGCTTAACTAAATATCCTCATCTCATAGGTTCAACCTAAACAATTTTAGCCTAGTCCATAAAACTAGAGACCATACTTTAAGGGACTATTTTATCAGCTAAACACATACTTAGTGACTTGTGCAGGTCAAAGACCTATACCACAACTTAGGGTGCAATTATCCAATCCCCAGTCTAGCAAAATGGCTGGATCTAATTAGTAAGGTCATATTATGCGGCTTCTTCATCATCATTCAATCCTATGCCAATATAAGTTTCACTTGATCTAATCAACAGATGTTGAGCAATTGAAGTTGCTTATAATGATGGAGAGATTGCTTGAGAAATTATTTCTCACAGATTGTGCCAAATGATAGATCTCAAATTGGTTGAAAGTTAGTCCAAGACAAACCGAGGTCTAAATCATAAAGTAATGGGGCTAATCAGGTTTTATCACTTAGAATTTACATGGGAAAGAGTTGATCCAATAACAAGATCAACCTAAAAATTAAAGAAGCAGTCAAAAGGCCCCAAAAGTCACACTTTTGGATTTTTGGTAGTTACAGTATATATTTTGCTTAATCCAAAATTAGTTAGTCCCATTTGGAGGGTCTACCTAGTGGAGGGAGAACTCCTCTAATGAAAGGCTATATATTGAAGGATGAACAGGATTGAAAATGTGTAATCTCATTCAATCTCCTTCTAGGTGGAAGCAAGCTTTCCCTTCTTCTATGATTGTTCATTGATATTTATTCAAGGTTCAACACTGATGTGGTTTGCTCTATGTTAAATGGGATATCCTATGAGCATTCCTTGGAAATCTTCTTTAATTAACATACTCACCTATAGTTAGTCAACTAGGAGACTGCCCTACTTCATGATCATCTTGAGATGGCTTTGTAATCCTTATTTGTGAAGATGTCACATCTTCATTAATGCGAGTTGGCATGCTTCAACTTGAAGGCAAGTATGCTCATGTCTCAAAATAGCATTAATATATGTTTCGCCAACATGTCATTTATTTCCCATCAATCTCAAGTGTGGGGTAAGCTAATCACCCTTTAGTCTCTGGTGTACAACCGCAAATGTGTTGTTAGAAACTCATGATAAAAAATCTCAATTTATACTGAATCATATTAAAACTAACAACTAATTATAATGTAGATAACAATGAGACGGGTTGAATCCACGGAGAGACAACAGAAGTTTGAATTATTTTAAAAAAAATTATTAAACTAAATGAAAAAATAAAATTACAACTGCAAATTAAAGTGAACAAAAATAACTATAAATAAAATCCAAACAAAAATAAAAATTTAAAATTAATAAAGCAAAAGAGAATAAATCTAGATGGTTGCAAGATGAAGATCTCTTCTGCTCTAAGGTTTCTCCGGACCAGTTGTAGAAATTGAAAGCTAGAAAGAAAATTGGATGTCTCTAGAGCCTTGCCCAGCCCACTTTTTATAAGGTGGACAACCATAGGAGACAATGGGGCATATTGCTTACACAATTTGGATTGCATATCATCTCCGTGGGATTTTGGATTTACGCACAAACTGCTTAGCTTAAACAGCCACAATAGGTTTTGCACATTCTCTAATGGTCTAGATTACTTTGCATTGTCCCTATGAACTTGCTAGCACTGTTTACTATGCACTTAATGAATTGCGCAATTAGAAAGCAACTTGTCTTCAAAATTTCTTGTCAATGTAGTGCAGGCGGATAGCTACGTAGACGGAGTTTTGTTGTAAGAAAAAATTCTAGACCACTGATGTTGAAACAGATGAATGGCACATGATAGCTTCAAGAAAATTTGGACCATGTATATTAATTGACTTAGATATGATGGTGATGGTGGATTGCCCCTTTGCAATTGGAGAAATAGATTGGTAGGCCTTAAATCTCCAGTTTTAATGCTTGATAGAGTGACCACAATCTTTTATCTTGTGTTATTTGAATTTTTCATTGGTTGACATGTAGCACCACTTGTATATCCACTGGATTTGATTCGTAAATTACCGACCCATATGACCAAATCTGAAAATAAAAACTAGTTACCATCCTTGGAGATTTTCCAACTGATATGTCACCCGGGATGAAGAGGATGGCAGGTGCAGACGTCTTGCTTGTTGGAGCTTCTTCCTTTCAGTCCAATTTGATTCCTCACGGTGGTGGGTGCTTCTTCCTTGTGGCAACAATGGATGGCCCTCTTTTTGGAGAAGAAGATGATGCATATATTCAGTACTTTGGTAGTCCACGGAAGGACCTAAACATTCAGACCTTTTTCCAATTTCGAACTTCTCAAATAAATTTACAATTTTACCTGAGCAATGCATGCTTCAATAAAAAAATATATCTATACATGATTTTCAAAGAGTGATCCATAAAAACCTATATATCAAATGCAAATGTCATGTTTGAACAAGTGAGAAATAATAAAAATATGCAGTTATTATACACCCAACTTAAACATTACTACTCCCTTATAAATCAATGGTAAAATTTCTTTCCAGCTCTCTTTTTTCCTTTTTTATTTTTTCTATTTTCTTTTTCTCTTTTTTGTTTTGTTTTTTGTTTTTCATTTTTTTGCAAAAAAAAAAAAAACTAACAAAACCTTCCCTTGATCCTCCCTCCCAAACTAAAAACAAATAACAAGGGAAAGAAAAACCTGCAGTGAAGATGCAGAAAATATTAGGTTATGTCCCAAGAAGTACTAAGTTTACAATCTTCAGCCATACTCAATATTACTATTCATTGCTTTAGATCAATTAATCCAACTTTATCAATGACCCTATCTTCAAAAATTCCTTCAATACATGGTTTGATTTATTGACCATTCACTTTGAAAATGTTACCATTCTATGGGCCACAAATCCTCATAGCAACGTGGGGAAAAACTTCGGCCACGATGAATGGCCAATCCTACTTTGATTGTAACTTTCCAAAAAAAGGTCGTAGCTTGGAATCGAATAACTAAACTTTTTGATTCAGGCTCAAAAACATTTTGTGAGATATGCTTATCATAAAAAGCCTCCATCTTTGCCAAGTAAATTTTGGAATTTTCATATGCCTCATTGCACAACTCCTCTAACTCATTTAATTGCAATTTTATATGTGCTTTCGCAATGTAAGCTCAAGATTGAATTTCTTTATTACCCAAAATGCTCTGTGTCCCAACTCAACTAGGAGATGGCATGCTTTTCCTTATACTAATCTAAAAGGAGACATGTCAATGGGAGTCTTATATATATTTTTATGCCCACAGTACATCATCTAACCTTTCAGTCCAATCTTTGCAATCAGGCCTAACAATCTTTTCTAAAATATTCTTGATCTCCTGATTAGAAACTTCTACTTGCTCACTAGTTTGAGGATGATAAGGTACTACTACTTTGTGCGTGATGTCATACTTCCTCAGTAGGGTGTTGAATCAATGATTGGTAAAGTGCGTACGTCCATCACTAATAATAGCTTGTGAGAACTCGAATCTAGAGAAGATGTTCTTCTATACAAATTTGATAACAACCTTGTGATCATTTGTTGGAGTCGCCATAGCTTTAATCCATTTCGAAACATAGTCCACTGCTACTAAAATATACTCGTGCCCATAAGAAGGTGGGAAAGACCTCATAAAGTCAACGCCCTGGACATCAAAAATTTTCACTATGAGGATGGGGTTGAGTGGCATCATGTCTCACTTCGAGGCCTTGTCATTTCTTCTAAAACCTTTGTATGTGACTCAGTAGGTAAGGGTAGGCTTCGTCGAACCCCTCTTTCTTCGGAAAAGATTGTGTTAGGCCTTTTCCTAGTCGATCAATGGATTAGTTACTATCCAACCTTATCAATATCTAAAGAAATTTAATTATTTTTAAAAAGATAAAGAAAGAAAATTAACAAATGTAAAAGTAAATAATATAAACATAAATATAAAAGAAAAAATAAATATAATTGTCTTATAGTATAATATCAACATGACAACATCTATTAAAATATAATCATAAATAATACAAAATACATCTAGTGAAATGAGTTAATACTTATCGGAATCATGGAGGTTCTATGCTTACACATGTTTTTTAGTTTCGAAATACATTTTTAATCTAAATCATGTATCATGTTTAACATAGTTTGTTTTATCATTATAATAAAAATAATTTCCATTAGAAACTTGTACTTTATAAAAAAAAAGGCATATTTTGAGAGCAAATGTACAACTGTTAAAATTTCTAATACATGCATTATTTTTAAGTACTTGGTCTCTTAACTAAATATAATAGACAAAGTATTTTTTTATAAATGATTAAGATATTTAAAAAGGAGAATTCCATTTTTATACCATTGATGATTAATAGAAAATCTACTTCATTCATTATATTTATAATCATTTATATTGTCCTTGAAATATTTCTTTTTCCTAGTGTCATTATACATGGGTCTCACCTAAAAATATATAAAATCAATTTAATAAAATAGTTTGATATTAAATATAAATTTTAAAGTAGTATTTTCAATATCTAAACTGTATAAAGTATCATTACTACATAAATAAGTATTTTATAAAAAATGTATAATTAAGCATTTGTCCACTTATCTTTTAAGAAATGCACCATGCAACCATTGCCCATTCACCATTTGCAACTATTTTCTATAACAAATCTGAATTTGAGGAGACTACTCCAAGTAAGTGAGTTAGTCGGTTGATGTTTTCCTATACACTAGTCTCCATTCTGAAAATATTTGGCTTTCAAAATTTCATAAAATATTGAATTTGTTGTAATTGCCAAACTCCATAACTACTTTGCCAAAAAAGCATGATTGAAAGTGAAGATATCTCTAAAACCCATACCCCACAACCTTTGGCTTGCAGATTTCTTTCCAAGAAACCTAACCCATTTTCCATGCCCCCCCCCTTTTCACCCCATCAAAATTTGCTTAGAAGGCTATCGATTTCAACACAAAAGCTTTTAGGCGATAGGAAGATGCTCATTGTTAAGTCAAAATTGCCTGTGCAACTACCTTAATCAAAGTTTCCTTCCCTCCCTAAGAAAGGAGTTTCCCTTTTCAACCTTGAATTTTCTCCAAATTTGTCCTTTCAAACCCTTAAACATGGCTTTCTTTGATTTGCCAAGCCAAGCAAGAAGCCTTAGATAATGTTGGATTTCATGGCCAGAGGACCCACGTAAAGCCTTTAACTTATTTCTTGAAGATGGGCTTGTGTTAGAGTTGAAAAAACAACAATTTTGTCTAAATTTGAGTCTGGCCTGAGCATTTACCTTAAAGGCTGAGGAGAGCCATAAGATGTTGTATTTCCTGTTGCCTTGCCTTGAGAAAAAAGAGCGCATCATATGCAAAAAATAAGTGAGTAAGAGTGGGTCCCTGTGGCACTCCAAATCTGGGGCTTCACATGGTCCTTACTCCGGAGTCGAAAAGGGTTGGTAAACGTGATTCAGGATTGTTGCCCTGATCACAAAGCAGATTTTATATATATATATATATACGTGTATATCGTCTATACATATATGTATGACATCAATGCATAAATAAACATTTTTATTCATCCAACTTAGTAAACATTTCCCATATCAGAGTCATAACAACATTTTCTTTTCATAAAGGTTATCATATACATCATTTACATAAAACTCTTCATATTCCCATGCCGTCTTCATCGTCATCACCTGTCTATTATTTTAAAAAAAAAACATGGGTGAGTAAAGATACTCAGTAAGCAAGTCATACATAAATTTTCAATCCTTTTTTTTCATGTATTTCATGACATTCCTTTGGACGAGACGCTAGCTAAGCGTCCATCCCATACCTGCTCCCATCTCAGGGAGGTCGCCGCCGGCCTGGCCTGTATAAGCGACTTGGCGATAGTGAGGGGGACATCCAGTCCGCTTACTACCTCAAGCTATGGCCTAATCCTCGTGCACCATGATCATTCACATACATATGCCGGCATGACATTTATAAATCATAAACATTTTACAAAAGCATTTAACAAGCAAGTAGCAATTATTTCATGTAAAGCATTATAGGAATGGTCATCCTTAAATATAATTCATAAAACATGTGAGCAAACAATTTGCATTCATTTATAAACATTTTAGAAAGCATATAACTTGCTTACCTGTAAAATTAGCTTGTACCTTCCACCTTTTCTTTTCTTTTTCCTATACACATAAAAAGGACCGTTTTTTTCTTATAATATCTCATTTAAAATTTTTGAAACTTACTATTAAATTCCAAACCAGTCATTCTCTTCTTATTTTCACTATGTTCCATCTTCTTATTTATCCATTAATTCCATATACATATAATAGCATCAATTTTCTATCCCTAATCCTTTATTACACTCTTTCCTAATATACATGTCAATTTGGATTACTTTCACTTAGTTTTCATATTTATTTTTTATTATTTCTCAAACTGTCCTCATTTGCTAAAATCAGGTGTACTGATTTCTTTAAATCTTGATTTGAAATCAAATCAAGGTATTTAATTCTGAAATTTCTATCATATATCAATAACTACAGGAATTAACCCTCATAAAAATCTCAGCAAGAAATATTAATATTATATATTTATTTTAGCATTTTCACTGTGCTAGACAGTGTTGTGAAATCAGGATCAGCCTTAATCACGTTAATTTTAAACCATACTTATGTCATCCAAAAATAATTTTTTATTTTTTTATAGTGATAATAATGATATATTATACATCATATAAAAATTTCAGATCAAAAATCCATCTACAAAAATTATTAAAAATTATTTACTATGGTTGATTCTGTCACCAGTTTTACCTTTTTAAGTTAATATTCTCGGATTTTTAATTTCAATCTGCTTAATATTTTAAGCTGAAAATTTGGTCGTTCCTTAATGATAATATAATGAGCTTGTACTCAAATTTTCATAGAAGCATTCCTTCTTTTACTATTTTTTTCATATTTTTGTTTATAATATTACATAACCTCCAGATTTGAAGCAATAAATCAAGATTAACTTAGACTTATAAACTTAATCATGAAAATATCCCTAAATTAGTTTAACGCTGAATTATTTTAATGACATTAATCATATATTCAGCAACATCAATTGTCCAGCAGGTTCAAATAAAATTTCTGAAATATTTAAACAGCACTTATGCACCTAGAAGTTTATTCAGCACATTTGATTAATTGGACAATAATTTAACGATCATCATGATATTAAAAATACAAATTCTGAAAGTATGAAATCAAATTAGAATATCAAGCATTCAGAAAGTTGAATCTACGTTCAGCAGTATTGTTTTAAAAAATTTTAAGTAGTATCTTCATAATTCATATTACATTCATCAGATTGATAAATTAAAATTTTTAAAATATTAATTAGCCGAGTAGCACCTCCGGAAATAAGGAAATGAAATAAAAAAAAATTATACCTGAATGCTTGTACGCCTAAGTACTGCAGCCCTTCTACCATTGCCCATTGCTGAATTTTCAGCAAAAATGGCCAGCACGTCTATTTATACATATATGTTAACGATTCACTATGGTTAAATTAAATTTAACCCATGGTGACCATTTAACATAAACATACAGGTGTTGTTCATATATTTCATTTTACGTCTGTAGGTTACATCTATTACATATGTGTGTTTTTTATTATTATTAATTACCGTCCATTAGTGCATCTCCAGTACCGTCTCCTTCTATTATTATATATATATATTACATTACATATTATAGCTGTCCAAAAATCCAGCTTTAAAGTTGTACTCATAAAAAAATTTTATTAATATATATATATTTGTTCACAAAATGTACCTTTCGGAATTTTGAAAAAAAAAATTATTTTTTTTAATAAATTAATTCATATTTGGACAAAAAATCTCTTTTTAAAATTTTGGAAACATGTTTTCCAAAATTTAATTCCTTAATTAAATTGGGCATATTAAAATAGGCTTACCCATAAAATTTCACCTCAATTGGAGTAAAGTACATATTTTAATTTAATTAAAATCGTATTTTGGCATAAATTTTCATTTTAAAAACTTGTAGACATGTTTTTCAAAATTTAATCCATTCGTTATGTAGGGTATATTAAAATAGGCTTGATCTAAAAGTTTCATCTCAAACAACCTTATATACATCAAAATATTAATTAACTAATTAATTACGCAAAAATAATAAACATCCACTAGATGTAAATTATTTTTCATAATCTATTCCGTCTAGATTAAAGAGCACATAATTTAGTATTTTTTAGTAAATTATCTTGTCCATATAACTTATACATGCTTAGATCTAATGAAAATCGTATGAATGAATATAAGCCCTTAATTAGAACCCCTAATTGGCCAAAAAAAAAATTTATTTATTTTTATTTTTCCATAAGGTCCGTGAATTTAAACAATTTCACCTGGTATAATTCAGAATTTTAAAATTCCTTTCCGAAAATTTGTAAAAATTTATTTTTATATCAAATTTTTATAAAATCATAAATTACCCGTTTAGTTTTCTTATAAACCTCAAATTTAACTTTTGTAAAATTAAATCTTTTTTTTACTCTTGTCAAATTTACCAATCAGTCCTTTATTCTAAATTTACAATTTAATCTCATTTTTCTAAAATTGCAATTTGATCTTTTTGTAAACATACACATTTTTCTATAATCTTACTGAAATAACACATACACTGTAAGTCTTTCGGCATAAATTACATTCACGAAGTTTCAAATAACACGGGTTTCACAATCCCCTAGGGTTAATTTTGATCCCATTCAACATCTTGAGCTCGTGCGCATCAAAGATTAAAGCAGATAAACCTTTAACAAAAATAAGGAACAAATATGGTGAGAGTGAATCCCCTTGCCTTAGCCCTCTTTGGGGCCTAAAGTACTATGATTTAAAGTCATTCAAGTCCACTCAATATCTAATTGACTACACACAACTCATGATCTAATTTATCCAAATATTGGTAAACTTAATATTCTCCATCACCTCCCCACAAAAATCCCATTCGACTCTATCGTATGCCTTGGACATGTCCAGTTTGATAGTGGCCTCCTCACAAGTGCCTTTCTTCTGATGTCTAAGCTGGTGGATAACTTCATAGGCAATGAGCATATTATCTATAATTCGACGCCCCAAAACAGAAGTACTATGATGTTTTAAGATGATATTCTATAGACATCACTTAAGATTGTTGTAGAGTTAAGCTCTTGAAGTTGCCTTTGTTGATGAAGAAGGCTCTATACTCCCGTGAATGATTGACACACATTGAAAAAATCCTACCCCACCATCTTCTAATGCTATTAGTAAAAATTCGCTGACATGCCATCTAGGCCCAAAGTCTTTGTTTGTTTCATAGCTAGTCACCAATCTCACAAGGTATTCATTTTGAGAATCTAAGATCGTCCATTTACAAGCTTCAATACTCTCTGTATTGGTAGGGCCCATGCTAGTGTAGACCCCCTT
This sequence comes from Annona cherimola, assembly GCA_030490835.1. Lineage (NCBI taxonomy): Eukaryota > Viridiplantae > Streptophyta > Magnoliopsida > Magnoliales > Annonaceae > Annona > Annona cherimola. The sequence goes on along the minus strand of CM059973.1, from coordinate 49,435,047 downwards.
GAAATATGAAAGAAGCATTTCCTGCATCTCCTCTTGCTTATATACCCATGTGCCTTTATTATCTTGGAGGGCTGCTATGAGATTTGATCGACGCCTATTAGAGGCAATTCTATGGAAGAAAGTTGTGTTTTTGTCATCTTGTTGAACCCAATGAACTTTTGCCCTTTGTTGCCACATTGTCTCCTTATCCTCTAATAGAAGGTTTAATTGGTATTAGACCCCTTTGATTGCTTCATTTCCGCTAATCAAATGGGCTCTACGCATGCAAATCATATGGTTCTTTCTACTTTTCAATTATAGCTTGCCTAAGATGCCCCCTTTGTTCTCTGATCCATTTTGCTAGCTCTGTGCTAGTTTTCTTGATCTTCCTTTGCAAGTTGTCAAAAGCTAAAAGCTCCGGATGATTCCCAAACATCTAGACACTATCAATAATATGATCCTTGTCTCGAGCCCGGAATAACTTGTACCTAAACTCCCTTTGCAGTTTCTTCCTCTATTATTGTGAGTTAAGAACAAGCTTGAGTGCGAGATGATTAGAACTTGTTTCTCATTAAAAAAAAAAAAGATGTGTTCTACATGATAAATGATTTAGATTTAAAAATATATTTTAAAATTTAAAAACATAGGTAAGCATAAACATGAATGAAAATGAATGTAATATAATTTCACTATGAAAAACATCTATTCAAACATAACTAAATACATAGTGTGTAATGTGTTAGTACTTAGAGCATGGGGGTTCCATGTTTACCTATATTTTTTAAATTTTAAAATATATTTATTTATCATATTTAACACAACTTATTTTAAAGAAGTGATCTAGTTACCCCAAGCAAAGCAAATGTCTCGCTTGGCTCACCTCAAAAAACTCATTTATAACAACTTTGTTTTTGCTTTTTTCTTCATACATTTATTTATCTAAGTGTATTTATCATATAAATCAAGTTTTACCATTTTTGGATATGTACATTTTTTTTAGATTTTTAAACATCTGTGTATTTTAAATACCCCTATCTTCAAAAATCTAAAAAAATATATACACATATCCAAAAATAGTAAAACTTGATTTATATGTTAAATACACTTAGATAAACAAGTATATAAAGAAAACAACAACAAAAATTGTTATAAATGAATTTTTTGAAGTAGGCTAAGCAAGGCATAGGCATAGCCCGGGTTAACAGGATCATTCTTCTTATTTTATCATGTTACTAAAAATAGTTTTTGTTGTAAACTTATATTTTGTAAATATTTTGTAAAAATAGCAACTTTTTAAATTTAATATATAACTATTAAAATCATTGAGAAATGTACAATAAAAAAAATTTTCATACGCGTAATTTGTAGAATTACAAATAAATACATAAGAATAAACATGATAAATGGATTATATTTACAAAATATTTTAAGATTAAAAATCAAATGTAAGCATGAAGCCCCCATGCTTATGGTAATTATTCAATCATTATCCTTACATAAATATGAATAAATATAATTTAAGTTTTATATATAATGTTATATATAATATATTTTTTATCAAATTTAAATAGAAAAATCAGGTTAGAGTTCCTCAAGTTTGGGTTCCTAAGTTTTGGCTCTATAAAAGTAAGGCAAAATAGTGTTTTATCCTAGGTTGAGACTCAAGGGGTCAAGTTGCACCTCGAAATTTAAGCAAAATGATGATATGCTATATATTTCATATGACCTAATTTGTGATGCTATTTTTAAATAGTTTTTTAATTTTTTAGTTTTCTTTTCATTTTTTATGTGAGCCAAAGTGTATTTATTTTAAATACCAAAATTTACTATTTTTCCATAAAATTTACTATTTAAATTATTGTCTATATTTTTATAAATTTTCAAAAATAAATAATTTTCTCCCTTTTCCTGTGGGAGCGTGCGTAAGGGAAAATTTTATTTCCAAAAATTTGTTAAAAATATATGCAAGAATTTAAAAATGGAAAATTTGTGTGTATAAAATGAATACGCTTGTGGGACACTTAACCCCACATAAAATGAAAAGAGAATCAAAACATCCAAAAATATTTAAAAGGACATCACATGTTAGGTGGTATATGATATATCGTGTATCATCATGTTTCTCGCAAAAATATATACAGGAATTCAAAGATTTATTATTACGAAATAAATGCACTTGGGCCTGAATAAAAATGAAAAGAAAACCAAAAAATATTCAAAAATATTTTTAAAAAGGGCATAGCATGTTAGGTGGGCTGCCTTATATCTCATTTCATCATGTTCATAAATATTTAAAGGGACATCCACTAGCTAGTTGTCCCCTCGATTATTCCCCTGTTTCGTCCTGCCCCCGGCTTCCTTGAAAGACAACGTCTTTACGAGAAAGTGATAAAAAGCCATGCATCATGATCAGTGGCTCCATCGATCGACCAGTAATCCAGACCGTTGGTTTGTCTCCCCGCCATGAGTGCAGCATGCCCAAAAAAGCTCGTGGGTGGGAGAAGACCTAAATAGTCGGAGATTTCATCAGTTAAACCTTCAAAGATTGTGTATAGTTTCTAGGAAAAAAGAAGCGAAGAAGGCAAGAGCAAAGAAGCATGCAGCATGCTTCGTGCACGAGCGGAAGGTTACCAAACCAAATGCCGAGTCATGCGTGATGTTTACAGGGCATGCACGCTTCTAGCATGGTTGGTTGTACCCATTAGTCTTTCCACATCTTATGATGCTATCTTTGTTTATTTTGATGTGATAGTTATAAACTACTTCAAATGCAAGCTAATTGATATGTATATATTTATAGAACCTATCCAATATAGTCACACTGCACCATAATTATAGTACAGTCCATTAAAAAATAAGTCGTACGCATATGAAAATGTTAAAATACTTCGTACAATCATTTATATAACATAAATATCAAACTTTAGATGATTTAGATATTGAAAATACTACTTTAAAATTAATATTTATGTTAAATTATTTTATTACATTGATTTTGTACCATTCTAAGATGGAGCACACACACATACTAGATTTGGTTGAACATTGATACGCTATCAAAATAAATAATTTTAAATATACTGGATGAAGTAGATGTTAATTTTAATATATGTGGGGCCCATTTTGAGACATCATTTGAATATTTTCCTATGTTTATTATGTAAAAATTATTTTGATTGGAAATTTATATATTACAAGTATATTTTATGTGGCTGCTAAAATTTTGAAAATAAATTTATTGCACATCATCGTTTCTCAAATATGTGATTTGTAGGATCATAATGGAATACATATTGATGAATGTCACCAATGATTTATTTTTAAAGAAAAATAAATTCGAATTTTTTTAAAAAAAAAAAAAAAGAAAGAACCGGCCAGATGCACACTGCAATAACCGGTACCTATATTTAATTAGTAATAGTGATTCGATTTATATATTTTTCATAAAAATTATTTATTATTCATTCACCTCTGTTTACAGCAATTTCCATACAATAATAGCGTCCTCATTGTCTTTTTATACTTTTTTTTATAATTTTCGGTCAAATAATTAACCAGACGTATTTGGTTGTCGATTTAAACAATTTCAACTAGGAGCAAATAATAATATTTTAAAGATAGAAATTAATACAAATAGCGGGAAACAGAAATGCTGAATAGGAGAAAAAAGCAACTCTTACATTAATCAAAACCAAGTGCTTGCACAGGTGGTCAAGAGCCCACGTTTTTAAATAAATGATTAGAACATTAATTATTTTCCACATGATAATCAAATAATAAATGATAAATGAGTCTTCTAGCTAGTCCTGGTAAACCTTTGAAGTCAGAACGGCCGCCGGGTTCCGCGTGACCGCATGTCCAATTTCCCACCAAACGGAGACCACGCCGTTGATTGGCAATGGCATGCATGCTTTGATGAGCATCTCAATCCACACGTCATGTATGTATCCATTCACGCCCATTTTTAGTTCGTTTTTCCAAGAAAGAATTTTATATTCCCTTTAGTAATATTTTTCATTCCACGTCGTGGACATTTTTATAGGCTTTGAAATATTAATTACTTATCTTATTTTCTATTATTAACTTCACATTCTTATTATTTTTATATCTTTTCATGTAACTACTTTATAAGGATAAATTGACTAAATTTCATATATACTCATGAATTTATCTCTAATTTCACTTATACTTATGAAATTTCAAAAATTCCAAATATACCTATATATTTTGCTTAAAATTCCACTTATGTCATTAGATATCCGTTAAAGAAGTCATTAGTCTCCTATGAAACGATAAATATATTTATCCATAATTATGATTTTATAACTAAGAAGCCATATTCTAATGAATTTTTTGTAATTTTATATAAAATCATATATCGTTTGAATATAAATCTTTAACTTTGAAAAAGCCAACATCAAATAATGTTAAAGCTTGGGCATACTCATCATTTCAGAAGGGGTTGTCAGTTTAGAGGTAAGATAGGATAAGGACGGGATGGAAATTTAGGATGGAGATGTATTAAGAATAGGTAAAGGTATATTAGGAATGAGTAAAGTTATATTGACAATAAGTAAAAGTACTGGATTTTTTGCATGTTGGTCCCCTAACTATGTGCATTTTCTATTTAAACCTTATAAGTTGTGCCCCTTTGCATTTTAAACTCTAAAGTTATACATTGTCAAAATGTCTAACAAAAAGTTTTTTTTATATAAATAAAAGTCTAAAATACACTTATGGCTTAGTTGAGTCAACTTATTTTCATAAGGAGGCTCATATATATGGACATGAAAAATTGAAATGAGCGACTTAAACTTACGGACACTGTGATGTTTGTTGTAATCAAGTTAAGGCAACTCATTAAATGAGTCGACTCTTTTTAAGAGCAATATTGTCATTTAAAAATTTATATGGTGGCTACTAATATATTGTCGATTCCTTTAGTGGCTTACATTAACAGCAAGGTTTAAAACACAGTGTGACAAACTTATAAGGTTTAAAAAAGTAAATATGAAGAACTCATGAATTAAAAAGCAAGAGTTCAAGAAATTCAGTGCACTTGAGTACGAAAACTACTTTTTATTTTTTAAAAATTATAAATTGTTAAACTAAATGTATTTATCATACTGAAATTAAAAAGTGTATTTAACATATATTAAGTTTTACCAATTTTTGGAGATTTGTATGTATTTTTAATTTTTAAAAATACAAATATTTTAGTCCTTTTTAAATGACGAAAATACCCTATTTTTTAAAATAAAAAATTGTACAAATCTCCAAATAGTAAACATCAACTTATAAATTAAATACACTTAGGTCAAAATTCTATTTAAAAAATAAATTTTTACACCAAAGTTCCATGCACGAACACACCCGAGTGCATAGGATTTGAGCTCAAAAAACAAGTACACATAATTAGAGACACTAAAATGTATAGCCCATGAAATTTTAATCAAATGATATAGAAATATTTGAAATGTTTAAAAGATTCATAGTATAAGTGGAATTAAAAATAAAATCGATGAGTGAAATTTGCATTTTTTTTTCTCGCCGATTCATACATTATGGGTACGTTTGTTTGGGGTAAAAAAATGTCAACTAAAACTTTTCAATACAAAACTTTTCACTCGCCATAATTACTCTATTTTTTAATTATTTTTTTACATTTTCCTATACAAACTATCCTACTTTTCAATCATTTCTACACAACTACCCATACAACTAACCTATCTATTTTAACTTTATTCTCTTTACTCCTCATCATTACTCCTATTATATCACATCATTTTCTATCAATTTGACAACTTCTACTTCAAAAACTTTTCATCAAAAGTTTTACCTCTAACCAAACACACTCTATCCTTACGATACCGTGTCACGCAGTCCTTTTTTCAAAAAATTTTAAGTATTCACTTTTCGATGTGGCAACTTAATGCTAAAATATTTTTTCTAAGTTCGTTAGAGAAAATGATTAATAAGAACTTCCAAAATATTCATTTTCCAAATTAGATTCAACAGCAACAAAATTAATTTATCACTATAATTAATAAATAACAACAATCTACAGACAACGTATCTTTGACTGTCAGCTGTACGTTGGCTGTAATTAATTATTTGGCTACAAAGAAATTTGGATTTTGGATAAACGTGACATTTTAGTTACACTTTGGCTCAGCTTCTTTTTTACATCAAGTATAATCAATTAATTAAAATTTGAATCAATACTTTCAAAAAATAATAATAAAATTTTGCAATTAATACAGGACTTGCGGCTAAATAAAATTTCGCAAGGTGGCCGTATACAATTATTTCTATTGCAGTGATCCGTATATTATTATTATTTTCTTTAGAGAACGATTTGCCCATCAAAGCGGGCGAAAATCAAGCGATTGAGCGGTTCGGATCTTCTTATTTTTGGCAGGCAGCCATAACTAGCAATTTATTGCCATTGAAATTTTGGTACCGGTTGGTGGGCCCATACCCACAGTCGAGCAGTAAATAATGACAGTGTTACGTCGGAGCAATCTACACCGTACATGAGAAATCCTTTTTGACTGTCCAAAATTCTGCCATCAAACCGACGGTTAAGATCACCTCAATAAATGCTATGACGACCCAACCTCGGTAGTATCGAAAGAACTTCAAAGCATAAGAAAATTATTATAGGAAAACCATGCTCGAAAAAGGCACTGTACCAAAAATACACTACTGCCATGCCCATGGCCATCCTCGCACGTGACCACGCTTTTCACGAATTTAAGGAAAATTTACAAAACCAACCAGACTGAAATTCCACCTGTAGGTGTGTTTGGTAACAACACAAAGTTGTCACTTTAAAACTTTTTAAGATAAAACTTTTCCCTCTCCGCAACTATCCTATTTTTTAATCATTTTTTCACATTTTTTTATACACCTGCCTTACTTTTTAATCATTTTTACACTACAAACACAACTAACCTATATATTTCAACTTTATCCTATTTATTCATCATCATTACTCCTATCATATCACATATTTGACAACTTCTCTCTACAATTTTTCATCAAAAGTTTTATCCATTCCCAAACACACACTTAATCTATTATAAAAAAAAAAAAAAAAAAACTTCCACTAAATTCAAAAAAAAAAAAAAAAAAAAAAAGCATCCTGTATAAAAATCCATATGTCAGCAATAAGCCAATAATTCCATTCAACCAATATCCCCAAACAATCCCGACCGTTCAAAAGAACTTGCTATATCATCTTTTTTTTTTTCACCGCTAGCTTAAGAAACCCACGTCAAAAAAAGGGGAATCGAGAAGAAAGATATTTACAGATCTACCCCACGAAGGAAGAAGGATTATCTCTAAGAGGCTGCTGACGGCGGCTGGTGGGGCTGAGAAAAGGGGTAGAAGCGGGGTTTTGCAAGGCCCTGAAATCCGGCAGGCTTTGCGGAGGCTACGTCGGCGGCAGCGGAGGTGGAGGCGGCGGCGGCGGCGGCGGTCGTGGTTGTGGTGGCTGCCACGCGCTCGCAGGACGGGCACATGGTGAGAGTGGTCGCCGGCAGCTGCATGTAAAAGGGATGGGATGTCTTCAGAGCCCGCAATTCCTGCAGCTCCTTCTGTAGCCGCCGATTCTCCTCAGTCAGCGTCTCGCAGCAGCGTTTCAGATACTCGCAGTCTACTTCCGTCTGCTTCAGTTTCGTCCTGTTCACAAAGAAAAAAGACGATGATGATGAAGAAGAGGAATAAACGGTTCGGATTGAACGAAAGGAAATGATTATTGGGGTGTCTTCCCCCACCCCGATGATGGGATCCAACGGTCCGGATCAGCGGACTGTGGGACCTGTTTTCCGGGAGAGAAATACCTTGCTCTTCTGTTTTGAAACCAGACTTCAACTTGCCGTGGGCGGAGATTCAGCTGTTTGGCGAGCGCAAGTTTCTGTTTCTGCAGCCACAGAATATGAAAGAGGCGAAAAGAAAAAGGCAAAGATTTTAGGAATTGATCTTCGCCCACTTGGTAGATTTTTTTCGGATTAAAGGATTTTTTTAAAAAAAAAAAAAAAAAAACTTACTGGATTGAGGGTGTTGTGTTCTTTGAAGCTTTCTTCGAGAAACGCCGACTGCTCTTTGGAGAGCCTGAGCTTCTTCCTCGTCATGCCGTTCTCCTCTTCGTCACTGGCCCTCGAAGAAGCCCTCTCCGCGTCCGCCTCGTTCGCCGCCGTTTCTGCGTCTCTCTTGCTGCCGCTGCGGTAGATTGAGAAATCCATCTGGAAAGAGGAGACGGCGCTGTTGGGGGAATCGACTGTGGCCGGAGCCGCGTCTTCGTGATCGTCAGCCGACGGCAGGCGGTTAACGTCGAAGCCGCGGGCATTCGCTATGTGCGAGGAAGAACCGGCCTCGGAATTCCCGGCTTCAATGCAGGAGAAAGAAGAAACACGGAGGCAAATCAGGTTTTCTGGGCCTGGACGCAGAAACAGGGAGGAAAAAGGATGGGATTCGTGGCTTACCGTGGTCTGCAGGCCATGGGAAGGCAAGAAGAGGAGGGTGGCGAGGGACGGGGACGAGAGGGAGGAGGTCCAGTTGAACCGGTGGTCTCTCGTCTCTGTCTTCCTCTGTTGCCGCGGCGGTAACAGAGGCCGACCTGCGCTCTGTTTCTCTGTCATCGTCGTCGTCTCTGCCGGTGCCGGTGCCGGTGCCGGTGGCGGCTGGTCCCACCCCCAACGCCATGCAGAATCGGTTGCTGCTCCTGCTGCTGCTGCTGCTGCTGGCTTTGTCCATGAAAGAGAAGGGCTTTGGGGCTTCTCCAAGGCTCAAACCCAACTCCATCTCACGGAGAGAGGAGGAGGAGAGGAGAAAAGAGGTTCGGAGACAGAGAAAAGGGCAGGCTTTTTATAGACTCTCATCCGACCTAATCTCTCTCTTGTGGGAAACGAGTTTGACCGACCATTCCAAGTTGACAAGCACACGTGAAAATGCCAAGAAAAAACAAAGGGATGGGTTCTTCTTTTTTATTTTTTTTATTTTTGATTGAGTACTTGGCTTTTTTATTTTAAATTTTGTTTACATTAGATTCGACCGAATCAAGCCCCTTTTGACGATGGTGCTGCCAAATGAGTGTAGCCTTTTAGGTTTTAAGACCGTATTATCCACTTCAAAAGTGAATTAAATTCCCTTTAGCATTTAGAAAATGATTTCATCGATCATTTTTTTTTACTTACAATATTATATCTAATATCTAACATATTTATTTTGAGATCTAATGATAACATGTTTACTCTCAAATGATTTTGGAGTCGAAGTAATTTTTTGAAATGTTAAATAAATATATATTTGATGAAATTATTATTAGTTTATACTTTATATTTAATAAAACTTAACAATAAAAAATTAATTGATGGAATTAAGACAAAATTAAGACTAAAAATGTTGAGCCAAACAAAATAAAATTAAGATAAATTTTAACCATACTCACAAGTTTTGTTTCTCGTTTCAAATATGTCCAGGTTATTTTGATAATGTCAAATATGCTTATATAATTTGTTTAAAATTTTATTTATATTCATATGCACATGAAATGACAAATATACCTCGTCCCTAATATGTCTATACTTGGTTTGCTCACAACCATAAATATGCTCCATTAATATCCTTAAGGGTACATGTATGTTTGAAATTATTAAGACATGTTGATGTTGAGTATTTGCAAATGCACTCATTTAGTTTAACTATCATTGCAAATATCATCACATAGTTTCAAAAATTATAAATTATTGTACATAGTTTGACCATAAGTGCAAATATACCTATGTCGTTCGGCGCCCTTATTGCACTATCATAGAGTCGATATATTTACAAAGATATGAAAACTCTGTAAGTATATTTGAAGTTTTAAAAATAAGTAAATATATTTAGTTTTTTTATAAATACATTCACGTAAATTGTAAAACTATGCAAATATACCCACGTGGTGACGATGGAATAACAATGTCATACCCGTATAAATATATTTGTAATTGCGGTCAAATTATGCATGAATAATTGCAATTTTTGAAATCATATGATTGTATTTGGAGTTGTAATCAAACTATGTGGGTATAATTATAAATTACCCGTTGATATATTTAAAATTAGAGCAAAGCTTATAAATATATTTGAAATATGCCGAAGTTATATACTGTGATTTTTCTGCTCGCCAATACGTGGATTTCATTCTCCACCACCAGAGTATTTTAGTGGAACATTGTTCTATCACTGGAATAATTAATTGACTACGACCATAGGATTGTCATGAAATTAATTAACTATTGGATCTTCCCAGCTCAAACCCCACCCAGAAAATTCATCCACCTAACTTCACAACATTGATCAAGCTCTAATAATGAGTATGGAGATAATTATGCGGTCAACCGGCAAATTTTATAAAGTGATCACTGCAAATAAAAACGTGGGGTTGAGATTAACTCCCAAGGATTTCTAATCCCTTGATTGACCAACAGATACCCGAATAGGAGAGCACCAAACCGAGCATTTATTACATGGAACATTTTTTGGTAATTGCTTTCCCACCTGCATGCGACCTCTTCGCTCTTATTTCTTATTTCTGCATCATCCTAGATCTCTTCATTTAATCAGAATCCACGCCTAACCATATTTGTTATTATTGCGAGTGGATTTCTAGGGTCCACTGCTTGGCGTTTCCATTTTCTACTCACCACCGTTTATCACAAGAATATGGCACTTACCGGGTGATCATGCACACCTAACATGTGATTGCCCCAATTTAGAACTATTCTAATTAATTAATACAACTCTTGCACGTATGGACGGTTAGTTTCGGCTTTCCCTCATGATATATATTATTTTCATTTATTTTAATGAGAGATGTATTTCAAAGATCATGATAATATGCACTCACCTCATAATACATATTATTTTCATGTGTTTGTATGGAGGTGTATTTTAATTATCATGATAATGTGAATCGGGGTGCACTTAACTTCAATACACCTGAGTCTGTTTAATCTTTTTTTAATTTTTTTGAAATTTTTTGTACAATTGTTAATTTAATTAAATTTAACATGTGTATCAAATTTTACATTTTTGAAGATTTGTAGATATTTTTCGAATTATTTAAAAATATTATTACTAAAATGTCACTATTTTTAAAAATTCAAAAAATATATATACAAATTTCTAAAAATGGTAAAACTTAATACATGTTAAATACACTTAAATTAACAATTATATAAAAAAATTTCAAAATTTTAAAAGCGGTTTAAATACACCATGTGCATTTACCCTCAACCCATATTTCAAATACATCTTCATGTAATTTTTTCCACTATTCTCTTTTGATTTTTTAGCGCTATAGTTGCCTTCTTTATCCACTTTGATTTTTTAGTTTTTTAACTTTATAATTATTGATTTTGCAAAAAAAAATACACAATTTATGAACCTCGTTTGAAAAATAATGCTACTGCTATCTTTCGCCGGATTTGGTGGCTAACCCACAAATATTAAGGCCATAAAATGACGGTGTAGGTTACTAGCGATATTGCTTCTTGTTTTACTTTTATTTTTATTATATTCAAATAAAAAAATATACTTGTTAAATTCTATTATTTCTGATTTTCAAAACCACTTTGCAGGGGGAAGCGGGTGGGAAGGATAAAATGACAGTTTATTATTGTCATTAATTTGTATTTATTTATGACTTAAGAAACTATTTACTTTAAAATATTAATATTTTAAGGGGGCTAAAATAAATTCTTAATTTTGAAGGGGCGAGTGACCACCCTTAGCTCCTACCACGTGCTACTGTGGTTGAAAATTATATATTCTAAAATTCAGAATCATTTCGAGTGAATATGACTATTCAACTTTGAAAATGAGCATATATGTCATTTTTTTAGTTTTAAATAAATATTATCGTTTAATTTGAAATAACCTCTAATTAGATATACAGCTCCATACAAGAGGTTGGAATAAGATGAATAAATGAGATGACAATACTTTTGAATGCAACGAATAAATGAAATACAGTGTAATTTCTTTCATCGTGTCATCATATTAAATGATAAAAATTTGACGGAAGTATACTCAGGTGCCGGGTAATTACGCCATTGGTTCTATCCAACATTTGAATTCTAGGTCTCTCGCTTACACTACTCTACATATACCTATGTTAGCGGATGTGCACTCTACATATACCTATGTTAGCGGGTTGCACATCCAAATGGAGATGGATGATAATGTAATTATATTTATTGAAAATGGGAAAATTGGTGTTGGAAATATAAAAATTAATATTGAATATTGAAAAATTGTATCATAAATTGAAAATATTGTTTACAAAATGAAAAATCTCATCCGATTCAATTTTTTTTATTATTATTACTAACACAAGAGGTGCAGTGGTAGGCATGGGGGCCTGTGCCCCACCCTGTCCTATGTTTGAAGGGACTGCTAATGTCCCATGTGGTTCTGCCAAGGACTGAACTCAAAGAATTTTTTTTTTTTTAATATTCCTATTCTAGTTTTTTAAATACTTTGAAATATGCTGGCTTATAGCCCACTAATTTTGATGAGAAGGATATTTATTAGTAAAATTTATAGGTGATAGATGTTTTTATGAAATTAATAGTTGTAAAGTAAAAAAAATAAATCTGTGAAAAACTAAATCTGTGAAAAATACAGAAACAAATGCAATTAAATAACCCCTATTTTCAACATCATTATTATATCATTATTAATTTTCTTTGTATTAAAAGTACGAACGTATGATCCGTTAACCTTGTGCATTGGTGTTCTTTATATAATCTTTTGTTTTTTCTTAAGAATATGAGCCCAATTGTATTTAATTTATGCACAAAATTTTATAATTTTAAACATGTTTTTTTTCGGATTTCAAAAATAACAAATTTTAGCAATATTTTAATTAATTTTGACCTTAACTATTATTTTTAAAATTCAGCGAAATATTTATAATTTAATAATTGAATTATATATTTTGGATTATTTTCATGAAAAGTTTAAAATATATACAATTCTGCCTCGGCTAACCAAAGATTCGATTAGTCTAGGCTATTAAATATATATTTATGAGGGTTCCGCTTCCATGAAACTGCTCTTCCATATAATTCTATTTATTTTTAATCTCTTGATGATTGTTGGAAAATTTTCTTCATATATTATATTTAGTATCATTTATATTATCACGGAAACTATCATTTGTTTAATATAACTGTATGTAGGCCTTCTATAAATGTGTAAAACCAATATAATAAAAATAATTTTATACTAAGTATCAATTTTCATGTAGTATTTTCAACGTCTCAACTATTTAAAATATTACTACTGTGTGAATAAATAATTCTATAAAAAATTATTATTTCTTATACGTGTATGAATGATTTAACCATTTTCCTTAATCTGCAAACGAATATTGCTAATGTGGCTCACACATATTATATTTAGATGAAGAATATGTGTGGGAAGTGATAAAACTTTTGGATAAAAAGTTTTTTCGTGAAAAATTATTAAAATGGAAGAAAATAATATAATATGATAAGAGAAATTATGAAGAGTAAAGAGAATAAAGTTAAAATAGATAATTTAATTATATAAATAGTGGTACATAAATAATTAAAAGTAGTAAAAAATAGGTTAGCTATAAAGGAAGTCGTATAAAAATGATTAAAAAATAGGAGAGCTATGGAGAATGAAAAGTTTTAGGATATATTTGGAAAATGATAAAATTTTTGATAAAAAAATTTTGATGTAAAATCTTTTGAAATGAGAAAAAATAATGTGATATGATATGGGTAATGATAAGAAGTAAGGAAAATAAAGTTAAAATAGATAAGTTAGATATATGGGTAATTGTAGAAATTATTAAAAAGTATGATAGTTAAGTGAAGAAATAATTTTAAAATAAGGTAGTTGTGAAAAGTGAAAAGTTTTTTGTGTTAACAAATACCTTAAATTAAAAAGTTTTTTTTTGAAATTTTTTTGAGGTAAACAAACATAAGAAATGATTCTGTTAGTCTGAGCTAAGCAAATGTCTCACTTAATCTATCTCAAAAAACTCATTTACAACACTTTATTTTTGCTTTTTTTTTTATACACTCATTTGTTTAAGTGTATTTAACATATAAATTAGGGGTGCAAGTCAGTCCGGGTACCCACGGGTCGACCCGATGGGTACCCTAAATAGGGTCAGTTTGGTTTCGATTTTTCTACCCACCGGGTCGGGTCGGTTCGGTTCCGGTTCTGAAATACCCATAGGAATTTGGGTAGGGTCGGTTCCAGGTGCCGGGTACCTAGAACCGACCCGGATTGCATATAATATATATATATATATTGGAAACATGTGAAAAATAAGTCAAGTCTATGTTTTGATGATTAACAAATCAATTTGAGTAAGTTTTGGTTACTAACATGTTTGTGAAAATGACTTAAGGTTATAAATTTGAAGATTATAAAGCATGGCAAGTCAAGTCGATTTTCAAGTCGACTCAGGCTTCGACTTAGGCCAAGTCGATCCCAAAGTCGACTCAAGAAGCGACTTCAAGACGTCATTCCCTTCCAGAGTTGAAATCGAGAATGAGAGGTGCCGAAGTCGCATCCCAAGTCGACTCCGCTTGCGACTTGGGTGAAGTCGCAGACCAAGTCGAATCCAGCATCGACTTCGAAATGTCATTTCCTTCCAGAGTTGAAATCGAGAACAATGACTACCGAAGTCGCATCCCAAGTTGACTCCGCTTGCGACTTGAGGTGAAGTCGCAGACCAAGTCGACTCCAGTCGCGACTTGGAGGCGTCATTTCTGTCCAAAATTGAAACCGAGAACAAGGGCTGCCGAAGTCGCATCCCAAGTCGAATCCGCATGCGACTTGGGTGAAGTCGCAGATCAAGTCGACTCCGACTTCGACTTCAATACGGAAACATGCAGATCAAGATAACTCAATGATAGATTCAAGAGATTCAAAAGAAATGAAGATCAAATGAGGATCAAGTGAAGACCAAAGCAAAGCTGCATATTTCTCACGAAGAATCAAGATTATGCATTTGGACCTCTCTTATGCATTCCAATACTCAAAGACACAAGACTCAAGACATGGAGTAAAATGTTCTTTAAGATAGAAGAATTAAAGAATCTTAAGTATAATCAAAGGAAGAACAACCAAACATGAAGAGATCCAAGCAAGCAAGGCATTCCAAGGATTTCAAGTTCATCAAGCAAGCTGCCGAGGTGAAGTCGCACCCGAAGTCGACTCCACCTGCGACTTGGGTCAAGTCGAGGACCAAGTCGACCCAGACTGGAACTTGAAGTTGTTGTGAACAGGCGAAGTCGTACCCGAAGTCGACTCCATCTGCGACTTGGGCGAAGTCGCACCCGAAGTCGACTCCACCTGCGACTTGGGTCAAAACGGTTGAAAAATTTTCGAACGTTGGCGCATTAAATGCGCGCCACCTACTTCCAAACGTTTGGATTCCCTCCACAATTATAAAAGGCATTCAATATGAACGAGAAGGGTAGCTGAAAATCATTGAGTGTGCATAACTCCTATCTTCAAGAGCATTAAGTGATCAAGCCATCATAAAGAAGAAGAACTCCAAGTTCAAACTGGCAAGAGCTTCTTATTGAATCATCAACACTGCTATACAAGTTCTTTTCTGCGTCAAAACTGCCTCTACACAACAGTAACGTGTAGAAACTTTCTTTTATTCTTATTGTTGTATTGAACTTATTTTAGCTTGGGTAGCTAAGAACAAGTGTAAGCAAAGTAGTGTGTGATTGGAGTGAAACTCGTCACCTACTTGTGCTGTGTATTGTTGATGCCCCATAGAGCTAGAATCTAGAAGTGAGCGGAGGCTCTGGTTGTATATGCCCCCTAGAGCTAGAATCTAGAAGAGAGTGGAGACTCTAGTTGTATTCGCGGAATACATAGTGGAACCCAAGTCACAAGAGGTGTGAGCTTGGAAGAGTGGAGTAGGGAGGTTGCCCGAACCACTATAAAATCCTGTGTGTTGATGTTTATTTCTGCTCTCTACACTATATTGCTTTCCATTCTGTTTCTTCATAAAGGGGACTAGATTAATCCAGGGTAAAGTTTCTGTTTAAGTTTAAAATTTTTAAATACCCAATTCACCCCTCCCCTCTTGTGTAATTGCCATTAACTCGGGACCAACAATAATATATATATCTTATATTCTGCCCTAAGTTCCCTGGCCCTAATCCCGTTTCCAAAATCCCAACGAGTCACGAAACCGGAAAGGCGGAAACCCCTCGCCGTAGCCTCGCTGGTCGCTGCGACGCTGCCTCGCATTCAGTCGGTGTCAGCGACGGCGATCTGGATCCCTACCTGCCTCCTGCAGTCCTGCTGCCCGCTGGCTTCGACGGTTCGACCTCCCTGCCTGCCTCCTGCTGCGGTGCTGCCCTCTGCTCTTCCTCCGAGTTAGCATCCGCAACTTCGATCCATCGGACGCAGGCCTCTATATTTTTGCTCTCTCCCGCGGTCCAGCCTTAGGAATCCTTTTCGATTTCGTTTCCATCAATCTTTCTTCGGTTCTCTTCGACTGGCGTGATTTCCTCGAAGGAGGTATATACCTACTTCTGTGAGTTTTTTTCCCTTGCTTCTGTGGTTTTTTTCCTTCGTTTTTTATGCTAGTTTGGGCCATGATCGTTACATAATTTTCTGCCATCCGAAACCATCAGCTTTGGGTGAAGAAGTGAAGCTAAGCATTTGCTGCTGCTGCACTCCATCCAAAAATAGTGATTTAGATCTCAGCAGATGACCCTTTGGCTGCGCCACTTCTCCCTTGCTTAAGCAGCCCGCCTCCAGCATCAGCAGCTTCGTTCCCCTCCAAACCCACAACCACCCCGAAGTCCATGTTTTTGAGAGGAATGGAGCTATAAAGGAGAGAGGAGGGAGAGAAAAGGAGGGATGTGGGGATGGTGAGGGTGTGCATTTTAAGATGGGGAGGGTTGCCTAGGCCAAGCACAAAAGCGGGTGTAAACCACTAAACCAGAAACGAGGCTAGTTTTCTGGTTTGGATGAGAATGGTAAAATAATTCGGATTTCTGAGGGAGAAAAAGGGAGTAAGAGCAGAAGTGTAGAACCATTCCAATTACTACATACTCCCTAATATTACTGTAAAATTGCAGTTCCGTCCGTGCAGTTAGTATTGTGGACTTATGTTGCAGGATGGTCATCTCTTGTGGTTCTTATCTGGTTAGCAACTGAAACAGGTTTTTTGCTATTTGATATTGTGTTTGGTTGAAAATTTCTCAATTTAGAAGGTTGTGCAAATGTTTGATGAGCTGTTTGGATATTAATTTTGTGCTTGGTTGTGAAATTTTATCAAGTGAAACAGGTTATTTGCATATCAATTTCTATTTGATTGTGAAAATTTCTACATATATCAATGTCTCCAACTTGATATGTTTTTTTAGTTATTCAAGTTTACAGATTGTGTGTTGTATATAAGTCTTGTTAACATTTCTGTTTCATTGAAAAATTCTTTTCATAATATAGTATTTCTGTATTTGGTGCCAATTTGGATGCATGACGTTTTTAGGAACCGAACCGGAACCAACCCGCATTTGAAAAAATTGGGTAGGGTAGGCTCCGGACCGACCCGGTCTAAAATAGGGTAGGGTAGACGTTTTTAAAAAATGGGTAAAGGTAGGTTCCACCCCTACCCGGGGGTACCCGGACCAACTTGCACCCCTAATATAAATCAAGTTTTATCATTTTTGGATATGTGCATATATTTTTTAAAGATTTTTAAACATCTATGTGTATATGCATATATCCAAAAATAGTAAAACTTGGTTTATATATTAGATATATTTAGATACACAAGTATATGAAGAAAAAACAAAAAAAAAAGTATCATAAATGAATTTTTTAGGGTGGACTACCACTAATAGAATCATTCCTCAACAAATACACCTTTTGATCTTTTGTCTACGCAAATAATATTAAATATAGGGTGTGTTTGTAAAATGATAAAAAATTTAATAAAAGTTTTTTGTGTTAACATTGTTAAAATAAGAGAAAATGATGTGATATGAAAGGAGTAATGATAGGAAGTCAATACAATAAAATTAAAATAAATAAGTTAAATGTATGAGTAGTTATGTAGAAATAATTAAAAAATAGAATAGTTATATAAGAAAAAGTAAAGAAGTAATTAAAAAATAAGATAGCTACGGAGATTAAATTTTTTAAATTGAAACGTTAAGATGAAAAGTTTTTGCGAAAATAAAACACTCATAATGAATAAGTTGAATTTTGTATAAATCATCAATCTTTATTACAAAATCACTTAGAGGTCGAATATGATGCATACTCTCTGGTACCGGCATTGTGTCAACATAATTAGTGGGACAATTACGTGTAGATAAGTGGATGGCCCAAATTGGTGATTTTCGGGTTTTTTGTATTTAAAATTTTTAACTTTGCCATTTGCATTTTAAATGCTAAAGTTTGATCATTTGAATTTTAAATTCTGTAAACTTTGATTCCTTTGCATCTTAAACTTTAACTCATAACGGCCGTTAATTCATGTAAAATGACGTGAATATCTTCAAATATTTTTTTAAAGAAATCCAAATTTATATTAAAGGTGAAGATGTTGTTAGAATCTCGAAGAACAAAATAAAAAAATTCTAATAATTAAGTTTAAAATGTAAAAAATTTTCTTTTTTAAATACTAAAGGGTATTTATGTCATTTTGTATTAATTAACGTTAGTTTTAAATACTGTTATAATTCAGGATTTAAAATTAAAAAATTTATATGATTTAAAATGTAAACACCAAACTTCAGAATTTAAAATGCAAACATAAAATTAGAAAGGTAAAAAATGCAAAAAACCCCCGTTTGCCCGGACCGCTGATTCACTACGCAATTTGCCCTGATTGAACGGCATACGACGACGCGTTTCATCATTACATTTTGGTCATATGGAAGACTACGTAAGAGTCTGGACCCGCAAAAAAAGGCCAAAAAAAGGAGGTCAAAATACCTAAATTACCCTCAACTAGTTTCGCTTGGTCCCGGAGCAGTGGGGGCCTTTTGGTAAATCAACACGTCGGTTTCTGGCCTAGGTCTAACCTCCAAGCTATCCGACCCCGGTACCCCTTATGCTTTCCGGGGTCACATAGAGGCCCACTTTCTCTGGTTGCATACTTGCATTAGATCCTGCATCGTGGGCCTTTTTATTTTTTTATCCCCAAGCCTGGGTACCGCACACGGCACACGCTGGTAATTCGTGTGTCCGGGAATTAATAAGTGTAAAAATTATTAATAGGCAAAAAATGATGTGATATGATAAGATAATAATAAAATGTAAAGATAATAAAGTTAAAATAAATTGATCAGCTGTATGAGTAGTAATGTAGAAATGATTAAAAATATATTAATTGTCTAAGATAATATAAAAAAATTTTAAAATAGGATTGTTATAGAAAGTGAAAAGGTTTTATAAAAAAAACAAACATAATTTTAAAGGGTCATTCCACAATCTATAAAGTATCTTATTTTTCTAACTTTATCTTTATTTTCAATCATTTTTCGTTCAAAATACACTGTTTATTCCAACTTTACCTTATTATTTCCTATCAATTACGAAAATTTTAAAATATTGTCTTTTCCACTCCCATCTCATGTCATATTTTTTTTTCCATTTCATAATGACAAACGTAACCTACTAAGTAAAAGAACTCAGTTTCCATTAAAAAAAGTAAGATATATTTATGAAATATTTTTATGATAAAAGACAAATATATTTTTAAATGTATAGAAACTTGTTTAATTTATCTATCGTTTACTAAATTTAATAACTGTATTTCAAAAATTATATTATTATCATCTTGATATATGTTTTCAAGTAAGAATTATAAATAAAATTATAATTTTCAAATATAATATAAATATTATTTTAAAAGTTGATTTGTAACTAAAACTGAAATCAATCCAACCTTAAAAAATAAGGTAGAATAGATTTGGATAACCCAATCTAAAGTAGAATAAGATATGAGTTTTTGAGAATAGAGTAAGAATAAGGTCTATCTTGAACAGGAACTATCCAACTTAGTTACTCATGTGTAATTTGGTTTTTGAAATTCGCTTTGCTTCGAACTTGGTTCTAATTCTTAAAGGATGTGTTTGGTTGGAGGTAAAACTTTTGATGAAAAGTTTTTGGAGTAAAAGTTGTCAAATTAATAGAAAGTGATATGATATAATAGAAGTAATGATGAGGAGTAAAGAGAATAAAGTTAAAATAGATAGGTTAGTTGTATGGGTAGTTTTGTAGAAATGATTGAAGAGTAGGGTAGTTTGTATAAAAAAATGTGAAAAAATAATTAAAAAATAGAATAATTATGAAGAGTGAAAAGTTTTAGATTGAAAAGTTTTAGTTGACACTTTTTTGCCCTAAATAAACACACCCAAAATCTATTTTATTTTTATTTGTAAAAGATGAAGCATTATTTATATAAATCAAGTTTGAATTGAAATTAGGACTGATAAGTTTTTGTTTAAATTCAAAGTGTTAAGTATAAAAATTATATGAATGTATGATAGCTACACAAGTTTATTAGGGAAGATAATAATACATATTCTAACTAAAATTTTAAAATTATTATGTATAATATATTCTAAGAAAAAATTTATCTTCTCAAAATAAGATAAAAAAGAAAATTTAAAAATAAAAAATAAATAACATAAATGTAAATATATATATGAAAATAATATGATTTCAAAAATGTATATATTCAAATGTACTTATAAACAATACAAAACATAAAATATGATCGCCACTTGGATGAAAAAGTGACTAATACAAATATATACGAGGTATGAAATCCAGGATCAAATTTAAGAAAAGACAATGTCATGTTTTTCCTTTCTTGGAGTGCTCCTTTCTAGTAAAAAATAGTAAATTTGACATAATTTTTTGTATGTATTTTAAAAAATATATTTTATTTATTCAGGCTTTCAAAAAGCATACTTAAACGCTCGATTTGTAATTTTGTATTGGGTTTGGTGGGTTGGGTTGGGCCCAACCCAACCTAAGTAGGAATATGATTTTATGCACCTTAGTGCACTTCGCTTCTGTGCACCCGAGTGCAAACACCTATTTTCTTGTATTTTTTGAAAATTTTTTGACATGAAGGTTAATCTAAATTTATTTAATATGTCTATTAAATTTTATCATTTTTGGAGATTTTTATATTTTTTATGAATTTTTTAAAATTAGTGGTTTTTAGTAATTTTAAAATTACAAAAATGTAACTGATTTTAAAAAATCCAAAAACAAATATCTAAAAATCTCCAAAAATGGTAAAATTAATACATATGTTAAATACACTTAGATTAATAATATTGTAAAAAATTCAAAAAATAAAAAAATAGGTTAAATACACCCGGGTGCACTAAAGTTAAGTGCACTCGAGTACATGAGATCATATTCCACCTAAGTAGTAGACCTACTTGAACTTAAAATTGGAGCCTGAAATTGTATACTGATTATATACATCATGATATATTTTAGGCTAAAACACAATATTTATTTATTTAATTTAATTTAACTTTTTACGTAAACATGTTTTTAAGTGTATTTAATGCATGTACTAAGTTTTGCTATTTTATAATACTTTTATGTGTTTATTTTTATTTTTTAAAAAAATATCAATTTCAAAGGGGCATTTAATTCATTTCTTACCCTTTAAAAACTTAATTTTTAAAAATTAAAATAAATATATGAGAGTATTGTAAAACGACAAAACTTGGATTAAGTACATATAGGAAAATATATTTATGAAGAAAAAAAATTAAAAAATATAACTAATTATAAAAATAAATGAATGTTGTATTCTAGTCTAAAATACAACATGATGTATATAATCATACTCTATTAAAGTCTGTCAATAGTGCAATATTGCACCCGCCAACATTATCATCTCAGCAAAGTAATTTTGCAAATTAAATATGCCTTTAATTTTTTAAAAATTTCCTGAAATAAATTACTAGTTGTCCATGTTAGTCTATTAAAATATTTTAAAGCATCAAAAGTTTATTTGATAAATTATAAATAAAGTATGAGTTTATTTGATAAATAATAAATAAACTATAGATATTTTTGGATATCATATGCTTTTTTACGGTAATTATATTTTTCAACCATTCTGAAAATATGAGCGAAATATTATTAAATATAAACAATAATTACTTCTTGGATTTATACATGGTCTGTTTGATATAAGAAAAAATGTCCAGACCCCCATATTAAAATAGGAATCATCTAAAACAACTTATAAGAGATAATGTAATTGAAAACACCCGCCAAGAGGTACAAATTCGGTATTTTTAAGACCACTACGTCGATAAAACATTTATATTTTGAATTTTTAAAAATACAATTACAATTTTTGATAAAAATTAAAGAATATATATGCTTGCAAATGTTTAAAAAAAATTAAAAGAGAATATTTTTGCAGGACTTGTACAGCTGAAAATCCTTGAGACTATTTGCTAGATACTTGATTAAAGTCTGTTTAAAAGAAGAAGAATATATAGATTATTGTGCTACAATATCGCGAAAGCTCAAGGACATATATGCAAAAAGCGATGATCATGTCGTATATAACTATATATGCAAAGGGGTACCACGGAAGCGTTATTTAATATTTATTTAATAAAGGGAGACAAATGGGCAGTTTTTCTAAAATGGCGTATTGAGTATTGACACGGAGAAGCGCATGCAACAAAAAGAAGAGGGCATGTGTGTGAGGTGTGGTCCCCTCCCCAGACATTGGGTAACCGGGTGAAAAGGTGGAAGCGGAGGTTGACCGGCGACAGGAGGTGGGTGGAGGGGTCACAAATGTCACGCTTTTGGGATCATTGCAATAATTGAAGTGATGCAGAGATTAATGATAGGGTAGGATGCAACAACAAACAGAGGTAGGAGAGAGAGAGAGAGGAGTCATGAGAGAAGCATGAATCAAGGGGGATGGTGGTGGAAAGGGACCCGAGAAACCTCAGCTACTTCTCATTATGCCTTTTGACACAAACAAGAAGATAAGCTTTTTTTATTATAAGAATAATAATAATATTATTATTTGAAATAATTCCTCCTCCTCCTGAATAGTAGTAAATAATCAGAATCTAATGGCACACTAATAGTGTATATTTTAGTAAGATATTGACATGGTATGAGAAGTGCCAAGACAATATTTTGAAACTCGTGTGACTTACATAAAATAATATGAATAAAGATATAATAAACAAGGTAGTTGTAAAAAAAAATTAGAGAGGATAGGTAAAATTTAAAAGAAATATAATTATTAGACAATAAATCATTTACAAGAAATGTGTGACGGAGCAAGAAATCACGAGAGATTATGAATTTCAAATAACAAATAATATTTTAAAAAATCTTAGGTTTTCTAGGTTGATGTTCTAAGGTGACATGCGGGAAGGTGAAAATGTGTGGGAAATAGTGGGAAATAAAAAAGAGTTTATTTTAAAAATGTGTTATTGATTGATATGAAATGATAAGGATATAGTTTGAATAAATAAATTTGTTGAAGGTAGTTGATGGGGAAAATAATTGGAATGTAAGAGTAAAAGAGAAAAAAGTGATATGATCGATGAAGCAATCCTTGGCACTGGGAAATACAATTTCACCCTTGCCTATAGTTTTTCACTTTTTCGGTTACCAAACGAACCCTAAATAGTTTCATTAGTAGTGTTGGGGATTTGATTTTGTAAAAATTTAAGTTTATTTTACATGTGTAGTTTACTTAGACAACAAGTCACTGTTTAGAAAATATAAAAGATACGGAAGAGAATTAAACAAACTATATTTTTTTAACGATGGAATGGGTCATTACTCTCCCTCCCCTTCCAACCCTGCGGGCTAGCTCTCTTCCCACCTGCGGCCCTCATTCCACCTTACACGTGGCAAGCATGCATGAACATGATTGACTGTTTTTCATTCTCTAATTCTCTGGTGTTGGGCAGCAGGATTAAAAATTCAAAATGGCAACAAGGGCGTGCTGCTGCATGCATGCTCTGCAAACCTTGTTTGAATGGTTAGGTTTGAATTTTTGTCCATACGGTCGATTATCCACAAATAGCTTCATGGCCTTTTTTCACTGAATTATTTGTGGGATGCCATAAGAATGAGATAGCATTTTCGAATTTAAAAAGGCTTTTTAATTGTAAATATAACTTTTTATTCTCCAATATATAATAATTCTATTTCTCTATATTTAATATTATTTTTTCCCATCCATAATATAATTTGTCTTTTTACTGTACACACCAATCTCTCTTGTCTCAATGATTTCGAAAAGTAATAATGTAAGATAATGATGCCATAGGATATGGAAAAAGCGAAATAAAGTAACAATAGATCAGTAGCCTCTTCTACATTATATGAAACCTGTTCCACTTGCTATAATTATTTGTTTTACTAAATATCTATGATTTTTTTTTTTCAGGATACTATTTGATGAAAGTGTAAAATTCGAAAATAAAAAATATATATTTGGACTGGTCTAAAATGATTATGGACCATTATCTATACCATTAGATATAGGAATTAGAGTTTTTAATTTACTATAAGAATGCAAAATATATACTACGTGAAAATTTCATTATCTGTAAAATGTCTTAATATATAATTTCTTTTATCTCATTATCTTTAATTTTAAAAATCTATTATTATCCTTCGACTTAATTCTGTAACTTTTAGCTCTAAAAATTTAAAGCCTAAGAGTGAAGTACAATTATTTTCTAAGATATAAAAGGTATCCTTATAAAAGTCATTCTAGAAAAATAAAAGCAAAAGTTTAATCTGCCATTGACTATAATTTTGGCAACTATTTACTCCGTGGAAGAAAAAAAACTTCTTCCATGAATTCCTCATTTGAAAACGTCAGAAGGATTCTAATTAAAATCTGAGGCGTGAGAATAGAAGACGCATTTGGCGTCGTATGATGTCTGCGCCGGAGGATCTGAACTATTGTGCAATATATTCAACAGAGATCTTCGGGGGTTTGAAGTGAATGTGCCGGATCGATCAAAATTCAAGAAGTGATGCTCTTAGGAGACATGCCATAAAATTCTTGGTGGGATCGTGGGATGGGATGGGGTGAGAATGAAATATTTTAAAATTGTATGATTAATAGAAAATAATAGGGGTAAGTTGGAATAATTAGGGTTATTATAAGAAAAAATGATTGGAATGTTGGGATAAAAGTGAAAAAATTATAATTATTGATAATTTAAATGGTTGCCTCAGAAACGTGCCCCACACCATGCCACAGTTTCCCATAGTTGACACTTACGGAACATTCTTTTAGGGAGCCCAATTCAGTGCACCCGGGTGCATTCAGCCTCAATGCACCCGGGTGCACTGCACCTTTTTTTTTTATTTTTTTTTTGAAATTTTTTTATACAATGGTTAATATAGGTTTATTTAACATATGTATCAATTTTTACTATTTTTGGAGACTTTTAGATATTTTTTTAAGATTTTTAAAAATCAGTGGCATTTTCGTTAATTTAAAATTACGAAAAATGCCACTGATTTTAAAAAATCTAAAAAAAATATCTAAAAATCTCCAAAAATAGTAAAAAATTGATACATATGTTAAATAAACCTATATTAACAGCTTCATGAAAAAAATTTCAAAAAAAAAATAAAAAAAAAGGTGCAGTGCACCCAGGTGCATTGAGGCTGAATGCACCCGGGTGCACTGAATTGGGCTCCTTCTTTTAGACGCTAGCTAGTATGCATGTCAACTTTATTTTTAACAAGTGGCCGTTAAAAAAAAAAATTTATTATGGGCATATTTGGCAACACACAAAAACTTTCAACTTAAAACTTTTCATCTTTTATAACTATTTTATTTTTAATTATTTTTACACAATTGCTAATATAACTAACATCTCTATTTTAACTTTATTCTCTTTAATCTTTATCATTACCCATATCACATCACATCATTTTCTCTCATTTTAAAAATTTTTACACAAACTTTTCATTAAAGATTATCGCTTTCCAAACACATCCTATACATATTTCGAATTTCAACTAGATTTTGTAACTTTTGCTAGATTCTATTAGAATATAAATAGTAAGACGCATTTGCAAATATATTATCATCTTTTATTCTAGTTGATTTTGCTTCTAATAAAGTAAATTTCCACGTTTGGAGCCTATTGATGATAATGTGAAATCAACTTTGACTAGCTGGACACTACGTTTTGAATTATTTTCTTAATTAGAAAATCAAGTCGCAACCTGGTCAAATATTTACATGCACATATTTAATAAAAATGTAAAACTAATCCAGAAAGTTGTTTTGCAAATTTAAAAATTTCAATTCTCTATCTTTGCCATTTTTAGTTCTTGTATGAATAAATATTTCTAGGGTTAATTTCAAATGTACTAAGTCTATTTGACCTTAATTACAAATATACCCATTAAGTTTGAGAACTTTCATACATATCCACTAAGTATGAGTGAAATTTCAAATATACCAAATCCATCAGGCATAATTAAAAATCACCATTATCCATCATATGAAATGTCCAAAATGTCCCTTATTATTTAATAATAATAGTCATTTAACTATGATAGAAGTTGAACAATATAATGGAAATACATCTAATGTGAGAGAAAAGCTAGACAGAATTAGTTTTAACGGTCTAGATATTGCACAAATCACAATAAATGTTACATTAATCAGGAGTATTTTGGGGTTTTAAAATTATTAAATGTTTATAAGTGTCATAATGGGTATATTGAAATTTCACTCACATTTAGTTGGTATATATGAAAGTTTTTAAACTTAATGGTATATTTGTAACTAAGGGCAAATGTAGTGGGTATATTTAAAATTAACCCATATTTCTATAAGTTAATATAATATTATGATTCGTTTTTGAATGCACCTAATGATTTTCATGTTATAAATGATTATATGATCCATCAATACTCATTACACTGGTTTTGAACACTATAATAAAATAAACGATGTTAAACAACCTATATGATCAGTTTCGCAGTAAAGGGACACGTATGCATTGAATAGAAACCCTCTTCTATAATTATAAATATAATTTCATTTTAACTATTGATAAATATACTTAGAAATCTGTAAAAGAAATTATGCATAGCAAGGTGTGACATGGCTGCAGCACCACAGGGTTATTTCTTCGCGTCCTATTTCTTTATTACATCCGGCGAAAACCAGTAATCTCAACGGGCGCAGCTAGATGAGATTTATTTCCTTGTATCGACACTAACTAATCATCCAACTCCCACATATCCAAAGATTCAGCAGCAGCGCCGCTCGCCTTCATCACTTCTGGTGTGTCTTCTCTCCATTTTTTTCTTTGTAGCTGTTGGATTTGCTCTCCTCGCATTACTCGCGTCTTTTTCTTTTGACGTTTTTATATAATAAAATGATTGAAATATAAAGATAAAAATAAAATATAATTAAATAATTAAAATATTAAACTACTTCTTAAAAAATATGCTAAGTGAGAGGTGAAGAAAGGCTTAGGGGTGTTAATGATCATGGTCAACCCGTCAACCTGCTCGTCTAACCCGTTTATAAATGGATTTGGGTTGGAATTTTTCAATAAATGGATTATGATCCGCTAACCCGTTTAACGATTTAATTAAATAAATAGATTAGGGTTGAAATTTTATAACTTGTCAACCCGTTTAGTAACCTATTTAACCCATATAACCTGTTCAACCCGTTTAATTCGTTTAACCCATTTAACTCGTTTAACTCATTAAAGTTATATATATATATACACGTAAACCCTTAGGTTATTTTCTCTCTCTAAGTCTTTCTCTAATCACCTAATTTTTATTTTTCCACTGCTGCCTTAGGGTGTGTTTGGGAAGTTGTAAAACTTTTGATGAAAAGTTTTTTATGTAAAAGTTGTTAAATCAATAGAAAATGATGTGATATTGTAGGGGTAATGATGAGGAGTAAAGAGAATAAATTTAAAATAAATAGGTTAGTTGTATTGGTAGTTGTGTAGAAATGATTGAAAAGTAGAGTTGTTGTATAGAAAGATGTGGAAAAAATAATTAAAAAAGAGCAATTATGGAGAGTGAAAAGTTTTAGATTGAAAAGTTTTAACTTGACAACTTTTATAAATTGCCAAACACACCCTTAATTCCATTTTCTCATTACTGCCCTATTTCCATGTCCCCTACACCGAAAATACTCTATCGTCTCTTCCCGCAAAATCATTATCTACTAGAGTCTGGGCTTTCAGGTTATTTGCTATACAATCCGTTAACAATCCACCAACCCATTTATTAAATGGGTCATAAATGGATTAGGATTGAGTCTTTTAAATAAGTTAATAAACAAATTACGATTAAGATATTTTAAATAAATTAACATTAGAATTAAACTTCGAGCCGTCCAACCGATCCTTTAACAACCGTAGAAATGCTCTCCAGCCCCCGCCCAGCGTCCCATTCGCACGTTGTACAAGGCCCAACCGCGGGCCACGATCCAAACGTACGTTTCCACTGCCACGTGCTTATCAATCAGGCAATCACCGCCAGACTACCGTAAAGAGAAACGGCCTGCTATCACATGATCTGCCACCGCGAAACCAAAATCACGATGACATCAGTGGATCCTGGCCGTACGATACTGATGGGAAGTTGAGGCAGGGCACTCGGTGGGGGGCCCAAAACCGGAAAAAGGGGCAACATCACCGTCATGCAATTATTTTCTATCACCCTGTTGAAATCTATCTACAGGCAAATCCAGTAGAGCTATTATTTTCTCTCCTTATTTTTCGACCGTTCAAATCTTCAGCGCCCGTCCAGAACAACGGCGGAGATTGCGTTTCTGTCGAAGCGGCGAGGGCAGCTTGGTCATTTAAGGCGAGAGGGAGATTTTCCTTCTATTCGTTCGTTGAAGTTTGGATGGAGGGTGGATTAAAATACGGGTGGGAAAATTGACCCTACGTTTCAAAAATTTTGTTTGACCCTTATTTTTATACCGGGTCGGGAAAAGGTCGGTTTGACTCTTATTTTTTTTACTAGGTCTTGGGACAAAATTTGGGTCGGTATCGGACCGGTTTCGGGATAGCGGGTCGGGTAAAAAATACGAGTAAAAAAAGATAATTTTTAGAATTTATATACCTATCAAACATAAGAATACATCTATACTAAATTAAAATATTATATGTTTCAATATTTCACTAATTATTAAAAAACACATAATTAAGAAAACAAAACATTTGAAAATATAGTATATATTTATTAAAATAGGTTAATATATAATTCCACATAAGGGTTATATATGTATAATTTTTTTTTATTGATTCTTATATTGCTTTTTGAATAAATTAATTTTTCCATTGTTGATAGAATTGATTACAAAAAAGTGAGAAATTTGAAAAAAAAAAAATTTAAATATAGGCTTATAATTTTTAATAAATTAGTATATGCGGGGCGGGTCGGACTCTTCGGATCGATATATGGTCGACCCATCTCGACCATATTTTTGAAATCGGGTAAAAAATTTTGACCCATTCCTATACCGGGTCAAAAATATGTTGATTTTACCTGGCCAAAAACGGGTCGGTCAAAGCCAAGTTACAGGTCGACCCGCCCCAATTCCCACTCCTAGATTAAATTCCGGTGGTGGCGCACGCGTGAGCGCGTGCAGCAACTCTGTCACTTGACCCGTGCCACCTGCTGCTGCTTGGGACTGTGGAAAAGGAACGGGCTGGGGACGGGGGGGGGGGGGGGGGGGGGGGGGTGGGGGGGGGTGGGGCGCGTGAAAGGGGTGGTGACTGGTGCAGAAAGGGTGTCACGTGAGAGAGGGCGTGGGAGGAGGGGAGAGGATTGGTGAAGTTGTGCTTGCGTGGCTAACAGGCAATGATGGGGGGTTGCGGCGGATAGGGTACAGGTGCGGGTGGGAGAGGAGACAAAAGGCGCAGGAGCAATCATTAGTACGGCTCCCAACATCTCCAGTGGGACCCACTTGCAATTATTATGGGCTGATTGAATGGTCTCCCCCGCCCTTCTCTTTTCCTCTGGCTTGCTTCGCCCTTGCGAGCTTCGTCCTTTCCCGTATCTTCGCTCTCCTCATCATCTATCCGATTTTTCTATTGAATCGTCGCGCGAGCAGGAATGCCCGTACCCCAGCCACGGAGTCACGAGTCGTGTTCCAAGAGGTGTGTTTAAAAATGGATAAATTTTTTAATAAAAAGTTGTAAAGAGTAAAAATTGTCAAATGATGTGATATGATAGAGATAATGATAAGAAATAAATAAGATAAAGTTGAAATAAATAGGTTAGTTGTATTGGTAGTTGTGCAGAAACGATTGAAAAATAGGATAGTTATATAAAAAAATATGAAGAAATGATTAAAAAAATAAAATAACTATGAAAAGTAAAAAGTTTAACTTGATAACTTTTTCTTATTACCAAACACACCCAAAATATAAAAGTAAGATTGTTATTAAGAAATGAAAATTTCCCGGTTATCATACATTTTCGTTCCATTCATCTAATTACGTGATCCTGAATAGGCCTAGCAATGCTAATCCTATCATAGACTTTGATGAAGAAACTTGTTAAGCAAGGTTGCTTGTGGACTGGTAAATAGATATTATATGCAAATAAGAAAAGTAATATTATGAATGAAAAATAAAAGTCATTTGCAAATATACCGACATAGTTTTAAAATTACAAATAATCTCATATAGTTTGATTATAATTGCAAAGATATTCACATCATTATGATGCCGTTGCAACATTGTTATAGTAAAAATATATTTGCAAATTATATGCGTTATCTACAAAAATTAAATATATCAACTTAATTTTTGAATTATAAATATACTTACATAGTTTGCATAGCTTTGCAAATATATCATATTATGATGGTGTAGTAACGAAGCCATAATGACGTGGGTATATTTGTAATTATTGTTGGAAGTTATTTATAAAATTTAAAATTATATGGCATATTTGTAATTAAGATCGAACTATGCAAGTGTATTTGCAAATCACTACATAGTAAGAAATGAGAAATTTGTATAAAAAACGAGAAAATAATCCAATATCCATCTTATTCTATCTAATCAAATGCTCTTGAAGGCGTCAAAATGAACCTTAGGTATGGTGAGGGGGTGTAACTTGCATAGAATTAACCTAGTGAATACCCTTAAATGGATATTTTGTTTATTTTCTTATCGATGTTAGGATAAATTTTAGATAAAAAAAAATGCATGGTGAAATTTGGGTAGAGATAATTTAAGTCCGAGTATTTAAAATTGACTTGAATTGTTAGTATATATAATAAATCTTAGGTAGTTATTCTTTTGAAAACATTTTTCGCTTTCCATGAAAGAGAAAATGACTAGTTTGAGACTTATGAAGCAAATTTTGTGAAATTTAATTTACTCACCATGTTTAATGTACTATATCTAATTAAAAATAAAATTTATTATACAATTCCAATCATTCAACAATATATATAAACTAGTTAAAAATTTTAAATCAAATTCGATGCATGTATACATATATATATTTAAAATGATTTTTATTTGTAAGACATGTTACATTATTTCAACCAAGATGAATGGATTAGGTTTTTAAAAAAACTTGTGACCTCTAAATCAGGCATTTCCATAGTGAAAAATGTTTCTAAGGAAATCTAATAGGGTTAGACTAAATTGGATCCAATGGCCAGCATAATAAAGCTTTGCTGAAGCATATCCTTCATCAAGGGATTGTATGAATGAACTCTTTGGCATGACTCAAAGGCCTCAATGGGACAAAGTAACAGATTGCCGACCTCTTGCACGGGACCGAAGGGACATTTGCAACATGATGGTAATGCACTTAATAAAGGCACCCGGAGACATGAGTGCGCCCACCCCAAGCCGAAGAAGATCGTCATGTATTTAATGAAGAGATGATGTCCACATTAACTAAAGCCAACCCAACTACCTTAGGACGATCATGCTAAGATAATTTCTTGGTTTGTGCAACCATAGACAAACACGCCAACTAAAAAGAGATCTCTAGGACATGGCAATGAATATTTTATTTAACATAAGGCACATCCTATTAGTGCCAAACCCTCTGTAAATGCTAATCAACCTCCAAAACCAAGAGGGAAGTTTCAAGGAGGAGGGAGGAGCGATGACAAAAGAGAGTCCTCTAGATGCTCTCCTCCTAGAACATCATCTCCACTACGGAATCCTCCATCAACATGTCCAACCCATGGAAAATGAATACTCCAAAAGGGATAGCCAGTGTACCAAACTTAATCCACATCATAATTGTAAAACAAATATCCATGGTGGAATCTTTAGGTCATAAACACCTCCATAATTTTTTGGATTGATCTCACCATTAGATTAACACTTTTCCATGTAAACCCATGTGCATTATCCTAATTAATCAACCATACCATGATTTAGATGTTAATTTGGTTTGGACTAACCCTTGGTCAAATTGAGCTCTACATTTTGATGTCGTCTATGAGAAATAATTTTTTGAATCATCCTAGTACTTATTTTTCATCCTAAGCTAACTTTTTGATGATAGTCCACCATTGCAAATAGCCATAATCACTTGATGTCGATTGATGGTATCTAGTAAAGATAACACTCATGAAGGATCAAGTGACAACGAAGGAGATCAACAGTTTGGAATAGTCGAACGTGAGAGACTTAATCTTCAAGAGTTTACCGCTTCTTATGATATTATTGGTAGTTCTTTAGGCTAAGAGGTAGATTGTTTGCTTGACCTTTATTATTTGTCCTTATAAAGCCTTGGATGCTGTTTGGGATGGTAGTCCCTATATGCTTTTGCCCAAAGATTTGTGCAGTTTTAACGCACG
Organism: Annona cherimola; assembly: GCA_030490835.1. Lineage (NCBI taxonomy): Eukaryota > Viridiplantae > Streptophyta > Magnoliopsida > Magnoliales > Annonaceae > Annona > Annona cherimola. The sequence continues at coordinate 49,402,154 of CM059973.1, read as the reverse complement.
TTTCATTCTTATAGATCCTCTAAGTGCTTCTTAGGTCATAAAATGGATGGTCCCTATTGCTATGTTGCTTACCTATGTGGCTTGCTATAGTAGCTTCTTTTCTTGTTTTGATGGTCACAACGATTTTAATTAGACGTGAAATTTTTTATTGTTAATGCTTATGGTTTTGAGCTAACATGGGCTTTAATAAGCTTTAAAGCTTCTTCTTCTGTTTTTAAAAAATGCTTCATATTTTGGATAGGTGTCGGTTCATGTGGCGCCCCGACCCGGGTGCCTAGAAGCCTTACTCCGGGATCTTTATCGATTGGTAAACGTGACTCAGGATTGTTGCCCTGATCACACGGCGGGATTTTTATTTGGATCTCATCCAAATTTTTTTTTTCTTTCATTCATTTTCTTTCATCATGTAACAAACACTTGTCATCAATTTTACACATGATACACGTAGTATCTCATCACATAACATCATGTCATCATATATGAACATATTCTTAATATCAATTTCACATATATTATTCATATCACAATAACTGACTTATCTACATCACAAGTTCTTTCAATCTAAACATTTCATACATACATATTTTGAAGATTCCATATAATCATTCATACCATATACAGACCAACTTGTTAAAAAGTTTTCTTCATACTCTTTTCCTTTCCTGCATGGCCTGTGCGGTACCTGTCTATGGTTGGGGAAAACAAAACATGAGTCGAAACTCAATAAGCAAGCACTTTTCATTTTAAATGCATTTCTCACCTTTTAGTAGTAGACGCTTAACAAGCGTTCGACTAGTAATTGGAGGAAACCTTTTCATAAGTACCTTTCACAAACATTTCATAATCCCAATTCATGGCAAACATATGCTTGTAAAACTTGACATATTAAATCTTTTTCCATAGACATATTTATGTTTTAAAACATTTTTCATTGAAGCTCATTTTCTCATAGGACATTCTCATGTCCTAAAATACTTTTTATAAAACCCTTTTTAAGCATATGCAACATGCAATACGTCTCTGTCCATCTGGTAGGTGACACTTATCAAGTGATCATCCTTCCTTAGGAGAGAAACCCTTCCAAGTGATAGCCCACGAGCTAGGCGGCTATCCGTGTGCATCTCCCATTGCAGGGAGGGCGCCACCGGCATTTAGCCTTATTCAAGCGACTCGGCCTATGCAAAGGGGGCCCAATTTGCAACCGCGTCCGGTATGCATATCCTCTACAATAGACCTAGTACATAACCCTTGTGCACACGTTTCCTTCACATTCACATGCTAGCATGATTTTATAAAACCACAGACCACAGTCTGTGTTCCTTTTCTAAAAGCTTAATGCTATAATGCTTTTATCAAATACTACAGACCTCAGTCTGTATTTCTTTCAAATCTTGAAAACTGGGCTTAACCCATGCTAACGAGTTATATACTCAAAGCATTTTGTAAGGATGGCCAACCTTAAAAAATTTATATTTCATAAATAATTTGAAGTATTCAAGGAAAACATTTAAAATAACAATATTTTCTAACCGTTTTTGTAAATAATTTTTGAATGACAAAACGTCTTTAAAAATATTTGAAACTTTCATCTAATATCATATACTTTTGTCTACCTGTCTTATTGTTCATTTCTATATGTGATAAACTTGTATAATCCTTTGAACATTACTCAAATCGTTTTTCAAATTAATTTATCGTGTTGGCCTTCCTTAAATATTGCTTGAAACAATGGATTTTGGAAATTCCAAAATAATCCAATATTTAGAGAACCTTTGAAACATATCCTTAAAATACTTCAAAACCTTGAAATAAAACTATTATATACATTTATTTCAAATATCATTTTAAAAAAACTCATTTCCCTTTCAACACAACCTTTTCAACATTTGCATTTCAATATTTTTCAACATTAAAAGGATTTTCTTTTAACGAAGCAATTTTCAAGACAATTTAAGATTGCAAAATAAGGTCGTATAAAATTGTATTTTCAAAAGATTTGCTTGCTTACCTGCGTTGTCAACTTGTATCTTTCACTTGTACCCATTTCCTTTCCTATGCAAATGAAAAGAACTATTTTTCTCATATAGACATAATATTCCATGCTTGCACATTTCTACTATTAAATTTGAATTCATCTTATGGTTTCTAACCCATGCATATGTCATAATCACTTTATTTTCCTTCATAACTCTCATAGAGGTTAATTTAGTCTCTATTTTCACATATGAATTTTTATCCCAAAAATCTTCAAAAATTCCATTCATACATCCTTATAAAAATCAATCTTAATAAAAATCAATCTTATTTCTGCCCAAATCACTTTGTTTACTATTCATGATTATTGTTCATGATCATGTTCATAATTACTGTTTACATTTGCTGAAATCAGGTGTACTAATTTCTCTAAATCTTGATTTATAATCAAATCAAGGTATTTAACTCTGAAATTTGTGTCATACATCAATAACTACATGATTTAATACTCATAAAAATTTCAGAAATAAATATTAACATTATATATTTATTTTGACATTTTCACTGTGCTGGATAGTGTTGTAAAATTAGGAACAGCCCTAATCACGTTATTTTTAAACCATACTTATGTCATCCAAAAATCATCTTTAATATTTTTAGTGTGATAATAATAATATATTGTACATCATATCAAAATTTCAGATTAAAATACCATCTAAAAAAATTATTAAAAATCATTTACTACAGCTGATCCTGTCACCCCGTTTTACCCTGTTTAAATTAATATTCTCGGATTTTTAATTTGCAACATGCTTAATATTTTAAGCTGACACTTTGGTCGTTCCTTAATGATAATATAATAAGCTTTTAAAAAATTTTCATGGCAAAAATCATTCTTTTACTATCTCGTTCATAGTTTTGTTTCTAACATTACATAACCTCCAGATTTAAAGCAATATATCAATATTAACTTAGCCTTATCAATTTAATCATAAAAATATCCTGCTGAATTAGTTTAATGATTCTGAAATCATTTTTTTTTTCAGAAATATTAACGTTTCAGCATTTAATATTCAAAACCAGAATTATATATGTATAAATTTGTTTGGGCGTTGTATGCTCATACCCACTTATTAATTATTTCAGTACTTGAAATCTTATTTATTAATGATAAATCAACTGAATTATACTGAGTTAATTCAAATCATGGTAAAACCATGCTGAATAAATGAAAGTCATGCTGTATTAATTTAATAATATGAAAATTATGCTGATATGAAAATCTGCTTGAATTCGGTATTTAAATCGTGCATCCAGAAATTAATTTAGCACATTTGATTAATTTGGACATTTAGATAAAAACTTTCTGGAAATATAAAATCACATTAAAATATTATATGCTCAGGAAATTGAATCCACAGTTAGCTTAAATCTTCAGCAGTATTGTTGCTTAGAAAAATTTTCAAAACGGCATACATATCATATCAACGTGCCAGTGGTGAAAATTAAAATAATTATAATATCAATATCCAGCAGCATTGAAAATCACGTTCAGCAACATCTCAAGTTAACATATTGAGCAGTCCAGCAGCACCTACGGAAATAAGGAAGTAAGAAAAAAAAAAACCTGGATGCTTGTAGCTTGTGTCCGGTTTTTCTACTATGCTGTCCGGTTATATATATATACTATGCTGTTAACGGTTCACTATGGTTAAAATTAAATTTAACCATGGTGACCGTTTACAGGTGTTATGTACATAGGATGCGGGTTACAGCTGTTGTTGACGTGTTAACGGTACATTCAGGCTTCTCCAGCAACGTCTTATTTATTTATTTTATTTTTTTATTTTTGCATTAAGAAACTAATTCATAACTGCCTACATACATACTTATATATTATGAAAATTTTTCTTATGAATATATATACAATTTCTCACAAAATGTACCTTTTGGAATTTTGAAAACAATTTTCTATTTTATTTTAATTAACTAATTCATATTTGGATAAAAAGTCTCATTTTAAAATTTTGGAAACATGTTTCTCAAAATTTCATTTCTTCATTAAATTGAGCATATTAAAATAGGATTACTCATAAAATTTCACCTCAATTGGAGCTAAGTACATATTTTAACTTAATCAAAATCATATTTTGGCATAAATTTCATTTTAAAAATTTGTAGACATGTTTTTCAAAATTTAATCCATTCATTATGTAGGGTATATTAAAATAGGCTTGCTCCAAAAGTTTCATCTCAAACAGCCTTATATATATTAAGATATTAATTAACTAAACAATTTTATATAAAAAAATCAAAATATCAACTTACGTGCATGCGTGGAATTTATTACCTTTGGCACGCTTTTTAATACATTCAAGTTTGACAATTTAGTCAATTATTTTTCATAATCTGATCCGTCTATATTAGAGAGCATATAATTTAGTACTTTCTAGTAAATTTTTATGTGATTCTGAGTTATGCATGTTTAGATCTAATCAAAACAGTGATGAATATAAGCCATTAATTTGAGCCCCTAATTAGCCAAAAAATTTTCATTTATTTTTATTTTTCCATAAGGTCCGTGAATATAGACAGTTTCAATTTATATAATTCAGAATTGTGAAATTCCTCCCCGAAATATTTGTAAAAATTCATTTTCATAACTAATTTTAGTAGGATCATAAATTACCCTCCATTTTCTTATAAGTTCCAAATATAACCTTTGTAATTTCCACTAAGTGCACTTTGTGCCTCCACTCTTGTAAAAATTACCAATCAATCATCTTTTCTAAATTTATAATTTAATCTTACTTTTTTAAAATTGTAATTTGGTCTTTTCGTGATTAAGTTAATCTAAAATGATTACTTATCACTTTATCTTAATCACATGATTACTATTCATATTTACTATTTAATAAATTAATTATTCGGTCCTTCAACTCCATATATTACAAAATTATATATTTTTAAAAAAATCAATAACCCAGGGTTCATGACCTTAGAGTTTCACACATGGTCATAAAATTTAGGGTTCTACAGTTCATGCATCAAGAGAATTTTTTTAAAATTTCTTGGTTCCTGCTCTTTTAGTGACACATGGTTTCATCGAGTTGGTCCCATGCGACGACACATTCTCTTGTAGTTATTATTTAGCGAAGACTTGTTACTTATAAAATCCTTTTCTAATAGGCTTTTTATAGGTGTGTTGTGAGGACCAGGTATTTTTATTCTATTTTTATTATAACTTTTCTCTATTTATGAGGTAACTTATGAACATGCTAGTAAGAATTTTACGATATTAATGGATACATAACATACATGGACACGACATTTAGGAGATGTATAGTGCATATGTGCATGTATGATTAGCGTTCCATTGATGGGCTCTATGACTATTGTTTCCCTCGCAGAGTAGGTACGGGGTTCGACCTGACCGGTCAGGTCGCGGGGGTCAAGGGGGCAGCGCCCCCGGAGAAAATTTAAATTATTAAGTTGTAGGAGAGGGGAATTAAATTACTAATTGCGACTGGACCCGACCCGAGCCCCGACCCGACTCAATGGATTCTATTAACATAAGCGGCCCGCGCTCTAGGGTTTCATTCCCATTTCGCGCCCGACCGCGTTCTCTTCTCCTTCTCTTCTGGTTCTTCGTTCCTCTTCTACTTTCTCTTCCACTCAGTTCGAACCACCCGTGATCGCTTGAGGGGAACTATACCAACTACCTTGAAGGTCATAGATCTGAGTTCAGGAAGCTCCAAGGCTCCGAATTTCTGCAGTCCACATCTAGGGTCGCTGTCTTGGGAGGGATCACGGTCAAGGTAAGTAGATGTCGCCCCTTCTCGATTTAGTGATGAAATTTTACGTTAAACGCGATACGAGGCTAGAGGGAATGTATAGCTTCTAACGACTCCATGATATTAGGCGTAGAGTTCGTAACAGTTAGGGTTCATGGTGAATTTACTTTGAATGCGTGATTTCTATGATGTAAAAGACTTCTTAGCAGTTGTTATATTGTTGAAATGTGACGTGAATTGATTTGCCCCAATCGAGAGTATGAATTGAAGGTTCTTTCATTTCGCACCTATCATGTGTTTGATAAAATGCTTGTGTGACAGATCTACGTGTTGTATCTGAATTGTGTTGATGTTGTATGCGTGGTTTGCGATGTGTTTCATTGTCTGTTATGTATGATGCGTTATCTCAAATAGTTGGTTGTAAGGGTTGTTCATGGCCCCTGATTGACATGAGGAGAGGGTTGTTCATGGCCCTTGATGGACATGAGTAGATGATTGGTTGTGTTGGTCAATTTGTGTGTATGGTTATATGTATACGATCTTGGGAGTGGGTATTGGACCCATGTGTATTAGCTTCATCACTGTATGAGTATCCATCATTATGCTTATTTGCACTTTGTGCTAACCACTATCTACTTACTGGGTCTATTTAGACTCATATCATTGTTATTGTGGTTTTAGATCGCAGGTCAGAAGGAGAACTTAAGGATGGGACAAGTTGAAGATCAAACATGAGAGACCCTAGCACAATATGTTGATTCCAGTTCTTTTAGACTTGTGCTCTTTTGATAATCATATATGTAGACAATTACTTAGGCGGATTCGTTTTGACAACTATAATGTATTTTGTATTTCAGATTGGATTATAATCCTTGTTGATGCACATATGCATGACTATTATATCTGTTTGTTGTGTAAGGAAAATATGTAATGATTTCCTTCTATATGAATGTTCTTATTATATGAAGATGCAAGTATATAAATAGGATTGAATGTTACAGATGGAAATGTAATGAATATCAGGTTATGTATTCCATATTACCCCTTGTATGTTATGGGGAGATGCTGCCGAATTTTTCTATGATTGTGTAGCGCCGTTGATTAGTTATTGAGTATTTTTATGAATGGGGCATTACATGTGTGCTGCCTACCATTCACACTTATGGTTAACCATGGGCTGGTCTGGCTAGAACCTTTATTACCATTTTTTTAGTTTGAGATGTAATGACGTTCTTCTTGGTTGAGAGATGCAACTTCTTAGCAGTTGTTAGAGAGAAGAGCAATCATTCCTCTTGAGAAGAGAATGATCAGTCGGTAGTGGTTGATCATTTGTGAAGCAGTATATGGTTGTTTCAAGACTTCATTTGGAGAGTAATCATTTCTTCAAACCTGCTCTCAGAGTTTGACTCTGTGAAGTCGATCATGCAGTGGAGCTTGCTGTAGTTTGCAAGTCCTTTCAAGGTGCTTGTGTAGTAGTCATGAACATAGTCATTATTGTTACTTGGATGTCCCTATTTCAATCATATTAGGGGCTTCCCTATGTTCCTCTTCATCATTCATCTTCTCAGTGTCTTCTTTTTCCTCCCTTTTCCTTCTCAAGCTTTTAATGCTTCTTAAGGGTGAATGCTTCCTTCTTCTTCTTTGCATGTCATAGGATGTTTTTGACTACTACATCCTTTATATATGAATGATTAAATTAAGTTTTTTATAATAAAATTAGCGGCTTCTTTCTCACTTTTATGATTTTCGTCTAGTGACTTTTCTATGTTTGCTTGCCTATTGCCTCCGAGTAGTTTGTCATTAGATTGTTTACATGCTTTATAAATGAGAATGATTAGATTTTGCTTGGCTTCATTTGAGGGGAAAAATACTTATGAGTCTGAGTGTTTTCTAGCTGGGGGCAATTGTAGCCTGTTTAACATCATTGAGAGCAGTACATGCTGTACTTGCTTTTACAGCTCTTATAGGGGATAGGAAAGGCTAGCTTGGGCGTCATCCCCTCATACTATAATGGAATGCCCCTCATACTATAATGGAATGCATTCTTTAGTTAGGCATGTAGGTTTTTTTTTTCCTAAGCTTTAGTCCAAGATTTTCTTGAGGGGCAAAAATACTCACGAGTTTAAGTGTTTTTTGGTAAAGGCAATGTAACATGTCTAACATTATTGAGACATAGTGTACTTGTCTTTGCAGCTCCTATATGGGAGACGGGAGGCTAGCTCGAGCATCATCCCCTATATATTATAATGATATGTGTTCTTTGGTTGGGCTCATAGGTTTTTTGCCTAAGCTTTCATCGGGGATTCGCTTGGTTTGGTCCACACAATTATTAGTTTTACTAGGTGGCTAGATTTGTTAGCTTTATGGAGTTTGTAGCCTACTCCATTTCTCAGCAACCTTTACTCGCTTTGTTAGGAATGATTGGCCCAAACGCCCTATCTTCTCGATCCCACATGCTGGCCCACGACCGCCTATCAAATGAATGGGTTACGGGGTCATTTTGCCAAGTTCCTTCGACATGGTTCTCTCGAGCGCCCTAGTATACTCTACTTGTTCACCTGTGTCGGTTTGGGGTATGGTCAGTTCACCGGGAGGAGGTATGGGGCTCGCAGTAAGCTACAGATTTGAATGAGTTGACTACGTTGACGGAGGAATAAAGAGAATTTTTTTCGACTCGAAAGTGACGAAGTTGCTTTGACTACCTTCTTAAACTCAAAGAGCTGTTCTGCTGCAGCCGGTTTCCTGGTCCTTTCGAACTAGATATTGAAAAACGCTTAAGTTATAGAGGAATTCCTGAACCTAAGAATTAAGAATGACAAGTTCTGTTTGACCCTAAGCCTTGGCTGGGTAATTAGGACTTGCTCAGCTAATCCCTCTTTCCAGCGGCTCTAGAACTTGGCATTCATGTGGATTCTTTAGGAATTCGATTGTTTAATCATATAATCTTTTTATATTATACTTGATTAGTTTTTTCAAGCCTCACCGAGGGGGAATGCATGATAAGATTGGCCTAAGAGATAGGTCTAGATCTCAGTGATAAGTTGTTACTTTTCTTGTCTCAAAATATTAGAGAGTGTGTATATGAGCAAGATATTATTCAATGTGCACATGAGGTTTTCATGTGTTTGAATGTATTTATCTTCTTGAGCAACCACTTCCTTTTCTTAGCTTCGATATTCCCTAGCAAATGTTGACATCTGATGGTTGACTCTTTCCTCTTATGCTTGCACTCGAAGGCACTTTAATGCTTTATGCCCAATGCTTCGTGTGTTCTTGGGTTTGATTAGGGCTACTTCCACCTAATAATTTTGGACAAGATGCCTTTGTGTGGTTTATCAAAGATGTTCTTTTATTCTCCTTCTTTGGATGCTCGGGTCCTAATCTTAGCTAGTCCCATAGGACAGAGTTGATGATAGTCTTCATGGAGTGTAGGAAAGATTATAGGAGTGGTTCCCATAGATAGTGACAAATGACAATGGCTGGATCTGGTCACTAGCTCAGCCAAACTTGACTAGTCCTTACATCATCTTTATAAGAAATCTTTCTCCATAAATAATGCCAGATGATAAGTCTGAACTTGGTTTGAGATTGATTGAACTAAGTTAGGAGAATTTGAATCATCCAATGGAGAGAACAAGGAGAGGTTAAGTAAATAGACTCGGGTTTTACATAGAAAAGAGTGGCCTCCGAAATCAAGGTCACCTAAAAAACCATGAGCTACTTTTGGTTAAAGATCCACTATTAAAGTTTTAGTTACACAAGTTGTAGGATACATTGGTGATATTTTCCTATTGTGGAATCACCCTCAAATTTCAATGTGGAGCTTCTGAGTTCAAGTAATCCTCTTTAAGAAATGGATTCCTTGAGGGGCATTGGTTGCAATTTGAAACTACTGTAGAAGAGAATGACATCATATCTTTGGTCTCAAACCCAATCCCTTCTTCGAAAGGGGTGGGGTTGCTTTTATATGTTGCATGATAGGTCATGGCATATGCCTTATGCCAAAAGGAAATTTGCAATCTTCTCTTGAGATCTTCATTAAGTCGATGTGTCTATCTTTGATTTGTTGAGCATCTAATGAGGGCTGATGACTTGAGTTGACTTCGTCTTCTAAGGCCGTCAAAGTTGCCATTAATATTGAGTAGTGATGCTTTGCTAGAGTGTGTTGGGCTTTCTTTGGCAAGAAGTAAGCTAATGCTTAGATGATGTCATTATGTCCATCTGATCTTGTTCTCCTGAGAAGGGCTCGAACTATAGGAGCAACTAAACATGAGAAACTTGGTCTTTGAGAGTTTACTACTTCTTTTGATGTTATTGGTAAGGCTAAGGGGTAGATTGCTTACCTGACCTTTATCATTTGTCCCTTATAGAGACATGGTCATTATTTGGGATAGTGGCCTATGCAAGTTTCAATACATGTTTCATTATTGAAGCTCTTCTAAGTGCTTCAGGGGGTCATAAAATGGATTTCCCTTATTGTCGCATGGCTTACCATGATATCTTCTTTTCCTTCTTTGACGATTGCGTCAATTCTAATTGGGCACCAATTCTTTGTCATTAATGCTTGCAGATTTTGAGTATACATGAGCTCTAAAGCTTCTTCTCATGTTTTCAAAGAATGCTTTATATTCTTGATAGCGGTGTTAGTTCATGCATAAATGGAATATTTTTATTCAAACTTTCATGCTTCTTGCTCCTTCAACAAGGAGTGGTTTCATCAGGTTGGTCTTATATGGTGACGCATCCTATTATAGTTTTTGTTTAGAGAAGAACAGGCGCTTATGAAAGCCTTCTTTGGTAAGCTTTTCATCAATTTGTAGTGCTTACCATTTGTGCTTTTATAATCGACCATGGGCTAGTCTGACAAGTCTTTGTACCCTTGCTTCAAGATGCAATGGTTTTCTTCTTGATGAAGAGATGCAACTTTTCATTGGTCATAGAAAAAGCAGTTGTTCCTCTTGAGAGGAGAATAATCGGTTGGTAGCGATCGATCATTTATGGGGTAGCACTAGGTCACTCTGAGACTTGGTTTGAAAAGCAATCATTTCATCAAACCTTCTTTTGGAGCCCGATTTCTTGAAGTGGAGTACATAACGAAGCTCATAGTAGTTTATAAGTTTTTGTGGGATGGTGCTTGCATAATGTTCTTTAGCATGATCGCTACCATTACTTGGTTGCTTTATTTCCATCATATCGGGGACTTCCCCCTTTCATCTTCCTCTTCATCACTCATATTCCGAGCATCTTTCTTTTCCTCCCTCTACTTTCTCAGGTTTTTAATGCTTCTTAATAGCGGATGCTTTCTTCTTCTTTGAGATGATGGGAGTTTTTTTTATAATTAAATTAATGGATTCATTCTTGCTTTTGTTATTGTCATATAGTGAGTTTTGCATGCCAACTTGTCTATAGCCTCTATGTAGTTGGGAATGTCCCCTCATTAGATTGTTTATATGCCTAGTGGGTAAAAATAGTTAGGTTTTTCTTGGCCACATTCTAGGGAAGAAAATAATTATCTTAGTGTTTTTTGACTAGGGCAATCATAATCTATCTGATGTCATTGGGAGTATTACATGGTGTAATTATCTTTGCAACTCCTGCATGAGAGACAGGAGGTTAGCTTCGACATCATTCCTTATATATTACAATGGAAAATAATTAAGTGTTAGTGTTTTTCACCTAAGCATTCATTTGAGATTTTCTTGAGGGGAAAAAATACTTAGGCGTCCAAGCGTTTTCTAGTCCGGGCAATTTTTAGTTTATTTGGTGTCATTGGGAATAACATGTAGTGTACTTTTCTTTGCAACTTTTTTAGGAGAGATGGGAGGCTAGCTTGGGCATTGTCCCATATATATTATAGTGGAATGTGTTACTTGATTGGGCTTATAGATTTTTCATCTCAGCTTTTGCTAGGATTCACTTAGTTTAGCTTACGCCATTATTTGCTTAGCTCAGTAGCTAGATTGTCAGCTTTGTGGAGTCTATGGCTTAGTTTGTTTATCATTTGAGCTAGTGGGGGCCAACAACATATGCTCACTTTATTGGATGTGATTGTTTGACTGCCTATGCCTTGGCTAAGTGGTTTGCAACATATCTAAGAAGTTGCATATCTGAATCACATATCGGATGTGATTCACTTTGCAACATATGCTCGCTTGTTGGTCTTGAATGAGTGGCTTTATCGAAGAAGGAAGGAGTGAATTGAGTAATTTAAATGTCTTTTCTATTTTAAACTTGGTCCTCTTTGAGATTACTTATCCTTGAAGGAGACATAGAGAACCAAAGAGAGAGAGCAAAATAATGGAAAAAAATGCATAAGAGAGTACATAAATTTTAAAGTGGTTTGGGCAACCTCCCTAATTCACTCTTTCAAGCACACACTCCTTGTGTTTTGGGTTCCATTATCACTTAATAAATACAACTTAGAGCCTCTGCTCTCTTCTAGATTATAATTCTAGGGGGACTTTATAACCATACATAAGTAGTTGATGAGTACTACTCTAACCAAATGTTGCTCATTTCCACACCTTTGCCTTGATCTTTAACACCAAGCCAAGTGACAAATTACAACAAGGAATATCAAATAAATTAAGCTATAATTTATAGTATGTATAGATCCTTTTGGCATAGTAAGCTCTAAGAGAAGAATGAGAGAAGTGGTTAATCTTTGAAGCTTTTGAAGTAGTTTTGAGAGCTTGACTCGAGAACACTTAGGTGGAACTTCGAATGCTTAAAATTTGGAAGACGAGAGCACAATCAGTATCTGAGCTTATCCCCATATAAACTACTTGATGAGTTATTTATAACTTTGAAGAATTTTTTAATGTTTATGATGTAGGATGGTTAGAGATGAAGATAGAAGAAAGAGAAAGGAATCTCTAGAGTTGAGAAGAGAAGAAAAAGATAGAAAGAATAGAAGAATAAGGAGAGGAGAATAAAAATAAGTATAAGAATAACTAGATAATACTTTTATAAATCTCAAAACTGATGCCCTTTAGAGCTTGTAATGACTGTATTTATAGGTGAACATACTATCTAATATTAGCAAAATTATTAAAGATGAAATATTTTTTAGAAAAAATTGTATATTTTAAGTGAACTTCCTAAAGAAGTAAATTTAAAATAGATAAATGCTTATTTTAAACAGATTTTAAAATATCTAAGAAAATCTTCTAATATCTTCCAAAGATGGAATAAAATATTGTAATAAAATCTTTCTAGCATTTCCTAGAATTATTTCTCCTTCACAAAATTCTTGTGTCTAGAATAGATAGATTTGAAATATTTCCTTCTATTTCCATCAATTCTTCTTGGCTTCGAAAAACTAATCACTGGAGAGTTCTGACTTTGATAATACTCAAGAATATGTGGATCCAAGTGGCAAAGTTTATACTCAGTAATCCATGCAGCATCAGAATCAAGCTTGTTTTTCCACTTGACAAGAAATCTTTATATAATGCTTGATCCAGTAGTGACTAGCTCATCTTGTAGGATATTCTTTACCTGATCTAAAGAATTACATTGTACTCGTGGAAGTATAGGCACATATGGCAATGTTGAACTGTTATTTGTTAAAATTCTTACTGGCAAACTTGGAGGCTCAAAAGTACCTCGGTAAGGAAACAAATCCTTTATATTAAAAGTAGAACTAATCCCTATATCTGAAGGCAAATCAAGCTCATATACGTTGGACCCCAATTTTCTTAAAACATGAAAGGGACCACTGGCTTGTGTATGCAACTTTCTAAAAGAATTTTTAGGATATTTTTCTGGTCGTACATGAATCATAACATAATCTCCAACATCGAACTCTTATTTTCTTTTATGAACATCTGCAGCAAGCTTATAATTTTCGTTGCTTAGAGTAATCTTTCTTCTAACATAAATATGAATAGCTTAAATGTGTTGAGTAAAAGATTCAGTAATAGTAGATGAACGGGTATCAATGGGTAAAGGAATTGAATCGGTAGGAGCTCAAGGAATATAACCATAGATAATTTCAAAAGGAGATTTTCTAGTAGAATGATTAACTGAATTGTTGTTTACAAATTTGACAATAGCCAATACAGAATCCCAAGTTCCAATATGTTCTCCCACCAAAGTCCTAAGCAAATTTTCTAAACTCCTATTGACTACCTTAGTTTGGCTACCAATTCGTAGATGAAAAGTATATGAAAATTTCAATTTGGTACCTGAGAGTTTCAATGTGGCGATTAATCCTATTGAGTTTTTTTGCATATCCTTGGCCTTTAAGTTGCATATGGAGTCGACTTTTATTATGTCAAGATTATTCCTCATGATATGGATTATTTAATGATGAAATCATTAATTTAAATATGACTTTCTGAGCTTAAATGATAAAATTTTCTTTGTTTAATGAAAGATACTCTTATTTGACTAATGAGTATGAATATAGGCTATTTCGAGATTAAATATGGGCAAATCATGAAGAATTAAAGTTTAAAAAATAAGATACAATTATTTAAATGAATTAGAGAGACAACAAGAAGTAAAAATAATGATCAAAATAAGTAAGGATGTGTTAGAAAATTATTGAAATAGTTCAGAGAGTGTTCGGCCAAAAAAAATTGGAGTAGAAAAACAAAACCACCGAAGCGAACCATGTGGCACCCTGATGCACAATTAACGAGTTAAATATGCACAATTTTGCATAATTTTAAGGGGTATACTATTTAAACACTTGTTATACATGATATAGGGCATCTTTGGACATATTTTTGAAAAAGGTTTAATAGTGAAGGTTGAGAGAAAGCGTAGAGCTAAGAAGAGAAGAAAAAGAGAGTTGGAAAGAGCAGTTCAACAACCATTGAAGAACTTCAATCAATAAGCTTTATTTTCTATTTTTCTTTGATTTCAATTGTCATGCTTTGATGGATACTTTTAAGAAGCTTGTCTTGTTGTTTGGGTTCATTAAAAGCATGTCTGGCTAGGATGTGGCATGTGATCTTATGTATGGATGATTGGTTTATGCTTTATTTATGAAAGATATTATGTATTAATTTAATATCTCATAGTTTTGATGCTTGATTAGTGTATGGGCTCATACTTTGGCATGATTTTATATATTAGGTGATGGAATTGAGAGGTGAAAATCTAATATACAATAATCAATATATTAAGCCTCAACATTTAGACCATAAGAATAGGTGTGATGACCATGAGAAATCTTGTGAACTGTCATACAACTTTATGAATTCTAATTGACGTAATCTCATGAGAATAAGTGATTAAGAAGATTATGGTATACTTTGCATACCTTGAAAGAGGATGTATGATTAAATTAGGGTTATACTCCTATAATACATATCGACTAGATTAAACAAGTAAACTAATTATCCATTGTAGAACATCACATGTGAAACCCTAGATCCGTGAACTCTCATATTCTGATTTTCAATCTTGATTCAATGTCTTTAGATTTGCTATTTATATTTGATATTATTCTGATTATCTCTCTAATTATCCAATTCAAAGTATTTAATTCACGAAGTCTAGAGTTCCTGAATTCATTGTAGGATTGACCTTTTAAATACTACGACCTGTGTAATTGTAGAGAGACACATACAACAACTTTGTGGTGGGACTTCACCTGAGTCTTGGATGAAGTTGACTTTAGCTTCAACTTTGGAACATTCTAAGAACTTTTGCTCATTGGCCTTCCTTCTATCTTTCTGAGTCTCTTCTTTGGTTTGACTTCAAGTTAAACTTCACCCAAGTCGCAGGTGAGTGCGACTTTGATCTTCATTTTTGAGACAAAATTTTATTGTTCTTCCAAGTCACTGACTAGAGTTAATTTCGACTTTACCGAAGTTGTATTTGAAGTAAACTTGAGGTATGACTTCAAATGTTATTTTTGAGGCAAAGTTTTAGCTACCTTCAAGTCCTCCAAGTCGCAGGTTGAGGTCAACTTCAATTTCGACTTGACTCAAGTTGTAAGTGAGGTCGATTAGGGATGCGACTTAATTTGTCTATCAATCTTCAAAAAAATCTCTACCTTTAAAACTTCATTTGAAGTTAATTATAGAGTCAACTTGGGTTATAACTTTACCCAAGTTGAGTTTGAAGTCAACTTGAAAGTGAGACTTTAGTTATCTGCACTTGTTTTGAATCCTTTTCTTTCACATACTCCAAATTACATTAATGAATTCAAACATTTCAAATTGGTTGTTAATCATTAACATTTAAAGTTTAATTTGCAATTTGCATTAGTTGAGTTCACATTGATGCCAAACCACCATTACAGTGACTTAAGAACGTGACAATCGGGAAGATCCTTTAGGAATCTGTTCATTTAGTCATAGAATCTTTTCAAATTATGCTTGATTAGTTTTTTAGGGCCTCGAGATAGGGAAAAGGCATGACAGGAGTAGCTTAAGTGATAGGTCCAAATCTTAATGACATGTCGCCATTTTTCTTTAGAATATGTACATGAGCAAGATATTGTGGAATGTGCACATGAGCAAAATATTATGGAGGGTATACCTATTATTTTCATGAAGTATGGAGATACTTATCTTCTCAAGCATGTCACTCACCTTGTAGCTCTAATATCCTCCGACTAATGTCTACATTTAATGGTTGATGCTTTCCTCTTAGGCTTGCACTCGAAGTCACTTTCATGCTTTATGTTCGACGCTTGGTGTGTGCTTGGGTTTGATTAAGGTTGCTTCCATCCTAATGCTTTTTAATGAGATACCTTCAGATGGCTCATTGAAGTGGCTCTTTTAGCTCTCTTTCTTTGGATGATTAGGCCTAATCCTGGTCAATCCAATGAGATAGAGTTGGTGATAGTTTTTATGGAGTGTAAGAAAGATTATAGCAATTTCTCCCTCAGATAATGCCAAATAATGACAGTTAGATTTGATCACAAGCTTGGACAAACTAGACTAGGTCCTTATATCATCATTGTAAGAAATCTTTCCCACCAAATCATAAGTTCAAGCTCAGTCCATGGCTTGACCAAAGCAAGTAAGGAAACTTAAATAATAAGGCAGACAAAATGAGGAGAGGTCAAGTGTATAGACTTGGGTTTTATATAGAAAGGAGTGACCTCTGAAAGCAAGGTCACCTAAAAAAATCATAAGGCCACTTCTAGCTAAAGATCCACTATCAGAGTTTTCGGTTATACTAGGTGTAAGATACACTGGTGATTTTTTTCCTATTGTGGAAAACCCCTTGAATTTTGATTGGGAGCTTTGGGGATCAAGTAGTCTCGCCTAAGAAATGGATTGGCTTGGTGATAGCTCTATTTTAATAGAGTTATCAATGCTCACTTTACACTCATTTGGAATACTAGTTCAAGAGAAATATGTAAATTTGCATAGATTTTGCATTATTTTTCACTATTTCTGCATTTTAGGCCTTATGTGTAGATTTTAGGCATTTTTTAGTTTAATTCATTGCAATTCATGCCATTTTAACTTGTTAGTAATTTCATTGCATCATTTAGGATAACATTTACTTATTTTGTGTCTTTTGTTGTAGGGAAAGATGGTGGCTAATTCATAGTCTTCATGCCAAAGTGATGAAAACAGAGTCACATTGCACGCATACACTAAGAATGCAAGGCAGAAAGTTGGCACATCGTGTGAAACTCCAACCTAAGTAGGATTCAATATATGCATTGAACATTTACATGTGATTTATAAGTGAATTTATTGAATTTTAAATAGTTTTTGTGATTTTGCTAAACTATGATAATTAGGGCTAAGGATTAGCAATGATGATTCGAGTAATTATTATAAGCTGATATGGGACAAAGGGATTAAAGTAATTTGTTGGTGGTTGAAACTTACCAATATATCATGGATAATTATTTTAAAATATATAATATGAATTATGAGAATTTAAAGGATAATTGTCAAGTTTAGTGGAAAACACTAGAAAATTCATAACTCAACGCCTGTAAGGCGGATTCAAGTGAAATTTGAAAGGAAAGTTGATAAAAATGGGCTTGGAATTATGGGATTATTGGGTTATGAAAATCCCTAATGAAATTTGTGTGATGATTAATTAATCATATTTCAAATCCAACCGTTAATTTCAAATGACTATAACTTGAGATAGGAAAATTGGATTGAGATGAAATTTGAAACGGTTGAATGAAATTATGAGACGAACACTTTGGAAGGTTTAGATTAAGCTAATTATGTTGGGAAAATACCTGAATTAGAAAAGGTGTTTATAGTTGACTTTTACACCTCAAGAGTACCATGCATTAAATGCTAGAGTACATGGAATTAATGCAATTTTTAATGGACCAAATAGGTGTCAAATGTAGGTGCAATGCAGGGTATTTTATGCATAATTATAAAATGCAAAAATCCCATGAATTATCCATGCATCGATGTCCACATTTAAGGGGCTAAGGAGATTAAAGGTAAACTCAATGCTAATTAGGTGTTTAATTTACCCACAAATTGAGATTATTAAAAAATGGAAAAAAAAATCTGAAAGAGGGGCAGCAATATGGACGTGCGAAGTGGATAGCTTGGATGGTCAAGATCTTGAGCAGATTTTTGCATTAAGAAAAATGGTAAAAAATATTTTTTATGGCTGTCATTTAACCAACACATTTAAGGGATAAACACACATTAAATGGACTATGGAAAATCAGCTCCAAAGTGGGGCCCATAGCTGGAAAATCCAGCTCTATAAAGGAATGCACGTTCACATGAGTTGAGGTTGGAAAAATTTTTCCAAGTGCTGAAATCTTCTCTCCCAAGAACAGCAGCTCACATCCCAGCCCTAGGCCACCAAGGAGGAAGAAAAGAGAAGAAAAAAAGAAGGGGAAAAGGAGGAATTACCAATTAATCATGTAAGTATATGTTAATTTTGATTTTATACTTCAAATCTGGAAGTTATATGATGTTATAAACCAAAATATGAACGAAGTAGTAAAAGAAATATTTTCATCATGAAAATTTGTTTAATATCTTATTATATGATTATTAAGGGACGACCAAAATTTCAGATTGAAATATTAATCAGGTTTCAAATTAAAAACCCAAGAAGATCAACCCAAATAGGGTAGAATGGGTAACAGGATCATCTGTAGTAAATGATTTTAAATAATATTTTTAGAAATTTTTTTTATATAAATTTTTTATATGATGTATAATCCGTCATGATGATAACTCATCAAAAATCAAAATTTATTTTTGGGTGATATTAGTATGGGTTATAATTCACGTGATTAGGGCTGACCCTAAACTCACAACACTGTCCAGCACAGTGAAAATGCCAAAATAAATATGTAATGTAAATATTTCATAATGAAATATTTACGACGGTTAATTCATGTATTTATTGATGTATTATAGAAATTTCAGAATTAAATATATTTATTTGATTATAAATCAAGATTTAGAGATATCAGTATGCCTCATTTCAGCATATGTGGATAGTTTGAGAAACAAATCAAAAAGAAATATGAAACTTATGTAAGAATGATCCAAATTGATATATATGTTAGGTAAGAGTGTAATAAAGGTTTAAGGACAGCAAAGGTGATTGATAATTGATGTTATTATATGTATATGGAATTAATGGGTAAATAAGAAGATGGAACTGAATGAAAATAAGAAGACAAGGGCTGTTTTGGAATTATATGATTAGTGGATTAAAATTTCATAAAAATATATTAAATAAAGTTTTAATTAAGGGTTTTAATCATGCTGAATAAGGGACTAAGTTTCTGATTTGAAAAATTTTATGAAATGCCTCTTATATGTGTTGCCAAATGGGCATATGTGAAAGGATAGACATGCATACGTGATAAATAACTTATGTAAATTAATTTTGTGGAAAAATGCATGAAAATATGGTGAATTTCATGATTATATATCTGTTTATATTTTATGATGTTAATTTCAAAATTTTGAAATTAATTAATGAAGCTTAAGGCGACAACGTGTGCTTAAAATGAGCACTAATATGTATATTTTGGAAAATAAGTGAAAAGGGGTGTATGGAAGGTAATGAACCTTTAAATAATAATGATTGGATGATTATTATGTGATTTAATGGTTACCCTAATTATGAGATTGAATATGTTATATATGAACCGATAGAATGTGCAAATTTGTGCTATATATGCATAACGACTTGAGATGTCTAATGGATTATATATGATAATGGAAATGAGTTGGAAAACTAAATTAGATGCAAGCAAAAGGAAAATATGAAATGTTATATTATTCTCATGTAGGCAAGGGCAAAGAAAAGGCGGATTCAGAAAGCTAAAGTGAGACAGGTAAGCAAGTAAACTTTCCAAAATATTGATTTCCTCCTATGTTTTGAAAATGATAGCTTAAATAAAATGCCTTAAGGATTGCTTCATAAGAAACAAGCAATATTTCTTAAAATAATTACTTTATCACAAGTGTTGCTAAGATTGAAAATGTTTTATATTAATGATTTTAAGAGTTTGCTTATAAGTAAGCAAGCCCTTCAAAATATTGTTTCAAAGGAATTTTATGAATTTTATGAACTTACTTTAATAAGTTGGTTTCATAGTTGCTTACAAGATAAGCAAGTGAATTTTCAAGCATAATGTTTATATTCAAGTATTAAAATTACTTGATCATGTTTATATTAATGATGTGGAGAATTTCTTATAGAGTAAGCAAGCTCAGTTCTTGAAAATATGATGTGGGTTTTAAGATGGTTTTAATATAAGCAAGTTCATACAAGTGTGGTTTACAAGGAGTTTTATTGAAAAATGTAATTCTTTACAAAATGGTTTATAGAAATAAATAGATGTTTTGAAATGGTTTCCATTAAATGTCATAAATTGAATTTATGTACATGTTTTGAGATTTATGTAGGTGTTTTGAAATAATCTATCAAGGTGCTTACAACTCTTAGAGGTGTAACACTTTGAAGATGTAACACTTTGAAGATGCTTTACTCTGATGTTCCAAAAAGATTTAAGGGTGACCAGTCCTACAAAATGATTTGGTGGATTTTATGTTTAAATAATGATCAAAAGATTATGCAAACTCATATATATATAAGAATAACAAGGAAGTGACGTGGACAAGACAGATAATGCTATTACAGTGGATGGAAGTGAGTTGCATATGTTTTGCTCATAAAAATGTTATTAAGAAAAGTTTTGTCTCCGCGAGTTTTGAATTAGTTCAAAAGTTTCTTAAAATGAGAATTTCAAAAGTTGTTTAGCAAATCATTAAAGTTTTGCAAAATATTGTCTTCTCAAATATTTCAAATGTTTGATAAAATGAATTTATTAAAATATTACTAAACCCTTTAAGGGTGGTCATCCTAACATCAGGATTTGGAAATAGTTTACAAAAATATTTTATTTTCAAAACAATCATGCCTAGTTCTCAATTTGAGAAGGGCATAGTCTGCGGACTAAGTTGGCTTTATACATATCAAGCTGAGGCTTGAACAAGGGCCCAGTCAAATGATTGAGCTAAGTTTTGTGAAAATCATTGCTAGCATACGCAAAACGATGTACTAGGCTCATGGTGGAGGCGATTACGGACCAAAATGGTTGTAAACCAGAGCTCACCTCTACATGTAGCCGAGTCGCTCAGGGAAGGCCGGAGGCCGACGGCGCCCTCTCTGAAATGGGAAGAAGTTCATGAGCAGACGCCTAACTCATGTGCTGTCTCATGAAAGGTTTCTTTCCTGGGGGGGATGATCACTTGTTAAGTGTCACCAACCTGAGAGTCAGAGACACAGATCCATATATTTTTGGAATATACATATGTTCACTATGTTTCAAAAGTCCCGAAATGGGCACCTACTCTGTTTGGTTTTAAATGGGTTTGTGTTGGATTTAAATGGATTTATGTTTAGTTTTCAGAAGATACCAAAAATATATATTAGGACATGAATATGTCTGCCATATTCGTTTAAAAAGGGTTTGGTATCTTATATGCGGTTGAAAGAGGTCTATATGGAAAAATATTTTTGGACGTGAGAATGTCCGCATAGATAAAAGATTTCTATGCACATGCATTGCTTTTGAATAACCCCGAGTCGGGTTATAAAGAAATTTAAATGGATGATATTTTGGGACAAGTAAATATCCTAATGGAAAAAAAGAATATAGGAAAGATGTTTTAGGACATACAATTATCCTCATGCCATATGAAAAATATTTTTGGACATAGACATGTCCTCATGATAGATGAAAAATATTTTGGGACAAACAACTGTCCCCATGAAAAATGGTTTAGATGCATAGACATCACCTTTGAAAATCCTCGAAATGGGGACATGCACAAAGTTTTATGGGTTTATTATAAAGAAGATTTTTATAAAAGGTTTCTTCCTATTGGTAGTTGATCACTTGATAAGTGTCTCCTACCGAATGGGCAAGGGATGCATTTAAATGAAAAAATGATGCTTGCTTACTGAGTTTATCACTCATATTTTATTTTCCCAACCTTAGACAAGTTTAAGGGTCGAGAAAAGGAGCAAAGCTAAAAGGTATTGATATGTTAAAGAATGAATGGATAAATGTATAGTTTATAATGAAATGTGATTGATTATTTATGGTGTAAATAGATAAGTGATTATGTATAAAATTCCACGTGAATTTTTCATTTATGAATACATATGCTGCCTACAATATGAAAGTAAAGATACTTGTACGATAAATTTTATGATGATATGGATGAGTCCATTATGAATGATGACAAGTATATGCTTATATGATGAAAGAAAAGAAAAAAAAAATTTGGACGAGATCAAATTAAAAACCCGCCGCGTGATCAGGGCAACAATCCTGATTACATTTACCAATCAAAAATAGATCTTGAGGTAAGGTTGTGACGCTCCGGTCGGGGGCGCCACACCTTGGCCTCAAATTCTGGCACCTAGGCCTCTGACACCGCTATAGTAGAATATTCCAGAAACAAGCAATTTCCAGACAGCTCCAGAAAATTGGCGCTCTAATGCCAGACTCTTGGCGCCGCGGCGCCACCTCACATGCATGCAATTTTCACATGTGTTTCGTGCTAATTGAATGAGGGTATAAATATTCTTTTAGGGTTTTAAGAATAGTTCATCAAGAGGTTGTGGCTGCTGTGGAGCAAGGGAGAAAACCAAGGCTTAAAGGCAAGGAGGAAAGAATAAGTGGAGATTCAAGCCATTCACTGTAACGCATAGAGTTTCATCTCCTCTTTTCATCTCTCTCTTCATTTTTGTTATTCTCCTTGCTTGAGATGACTGTAAAATTGATTTTAATCGGACTTGAAGTCATGTTTATGGGTTAGATTTTCCTATAGTGCGAGATATGTAGGATTTGAACACTTAGATTATGTTATTTGGTTTCTTTGTGCTTGAAATTATAATATAGTTGTGATGCGACTTTTGTTGCATGAGATTACTCTTATATATCATGCTTAATGCATTTACAAGCTTTGCAACCTTATTAATTGATTAAATATTTAGATTCATTCTAGGAAAAGTGGGATTTAAATGAGATCCATATATAAGGCACAGGTTTCCATCTACTTATGGTGGTTGGATGCTAATATGGATAGGTATATATCTATTAACCCTATGTAATCTTGATTAGGTTATATGATTATCAACCTTATTTTACTTGATTGCATGAAAACATAACAAAAAACTAAAACTTGGTTAGGTTTGTATGTGTTGGAGGACATATATGAATATAAATGAACCTAGATTAGTAATCTCTGCACAACTAACTTAAATGGGACCAAAATGAAATAGCTATGAGTCAATGAATTCATATCCCCATCTATCTTAATCATCTCAAAACAGTATCCACTCCATTTTAGTTATTTACTGCTTTACTTACTTTAGTTTGAATTGAGTTCTTTGAAAATAAATTCTTATTCAATTTACCAATTCACATAAGACAATTGAATTTTAAGGTCCTAATCCATTTCACACAATTCTCATTGGAACGATACTCTACTCACTCTTTATTACTTGATCGGCACATATACTTACATTAAAACAAGCAATTTAATTAGACATATACACAACTCATCACTCGATGACATCTGTTGTGGTTCCAACTCACTACAGAAGAGATTAATATCTTATCTTTGTTCTAGAACCCAACCCGTTCTTCAAAAGGGGTGGGGTTGTTTTATATGTCACTTGCTTTGCCATGGCACATACGTAGTATCAAAGGGAGATTTGAGTGGCACATGTTGAGTGTTCGGGGGAGATTTGCCATGGCACATACGTAGTATTAAAGGGAGATTTGAGTGGCGCATGTTGAGTGTTCGGGGGAGATTTGTATCCATCTCTTGAGATCTTCTCCAAGATGATGTGTCCATCTTCGCTTTGTTGAGGGTTGAATAAGCGCTACTGTGAATGGCTTTGCCTCTTTGGGCTGTCAAGGTTGTCATCAATGATGGCCACTGATTCCCTATTCATGGGTTGCATCATGAATAGACTTCCTTGGGCTAACATCGAGGTAATGATACTTTATTCGTTAGATCCTATTCTCTGTAGATGCTCTTGCCCTCCAAGGGTATGGGCCTCAAGAGTGGTTGAGTGTGAGAAACTTGATCTTCATGAGTTTACTATTTCTTCCAATATTGTTGATGACTCTTTGGGCCCAGGAGTAGGCTGTTTGGTGGCCCTTATCACTTCTAATTTCTTATTATCTTAATTTCATATTTCTTACTCATATTAGGTGCTTAATTCTATACTCTAATTTGAGTTTACATTGGCACCTTTTTTTTTTGGAGTGGATAAAAAGTTTCTTTCCTTTCATATATTCATTTGTTGCATTTCATCATTTTGTTCTCCACTAAAGCAATGGTTGTTGAAGAAGACAATGTTCTCCTCAATCAACTTACAGGTCTCAAGAGAAGGGGGGGGGGGGGAGGGGGTGAGTTGAGTACGAAAAACTATTTCACCTAGTAGTAGTTATGTGATAGAAGATATGCAGATGAAAGATAAATCAATCACACAAGTAAAAGATACTCAAGCGCTTAGAGTTCTTTGGCTTGAAAACTCACAAAGTACCTACTCCACTCTTTATAATCACGACTAAGGGTTCTGTTAATCTAAATAGAAGGATGCAATCACCTAATAATTTCTTGAGTTCACCAAACAACTCTTATAACCACCTTTTGTTAACTTAATAGAAGCTATAGATATGCTTTCTAAAAGTAGAAAGTTCACCAAAGAACAATGCTTTTAAGTAAGCAAGTATATAATTCTATAATCAAATAAATGTATGAATGAAGTTCCAACATTGTTTAATAATTCTAAAATGAATAAGATAAGAAACTAGATCAAACAATGTTTCTTTAATTGCTTAAAGTAATGACACTTGATGTCCATTGCTGAATGCTCTATAGATCTCTTGGAAGTTCGTGGCTTAATAAATTCCACAACTAATTGGATTTCTTCTTAACTCCTGTTTTAAATATTCTTTAGAAATATTGCTACTTGGTAACTGGAGGTACGTAAATGATAAAAATGCATTTAATTTTTCATATGTTGCCTTGATATTTATCAAATATGATCATTGTCAGCTCTTTCTTTTTAGCTTTTGTTTGCTATTGCATCTTATATTAACTCAATTCTCCATGAATAATTGGTCTTTATTTCTAAAAATAGGTGGCATACGTTCTCTTTATATTCAATTTTATTTCGACAAAGTTAATTAGAAAATATGTATTTTTAACTTGTTAATTTTTGGACACATTTTCTAGTTCGTTTGTATCTTTCGTCAACTAGTTGATTTAGCTCATCTACTATCAGCTTATCAACACTTGAATGTATCTTTTAAACCCAATTTGAGTCTTTCACCAAAGTGTCATCATCATTGCAAATCCTAATTAGTGTCCTGGCTTTGATATGATGTCCTTTGATGTTCTAAGCTTTTAAAAAAAAGATAAAATCATTAGGAAAGGCCGATTTAATTCATGCTTGTAACTTATGTCATGGGACCAACTATATGTTATTAAAGTTGTTTCTCCAAAAATAATTTTACATTTAATCTGAACACTAAAACACTTTTCTATCACTATTAATATCTTTACTTATCACTTAAGCTTTTGTTAATTAACCAAATTAGATATATAATTATTTTTTGAAAGGCGAGGACAAGGTGAATATATTATTTAGGTAAAACACAATTGAAATCTTAGTTAGGAGAGAAAAATAATAGTAATAAAAATGTCGCCTCTAGCAAAAATCCACCATTGAATGTGGCATTAGAAGCAAAGGCGCTACCATTTTATGAAATGAGTTCTAGGATTTGGTCAGCTTAGTGTGTAAATTATCTGAAGCTATGAAGAAGGGATCTTTAACCCCTAAGAGCTTTGAATCCTTTAACATCCAATAAAACCAAGTTAACATGGAGCAGACGCTACGAAATGGCTAGGTGCATATGGATCCACCCTTAGGTCCATCTAATGACAAACTCCTCTTTTGCAAATATTTTAGAAGACCCTTTACGCTGCTAATTCACTTGTTGGTTATCTTTAGGGATAAGATTGTAACTTTCACCAAAATGCTAATTTGATGAGCCTAACAAATCTTATCAAATGTCAATCTTTTCTAACTATTGTAGATGTAGACGCTAAAATTTAGTTTGCAAAGCTACCAAAAAAAATTCAATTTTTACATTCCTTTGCCTCAAAAAATTATTTATTACTTTATATGTAATCTTAGAGGCTAAAAGCTTCAATCGATCTAGTTTAAATGAGACAAAAGCTTGATGAATCAGCATAAGATTTTATGCAAAGTTTTCATTTGAGTATTTAAAGGTAAAAGGTGTTGGTCCCGAGTTAATGGAAAAACCCAAGAGGGGAGGGGTGAATTGGGTTCTTAAAAAATTCTTTGGTAAATTAAAACTTAACCCCTCATAATTTCAATCCCCTTGATGAAACGTGATATGAGATAGAATGAGAGGGTGCAGATGGAATATAAAATGAAAGCAATCAAACCAAACAAGAGACAATAATATATAGTGGTTCGGGCAACCTTCCCTACTCCACTCTTCCAAGCACACACCCGTTGTGTCTTGGGTTCTACTATTGTATTTTCAATACAATCTAGAGCACCCGCTCTCTTCTAGATTCTAGCTCTAGGGGGCATATACAATAATCACTTGTTGGTGAGACCAACTCCAACCAATCAAGTCCAATCTATTGGTGAGACAAACTCAAACCAACCCCCTGTTTTGCTTCTTCTTGAATTCGGTCTCCAACACCGATCCAAGGCAACAACATAAAAGAAATAAATAAAAGAGAAATTACACTTTACAACGTGTATTCGATAAGCACCGGAAGCTCCTTGTCATGTGGAGATGATAATCTTGGAAGCACACTTGGAAGTTGTAGCACTTGAAGCTTCAATAGTTGTTCAAATAACTTCAACACACTTGAATATTAGAAGATGAAAGCCCAACTTGTGTTTTCCTCTTTCTTTTCTCCTTCTCTCTTCCTTAACGTTCATACATCAATGATACATATATAGAGGAAAAAAGATTCAAGCCGTTGGAGTGGAGGTTCACGTACATCTAGGGCTCTAACGTTCGAATTTTCGACCGTTACGAGTTGAAGTCGCAAGTGGAGTCGACTTCGGATGAGTCGAGTCAACTTCGGATGGGTGAAGTCGACTTGGGATGCGACTTCTGTTGGTCCCGAGTTAATGGCAATTACCCAAGAGGGGAGGGGTGAATTGGGTATTTAAAAAATTTTCAACTTAAACAAAAACTTTACCCCGGATTAATCTAGTCCCCTTAATGAAGAAACAGATGGAAAGCAATATAATGTAGAGAGCAGAAATAAACATCAACACACAGGATTTTATAATGGTTCGGGCAACCTCCCTACTCCACTCTTCCAAGCTCACACCTCTTGTGACTTGGGTTCCACTATGTATTCCGCGAATACAACTAGAGTCTCCACTCTCTTCTAAATTCTAGCTCTTGGGGGCATATACAACCAGAGCCTCTGCTCTCTTCTAGATTCTAGCTCTAGGGGGCATATACAACCACAGCACAAGTAGGTGACGAGTTCCACTCCAATCACACACTACTTTGCTTACACTTGATCTTAGTTACCCAAACTAAGTCAAGTTCAATATAACAAGAAATAACCAAAGAAAGTTTCTACACGTTACTGTTGTGTAGGCGCAGATTTGGCGCAGAGAAGAACTTGTACAGCAGTGTTGATGATTCAATAGGAAGCTCTTGCCAGTTTGAACTCGAAGTTCTTCTTCTTTTCGATGGCTTGATCACTTAATGCTCTTGAAGATAGGAGTTATGCACATTCAATGATTCTCAGCTACCCTCCTCGT
This sequence comes from Annona cherimola, assembly GCA_030490835.1. Classification (NCBI taxonomy): domain Eukaryota; kingdom Viridiplantae; phylum Streptophyta; class Magnoliopsida; order Magnoliales; family Annonaceae; genus Annona; species Annona cherimola. The sequence continues at coordinate 49,374,084 of CM059973.1, read as the reverse complement.
TCATATTGAATGCCTTTTATAATTGTGGAGGGAATCCGAACGTTTGGAGGTAGGTGGCGCGCATTTAATGCGCCAACGTTCGAAAATTTTCCTACCGTTGTGACCCAAGTCGCAAGTGGAGTCGACTACGGGTGCGACTTCGCCCAAGTCGCAGATGGAGTCGACTTCGGGTGCGACTTCGCCAGTTTACAACTACTTCAAGTTCCAGTCTGGGTCGACTTGGTCCTCGACTTGACCCAAGTCGCAGGTGGAGTCGACTTCGGGTGCGACTTCACCTCGGCAGCTTTGCTTGATGAACTTGAAATCTTCAGAGATGACTTTGATTGCTTGATTTTCTTCATATTGATTGTCCTCCCTTGTTTTATATCTCTTTGGAACACTGTGTTATCATTCTAGCTTGTTTCCTTTAGCTCCATGATTTGCAAGCCTTGAGTCCTTGAGTCTTGAATCTTGTATTCATGAGCAAGTTCAATATATCTTGATTAGAATAGTTGAGTTTATGCATCTTGCTTTTCTTTAGACTTGGATTAGTCTTCATGTGTTCCAATTTGAACATCTGAGTTGACTTACTCTTCAACTTTACTTGGTTCTGCCTTGAAATCGATTTAAACCTGATTTGTCTTCTGAAGTTCTTGCTCTGTCTGATTGAAGTCGATGTTGGAGTCGACTTGGTCTGCGACTTCGCCCAAGTCGCATGCTGAGTCGACTTGGGATGCGACTTCGGCAGCCCCAGTTCACGGTTTCAACTCTGGACAGATACGACGCCTCCAAGTCGCTACTGGAGTCGACTTGGTCTACGACTTCACCTCAAGTCGCAAGCGGAGTCGACTTGGGATGCGACTTCGGTAGTTCTCATTCTCGATTTCAACTCTGGAAGGGAATGACGTCTTGAAGTCGCTTCTTGAGTCGACTTGGGGATCGACTTGGCCTAAGTCGAAGCCTGAGTCGACTTGGAAATCGATTTGACTTGCCATGCTTCATATTCTTCAAATTTATAACCTTAAGTCATTTCCACAAACATGTTAGTAACCAAGATTTACTCAAATTGATTTGTTAATCATCAAAACATAGACTTAGCTTATTTTCCACATATTTCCAACAATCTCTCCCTTTTTGATGATTGACAAAACCGATTTGAGTGTATACCTTTCAATGTCTTTGAAACATGCTAGTTTTGCATTTTGAACATGCAAAAAACTTTTAAAAAAAATTCATAAAAATTTAGTCTCAAATCCCGATCTCTTCTTAAAACCACTTAGACTCAAATCCGGATCTCTTCTCCCCCTTTTTGTCAATATATCAAAAATTAGAGATAGAGTGGGTAATATTAGAAACAGGTGGGGTTGCTCCCCCTGAACCGGTGCTTCCCCTCAGTTTGTGCTTAGCTAAGTTAATTCAAGCATTCCCATATCATTTCTAAATTTATAAAATGATTCTTTTGCTAGAGGTTTGGTGAATATATCTGCAATTTGATGTTCTGTTCTTACATATTCCAAACATATGTCATGATTTTCTACATGTTCTCTAATAAAATGATGTCTAAGGTCTATATGTTTGGTCCTAGAATGCAATACTGGATTTTTAGTTAAACATATGGCACTAGTATTATCATATCTAATAGGTATATCTTTAAAATCCATGCCATAGTCCCTAAGTTGTTGTTTCATCCAAAGCAATTGGGCACAACAGCTCCCGACGGCAATGTATTCGGCTTCCGCCGTAGATAGAGCAACACTAGTTTGTTTTCTTGAAAACCATGAAACCAACATGTTCCCAAGAAATTGGCATGTTCCACTAGTACTTTTTCTATCTACTTTGTAACCGGAAAAATCCGCATCCGAGTAGCCGATTAGATCAAAATTAGAGCCCTTTGGATACCAAAGTCCTAAGTTTGTAGTGTCTACTAAATATCTGAAAATTCTTTTCACAGCTACCAAGTGTGATTCTTTAGGACATGACTGAAATCTAGAGCACATACACACACTAAACAGTATATCGGGGCTAGAAGCAGTTAAATATAATAAAGAACCTATCATGCTTCTATACAATTTTAAATCAATTGTTTTTCCTTTCTCATCTTTGTCAATTTTAATTATTGAGCTCATAGGCGTGTTTGCCCCTTTGCTGTTTTCCATGCCAAAATTCTTCAACATTTCTTTGATATACTTGGATTGGTTGATGAAAATCCCTTCATTTAGTTGTTTGATTTGTAGTCCAAGGAAGGAATTCAGCTCCCCCATCATACTCATCTCAAATTCTTTCTGTATAAGCTCAGAAAATTCTTGACAAAGAATCTCATTAGTAGCATAAAAAATAATATCATAAACATAAATTTGAATAATCAAGATATCTTTTTCTTTGTATTTGATAAACAAAGTGGTGTCTACCTTTCCCTTTTCAAAGTCATGATCAATCAAAAATTTGCTTAATCTCTCATACCAAGCTCTTGGAGCTTGTTTTAATCCATATAATGCTTTGGTTAATTTGTATACAAATTTAGATTAATCTTTCTCCTCAAATCCAGGTGGTTGTTCAACATACATCTCTTCATTTATATATCCATTTAAAAATGCACTTTTAACATCCATTTGAAATAATTTAAAGTTCATGTGAGATGCAAAAGCTAGTAAGATGCGAATAGCTTCTAATCTAGCAACCGGGGCATAGGATTCCTCAAAATCTATTCCTTCTTCTTATGAGTATCCCTTTCCACAAGTCTAGCTTTGTTTCTCACTACAAGTCCACTTTCATCTAATTTGTTCCTAAAGACCCACTTGGTGCCAATGATAGTACAATCTTTTGGTCTTGGAACAAGATGCCAAACTTGGTTTCTTTCAAATTGATTTAGCTCTTCTTGCATTGCTATAATCCAGTTTTCATCATCAAGAGCTTGATCAATATTGGATGGTTCAATTTTGGATACAAAAGCATATTGTCCACAAATATTTTGTTTTGATATTCTAGTTTTTACACCTTCATATACATTCCCTATAACTTGCTCAATTGGATGGGCATGTTTGAACTTTAAATCAGTTGGAGGTTTATAGGAGTTATTACCTTCACTTACCCTTTCCTCCATGGAGTCTTCTTGCTTTTCCACATGCAGTTTTTCAAAACTACTTGTTATATCATCTACATCACTTAAATCATCTTTTCTTTTGAGGCATGAGTTAGTTTCATCAAAAACAACATGTATCGACTCTTCTACAACTTGGTTTCATTTATTGAATACTCTATATGCTTTGCTATTTGATGAGTACCCAAGGAATATTGCCTCATCACTTTTAGCATCTAGTTTTCCCAAGTTGGTTTTTCCATTGTTCAAAACATAACATGTACAACCAAAAGCATGAAAGTATGAAATATTTGGTTTTCTACCTTTCCATAGCTCATATGGGGTCTTTTTCAAGATAGCTCTAATGGTAACTCGATTTAGAACATGACAAGCTGTACTTACAGCTTCGCCCCAAAATTTTTTGGATAATTTACTCTCATTTAACATTGTTCTAGCCATCTCTTGTATAGTTCTATTTTTCCTTTCAACCACTCCATTTTGTTGTGGTGTTCTTGGTGCAGAAAATGTGTGATGAATTCCTTTTTCATTACACAATTCTATGAATCGTTTATTTTCAAACTCACCACCATGATCACTTCTAATGGTCATAATAGTACATTATTTTTCATTTTGCACCAAGTTTACAAAAGTTGCAAACATAGAGAAGGCTTCATCTTTGCTAGCTAAGAGAATTACCCATGTGAATCTTGAAAAGTCATCAACTATTACAAACACATATTTTTTTCCACCAATGGTTAAAATGTCGGATGGCCCATATAGATCCATGTGTAGCAATTCAAGTGGCCTAGTGGTGGAAATTTCCTTTTTGGTAGAGAAAGGCATTTTAGGTTGTTTTGATAATTGACATGCCTTGCAAATTTTATCCTTGTCATATTTCAATTTAGGCAAACCTTCTACCAAATTCTTTTTCCATAGAGTTTTAATGTTTGACATATTTACATGTCCAAGCCTCTTATGCCAAACTCATGGATCATTATCAATGGCCATTAGACATTGACCATCTAGTTCATCAAGTGAAACCAAATATACATTTCCATGTCTTTTTCCGCTAAACATGATATGTTCTCCATCAAATACATTACATATAGATGATTCAAACACAACCTTGTATCCTTTGTCACATAATTGGCTAATGCTCATTAGATTATGCTTGAGTCGTTCAACAAATAAAACATCCTCCATACATGCATTTGAAATGCTATAAATGTTTCCTTTACCTTTAATTTTACCTTTCTCATTATTACCAAAGGCAACAGTTCCATCGTTGCAAGGCTTAAGTTTATGAAATAAACTTCTTTCTCTGGTCATATGCCTTGAACAACCGCTATCCATGAACCAAACGTTACTTGCCTTTGCCTTGAAACATATCTGAAAAATGAACAAGTAAATCTTATCTCTTTGGTACCCATTTTATGGGTCCATTTGGGTTAGTAATCTGATTCAATCTTTGTTGTTATAACTTAGAAAGCCCAAATCTTATGTTTCTTGGAACCCAAACTAGTTTTGTACTATGGTCATACAGTTTCTTAAAATTACATTTATAGATTTTATGACCCATTTTATTACAAAAATTGCAAGCCATTGGTAATCTAGGAGTAGGCTTCCAAGTATATAATGGTTCAAAAGTTGGCCTTCTAGTCCACATAACATTTTTCTTTTTAGGCTTGTAGATAGGTGCAATTTTGGTTTGATTTTTCCCAAGTATTGGCACATTCGATTTGCCACTTTCTCTTTGCTCAAACGTGGAGTATCCAAGACCTCTTTTATTTGTTTGGGAGGTCATGTTCAGAAACATCTTTACATTTTCTCCTGAATTAGAGAACTTAGCTAATGATTCATTTAAGGATTCGTTCTCCTTTTTCAATTTCTCTACTTCTTTCAACAATAATTCATTTTCCTCTTTCAGTTTTGTTGTTCTTTCAGCTAGTTTTCCATTTACAATAATGATGGAGTTACATTGTTGTCTCTTTAATGACAATTTGTTTCCTAGCTTTTTGATTTCCTCAAATAATGAATCATATGCAAGTTGTAGTTCTTCTAATTCAGCACATTTGAGGCATTCTTGAAAAGAAGAATAAGTAGATTGAGAATGACAAAGTTTGGAAGTTACCTCTGTTGGTCCCGAGTTGATGGCTAAAACCAAGAGGGGAGGGGTGAATTGGGTTCTTTAAAAATTTCTTTTGATAAATCAAAAATCTTAACCCCTTGAAAAAATTAATCCCCTTTTTAAGCGAATGGAGAGTAAATAAGATAAAGCAGTAAAAATAAGTAGAACACAAGATTTATAGTGGTTCGGGCAAACCTTCCCTACTCCACTCTTCCAAGCTCACACTCCGTTGTGACTTGGGTTCCACTATGTATTCCACGAATACACTTAGAGTCGCTGCTCTCTTCTAGATTTAAAGCTCTAGGGGGCATATACAACTAGAGCCACTTGCTCTCTTCTAGATTCAAAGCTCTAGGGGGCATATACAATCACTTGCACAAGTAGGTGATGAGTCTCACTCCAATCACACCCTACTTTGCATATACTTGATCTTAGCTACCCAAGCTAAATCAAGATTTATACAACAAGATAATAAAAATAAGCAAAAACTACACTTTACAGATTTGTGTAGGCAGATTTGAGCTCGAGGAAGAAATCAAAAGTAGCTTGAATGATGATTGTTGAAGCAACTTGCAGTTTGAAGCTCTTTCTTCCTTTGAAATTCTCAAATATGGAGAAAAGGAATTTGAAAGTCTTTCTTGCACTTCTTTTCTCTCTTTGATCTTTAGAGTAGTGTATCTTGTGTCTTCTCACGTTCATTTGAATGTCCTTTTATAGAATGAGGAAGATTGGAACGTTGTAGGAGTGGTTGGTGCGCAATAAATGAACTTCAACGTTCAAAAATTTGAACGTTATACCCAAGTCGAAGGTGGAGTCGACTTGGGATGCGACTTGGCTACCCAAGTCGCATCTGAAGTCGACTTCGTCTGCGACTCCAGTTCTTCGGATTTCCAAGTCTAAGGCTTGGTCGACTTGACTTCAGACTTCGACCCAAGTCGATACTGAAGTCGACTTGGCCTGCGACTTGGCTTGAGTTTTGCTGAAGCTGGTTTGATTTTCAAGTTGAGTTCTTCTTAGATGATTCATGCATTGGATTTTGATAGACATAATTTGAATCATTCTTGTATCCTTGTCTTTGAGCTTGATAGACTTGATTTGATGTAGTACATGAATCTTGACTATGAATTGGACTCATTTGATCTTCATCTTGATTCTTTGGACTTGATAAACCTGGTTTGAAGTCCTTCAGGCAATCATGCCTTGAGCTTGAATGATATATTCTCTTGAATGGCTTGAAAAACTGCATCTTTGAAATCTGAATTCCTCAAGTCGCAGATGGAGTCGACTTGGCCTGCGACTTCACCCAAGTCGCACATGGAGTCGACTTGGCCTGCGACTTGGGTAGCTTTGTGCCCCAAAATCAGCGCTGGACACTATTTTGCATTTGAAGTCGATAGCGAGGTCGACTTCGTCTGCGACTTGGGAACCCAAGTCGCATGTGGAGTCGACTTGACCTGCAACTTCACTTGTGTCTTTTGAGGTTCTTTCTCAAGTCGATATTTGAGTCGACTTTGGGATCGACTTCATCCTAAGTCGAAGTCCAAGTCGACTTGAGGTTCGACTTGGCCACCTGAGTTTTTTTTTAAATCACATAACAAACTCATTAGTACTCAAAATATACTCAAGTTAGTCTTTGTTGATCATCAAAACTCAGTATTTGATTAATTTATTTTGTTTTGAAGCATTGTTTCCAACAACCTCTTCATTACTTGTACACTTTGTTGAGATGGTTTGTTCTTCCAAAACTTCTGTTGTGTTCAAACACAACAAATCTTCTTCTTGCTCAATCCGCGCCATGCAACATATTCTTGCACAGTTTGCCGCATCAAAGTCATCGGTTGAGGAGCTACTTGTTGATGAAGTTTCTTCGTTTACGTACATTCCTCTTCCCTTTGGCCTTTGGAACTTTCTGCTTTCATTTCTTTCCCTCCTTTCTTGTTGATCCTTTGATTTCTCTTCGGGTGTAGGACATTGAACTTGCATATGTCCCATACCGACGCATCTATAGCACTTTGTGTCCTCCTTCTTCTTCTCTCTTCATGGTCTTTCTTTGAAGTCTTTGAAGTTCTTTTCTTTTCTCACAAACTTTTGAAATTTGCGAGTGAGTAGAGCAATGTCTTCATCATCATTGTGAGATGAGGAGGTGGACTCATCCGAATTATGAGCGACTCTTAGTGCAATTGCTTTCTTTCTTTTGTGATGATCTTCATTTCTTTTCTTGATTAGCTCATGTGACATTAATGAGCTAATAAGATCTTCTAGCTTCAATGTGTTTAGGTCCTTGGCTTCTTCTATCACAGTAATCTTTGGAGTCCAAGATTCAGGTAGAGCTCTTAGGATCTTCATGACCTGCTCTGATTCAGAAATTGCTTTTCCAAGACCTTTCAAAGCATTAGTAATTTTAGAGAATCTAGCAAACATTTCAGAAATATTTTCTGTATCTAGCATTCTAAAGCTTTCCAACTCTCCAATCAAAATATTTCTCCTTGTCCCTTGGACTTGAGAAGTTCCTTCATATATAGATGTTAAAGTATCCCATATTTCTTTTGCGGTTAAACAAGAGGATACTCTATCATATTCGGAAGCCGTAAGAGCACAAAATAAAGAATTCATAGCCTTAGCATTTCTCTTAACAGTTTTCACTTCCTCATCGGTCCACTAGGAAGCTCTTTCATCAATAGGCAAAATCACACCATCTTGGATTGCAATCCAAGAGTCCATATCTGTAGCCATGATGAGTTGTTTCATACGAAGCTTCCAATAACTGAAATTGTTCCCATCAAACAATGGTGGCCTAGTAAAAGATTGGCCTTCGGCAAATGCGGGAACGGAAGTCGATTGGGATGCCATATCAAAAGATCTCTTTGGTATAACTCAATGACCTGCTCTGATACCACTTGTTGGTCCCGAGTTAATGACAATTACCCAAGAGGGGAGGGGTGAATTGGGTATTTAAAAATTTTCAACTTAAACAGAAACTTTACCCCGGATTAATCTAGTCCCCTTAATGAAGAAACAGATGGAAAGCAATATAATGTAGAGAGCAGAAATAAACATCAACACACAGGATTTTATAGTGGTTCGGGCAACCTCCCTACTCCACTCTTCCAAGCTCACACCTCTTGTGACTTGGGTTCCACTATGTATTCTGCGAATAAAACTAGAGTCTCCACTCTCTTCTAGATTCTAGCTCTAGGGGGCATATACAACCAGAGCCTCTGCTCTCTTCTAGATTCTAGCTCTAGGGGGCAAATACAACCACAACACAAGTAGGTGACGAGTTCCACTCCAATCACACACTACTTTGCTTACACTTGATCTTAGTTACCCAAACTAAGTCAAGTTCAATATAACAAGAAATAACCAAAGAAAGTTTCTACACGTTACTGTTGTGTAGGCGCAGATTTGGCGCAGAGAAGAACTTGTACAGCAGTGTTGATGATTCAATAGGAAGCTCTTGCCAGTTTGAACTCGAAGTTCTTCTTCTTTTCGATGGCTTGATCACTTAATGCTCTTGAAGATAGGAGTTATGCACATTCAATGATTCTCAGCTACCCTCCTCGTTCATATTGAATGCCTTTTATAATTGTGGAGGGAATCCGAACGTTTGGAGGTAGGTGGCGCGCATTTAATGCGCCAACGTTCGAAAATTTTCCTACCGTTGTGACCCAAGTCGCAAGTGGAGTCGACTTCGGGTGCGACTTCGCCCAAGTCGCAGATGGAGTCGACTTCGGGTTCGACTTCGCCAGTTCGCAACTACTTCAAGTTCCAGTCTGGGTCGACTTGGTCCTCGACTTGACCCAAGTCGCAGGTGGAGTCGACTTCGGGTGCGACTTCACCTCGACAGCTTTGTTTGATGAACTTGAAATCTTCAGAGATGACTTTAATTACTTAATTTTCTTCATATTGATTGTCCTCCCTTTTTTTATATCTCTTTGGAACACTGTGTTATCATTCTAGCTTGTTTCCTTTAGCTCCATGATTTGCAAGCCTTGAGTCCTTGAGTCTTGAATCTTGTATTCATGAGCAAGTTCAATATATCTTGATTAGAATAGTTGAGTTTATGCATCTTGCTTTTCTTTGGACTTGGATTAGTCTTCATGTGTTCCAATTTGAACATCTGAGTTGACTTACTCTTCAACTTTACTTGGTTCTGCCTTGAAATCGATTTAAACCTGATTTGTCTTCTGAAGTTCTTGCTCTGTCTGATTGAAGTCGATGTTGGAGTCGACTTGGTCTGCGACTTCGCCCAAGTCGCATGCTGAGTCGACTTGGGATGCGACTTCGGCAGCCCCAGTTCACGGTTTCAACTCTGGACAGATACGACGCCTCCAAGTCGCTACTGGAGTCGACTTGGTCTACGACTTCACCTCAAGTCGCAAGCGGAGTCGACTTGGGATGCGACTTCGGTAGTTCTCATTCTCGATTTCAACTCTGGAAGGGAATGACGTCTTGAAGTCGCTTCTTGAGTCGACTTGGGGATCGACTTGGCCTAAGTCGAAGCCTGAGTCGACTTGGAAATCGATTTGACTTGCCATGCTTCATATTCTTCAAATTTATAACCTTAAGTCATTTCCACAAACATGTTAGTAACCAAGATTTACTCAAATTGATTTGTTAATCATCAAAACATAGACTTAGCTTATTTGCCATATATTTCCAACAATCTCCCCCTTTTTGATGATTGACAAAACCGATTTGAGTATATACCTTTCAATGTCTTTGAAACATGCTAGTTTTGCATTTTGAACATGCAAAAAATTTTAAAAAAAAAGTCATAAAAATTTAGTCTCAAATCTCTTCTTAAAACCACTTAGACTCAAATCCCGATCTCTTCTCCCCCTTTTTGTCAATGTATCAAAAATTAGAGATAGAGTGGGTAATATTAGAAACAGGTGGGGTTGGTTTGAGTCCAGAATTTTTCCTTCGAAGTTGCAGGTGAAGTTCACTTGGGTCTGGGACTTCACCCAAGTCGCAAGTGAAGTCGACTTGGGTCTGAGACTTCACCCAAGTAGCAAGTGAAGTCGACTTGGGCTGAGACTTCACTTTGCTGAACTTGCAATTCATGAACTTGAACTCTTAAAACTTAAATTATTTCACATTTTCATTTTCATACACATAATTAGAGACAAAATATTTGAGAACACTTAAACAAATTTATTAGATCCTTTTTAATGATATTCCAATTATTTGTTAATCATCAAAATCAAATTAATCATTCTTAAAGCAAGCATATGATCAACAATCTTCCCCTTTTTAATGATTGACAAAACTTAATTGAAATATCTTCCCTTCTCAAATGAATCACAGATATGTCTACATGAAGATCATGATATTCATCAATAAGCGCAAAAATAATATATATTCTTTAAATATATATGGAAATACTTCTCCCCCTAAGTTATATGCAAAATTATTCTCTTTTCTTAAGATATTTTCATACTAGACTCTCTCCCCCTTTTTGTCAATCAATAAAAAGGTAGCACAAATGGGGCATATAAAATAGGTAGCACAAATAAAATAGGTTCATACTACACTCACTCCCCTTTTTTTTCATACAAATCATTCATTTTGAGTCAAGCATATGATCTATAATATGACTATAGTACCACTTGTTTATTAATTTCTTTAGGAGAGCAACATACCTTTACTTACCTTTGATGAAAGTTATCATTACTATTTTGCTCAACTCCCCCTTTCTTTTGTAATTCATGCTCCTTCATTCTCTAGATGACTTTGTACTTATTTGAAATAAAAACCTGCATCACAAATATGATATTTTCTTTCCTTTTGGTACCCGTGTTATGGGTCCATGAATGTTAGTACCATAATGCATAGGAACTCAAGAAGACTTGGTTCTACCTTAGATGTGTCTGTTTAGCATCCAAACCAATTTAACTCCATTATAAACCATTTTTCTTGCCTTGCATTGATATATTTTGTGTCCAAACTTATTACAATAATGGCAAGTGATTCTAGCATAGGTTGGAGTACTATGATAACTCTTTGATTGCCAAGTAGGTATATTTGTCCATGATTTATCAACAAGCTTCTTAAAATGTCCCCTCACATTTGATGTACTAGAAGCCTTAATCCAAATAGGAGAGTTTGTTTTATTTAGTTTGGCATTAATGTGCTTTAGAAATCCAAGACCTCTCTTATCAACTTGAGTGGTCATTCTCAAAAATTTCTGCACATTTTCTCCCGGGTCGGAGAACTTTGCCAATGAATCTTTCAAAATTTGGTTCTCCTTTCTCAATGCCTCTGTTTCATTCTTCATGGCATTTATATCATTTTGCAAGGATGCATTCTCCTCCGCTAATTTTCCATTTGCAATGGCAGTTGTATTGAATTGCCTTTTCTTTTGAACATATTTGATACCAAGGCTTTTGAATTCATCAAATAATGAGTCATAAGTTTGTTGTAAATCATTCAACTCATTACATCTAGAACAAACATTAGAAGATGAATAAGAATCGGATGGGCTTACCTCTATATCCATAGATGCATCCAATGTTGACAGTTTTAATTTTCTTGCATTATCAATTTCTTCAAATTTTTGGCAAGTTTTCTTTTCATCTTCTACAATGGCCATGCAGCAAATTCTTGCCCAATTTATTACATCTTCTCCTTCACTTGATGAAGTGCTAGAGCTTGAGGTAGTATATTCCTTTTTAAGCATTCTTCTAGCATGTCTCTTTGAAAAGCTTCTCTTATTTTGAATTTTCAAATCATCCGGTGTGGTACATTTGATTTGTATATGTCCAAGACCACCACATTTATAACATTTTGGAAATTCCTTTCTTCTATTCTTCATTTTCTTCTGTGAGCTAGAATATTCGTATGAACTTGATGTAGATTCACTTGAGCTCTCCATCATACTTTTGAGTGCAATAGACTTTTTACTTTTGTGAGATTCTTCTTTCTTGTTTTTGATGAGCTCATGAGACATGAGTGAGCTAATCAAGTCATCTACTTTGAGCTTGTTTAAGTCCTTTGCCTCCTCAATAGCTGTAATCTTTTCATTCCACGAGTTTGGCAACGCTCTAAGTATCTTCATAACCTGCTCACTTTCAGAAATTGGCTTTTCTAGGACTTTAAGAGCATTAGTGATTTTAGAAAATCTAGCATACTTTTCTGAAATAGATTCACCATCTAACATTTGAAATCTTTAAAAATCACCAACAAGGATATTCCTTTTAGTTCCCTTTACTTGGGAGGAACCCTCATAAATAGATACCAATTTATCCCATATTTCTTTAGCCGTTGTGCATGAAGAAACTCTATCAAATTCTGTTGCGGTCAATGCACAAAATAAGAAATTCATAGCTTTGGCATTACTTTGGACGGACATAGTTTCTTCTTTTGTCCAAGTGGACGCCTTGTCCCCCTTTGGTAATGTAATGCCATCTTGTATGGCTATCCAAGAATTCATATTAGTTGCCATAATGAGTTGTTTCATCCTCAACTTCCAATAAATAAAATTATTGCCATCAAATAGAGGTGGCCTTAAAAATGATTGGCCCTCAAAAAATGCAGGTACAGAAGTTAAGTAGGTTGCCATAGATATATAGTAGAGATCACCCCAAATAAGATAGAGGCCTGCTCTGATACCACTTGTTGGTCCCGAGTTAATGGCAAAACCCAAGAGGGGAGGGGTGAATTGGGTTCTTAAAAAATTCTTTGGTAAATTAAAACTTAACCCCTCATAATTTCAATCCCTTTGATGAAACATGATATGAGATAGAATAAGAGGGTGCAGATGGAATATAAAATGCAAGCAATCAAACCAAACAAGAGACAACAATATATAGTGGTTCGGGCAACCTTCCCTACTCCACTCTTCCAAGCACACACCCGTTGTGTCTTGGGTTCTACTATTATATTTTCAATACAATCTAAAGCACCCGCTCTCTTCTATATTCTAGCTCTAGGGGGCATATACAATAATCACTTGTTGATGAGACCAACTCCAACCAACCAAGTCTAATCTATTGGTGAGACAAACTCAAACCAACCAAGAAAAACCCATTAGTGAGACAAACTCAAACCAACCCCCTGTTTTGCTTCTTCTTGAATTCGGTCTCCAACACCGATCCAAGGCAACAACATAAAAGAAATAAATAAAAGAGAAATTACACTTTACAACGTGTATTCGATAAGCACCGGAAGCTCCTTGTCATGTGGAGATGATAATCTTAGAAGCACACTTGGAAGTTGTAGCACTTGAAGCTTCAATAGTTGTTCAAATAACTTCAACACACTTGAATATTAGAAGATGAAAGCCCAACTTGTGTTTTCCTCTTTCTTTTCTCCTTCTCTCTTCCTTAACGTTCATATATCAATTGTATATATAGAGAAAGAAAGATTCTAGCCGTTGGAGTGGAGGTTCACGTGCATCTATAGCTCCAACGTTCGAATTTTCGACCGTTACGAGTTGAAGTCGCAAGTGGAGTCGACTTCGGATGAGTGGAGTCGACTTCGGATGCGACTTCGTCTTGTTAAAACTTGCTGTCCAGAATTTTACCTTCGAAGTTGCAGGTGAAGTCCACTTGGGTTTGGGACTTCACCCAAGTCGCAAGTGAAGTCGACTTGGGTTGAGACTTCACTTTGCTGTTTGTCCGAAGTCGCAGGCGAAGTCGACTTAGGTCTGAGACTTCACCCAAGTTGCAAGTGAAGTCGACTTGGGCTGAGACTTCACTTTGCTGAACTTGCAATTCATAAACTTGAACTCTTAAAACTTAAATTATTTCACATTTTCATTTTCATACACATAATTAGAGACAAAATATTTGAGAACACTTAGACAAATTTATTAGATCTTTTTAATGATATTTCAATTATTTGTTAATCATCAAAATCAAATTAATCATTCTTAAAGCAAGCATATGATCAACAAAAGGTTTATTAGTGAAGGTGGCAAAGATGGCATTTATGGTAGATATTTGATTTGGGTACTTATAACATGACCTATAGATTTGACAACTAGTTTCTCTTCTAAAGTTGTTCAAGTATGACAAATGATTGTCAAATGTAGACAAGCAGGATTAAAAAAAAAGTCTAGTTGAAAAATTCACCTTTGAAAATTAAAAGAAAGGAGGATCACTAACTAGAGGGTTTAGAAAAAAATGCACCTCAGAGGAAGCAAGTCTGAAGAGCTCTTGTTTTGCTTTTACCCCAAGTTATGAAAACTATACACCCTTTAGGTGTCCTCAAGAGAAGATATTCATGGAAATCTAATTTAAGAGTTTACCAAATAAGTCGAAGCTTATGGAGGCATCCTTTTTAAAGAGGGATAATTGGAAGTGGTGTAAGTTTCATAAGGACTATGGGCACACTATAGACAAGTGCATCCATTCAAGGATGCAAATAAAGAGTTCATAAGGAAAGATCATTTAGATCAATATGTGAAAGGCCTATGTATCAACAAAGAAGATGTCAATAATGATAAGTTAGTAGAAGACTTCTACTTAGAGGGTGTCGAAAGTACACCCAGGTGTCATCATTTAGTCAAGGAGTTAGGGGATGTTTGGTAACATGTAAGTTGTGGGAATTGTGGGATGGAATGGGAAGTGAGAAATGAAATATTTTGGGAATTGTGTGATTGATATGAAATGATAGGGATAAATTTGAAATAAATAGGTTTGTTAGGAGATATTTATAGGAAAATGATTGAAATATATGGGTAAAAGTGGAAAATATGATGATTGGTTGTGAGATGATGGATCTCGAAAACCGTGTTTACCATGATTTTTCATCCCATGTTTTCCATAAATATTACCAAACGTGCCCTTATTTTAACCATTCATGTAGGAATTTCTTATAATGGATCTACTTTAGTGTGAAAGAAGGTATAAACAAATTGAGAATGCTCCCTCTAGTAAGTTAGAGTTTGCATGTCCTATTATATTTTCGATGCGAACCAAGTGCTTATTATTAAGAGGACTATCATCACTAATGCAATTAAATGAAGTAAAACACATTAAAGCTAATATTATATGAAAGATAGCGTAAAATAATGGTGAGTTGGATTAGATCTACGGAGAGTCGATGCAGGTTTGAATTGTTCAAGATTAATGTGTTTTAGCTACAATGAAATAACAAGAGTAGAGAAGAGAAGGAAAAGAAAGAGGAAGATAGATAAAGAAAGAGGAGATAGAATAAAGAATGGTTACAGAAAGAAGATATGGAAATAAAGAAAGAAGTTAGAGAGAGAAGAGAATACAGAGAGGAGAGGGAAAGAAGAGAGAATAGAGAAGGAGAATGAGAAATGAGTAATGAGAAGAGAAGGAGAATGAGAAATGAGTAAGGAGAAGAGAAGAAGAATGAGAAATGAGTAACGAGAGAGAAGTTAGAGAGAGAATGTAGAAGAATAGAGAGAGAAAGTGGAGAAAAAGAGAGAGAAGCTAGAGGAAAGTAAAAAGAGAAACTGAAAAAGAGAGAAGAGAGGACAACTAATTATTTATGATCAACTTAAAGATTACAAACTACATTGTAATTAACCATAACTGAAATAACTCTATTCTAAAAATTACAACACAATAAGAACTACGAAATATAAAAATAATTAATCTTGAAAACAATAAGAATAAAACTACGACTGTTAAAGAGAATTTTATTTTTATCCCCAAGATTATGAAGACCACGCTTTTGAGGGCAATCCAATCCTCACTTAGGAGCTTCCTTACTACTTGTGTGGCCGTAAGCAAAGGGGCCTCTTTATTTATAACTATGAGATGATGGAGGTGGTTTAACGCCCCAACGATATGAGACTCCTACCATTGCCTCTGCATTACTATGTGAGTTTGCCATGAAAAGGTTGGGAAGGAGATAGCACCAGTATGGTGCTGCTGCAAATTGTTAATGTTGATAGAATGGCTAAAATTGGGTTGGTGGCCAAAGTCTTGACAACCACAAAAATTGCAAAAGTGCAGTAGCTACGTGTTGTGAATTTGGTGTTTTCGAATGGGGTTGTGCGGGTTTTTAGCTTATCGCTGAAGATGGAATTTGGGTGATATCCTAGCCGATTTGGAGAAAGTAGGGGGGGTGAGTAGGTGCATTAGCTGGTTTAATTTATGGTGTAATTTTTTCATCAAAGTTCATAGGCACTAGTCACTTCTACTTGGCGACATGGCTACAATTGTAATGGTGGTTGTCTGTTGCTATATTACCTCTGATGCTGATATTAATGGAGGCCAGGGGCACTCGATTTTTTTGCTATAAACAGTGATAGGTATTGGGCCGTGGCTACAAAGAGGTGTGCTGCTGTGCGTTTTCTGCTTCAATTTAGGGAGATGCCAGTGAAATCAAGTCCATTAATTGGTGATGGTGCCGGGGCTGAATTTGCTTCAACTGATAAGTCTCTGCCGCTAATTTCTGTTGGCGTCTAATTGGTTATCAACCAAGGATTGGCAGGCACAATTGCTAGAATTTATGTTGCTACTACCATGGGGATGGAATTGTAGGGCCGTCCGTTGATTCCGGAAGATGGAGCACGGTGGTAGTTTGATTTCACCGGAGATGAAGGAGAACATCACCGCCAGTTCTGTTAACCCACGAATTTGAGCTATGGTTATTGCTTTAGATTTCAG
The DNA here is from genome assembly GCA_030490835.1 of Annona cherimola. Lineage (NCBI taxonomy): Eukaryota > Viridiplantae > Streptophyta > Magnoliopsida > Magnoliales > Annonaceae > Annona > Annona cherimola. Next base: position 49,357,310 of record CM059973.1, on the reverse strand, counting down.
TTGCTTGGTGTGCTACAGATTTGGGAAGTTCATTTGCACAATTGCGAAAGGGCTGCTCAATTGCTATGATTTTGAAGAGATCCGGTCATGATAGCTATGGAATGGGAAAGATGGCGGAGCACTGAATCAGCTGCTTGGATGGTGCACATGTAGTGTATGTAGTTTGAATTTAAACGTGTAATTCTTAACCAAGTAATTTTAATAATCTCTTAAATATTCTTAATTTAAGTTTTAGCACCTTTTGAATTCATTTTATTTATGTAATTTTTATTTTGTAATTAATTATCTTATTTCAAAATTAATATGATTGCTACTTGTAAAACATACATATGTGAACATGTGTATGTTTATTGCCTTACTAAATTTTATATAAATTTGCCCAAACTAATTTAATATACTAATAAAATTTAATAGTTATTTCAAACGTATTTTAATTTCATTCATCTTTGCTATTATTTCATTGCAAAAGTATTTTACTAAAAGTAATACAAGATAACTCATTTCATTTTTAGTATTTTAAATATCAATGAGTTAGGTTAAATTTTAACAAAACTAAAGGTATTATTAAAAAATTTCATATAAAACCTATATTTAATTAGCATTTTTCATAATTAAAAGTGCAATATTACTATAAAAACATATAAAAATTGGTGACTAATCTATTTTCTTGTGAAGATCCGTAGGCTCCAGCCTCTTCTCATGATTATATATGGTCATATCAGTTGGTCAATTCTCAAAATTTTCATATCTCGGCTTCCACCCTTTGATTTCTTCACCATGTGTAATACCCATACCCAAGTAGGACTCATATAATTGCATTTAAGGTATAATTATGATTTATGTGTGAAATGATTGAATTTTGGATAATTTTCATGAATTTATGAAATTTGCAATTAGGGTATGCAATTAAGAATGGTGATTTAGGTTAATCGCCAAAGCCCAATATGAGTCAAGATGACTAAAGAGGCTTAATGAGGATTAGAACATGCTAATGTGGCATGAATATTTATTTTAATTTTCATGATTTAATTAATGGAGATTAAAATGGAAATTATGAAATTGTGTTAAAAATCATAGAAAATTCATAACTTTACGCCTACAAGGCGAAGTGAGATGAAAATTTAAAGGCAAGCTCATGCTTTTGGGCTCAAACTTATGTAAGGATTGGATTAAGGCACAAGTGATGAGATTAAGGTGATAATTAAATTTTTTTAATCTCACACTCTAAAGATATTTTCAAAGGTTCGTAACTTGACGTAGAAACGTTGGTTTGAGATGAAATTTGAAATGAATAAATAAAATTATGAAATATATGGAATGAGTGGATTTGATTAAGCTAATCACCATGGGAAAGTGGTTAATTATAAAAAGGCTAGCATTGACTTTGTATACCCTAGACTACCATAGCATTTAATAAAAAGTATTTGAGAAAATGACATATTTAAATGCTATGAGAGGTGTCAATTTTTGAATGGATTGAGCTGAATTTTAAAGCATTGTTTAATGGTCAAATCCCTGGAAAATTTCAGATTTAAATGCATTGGTTTAATGCCTAAGTTTAGCTCAAATTTGAGCATAGGTTATGTGGCATATATATGGACGTCCAAGGGCATGTTTTGCATGGAAATATGATTTTTTAAAATCCTAAAAAATGTTTCTAATTTTCCTAATACCTAGATGAAGTAAATTGGAACATAAATAAGTGGAAAAAGTGGCAAAAAAATGTCAAAATCTAAGCTAAGAGGGGACGTACAAGGGTGGATAGCAACATGATGCTCAAATGCATGGATTTTGTGGATTTTTGTTAATTAGTAAATGCAAATTTTACTTGGTTATAAAAATGCTATGTCATCAAGGGATAAGGTAGAAATAAATTAACGTCATGACATGTGGCAAATGGGTCCCACAGGCTGGTTAAAAAAATCATAAAATGAGACATAGCTTGGTAACGTGCACATAAGAGAAAGGGGGAGGAAATTTCCCAAAGTTGCTAAGTCTTGAGCAGCTCCTTTGCACGTAAAAACCAGAAAGGTGAAAGGAGAAAAGGAGAAGAAAAAGGGGAAGAAAAAGGAGGAGAAAAAGAAGAGGAACCAAGCAACTCAAGTTGGATTCAAGTTAGGGTTGATTCAAGTAAGTGAAATCTAAGTTTTGAATCACCTAAATCAAAATTTTCTCTCTCAATTCGTGAGCCATGAATATGGTTCATAAAGAAATCTTAAAGGCTGAGTTATGATGCCTTAATATGGATATTGAATGATTTTTGAAAGACTTAAATGAGATCAAGAGTTTAAGAGAGTGAAAATGGAAGTTTAGGTTAAATTTTGAGATGAAAGCTAACTTGGAAAATCTCAAAACCCTAAATTAAGTTTCTGTATGATTTAAGCATGTTGATTTGGATGAAATTCATGATATTTTGAATTACATATGTTGATTTAAGTATTGGTTGATGATTTTAGCTAATATGAAACCCCAAGTTTCAAGAAATGACCCGATTTTCCATTTTTGGGTTAAAAAAGATACAAGGGATTACTTAAATTATTTATGGATGAATTTTAGGGTAAATTACCTAAAATTAAGGACCCTTTTAATGGCCAAAGTGGGCTGGATGAATTTTTCCTAAATCTGATTTTTAGGGTATATATATGGGACGTCCAAACGGGGGCCAAAACGGGTGCTTTCCATATGATTTTTGTTGCTGATTGTAATGAAATTATTTATGAATGTTATGGAGGATAAAATACCCTATGTTTAAGGTAATGTGAATGTCCAAAAGGGTTTGAAAAGATTAGCCCTAAATCTGATTTTATGGACATATGTTTGGACACGTCAAAATGGGTTAAATGGATACCCTATATGCATGAATATGTTGCTGTTATGGAAGCCAATGAATTATGGATTTTAAATATGTGATAATAACCTAAATTTGGGTTAATAAAATCATGATTATTTGATGAAAATTATGACTTAAAAATCTGTTATGATTTAAGTCATGAAAGAGGCGTTGAAATGATGAAAAATGAGTCCTAACGTTTCTGTTTTGGAACCCTATGATAAATGGATTGAAAATCCAAAATTAAACTCTAAAGTATATTTTAATTAAGGGGTTTAATGATGATGAAAATGAATGAAAGTTTCTGTGTTAAAAAAATTTAAGAAACACATAATATATGTGTTGCATGTTGAACATATGTGAAGCATATGTATGAATGGATGATATGTGACTTATGAGAATTTGCTAAAATGCAAAATATGCATGAATATGCGATAAAATACATGAGAATGTTTCTGTATGAATAAGGATTAATTATCTCAATTTTTGAGATTTATTTATGAAGCTTGAAACGTCACTTATATGCTTAGAATAAGCATTGACGTAGGAAAAATAGAAAATGCATGAAAAATGGTTAATGGGAGATACAAATCCCCAAATGATGAGTAATAAATAAATGCTATATGTTTACCCTAAATATGGGATTAAAACACATTATGGAATGAATGTTAAGATGCACAAGTGTCTGTCATGTATGAATGATCGACTTGAAAATCCAAGTTGATTATGAATGATATGGATTATGGGATTGGAAAAAAAAGTGAATGCAAGCAAATGGATTGTTATGAATGCAATGCTATGTTTATGTACAGGCAAAGGCAAAGAAGTTAACGAGGCGGAAGCTAAGCAAGCAAGGTAAGCAAGCAATTTTCTAAAATGCTTTGTTTTATCAAATGTGATAAAATGCTTATCAATGATATTCTAACTGTTTAAATGAGTTAGCAAATGAATGATTTCAATTCTTTCTAAGATGTTTAAGGATGGCCATTCCTTATTTAAATGTGTATTGAAATGTTATTTCCAATGAAATAAATGAATATCTTATTGCTTTTCAAGTACTTATGTCAATGATGAATTCATGATTTATGAATGAAAAATCATGCTAGCATGTCAAGTTCATGTTTATGAAAGAAAGCACGTGCACAAAAACATGAGGTCCATCTCAAAGGTGTAATCTGACTGAATGTCCCCCTTTGGTGCTGCCAAGTCGCTAAGAGAGGCCGAGGCCCTGCGACGCCTCCCTGGAATGGGAGAGAGGATGAAAGTATATGGTTGCCTAGCTAGCTTCTATCCAAAGGAATGTCATGATTTTAAATGATGCATCACATTTTTTATGATATACCCTGGAGGGGTATGAGAAGCATGTTTTGAGATATACCTCGAGTAGGTATAAAGTGGCTTTCCATGAATGGTTTATGAAAAGGTTTTTACTCCATTGGTAGTTGATCACTTGGTAAGTGTCTTCAATCGAATGAAGAGAAATGCATTTATACAATTGCCTTGAAAATGAATTGCCTGAAAACCTTATAGCTTGCTTATTGAGTTTCGACTCACAGTTTTGTTTTTCAAATTATAAAGACAAGTGAAAGGGAGAACCATGCAAGGAGCATAGGTGGAGATTCAAAGAAAAAATGAATTTCTACAAGTTTTTGTGATAGAATTCTATGACTTGTATGGTTGTATGTTGATGACATTATTGATGTCTGAATGTTGTATAAGGATTTTATGTTATTGACTATGTGATGATTACGACTATAAATAGCAAAAAAAATTTATGGTCAATTATTAAGAATGATTTATCATGAAATAGTTAAGTATGGAAAATCATGGGATCATGTGTGTATATTTCAAATGGAATTATAAAATGATATAAACTCCTAAAGAGTTAAGATAAAATGGTTAAATACCCAAATAGCCCGCCGAGTGATAGGGCAACAATCCTAATCACGCTTACCAATCGATAGATCTTAGAGTAAGGTTGTGACGCTCGGGCTGGGGCGCCACACTATGGTATATGAGATCATGCCAAGTGGGAGCCTATATAAGTAAACATTGTAATAAATCAACAAATATCAAATTAAAGCATCAATTTTCTCAACCATTAAATTAACCGAAATAGAGTTATTATTAATTAAAGGGTTACATTCCAAACCCTAGAATAAGAAATCAATAATATCCTTACGCACAAACAAATAAGAATAAACTAACTATTTTGTAAAAGTATCTCAAAAAGGAATAAGAAAAACAAACTAAAAGCTTGAGTTTTGCTTAAGTTTTGCTTGAAAGCTCAACCTCTTCCCACATAATCTTCTTTCTATAAACTCGAGGATATAAATTGGAATCGAATAGAATTGAATTTTTTCAATGCTTTCTTGAGGCTAAGCACCTCCTTTTATACGTATGTTGGGCTATCTACAAGTGTATGGTTCATAGCCTGTAGTATATCAAATGTTGATCCCTGAGGAATTGAGAAGTGCTAGATTTTAGTGATTTAAGTTACCTTGAAATGAATAAATTTTTATAATAAAAAAATAATGAAGGTTACCTTGAAATGAATAAATTTTTATAATAAAAAATAATCAAGGTGATTAAAATAAGATTTTGACTTAGGGATATAGATGATTTAGGATCGAGTATTTCACATATGACTTTTTTGCAATAGATGATTAACTTGCTTGTTTAATCCAGATAATTTATTGTAAAGGAGAATATACCATATTCTAATTTAACATCCTCTCTCGAGGCATGAGAGATGTATTTCTATTGACATAATTTTCTATTCTCATGGAATTACACAAACTAAAATATATTAAATTCTATTATAGTTCATAAAATTTTCCAAAGGGGTCTTGCTTATTCTTATAGTCAAGACTCCTAGATTTTGTATCTGGATTATCCTACCTTAGATTTTAACTTTTCAACTCCTTCATCTAATATATGAAATCACACAAAGTGTAAGTTCATAGAACAAAGAAGCAATTAAAACATAAGATATTAAATTGATATGAAGTATATTTTATAGACAAATATTGTTATATGATCCATGCATATTGTTGAGATGTTACATTCCAAAACCCTAAATTGAGAGATTTAGTTAGATAAAGAGTTGATAAATCCAAAAGACTTAATAGTATTCTCAAAAGTATCCATCAAATCTACAACAATGAAATTAAGGTAAGGAAAATTAAAGCTTATTGGTTTGAATCTTTGATGGTGTCCTGAAGATACTCCTTGAACTTGCTCTTCTCTTCTCTTGTGCTCTTCTCTTACTTTAAACCTTTACTTTTAATCCCTAATGGTGTACAACCACGGGAATGTCGTTATGTGGTGCTCCGAACCGGGGTGCCTAGAGGCCTTATTCCGGGATCTTATGGATTGGTAAACGTGATTCAGGATTGTTGCCCTGATCACACGGCGGGTTCTTAATTGGATCTCGACCAAAATTATTTTTCGTTTCTTTTTCATTTCTTTCATCACATAAACATATACTCATCATCATTCATAATGGACTTATCCATATCATCATAAATCATCAACTTCTCATATTATTCATAACTTCATAATTTCATACAACCTATGTTTTTTTCGCCATATCCCATTAGGGCATTTATTCATACAAAAATCTACTAACCTTTGTAGATTCCTCTTTTCCTTTAGCAATACATGTCTTTCATCACTTGAATTTTTCCTGCACCTGTCTAAGGGGGGAAAATAAAACATGAGTCGAAACTTAATAAGCAAGCATTTTTCTTTCATTTAAATGCATTCCTCTCCATTTGATAGAAGACACTTGCCAAGTGATCAACTATCAAATATACAGAAACCTTTTCATAAAAATCATTTCATAAACATTGGATGTGCAAATGCTTCATTTCCATTCCTGACATAAACTTTCGTGTGTGGGTACGCTAGCCTGGGAAACATCTCACATAGCATGGTCCATTACGCCGGCTTCTCCGACTTGGCCTCGTCAAGGGGACCTCGCGTCCTTTACCTTGATTAGCCTACCTGGTCTCCTACATGCATGACTTTTGATTCTCCCGGCATTATATACCTCTTATACCAGGTGACTTGTCATTCTCATATAGAGAATTATTTGCACAATCCCTTTAAAATATCATTTCAAATCCATGCTTTCCTTTTCAATCCATGTATGAAAATGCAATGTATTCATTCACATATAACATTCCTTTACCTCCTCCTCTTGGGAGGATGCTGCTGGCACTCAGCCCATACAACTCGGCAATAGTAAAGGGGGACCCTCTGATCCGCTTTCTACCTCCACTAAAGCCTCTTCATTATGCATTATACATGTGCACATGTCCATAAACATCACATGATATCAATATGCCGGCATGATAAAAACTCATAAACATTTATCATTTCAAAACATTATAGGAATGACCATCCTTAAACATATTTCATAAATACTTGAGAATAAAATATATTTTCAAAAGGGTTTGCTTGGTTATCTTTTCAGTCCGTGTCCCCAACCTTCTCCTTTCCTCTTCCTATACAAGGAAATTGGATATTTTATCCATCTATTCCATGTCTTAGATTGCTTTCCATGCATGCTTTATGATCACATATTACCTAATTTTTATAGAGGTTATCCCTTTATAAATACTTGGTCATTAACTTCTTATATGGATTTTTATCTATAAATTCTTAAAAATTAAATCCATACATCCTTATAAAAATAAATCTTAATTTTTTTCAAAAGCACGCTGTTCACTGTTCATAGTTACTGTTCATGATTACTGTTCACGTTACTGTAGTAGATCACTGTTCATTCGAGGTTACTGTTCACAGCGAGTTGGGTATTTTTCATGGGTTCCAAAAATCGACATTTTTTCCAAAAATAAAAAATACGATGGCATAGCTCTTAAATAGTATATCATGAAAAAATTTATGAATTTTGAATTTATCATAATTTACTTGGCCAAATAAATCATTTTCTTCATATACTGAAAATCAACATAATTTCTCTTAAGCATAATCCTTAAATCTAAAAATCATGAAATTAATATATCATCATTTCAACATCATAACTATCATAAATATTCATTCCATATAATCATTTAGCAATATTGGAACATTATTTTCACATTTCATACATGATTTTCCCGAATGCTCTATCTTCGCACCAAATTTTTGATGTTTTGGCATAATTCCAATTAGGCATTATAACTTTACTTATTTTCTGATGCTTAGGTATTATCTAATCATGGTTTTATCCTACTTAACACCCAAAAGAAATTAAGGAAGAATCCCCTTACCCGAAGTAGAAAAACTCTCCTTTATCTCTCTTTCCTTCTCTCTTTTTTTCACTAAAGGCCAAAAACGTGTTTGGGGGTGGGAATGCTGACTTTCTCAAGCTTGGAGCTGGGAATGGTGTGCCTTGGTCATTCACCCCATTGCCCTATTTATAGTATTGTATTTTTTTACATATTTGAAATTTACCCCCTTAGCTCCATGGGTTAAATTCTAAATATTTTTCTTCAAAATCCATGAAATTTCTTGAGCCATGTGCAGCCTCCCCTACTACTGTTCACTCCCCCCTAGCTGCCTATTTTAATTATTTTTATTTCATTAAAAAATGTATATTTTAAGCTTAATTCATCCAAACCGTTGATCTTAAGATAAGATTGATTTTGGGCCGTTGATTTTGGCTCCAAAATCCATACATGTCAACATCCCAGCTGCTCCTTGGTTTATGTGCATATTTTCTTTAATTAATTTGATTTTTAATTAATTAAAAATAACCCAAAAGTCAAATTATAATTAATGAAAAGTGGGCTACCTTTTTGATCTTCAAATGACGTTTAATCTTGACCCTTAATTCATAGTTTTTGATCAATCTTGGACCATTCATCATGTTCATCAAATTATTTTGGCTATCTATAAAAAATTTCACTCCAATCCGATGTCCGGATTGCAAAATATGGATTTTTCTATGTTTTCTACACAAAAATCCATAAAAATTCGAAAATTAATATTTTAATCCAAAAAGCACTTTTGTCCTTTAGTGGGAAGCTTCCTTTTTCGTCTTTTATGATTAAGTTAATCTAAAGTGATTAACTTAATATATTTCTTAATCCCACGTTTACTATTCACGTTTCACTATTCATCATTACTATTCATCCGAATTAACATTCCATAATTAGCTATTTAATCTTCCAATGCGATATATTGCAAAATATCATTAATATATATTTCATATAAATATCATCATATTACCCAGGGTTTATAACCCTAGGGTTTCATACACGTTCCTAAAATTAGGATTTCACACATTAAGAACCCATGAACACCAATCTCAAATTATACCTAATCACATTAAAACTAACAACTAATTATAACTAGAATAATGGTGAGACGGGGTCGAATCCACAAAGAGGCAATGAAAGTTTGAATTATTTAAAAATTTTTTTTTTATTAAAATAATTTGTCCAAAACAAAATTACAACTAAAAATTAAAGTGCAATGAAAATAACTATAAATAAAATCTAACTGAAAACAAAATAAATATTGCTTGCACGAAGGTCTGCTCTCCCTTGCAATTTCTCCAGATCCATGAGCTTGAAAACTGAAGTTGGAAGTGAAAATTAGGGGTAGAACTTTGATTGAAAAACTGATGTCCCACTTGCCACGCCACCACTTCCCTTTTATAGGGTGGAATGCGTGAGGGAGAGAGCCGAATTTTGTACGTAGCTTGCTTCTGTGTAATGCTTGATTTGCATATGCGTTGTTGCTGAATTCTCGGACCATGATTCTGAAGTGGATAGCGCAAATTACTTGGGTTGCGGTTCACACATCCAATGGGCGGCCGGTACGTAAGACAATTGAGTCAAGTTGCGCATAAGTGCTGGAGAATCGCTGCTTGCATTCACCTGTTTACTGAATTGACGGCCACGATTATGGCTTGCTTGGCTGCACTTTCTTGTGGGAGCTTGAAAACAAGTGCTCGAACAGGACGGTTGGGAGGAGAGATTCCATGGCCACATCGTGCATGCGGAATTTGCTTGGTGGTAGATTAATCTCCATGATGGTTTGGACTTCCTTGAATCTCCGCCCACTAAGCAGTAAAGCTTCAGCAATTTCTCGAAAATAACGGCTTCTGTTTATTGCGCATGGCCACTATCAAAGCTATTTTTAAGAAGATAATGGCATCGGACTAAAGGGTTTTTCTTGGCCGGGGAAGAAAAGAGAAGTGGTAGAGCACCAAAACTAATGCTCTGATGGTGCACGATAGTTCATACACATGCGGACCTATCTTAACAATTTGGACTTCAAATAATTTCGCAAATTACCCCAATGATTTTAATAATCCACCTCCAAATCCCTAAAATATTCAAACACAGGTGTCTTTGAAAATTATAAAGTTTCTAAAGAATTAGCCCTAAGAGCTCATTTTTAGATGCACTTTTATGTCTAAGTATGTCAAAATAATTCAAAAGAATATAGAATTATCACCCGATTTCGTGCGTAAACTTCTCCTTGTCGAAAATCTTTTTCTTATATAGCTTTCGCGTAAAAATTCCATATTTTAGAAGTTACACAGCAAATCACAGGAGATCATGTGAATTTCACATGAGCCCCTATTTTTTTTATAAACAACCATACACATTTTCACATGACAGTACGAATTTCATATACTCGTGCTTTTGTTGTTAATTAATTTTGCCTCCTTAATAGTTTTACTTTCTTTGTCATATTTTCAAACAAATTCATCAATAATCATAAAATTCTCTTTCATGTCCTAAAATCGCTTGAACTGAGTTAGAAATTAGCCTTTCCAAACTTGAATCATAGACAAATAGATTGAAATAATGCAATATAAACACAAACGTCAAATACCTCTATCTCAACTAGGCAAAATACATGGTAGTTACACATTCTCTTAGCACTTTATGCACATAAAGGAACATTTTTATTTCTCCACCTCATTTAAATGTCATTTACATTACTACTTATAATCCCATTAAACAATCACAAGTAGTCACCCGAGCACAAGTTCATATACATGCATTTCAATAGCATTCAACCTCTCCAACAAGTGATTAAGTATAAGCAAATGGAATCACCTAACTATACTTGCACTCATACATACTACTCATGTTTCCATCCCCATCAACTCTGAGCACATCATGGAAAGATCGAAGATCTTTTATAGGTTGTAATGGGGTTTTGGTTTATTGGCTTAGTAAAGAATATGTTCAATATGTCAATCAAAATTAAGAATCTCATGAAGATTTGAAATACATTAAACAAGTTTATTTAAGATAAATAATTCACTTTCCAAACCTTCACATGCATCCTTTTCATTCTAGTTTCAAATCTTCTTTACTCTCTTAACTAATCTGATTATTGATTCATAAAGACTTCGTAGATTATAACAATAGGTTCAAATTGCTTAGGTTAGACAAAAATGAATCAAAATTTTGGTTTAACCATCTTTTGATGTATAATAAGCTTCTTAAATTTTTTTGTACACTCACACACTTATTTTTTGAGTAGCGATTCAATGTACCCAGACATATTGAAATTTAAGTGCACATGAGTGCAAAACCAATTCGTAAAAGTTATTTTTAAATTTTTTTTATACAATTGCTAATCTAGGCGTATTTAATTGATAAGCCATGTTATATTATTCTTTGAGATATGTATACATATTTTTATTTTAAAAAATGGGTATTTTTGTCATTTAAAAATGACTGATATTATTTTTTATAAATTAAAAAATATATACACATCTCTGAAAATGATAAAATCTTAATACATATGTTAAATATACCCAAATTAACAATTTTATTAAAAATTCAAAAAAACTTTTAAAAATGGGTTTTGCACAAGGTGCGCTTAAGTTTCAATGCACCTGGGCGCATCGAACAACTATTCTTTTTTTTTTCTCTTTCAAGCCTACTATTACCCTTGGTTAATTTTATTTTTATTCCTTTTTTATGCATAAAAACCAAATCCAGCTTCGTTTCCCTTACCATATTTTAGGATAATTCAGAAAAAATATTTTTTGGAGTAAAACAATAATACTAAATAATAATACTTAGTAAACCAACTCTTGAACTTTCCTTTTCAAATTTTTTTTACTCAACACGCATGTTCAAAGAAGATTCATCACAATAAAGAATATTGAGGCAAAGAAAGATATCAAGCTATAGCACAAAGGGGGAACAAGAGATTATTTATATAAACACAGCTCAGTGGCTAAATCAAAGAATCGCCCCAATCACTTACTTTTTTCAGATTAATTCCAGTTTTAGCTTTGAAAACTTTCTTCGTCCAAAAATTTGATCATTAATGGAATATGTGATTGTTTATGTGTTTCCCTCTTCCTAGTTGGGGCTCTTTAATTGGATTAAAGGGTTGAAAAATCTGGTTAGTAGGGTACATGTTAAAGTTTTAGGTCTTAATGAAAAATAAGGCTATATCAACTCAAAATGATTGTATGAACAGGTGTAGTGCTAAAAAATAGGTGGGCTAAGGTTTGTCGGTTCATGAAGTGAATGCCACCATCATTTATATTCTCATGTATATGATATGATTTTGTCTTGACAACTTTTAGATTTATGTTCTAGGTTGGGTGAGAGGTTAAATACCACATCTATGCATGTAACTTTCTTTAGATTGAAAAATCACTTGATAAATACATAGATAGTAAATAAATATTTAACCTTGTGAAGAGAATGAGATTTTTGAAAAAAATCCAATATTTTCAAAATCATGAGAGAATATAATCTTTAAAATTCATTTAGGCATTAGTTAGACTCGTTTTCTTGTTGAGTCATTAATTCCATCAATTTTATTAGAATTTAAACCACCTTCTTGAGGATTTTAAAAAAATTCAATTGTTTTAGGGATATAGACCATTAAATGCCATTGCACATTAAAAACATCTCATCTTAAGCATTCTATACTTTAGAAAACAAACATTTCAAAAATTAGAGAAAAATTCACACAAGTCAAATCAAATTGATTTGTACTCCTACACTTAGAATTGCATTATTCTCAATGTCACAATCCTACACTTGAAACTTAGAGGTCAACAAGTAATAATCATTAGATCCTCATTAATATGAGGTTCCACATTAGTATTTAGAGAAGTATAAAAATATAATGAGTGTAGCATCACAGTATCATTAAAGATTAACAAAAATAATATCAGATATTTTGATTATAAACAGACCACATCCAAAAAGAAGCATCATGATGTAATGCAAATAGCCACAACTTTAATCATCTCCATCATTCTCAATATTCAAGTAATTCTTTATCATAATCAATCTTTGATTGCATTCACTTACCTTACTTTTCAACCTCAACATTTTTGATCATGTGCCATCACTAACAACTCAAATATAGTGATGAATACATCTACCTGGCTCTAATTAGATGTAGAAGTCGATGGAACACATGAAAATTGTGCAACTTTTTCATCGAGTTCATTTTGCATATCTTATTTTGGACTGGGAGAATATTGAAATGAGGTAATAAGAACTTCTCTCTTTGTCTCTTCTGTGCCATGTGTATCTAGATGAGAGTGTCCTAGTCAATGAACGTATGTCCATCCACTTTGGGGTGCTCTAGATCTTACAAATCAAACCCACAAAATTTAGCAATCACAATAACTAAACCACCAATATAGACCAACTTAATAGCTTGGTTAAAATTTTTCACCATCCTTGTGATCATCCAATAGGTATTACATATGTTCATACTTATAGTTATGGCATGCAACAAATATGATTCATTCTTATTCACCACTCCAGTACTTTTAACATGACTAAACAAGCTATGGGCAAGGAAGCTGTGGACATGTCACAAAACAAGTGTCTTTTGAGCAAGAAGATTTATTTGATGATTATATTGTCCCATGCAGCCTAAGCCATGTAATTCTTAGAGAACTTCCTTGATATCTTCTAAATGAAAGTTCAATATTACCCTAAGTTGTTGAAATGTCATCTCAATGTCTTGGTCCATCAATCTAAAAATGAAAATTAGTTCATAACTATCTTTTGCATATTAGTTACAGTGAGCCTTGAGACTAATGATGAATTCTGTTGTGATCTCAATATAAGTTGTTGGACTTGTTGTCATGAACCGGTTCCATCAAATATTATTGCAAAGCATGAAAACTTTATCATATAAATTATAGTCATTCAAAATAGGGAGATGCAAAGTTGAAATTTAAGGTAAATTAAGCACAATCCATCTTTTGATAATTAACAACTCAATTTGAGAAATATTTAAGAACTAATGAGGTTGCTAAGTATTGCCAAGGTTTATAAAATAAAATTTCAAAAGATAGCAGGTCAAGTCGCAACCCCAAGTCGACTCAGCAATCGAATTAGGTTAAGTCGATACCCAAGTCGACTCCAGGAATGACTTCAAACGACAAAAAATCTTCAAACTGAAATCGGAAATTGGAGACAGGTGAAGTCACAACCGAAGTCGACTCCGCTTGCGACTTAAGTGAAGTCGCAACCCCAAGTCGACTCCATCTGCGACTCAGGTGAGCCTTAGCTGCAGACTTTGAAAACGTCAGAGTTAAGTCGCATTTGAAGTCAACTTCGTTATGCGACTTAGGTGAAGTAGCATCTCAAGTTGACCCAAGTGTGTGACTTTGGTGAAGTCGGACTCCAAGTCGACCCAGGCCTGCGACTTAAGTATAAGGAAACCTTATATTGTTTCAGAGATTCTTAAAATAGAAATAAAAAACAAGAAGAAATGGAAATCATGATTCAAGGCCACAAAGGAGGATACCTGTACAGGGAATTGAAGTATTACACAACTCTTGGTTTATAAGACATATCAAAGAACATCAAGTGAAGATCCAAGAGCATGAAATAAGGACAAAGAAGACAATATACAACTTGCAGATCACATGCAAAGTCTTGAAGTTCCAATATGATCAATGGATGGTGAAGTTGCATTCGAAGTCGACTCCACTCGCGACTTGGGTCAAGTCCGAGACCAAGTCGACCTGAACTTAGAACTTGAGTTGGAAGCTGAAGACCAAAGTTGACTCCAGACTGCGACTTGAGTGAAGCCGCACCCGAAGTCGACTCCACTTTGCGACTTGAACGAAGTCGCATACCAAGTCGACTCCAAATGCGACTTGGCTCACAAGGGTTGGAAAAATTCGAACTTTGACGCATTAAATGCGCGCCACCTACCACCAAACCTTCTAATTTACTTCTCATTATTTAAGGAGCATCAAGTGAATGTAAATAAAGTCGGAAAAACATTGAATGAGCTCACCTTCCACTCTCTCTTGCATTTAAAGTGATCTACAAGAAGTTTGAAGAAGAACTTGACATTTAAACTGCTGAAAGCTATATGCTCCATCAACAACTGCTTCCACAAGTTCTTCTACGTAAGTGAAACTGCCTACATAATCTGTAATGTGTAGATCTTTGTTATTCATTGTTTGCTTGTTTTTCCTACTTGGTTTGGTATATAGGAAGACCAAAATCAAGTGAAGGCAAAGTAGTGTGTGTGATTGGAGTGGAACTCGTCACCTACTTATGCTGAGATTGTATAAGCCCCCTAGAGTTAGAATCCAGAAGAGAGCTGTTGCTCTAAGTTGTATTGACAATACAATAGTGGAACCTAAGCCACAACGGGTGTGTGCTTGGAAGAGTGGAGTAGGGGAGGTTGCCCGAACCACTATATATCACAATCTATTGACGTAGGTTGATTTCTTGTATTTTATACTTTCTACTGCACTATTTCACTCCAACTCATTGGTCGTTTCATTGAGGGGATTAATTTACAAAAAGGGAAAATTTTTGATTAATCAAAGAATCTTAAAATACCCAATTCACCCCTCTCCTCTTGGGTGTTGCCATAAACTCAGGATCAACAAGTTGTATTAGAGCAGGTCTTTGAGTTTATACCAAAGAGATCTTACTAATGGCATCCCAATCAACTTCCACCCCTACATTTGTTGAAGGCCAATTGTTCACAAGGCCACCACTATTTGATGGAAGTAACTTCGGTTACCGGAAGTTGAGAATGAAACAACTTATCATGGCTATAGATATAGATTCTTGGATTGCTATCTAAGACGGAGTTGTTTTACCAATTGATGAAAGAGCCTCCGCATGGTTTGAAGAGGATGTTAGAACCGTAAAAAGTAACGCCAAAGCCATGAACTCCCACTTCTATGCTCTTAGAGCCTCTGAATATGATAGGATATCCTCATGTCAAACAGCCAAAGAAATATGGGATACACTAACATCAATTTATGAGGGAACTTCTCAAGTCCAAGAGACGAGAAGAAATATTTTGATTGAAGAGTTAGAAAGTTTCAAAATGCTAGAGACCGAAAATATATCTGAAATATTTGCTAGATTTTCAAAGGTTACTAATGCACTAAAAGGTTTCGAAAAAGCAATTTCTGAATCTGAATAGGTCATGAAGATTTTAAGGGCTCTACCTGAGTCGTGGACTCCCAAAATCATGGCCATTGAAGAGGCAAAGGACCTGAACACTCTAAGGTTGGAGGATCTCATCAGCTCACTTATGCCACATGAGCTGATAAAGAAGAAAAATGAGGATCAACACAAAGGAAAAAAGGGCAATTGCTTTGAGGGCTGCAGCAAACTCAGATGAGTCCACTTCATCTTCTCAAAATGATGATGAAGAGATCGCCTTACTCACCCGAAGGTTTAGAAAATTTGTGAGAAAGGGAAAGAATTTTAAAGGATTCAAGGAGAGAAATGGAAAGGAGAAAAAGAAGGAGATTACCAAGTGCTGCAGGTGTGGTGGAGTAGGACATATGCAAGCTCAATGTCCTACACCAGAAGAAAGTAAGACAAAGGAACGGCGAGAGAATAAAGACAGAAATGAAAACTAAAAATTTCAGAAAGCTAAAGGAAGGGGAATGTATGTAAATGAGGAAATGTCCACAATAAGCAACTTGTCGAATGAAGACAATGAAGCTGCAAACTGTGCTAGGATATGTTGCATGGCTAGGATGGAGGAAGAACATAACATGATCTGCCTCGCTGCAAAAGAAATCTTAAATGGACAAACCACCTCAACAAACTGCACAAGAAGTGAAGAGGTAACTTCTAAACTAAATACCAAGTCTATTCTTTCTTCTACAAATGATTGTCTCAAATGCGCTGAATTAGAGGAACAACAACAAGCATATGATTCATTATATGATGAAATAAAGAAATTAGGAAATAAATTCACAATAAAGAAAAGACAATGTGACTTAATAATTATTGTGAATGAAAAACTGGCTGAAAAGGTCAACCATTTAACAAATGAGAATAATACCTTAACAAACGAGGTAGAAAGACTGAAGAAAGAAAAAGAGTCTTTAAATGAATCATTAGCAAAGTTCTCTAATTCAGGGAAAAGTGTAAAAATTTTCATAAATATGACCGCCCAGAACAACAAAAGAGGACTCGATTATTCCACATTTGAGAAAGGTGAATGTAGTAAATCAAATGCTCCAAGGTTTGTTAAAAATCAAACCAAGCCCATTTATTCTAAACCAAGAGTGAATCATGTTGCTTGGATAAAAAGATCAATTTGGGAACCACCTACTACATGGATTCCCACTCCAAGACTTCCAGAGGCATGCAATTTCTGTAACAAAATGGGCCACAAAATTTATCAATGCAAACTAAAAAAATTATATGACCATGGTGCAAAATTGGTTTGAGTACCAAAGAGCATTGAATTTATGCCTTCGAGAGTAGAACAATGTAGACTCTAATGACTCATTAACCCAAATGGACCCATAAAATGGGTACTAAAGAGATAAACACTACATCATTTTGTTTTACAGGTATGTCTTAAAGCAAAAGTCAACAACATATGGTTTATGGATAGTGGCTGCTCAAGACATATGACGGGAGAAAGAAAATTATTCCACAAAATCAAATC
Source organism: Annona cherimola (assembly GCA_030490835.1). Lineage (NCBI taxonomy): Eukaryota > Viridiplantae > Streptophyta > Magnoliopsida > Magnoliales > Annonaceae > Annona > Annona cherimola. The sequence continues at coordinate 49,339,555 of CM059973.1, read as the reverse complement.
TTGTAGTGAAGGGACTGTTGCATTTGGAAACAATGAGAAAAGTATAATAAAAGGTAGAGAAAATATTTATGGTGTTTCAAATGCATGTATTGAGGATGTACTATTTGTTGATGGACTCAAATATAATTTAAGCATTGGTCAACCGTGTGACAAAGGCTATAAAGTTGTGTTTGAATCCTCTATATGCAATATTTTTGATGAGGATCACATAGTCTTTAGCGACAAAAGATACGAAAATGTATATTTTTTTTGCCTTGATTAAGTTGATGGAAAATATTTTATAGTCATTGAAAATAATCCATGGATATGACATAAAAGGCTTGGACATATAAATATGTCAAATATTAAGACTTTGTGAAAAAAGAGCCTAGTGGAAGGATTGCCAAAGCTCAAATATGACAAAGATAAAATTTGCAAAGCATGTCAATTATGTAAGCAACCCAAAATGCCATTTTCCTCCAAAAAGAAAATTTCAACAACTAGGCCACTTGAGCTATTACATATGGATCTGTATGGGCCATCTCACATTTTAACTCTTGATGGAAAAAAAGTATGTATTTGTCATAGTTGATGATTTTTTCAATATTTACATGGATAATACTTTTAGCTAGCAAAGATGAAGCCTTCTCGATGTTTGTTACTTTATCAAATTTCATGCAAAATGAAAAGTAAAATACAATCATATCCATTAGAAGTGATCATGGTGGTGAATTTGAAAACAAATGGTTTATAGAATTTTGCAATGAGAAAGGTATTTATCACACATTCTCTGCACCAAGAACTCCCCAACAAAACGGGGTTGTTGAAGGGAAAAATAGAACAATACATGAGGACTAGAATTATGCTAAATGAAAGTAAATTATCCAAAATATTTTGAGGTGAAGCTGTAAGTACAGCATGCCATGTACTTAATCGAGTTACCACAAGAGCAATCTTGAAAAAGACTCCATATGAACTATGGAAGGGTAGAAAACCAAATATTTCATATTTCCATGCCTTTGGATGTACTTGCTATGTGCTGAATAATGGAAAATCAAACTTAGGAAAATTAGATGCCAAAAGTGATGAAGCAATATTTATTGGATATTTATCAAATAGCAAAGCATATAGAGTTTTTAACAAAAGAAATCAAGTAGTAAAAGAATCAATACATGTTGTATTTGATGAATTTAATCCAAATCCCAAAAAGGAGGATGAGCTAAGTGATGCAGATGAAACATTAAAGAATCCTGAAAGGGAACAGTTAGAACAACAAGAAGAAGCGGAAACAAAGCAAGAGCAATCCACGGATGGAAGGGCAAGTAAAGGTAATAATTCATACAAACCTCCTACAGATTTAAAGTTCAAACATGATCATTCAATTGAACAAGCGATTGACAATGTATATGAAGGAGTAAGAACAAGAAGATCAAGACACAATATTTGTAGAGAATTTGCCTTTGTGTCTAAAATAGAACCAAACTCAATTGACCAAGCTCTTAATGATAAAAATTGGATTGTGGCAATGCAAGAAGGACTAAATCAATTTGAAAGAAATGAGGTATGACACCTAGTTCCTAGACCCAAGGACTACACTGTCATTGGTACCAAATGGGTTTTTAGGAACAAATTAGATGAAAGTGGACTTGTGGTAAGAAACAAGACCAGACTTGTAGCCAAAGGATATTCCCAAGAGGAATGAATTGATTTTGAGAAATTTTATGCTCCGGTGGCCAGATTAGAGGCCATACGTATTTTATTAGCTTTTGCTTCTTACATGGACTTTAAATTGTTTCAAATAGATGTGAAAAGTGCATTTTTGAATGGATACCTAAATGAGGAAGTATATGTTGAACAACCTCCCGGATTTGAAGAGAAGGATCAATTAAATTTGTTTTTAAGTTAACCAAAGAATTGTATGGACTTAAACAAGCTCCAAGAGCTTGGTATGAAAGGTTAAGCAAATTTTTGATTGATCATGATTTTCAAAGAGGAAAAGTTGATATAATATTATTTATCAAATATAAGGATAAAGATATATTAATTGTTCAAATTTATGTGGATGATTGTTACTAATTAAACTCTATGTCAAGAATTTTCTGAGATTATGCAGAGTGAATTCGAAATGAGCATGATGGGCGAGCTAAACTTCTTTCTTGGATTGCAAATTAAGCAATTAGCCAAAGGAATTTTTATAAATTAGTCCAAATACGTCAAGGAGATGCTCAAGAAGTTTGAAATGTAAAATAGCAAAGGAGCAAACACGCCTATGAGTTCCACCATCAAAATCGACAAGGATGAAAAAGGTAAATCTGTTGAACAAAGATTGTATAAAAGCATGAGAGGATCTTTGTTGTATTTGACTGCTTCTAGACCGGATATTCTGTTTAGTGTTTATATGTATTAAAGATTTCAATCATGTCCTAAAGAATCACATCTAATTGCTGTAAAAAGAATTTTTAGATATTTAATCAATACTACTAATCTAGGTCTATGGTATCCAAAGGGTTCAACATTTGATCTAATTAGCTACTTAGATGTTGATTTTGCCGGTTACAAAGTAGATAGAAAAAGTATTAGTGGAACATGTCAGTTTCTTGGAAACATGAGGGTCTCATGGTTTTCATGAAAACAAACTAGTGTTGCTCTATCTACTACGGAAGCTGAAAAATTGCCGCTGGGAGCTGTTGTGCCCAATTAGTTTGGATGAAACAACAACTTAGAGAGTATGAATTGAATATAAATATATACCAATTAGTTGTGATAATACTAGTGTAATATGTTTAACAAAAAATCCTATATTCAATTCTAGAACTAAATATATAGATGTGAGACATCATTTTATTAGGGAACATGTTGAAAACCATGATATTTGCTTAGAATATGTTAAAATTGGGGATCAAATTATAGATATTTTTACCAAACCCTTAGCAAAAGAATCATTTTACAAAATTAGAAATGATATGGGTATGATTGACATTGATTAGATATATGAAAATTTAAACTTAAATAGGGGGAACAAATTAGAGAACATATAGAACCCAATTCGACTCCAGGAGAGCGAAGTCGACTTCGATTAGGGAAGTCGACTCCGGAGCGGATGATTATCGAAGTCAACTCTGGGAGAGCGAAGTCGACTTCGATTAGGGTTCGAAGTCGACTCCGGAGCGGACGATTCAGCTACCTTGCCTACAAGAGGCGGAAGCCTGAAAATCCCCTCATTATTTCCCATTTTCCATCTCTTCTCTCTCACTCTCTCTCAAGCTCACTCCCTCTCTCATTCCTAAGTTCCCTTGAGAATCTTCCATTCCCATTTGCCATATCAAGATCCCATCACCTTGAATCCATGGCACCCAAGGCTGTATCCAAACCCGTCAAACTCCTTGTCTCAAGGCCATCCCAATCTCAAACTGGGGAAGAAGTGCTGCGTAGGCAACGGACTCCATCCAAGAGAGTCTGGGAGGAAGCCACGACATCTACGGGGCGATGGGTTCGTTTTCAAGCAGGTAACCCCTCCACCTCGGCTCCTAGAGGAAATTAAGGAATCAAGCAGTAGCTTAGAAATGAGAGGAAAAAGAAAAGGAACACCCACTCAATGAGGTCAAGTCCTAAAAATGCCTATAGATTATTTCCGAATCGAACGACAACATAGTCGGTTCTATAGACACTTTTACGAAAGGAAGATTTTTACACCTAAAATTATTGATTTCAGATTCTTGAATGAGTATGAGTTTGGAATAGAGGAGTTATTGGACTTTCAAAGATGGACCGGGTTACTGAAAGAAGATGATAAAGTCTATCCCAACCTGACCCAACTATTTTATTATCTATGGGATCAAGAATATTTCAACACTTATGTCAAAGGGGTTGAGATAAATTTAGGACTCGGGCACGGAATCAGCAAAGCTATTGCCATTGGTCGAATTGCCAACATTCTGGGCGTGCTAAGAGACAACGAACCCATTCCCAAAGGCCTATCCCTCGCGCAAATGTATAATCAGCTCACCAACAGCAACAAATATCATCCCGGGATCAAATTCCTACACTACATGGATTTATCCTCGAGACTGCGGGTTCTTAGATTGCTAATCGCTCATTATATCTACCCAAGGGCGGAAACCAAAATTAATTGAATCTAAAGGAAGCTGAAATCTTGTGAAAAGTTGCAAATAGGGTCAAAGTCAGTCTCCCTAGACTATTTTTGGAGGCCCTTGAACACAAGAAGGAGAATCCACGAGGAGTCTTGCCATATGGGATGTGGATCACCAAAATCATGAGATATTACAATGTTGATCTACATGGCGAACCATTTGAAGTTCTAAAACCTACAAACGCCATCAACCGGGCCCTCCTGACCTGCATGAAGATTGATTTGGAGGAGTTTAGGGCTGATAGGCTATGAGAATGGATGGGCAATGAATTTCAAGATCATCTAGCACAGCCAGAAGCAGAGGGTGCTCATCCTGAGGGGGAGGCACTACCCCGACATGAGCCTATTCCATCTCCACCTCCGGCACTTTCCGCTCCCGCCACCACAGTCTCATGGCTCATGTTCACCACATGGATCATGAGCCATAGACCATTTTTCCTGCTCCCCAGACCGATCATCTACCTCCAAGGCGATTTTGGACTATCTACAACAAATGAAGAGTAGAATATCACAGGAATTGGGGACCACCAACATTACCCTAATGGAAATGCATAGCAGATATGACAAATTAGATCAGGAATTGACAGCTATCAAGTATCAACTTGCATCGGGCAGCCACCGTGGCCGATCCATTCCGAGTCTTCCTAATTTCGATCCATATTGGGGTGAATCAGTGAGAGCTGAACCCACCGTTCAGGCTCCCTCGTTTCCATTTTCATCAGCCTGCACCCGACTCATTCCTCCGGCCTATCCAACTTCCTACCCTATCTCGGCTTTCCAATTCCATAAGTCCTGATTCCCTTATATCCCATTTTGATGCCTTGACAAAAAGGGGGAGAGAGAGTAGGACTTAGGATTTAGATTTTGTTTTGGGATTGGGTAGCATGTAACGTAACTTTTGGAATCATTTTTGTATGAATGAATGATATGAACTTGTGCAAACTGTTATTTTGAAATGAATATGTTTACATGATATAAAATGATATGAAATTTTTGAGTATTCAGCACATTATATCAATTCTAAATGATGACATAACCCTTATATAAGAAAATGAAAGGTCAATCTCAAATTAGTTTTGTCAATCATCAAAAAGGGGAAGATTGTTGGAATTTAAGGCAACTTAAGCACAATCCATATTTTGATGATTAACAACTCAATTTGAGAAATATTTAAGTACTAATGAGGTTGCTAAGTGTTGCCAAGGTTTATAAAATCAAAGTTCAAAAGATAGCAGGTCAAGTCGCAACGCCAAGTCGACTCAGCTATCGAATTAGGTCAAGTTGATACCCAAGTCGACTCCAGGAACGACTTCAAACGACAAAAAATCTCCATAACTAAAATTAGGATTTGGAGACAGGTGAAGTCGTAACTGAAGTCGACTCCACTTGCGACTTAAGTGAAGTCGCAACCCGCAAGTCAAATCCATCTGTGACTTGGGTGAGCCTTAGCTGCAGACTTTGAAAATGTCAGAGTTAAGTCGCATTTCAAGTCTACTCCATCATGCGACTTAGGTGAAGTCACATCTCAAGTCGATCTAAGTGTGCGACTTGGGTGAAGTCAGACGCCAAGTCGACCCAGGCCTGCAACTTAAGTATGAGACAACCTTATATTATTTTAGAGATTCTTAAAATAGAAATCAAAATCAAGAAGAAATGGCAATCATGATTCAAGGCCGCAAAGGAGGATACCTGTACAAGGAATTGAAGTATTACACAACTCTTACTTTATAAGACATACAAAGAACATCCAATGAAGATCTAAGAGTATGAAATAAGGACAAAGAAGACAATATACGACTTGCAGATCACATGTAAAATCTTGAAGTTCCAATATGATCAATGGTTGGTGAAGTCACATCCGAAATCGACTCCACCTGTGACTTGGGTCAAGTCCGAGACCTAGTCGACCTGAACCTGGAACTTGAGTTGGAAGCTGAAGACCGAAGTCACTCCCGAAGTCAACTCCAGACTGCAACTTAGGTGAAGTCGCACCCGAAGTCGACTCCACCCTGCGACTTGAATGAAGTCGCATACCAAGTCGACTCCAAATGCGACTTGGCTCGCAATGGTCGAAAAAGTTCGAATGTTGGCGCATTAAATGCGCACCACCTACCACAAAACATTCGAATTTACTTCTCATTATTTAAGGAGCATCAAGTGAACGTAAATGAAGTTGGAAAAATATTGAATGAGCTCACCTTCCACTCTCTCTTGCATTTAAAGTGATCTGCAAGAAGTTTGAAGAAGAACTTGGTATTTAAACTGCTGAAAGCTGCATTGCTCCATCAACAACTGCTTCCACAAGTTCTCTACGTGCACGAAACTGCCTACACAATCTGTAACATGTAGATCTTTTCTATTCATTGTTTGTTTGTTTTTCCCACTTGGTTTGGTATAGGAAGACTGAAACCAAGTGAAGGCAAAGTAGTGTGCGATTGGAGTGGAACTTGTCACCTACTTGTGCTGAGATTGTACAAGCCCCCTAGTGCTAGAATCTAGAAGAGAGCTATTGCTCTAAGTTGTATTGACAATACAATAGTGGAAGCCAAGCCACAATGGGTGTGTGCTTGGAAGAGTGGAGTAGGGGAGGTTGCCCGAACCACTATATATTGCTGTCTCTTAACATGGGTTGATTGCTTGTGTTTTATACTTTATATTGCACTATTTCACTCCAACTCACTGGTCATTTCATTGAGGGGATTAATTTACAAAAAGAGAAAATTTCTGATTAAGCAAAGAATCTTAAAATACCCAATTCACTCCTCCCCTCTTGGGTGTTGCCATAAACTCGGGACCAACAGCATATGCCTTGTCAATGCCATAGGGAGATTCTTCATATCATTCATTTTGTTCATATGAGCGCGATCTCTTACATCCCACAGAAAGAACATTGATATTTGCTTTTATTTGGTCTTTTCTTGATCTACCTTTGCAAAGTGCCCTTTTTATGATCCTTGATGGGATGGTGTGAAATAGGAAAGGTTGAAATGTGGTCTAGAAAAGTTTTGGTTGGGTTTAGGGGAAAAGAAAATGGTTTCATAATTTCACCAAATATTTGATGTGCACAAGTGAAGGTAAGGTGGGGAGATGGAAGGTATGGTGGTATGGAATCTATGGATTGAAAATGGTGATGTGACGATGGGTATTTGGGTGTTTTCAAAGATAGTAGCTAGAATATAAGACTTGGCTTGGGCTTATCAAACAAGTAGTGGGTGGTAGAGTGGGTGAATTATTTGAATTTGGGAAGAGAAGATAGAAATAGAGTAGGGAATGATGTAAGATTGGTCTAGAATGATTTTGAATGTAAGAATAGTGATGGAAATGATGTTTGTAGTAAGTAAGATGAAAAGGGTTTGAAGAGAGAAAGTAAAGGGAAAAGTGGTTTAAAGGGGAGAGGACTTGGCAGAATGGTTCTTTTAAAGTGCTCAAGTGTTGTGTTATTTTCATACTATATATTTTGAATGATATTTGGATGAGAATATGAACAAATGTGATCATTTCAATCAATATGAATCAAATATTGATTGATTTAGTTTTGTTGAGTGTATAACACTCATGATTGATCGGTGTTAGAGGACAAGCAAAAGTTCATTTATGGGGAAATTTATTATGTTATTTTCATACTATATATTTTGAATGATATTTGGATGAGAAAGAGAATAAATGTGATGATTTGAATAAAAAATTGATTAATTAACTTTGTTTAGTACAAAACACTCATGATTGATCAGTATGTGCAAAGTTAAGTGAATTTGTTGCAAAACAAGCATAATTCTTAGAGAGTTGAACAATGATGAACAAGACCCACTCAATTTGATGATTTAGAAGAATTAAAAATACAAAAATAGTGATAAAAACAAACTACGATGTTTCATGGAAGTTCCAATATCATTTGGGGGCGTGTCGAGTTGCAAAATTCACAAAATGGAACAAAATACATCAAGTTAGAGACCAACGTGGCAAAAGCTGTGTTGGCGATTGTGTTGCACAATTAATCCATTTTGGATTGGGTTTTGCATAAGTTTCTTAGAGAGCACTATAATAAACGAGTTAATGGATTCAATTCATGAGTCTAAGCATGCTAGGTGTGGATTTGGGTTGATTAACCTAAAGAATAACTTGCTGAAATTTTTTGGAAAATACCAATTAAGTTGCTGTTTTAAGCATGTCATATGTTTGAATTATGTTGCATATTTCCATGATTAATATATGTGGAACTAAGCTCGATTTATGAACCTTAGAAAGGTAAAACCTAGAGTTGACAAGATGATGAAGATTCTACTCTTTTGAGATGGATATTGTGCATAAATTTAACCAACTAATACATGGATGATTTAAAGGGTAAAATACCCTAGACATAGGGTATATGGACGTCCAAGCTTGGGGTTGGAAATAATTTCAAAAAAATCTATTTTGTTGAACATAAGGTGTGGACATCCAAAGGGTGGCAAGAAATGGGATGAAAAGTTGCTTTTTTGGGAAACTTGCTTTATTAATTTTAATTCCATAAAAATGACCTAAATAAAGGGAAAGAAAAGGATGTCCAAGTGTTGGAATTAAAAAAATAAAAATCTTTTTTGAGGCATGTCATGATAGGGACGTGCAACGTGGGAAAATCAAGTGGAAAAATGCTGTTTTGGAGTTTTGTGATTAAGGGACTTTAATCTCATGATTATACCCTAATTCATGTGTTAATTAAATATTTTAATTAAACCCAAAAAGAGGACAAGTTTCTATTTTGGAAAAATTTCCATAACACATATTATATATATAACTAAGAGGGTATATGTGAAAGGTATAGATGATGGAAATGAGAAATGACTTAATATGAATTGCTAAAATGAAAAAATGAAAGGAAATGTGGTAAAATGTAAAAATAAGGTGCTGTTTTGATAATATTTTGAAATCTAAAAAATTTGGGATTAATATGTGAAGCCGAAACTCTTAAGTATGTGCTTAAAGTGAGCACCAATGTGAGAAATGTGAAAAGTAGATGTTAAATGATGAATGAGAAGTAATAAATTTCCATATATTGAGTTAAATAAAAGGTTATAATATGTTTGAAAGTTTACCCTAAATAAGGGTATTAAAAATAAAAAGAATGGATGATATGGTGCACAAGTTATATTGTTGTGTATGAACACCTAACGTGAAAAACAAGTGGGTTATGTAAGTTAATGAAAATCATGTGGGTTGGAAAACTATATTAAGTACAAGCATATGGAAATTAGGTTTATGAATGTGATACCATTCTTATGTGTATAGGCAAAGGCAAAGAGAAAGTTGACGAGAAAAATTGAAGTAATTCAGGTAAGCAAGCAAATTTCTAAAACTTGCTTTCTCAAAATTATGAAAATATGATTGCAAATTGCTATTTAAATGCTTTGATTTATTTTGCAAATGAATGTGTAATTTCTTTTTGAATTATTTAAGGATGGCCATCCCAACATGTTGTTTGAAATGTTGTTTGTGAGGACCAGGTATTTTATTTTATTTTTACTATAACCCTTCTCTATTTATGAGGTAACTTATGAACATGCTAGTAGGAAATTTTGATGTTAATGGATACATAACATATATGGACACGATATCTAGGGGATGTATAGTGCATATATGCATGTATTATGATCTTAGCACATTGAGTATAATTTTAAAGGTGTATGATTAGCGTTCCATTGTTGACCACTATGACTATTGTTCCCCTCACAGAGTAGGTACGGGGTTCGACCTGCCCGGTCAGGTCGCGGGGGTCAAGGGGGCAGCGCCCCCAGAGAAAATTTTAATTATTAAGTCATAGGAGTGGGAGAGTAAATTACTAATTGCAATTAGACCCGACCCATGCTTCGACCCGACCCGACCCGATGGGGGTTCAGTAATAAGGAAAGCCCGCGCGCTAGGGTTTATTTTCATCCAGCACCCAGCTATCTTTCCCTCTTCTTCTCTTCCCGTTCTCTGCTTCTTCTCTTCTTTTCCTACCATTCAGTTCGGTCTAGCCATAGATTCCTTCAAGAAAGCTCTATCGACTGCTTTGAAGATCGTCGACTCCAATCGAGGAAGCTCCGAATCTCTACGATCCAAGTTAGGGTCACTATTTTTTTAGGAGAAATTACGATCTAGGTAAGTAGATGTCACCCCTTCTTAATTTAGTGATGAAATTTCATGCTAAATGTGATGTGGGACTGGTGGGAGTGCGTAGCGTTGAATAATTTCTTAGTACGGGGCGTAGGGTTTGTAACAGTTCGGGTAAGCAGGGTTCATGGAGAATTTGCTATGAATGTGTGATTTCTATGAAGTAAAGGATTCGTTAACAGTTTCTATATTGTTAAATGTGACGTTAATCAATTCGGCTCAAACGAGAGTATGAATTGAGGGTTTCCTTATTTTGCACCTATCATGTGTTTGGTAAAATGCTTGTATGACAGTTTTGTGTGTTGAATTTAAAGTAAACCTTGCCGATGTTGTATGTGTGGTTTGTGGCATTTATCCTTATCTGTTATGTATAATGTGTTGTTTAAAATGATTGGTTGTAAAGGGTTGTTCATGACCCTGATTGACATGAGGAGAGGGTTGTTCATGGCCCTTGATAGACATGAGTAGAGGATTGTTCGTGTTCTTCTATTTATATGTGGTTTTATGCATACGATCTTGGGAGTGGGTGTTTGGACCCATGTCTTATCATGAACATAACATGTGCATCCAGAATTTACTTATTTCTACTTTGTGCTAACCACTATCTACTTGTTGAGTCTATTTAGACTCATATCATTTGTATTTTGCCTTTAGATCACAAGCCAGGTGGGGAACTTCAAGATGGGACAAGTTGAAGATCACATCTGGGAAACCATAGCATAATATCTTTAATTTTAGTTCTTTTAAAATTTGTGCTCTTTTGGTATTCGTATATGTAGACAATTATTGAGACGGATTTACTTTGACAAACATATTGTATTTGGTATTTCAGATTGGATTATAATCTTTGTGGATGCACATATGCATAATCATTAGGTTTGCTTGATGTGTATGGGTAACATTCAATGATTTTCCTTCTATATGAATGTCCTTATTATATGAAGATGCAAGTATATAAATATAGGATTGAATGTTACAAATTGAAATGTTTATGAATATCAGGTCATGTATTCCATATCACCCCTTGTATATTATGGGGAGATGCTGCCGAATTTTTCTTAGGTTGTGTAGTACCCATTGACTAGTTATTGAGTATTTCTAGGAATGGGGCGTTACATTGTTTTAACTTTGGCAAATGGTTTGTATAATGATTTATTAAATGTTGTTGAGAAATTATGGTTGAAATGCTTACTTTTGAAAACCATGCTAGCATGTTTATGATCATGTTCATGCTCATGTTTATGACTAAGTTCATGATGCACAAGGTACTAGGTCCACTTTAAAGGTATAAGCGGACCGATTGTCCCCCTTTAGTATGACTAAGTCGCTAAGATAGGCCAAAGGCCGGTGGTGCCCTCCTTGAGATGGGAGAAGGATGACGGATGGTCTCCTAGCTAGCATACCATCACAAGATGTTCATGTTTTATAAGGATAATAATGCATCACATTATTCATGATATACCCATGATGGGTGCGATGTTTCATATTTTTTCATGATATACCCACGAGTGGGTATGATGTTGATTTTAAAGATGCTATTTAAATGCAAATTTTTCCTGCAAAATGAATTGCTTGAAAAACTATGCAGCTTTCTTATTGAGTTATACTCACAATTTGTTTTCTAAATCCTAAGATAGGTACAAGGATGACTACGATGGAGGAACACAAATTAAATGAAGGATGATGATTCTATGGATTTCTCTGTGTGTTCCAAGTGTGGAAAAATGTAGTATGAATTGTGCGATTGCTACTTGATGCAATTAGGTTAATGACATTGTGGTGTATGTTGGAATGAAAGAAAAATTTTATTGACAAGTGTTGAATGAATGTTATGTTATTATATAAATACCGAATTTTTTTATGAAATATGATGTAACATGATGTGTAGGAATTTAATGTTTAATGGGTACATCAGGACTTGATGATGGTTTGGATAGGCCAGTTGATGTAAAATTGAATATGAATGATGAGATAAACTCCTATGGAGTAAATTATAAATGGAAAATTATCAAATGAACCCGCTGTGTGACAGGACAACAATCCTGATCATGTTTACCAATCAATAAACGGTCCCGGAGTAAGGCTCATGCTGTGACACTCGGTTTGGGGCGCCACATGCAAAGACTTTTTGTTACCGTGTATTATATCAACCAGATCAAACACATCCATGTGCCTTACTCATGGACACTTACCACAGTGCATTGCATGGAGGGCAGCTTGATTTAGAAGGATGAAATGACAACTTTTAGATTTTGGTACCGCACTTTGAAAAGTTTTACACTCCTATGCGAGTTGTTGCATTTACCAAACGGATCCTATGTTTAATTCGTATCATTTTCAAATGGGTCCCATACACATCTAATTTAGATGAAATTAGTATGTCAATAAAATAAATAATTTTAAATACAATGGATAGAGTAGCTTATATTTTATGATCATGTGCAACCCATTTTTAGCCACTAGTATCATAATATATGGTACATTTACATATACTGGATCACATCTCTCTCTCTTTCTCTCTCTATATATATTATGAATTGATATGTGGCAAATTGCATGCTTATAATGATTTTGATGATTAACAACTTAATTTAAATATAATAACGGAACTAACATATCTTGTGATTAGTGAATTAAAAGTAGAAGATCTAAATATCAAGTGCAAAAGGATCATCAAGAAAAATACAAGTCATATTCAAATGCAGAACAAGTGAAGTCACAACTTAGGTCGACCTAAACAACAACTTAAGTGAAGTCGTATATAAAGTCGACCCCAAAGAGCGCTTGAATTTATGTTGGAAAAATTTCAAGTTAAGGAGTGAAGTTACAACATCAAGTCGACCTCATTTGTGACCTAGGTTAAGTATTCATTTGCGACTTGAGGAAGAGATCAAGTGAAGCCAAAGCTTTTTTAGTTTGCTAGAGTTGAAAGTTGTACACCCGAGTCGACTTCCCTTATGACTTGGGCAAAGTTGCACCCATGTTAACCCCTCTTGCCACTTCGTGAAGAACTAAGAGAAGAGATAAATCTCCTAATTTTTTTGGAGTCAAAAAGCATGTCAAAGTTTACCTCATTTGTGACTTGGGTGAAGTCATACCTTGAGTTAGCCTCGTTTGTGACTTAGAGCAAAATCAAGCGACTAAGGTAAGAGTTTAAAACATTGAAATCTAAAGTCACACAACCAAATTGATCTTGCCTACACCTAGGTGAAGTTGCACTTAGAGTTGACCTCGTAGGTGACTTGGAGCAAAATAAGGTGAAGAAGATAACAACCAAGATCGTTGGAGTCCATAGTCACACATTCAAGTTGACTCCACATATGACTTGTGTGAAGTCACACTCTATCTCCACATTAACTTGAGTGTGAAGTCGTACCTTAAGTCAATTCCAAGATCAACTTCAATTATAACTGTCAGAAAAATTTAAACGTTGGGGCATTTGTTATGTCCCACCTACCACTAAATGGTCATTTAATGCCCTAGGGTTTAAACATCATGTCGAGAGGAGTTATGGGAGTTAGTTAGAACATCGCATAAACCTTCACCTTCCCATCTTTAAGCATCGAAAAGCTCCATTCTTAAGTTTTCATTGTTAAGATCTCAAGTAAAGTGCCAAGATTCATAGATCATATCTTCCTCATTTTTATCTTGAGCTTGCTGTGCTTACATGGGCCTACATTGAGTTCGTAAAGTATAGTTTCTTTCTCTTATTGAATCTCTTTTATTTGTCATTTGCATAGTATTAGAGACCAAAGCTAAGTGATTGGTCTAAGCTAAGTTTGATTGGAGTAGTGCTTACTAACAATTTATGCATTGTATATGCAACCTGCTAGAGTTGGAATCTAGAAGAGAGTGTCTGCTCTTAAGTTATATTGTAATATAGTAATAGAACCTAAGACACAAAAGGTGTATATTTGAACAAGTGGAGTATGAGGTTACCCAAATCGCTATAAAACTTGCATCTCTCGTTGTAATTATTTGTGCACTTTGCCTCTCTCGTTGTACTCTCGTTTCGTTTCTAGGGAATTGATTTAAAATGGTATTGACTTTTAAATAAAAGAAAATTTAATAACATAATTAACCTATCTCCTTTTGGGTTAAGGTAACTAATGGAAATGGACTCACTATTTTGTGCATTCACGACTATTGAATATGATAGAGTTTCATCTTACACAATGGCCAAAGAAATTTAGAATACCTTGATATATATGAGGTTACTTCAAAAGTTAAGGGATTTAGAAGGAATATTCTAATAAGAGAACTTGAAAGTTTTTGTATCCTTGATGGTGAAAGTATCTCTAAATGTTTACTAGGTTTCAAAAGCTAATAGATGTAATAAAAGGCCTTAACAAGCCTACTTCTTAATTTGAGCAGGTAATGAAGATACTTGTGGCTCTACCCAAATTGTGGACTCCAAAAATAACTGCCATTGAGGAAGTAAAAGATTTCAACACACTCAAGTTGGAAGAATTAATTAGTTTGCTCATGTCTTGGGAGCCAATCAATAAAAATAATGAAGAGAATAGCAAAGGGAAGAAAGCAATGACTTCCAAAGCAACAAACTAAAGCGTTAACAACCCCTTAATAAGCTCTCAAATAGATGATGAACAACATACCCTTCTTGTGAACCCAACCACATAAGATGCAAATCAAGGCATAACTAAGTTTTGGTGATTAACAACCAAATTTGAGAATATTAAGTTACTGATATATTTGAAATTAGAATTTCAAAATACCAAGAAAAAATAGCTCAAGTTGCAAAGTCAGATTGACCTTAGCATCGATTTGGGTCAAGTTGTTACCCCAATCAACTTCACAAGTGTCTTAAAATGATCCTCCTAATTCAGAATGAAAAATATGAAGTTTTAACAGCTGAAGTCATACCTCGAGTTGACTCAATTTGTGATATGGGTAAAGTCACAACCAAAGTTGACTCCACATGTGACTTGGCGTGCATCAGGCGACTGAAGATTTCTCTAACTGAAGCTTATGAAAAGTCAAGTTGTTACCCAAGTGACTTCACTACGACTTGGGTGAAGTCGGATAAGAAGTCAACTCAGACTTTAAGACTTGGAGTTCTGAGAGGGAAGATGGAAATTTGGCTGAATACCGGGAGTGAAGCCACACACCACAACTCGACTTCACTTAGGACTTGGGTTAAGTCTCACATGAAGTCTACCCAAGAGCAAGAGTTAAAGAAAAGAACACCAAAAGAGAAAAGTTTTGAAAATTTGAAATGTCAATGTATAGTGAAGTCAAAGCCTAAGTTGGCTTCACATGCGATTTGGGTGAAGTCCCAAGTCCAAGTCAACTTAGGATGAAACTTGAAGAGTAAAAGTTGAAGAATAATGTTTTGGAAGAAGTTGGAAGACCAAAATCAAAGTTGACTCCAAATGCGACTTGAGTTGCATAGTCAGAAATCTTTCAATTGTTAGAAATCTTTCAATGTTCGAGTTTTCCCTTCAACTATTTAAAGAATGTCAAGGGAATGTATGACAGTTAACTAGAGCATTCATTGAGCTACAATCTTCCATCTTACAAGTATTAAAGAGTACATTATTGATTTTCAAAGGGAGACTTTCAAGTCTACTACAAGAGTTTCAACTTCTCATCTCTCTCAAATTCTCAAGAATCCATTAAAGTGCTTCAACTGTTCTACACAAATTTATAAAATGTAGACATCTTTATACTAAGCTGCTTGACTTGGTGTTGGAGACAAAGACCAAAGTGAAACACAAGTATGGTTAGCTGGAGTAGGACTTACTATCTATTTGTGTGTTTGTTATAAAGGCACTCTAGAGCTAGAATCTAGAATAAAGATGAGGTTCTAGTTATAATTTCAGTTGAGATACTGGAACCTAAGACACAATAGACTGTGTACTTGGAGGAATGGAGTATGAAAGTTGTCTGAACTATTATAATTCTCTATGTGCTTTGTTATTGTTGGATTTATTCTTTTATTTCTCTATTACTAGCTCTTTCTGTTTCATTCAAAGTGATTGATTAAATTAGTGATTAAGTTTTGTTTAGCGAAAGAATTTTTAATAACCCAATTAACCCGCCCCCTCTTTAGTTAAACACATAACTTAGGGCTAACAAGTGGTATTAGAGCAGGTTTCGTATTATTAATCAAAGAGATCTATGCATTATGATAACCTAATCAACTTCCACTCTTGCTTTTGCTGAGGGTCAGTCTTTCATAAGATCTTTCCTATTTGATGAAAATAACTTTGGTTACCGGGGGTTGAGAAAGAAACAATCGATCATGTCTACATGCATGGATTCTTATATTGTCATCCAAGATGGCTTTACTCTACCTAAGAGTGAAAAAACCTTTGATTGGACTAAAGAGGAGGTGAGATTAGTCAAGAGCAATGTCAAAGCAATGAATTCTTCATTTTATGCTCTCACTGCAATAAAGTGCGACTGAGTGTCGCCTTATTTAATTGCTGAAGAGATTTGGAACACTTCTACTTCAATTTATGAGGGGATCTCATAAGTCCAAGGGACAAGGAGGTATATCCTCATTGGAGAACTAGAAAGATTCAAAATGCTTGAAATTGAGAACTTCTCTAAAATGTTTGCTCATTTTCCTAAGATAACTAATGCTCTTACAGGCCTAAGAAAGTCTATTTCAGAACTCGAGCATGTTATGAAGATCCTGGGAGCTCTACCAAAATCATGGACATAAAAAATCATAGCTATTGAAGAAGCCAAGGATCTGAATACTCTAAAACTGAAAGATCTCGCTAGCTCATTGATATCACATGAGTTGATAAAGAATAAGAATGAAGAACACAATAAGGGAAAGAAAGCTCTCGTATTAAAGGCTACTCACCAAAGCATACATGAGTCATCCTCTTCTTCATAAAATGAAGATGAAGAGATTATCACCAGAAAATTTATAAGGAGAGAAAAGAACGTAGGTTCCTCGAAAGCCTACAATGAAAGAAGTAAGAGAGAAAAGAAGAAGGATGCTCTCAAGTGTTACAAGTATGACAGTGTGGAACATCTGCAACATAATGTCCTACAGCCAATGAGAGCAAGATCGAGGAGAAGCAGGAAGAGAAAGAAAGAAGAAACTTAAGGAAATTTCGAAAGCAAAAAGGTAGAAGGATGTATGTGAATGAAGGCTCATCTTCATTAAGCAGTTCATCTAGCGAAGACCACAAAACTGTAAACTATGCACGAATTTGTTGTATAGCATAAATCGAAGAAGAAGATTTAATTATTGTACAACTACAGAAATGATTGAGAGCCAAATTGTCTCGATGAATTACAGAAGCAATGATGAGGTATCATATTACAATGGTAGAACCGATGCCTTTGGCAACAATGAGAAAGTTAAAATCTACGGTAAGGAAAATATTTATTGCATTTCAAATGCATGCATAAAAGAAGTCTTATTTGTTGAAGGACTCAAACACAACTTGATGAGTGTTAGCCAATTATGCGACAAGGGATATAAGGTAGTGTTTAAATCTTCTATATGCAACGTTTTGGATGGAGAACACATAGTCTTCAATGGGAAAAGATTTGAAAATTTATATTTGGTATGCCTTGATAAATAAAATAAAATATATCTAGTGGCGGTTGATAATGATCTATGAGCATGACACAAAAGACTTGGACACATAAATATGACAAACATAAAACTTTGTGGAAAAAGAGTTTGCTAGAATGAATACCAAAATTCAAATATGATAAAGACAAAATTTGTAAAACATGTCAAATGTCCAAGCAATAAAAAATATTATTTTCACCCAAAAAAGAGGTCATAGGGTCAAGACCACTTGAGTTATTATACATGGATCTTTATAGACTATTTGACATTTTGAGTCTTGGAGGAAATATGTTATTATTGATGACCATTCAAGGTTCACTTAGACAATGTTATTAGTTAGAATAGATGAAGTATTTTATATGTTTTACAGTTTTTCAAAGTTCATGCAAAATGATAAGAAAACTTCAATCATATCTATCAGAAGTGATAATGGTGGTAAATTTGCGAATAAATATTTTATAGAATTTTGTAATAAAAAAGAAATACATCATACATTTTCTGCACAAAGGACTTCTAAACAAAATGAAGTAGTTGAGAGAAAGAATAGACCTATTCAAGAGATGACTAAAACAATGCTAAATGATAACAAATTGTCCAAAATTTTTTGAAGTGAAGCTGTAAGCATAGCTTGTCATGTACTAAAATTACAATTAGAGCGATTTTAAAAAAGACTCCATATGGTCTATGATAAGGTAGAAAATCAAATATATCATACTTTCATGCTTTTGGTCGTATATGCTATGCGTGAAATAATGAAAAAATAATCTTGAAAAATTAGATGCAAAATGAGACTAAACAATATTTTTTAGTTATTTTTCAAACAGAAAAGATATAGAGTGTTTAACAAAAGAACTCACTTAGTAAAAGAGTCTATACATGTCACTTTTGATGAGTTTAACCCAATTCTAAAGAAGGAAGATGAGTTCAGTAATGTAAAAAATTTATCGAGAGATTTTGAGAAACTACATGTGAAAAAGAAAGGGGCAGAATAGCTGAAACAACGTGAAGAAGATTATAAATAATGTCAAGAGGTAAGTGAAGGTAATATTTCCTATAAACCTCCTAAAGATCTCCAATTCATGTAGGATCATCCAATTGTACAGCTTATTGGAAACAATATAATTGTGTAAAAATAAGAGGCTTAAGACAAAATGTATGTGGAAACTTTGCCTTTGTCTTAAAGATTGAGCCAAACATAATTGATCAAGCTCTAAGTGATGAAAATTAGATAATAATCATGCAAGAAGGGCTTAATCAACTTGAATAAATAAAGTATGACAACTTGTTCATAGACCCAAGGATCTCAGCATAATTGGAATCAAATGGGTACTTAGGGATAAGTTAGATGAAAATAATTTGGTTGTTTATTGTAATCTCTCTATAAGTGCACGGGTTGTAAATTGTAATATATAAAATATCAATCCATAAAAAATTCAGGATTCAAGATGTTGTTCTCAAACACTTAATAACAAATCAAAAGAGTAAGATAAGAAGAATGAAGGAAATAATAAGAAAAATTTGATCTTTAAAAACGTAGAACGATGATTAGAAATCATGAGATAAATGAAGGAAATAACAAGAAAAAGTTGATCTTTAAGAATGTAGAATGGTGATTAGAAACCATGAGATAGAGCACCTAGAGTCTAGGGGTTTACATACGTCCTTTGAAATGAATACATGGAGTGCTTACTTAATCCATATATTATGTGTTAAAGGAGAACTAAACTAAATTATCCTTACATCTTCTCTCAAAACATGCAAGGCGTAAACTTAATCTTCTTAACCACCTATTCTCACGAGATTAAGTTGATTTTAAATTTGTTAAGTTTTATGGCAGTTCGTGTAATTCCTCAAGGTCATCATGCCTATTCTCATAGTCTTAGATTTTCAAATTTAATATCTTAATTGTCGTATTTAGATTCCACATCTTGGTTCCTGCACATAATATATGAGAATCATTGCTAATGTGCAGGCCTTCACACTAAGTAAATATTAAATCATTAGATACTAAGTTAACATACAATATTGTTTATAAATAAATTAAAACCGCAATATCTGCTACATTGTACACATGTTACATCTTAAACCCTCGATAATGGGTTTTACGTAGCATGTTTATGATAAATTCCAAATATAAAATAAAAACGTACCTCAAACTCATCATAAATAAGACATTTAAATCAAAAGAATGAAAGAAAAGAAAAGCTTATTATTGGAAACTTGAATGGTGTCTTGAACGCTTCCAACAACTCACTGCATCACTCCCTGCCTCATACTCATTGCCTCCTCTCGCTCCTAGGTCACAACCCAAGCTCCGAAGAAAAGAAAAACATATTGATTAGAAGCTTCAATGGTGTCTTAAATTCTTTAAACAACTTGATGCCTCACTCCTTGCCTCGACTCCTCGCCTTCTCTCGCTCTCGGACTTCAACTCAAGCTCCAAAGATGTTCTAGGATGCTCTAGGATGTTCACAACAAGTGTTTTTATAGAGGACACATTGAAACTTATGCACACAGTCCAAATTGTGCATGAACTTGTGCATCCAAGTGTCCACATGGTTTGAACTGTGTGGCACTCTGGAGTGCTCAGTTTGCTTCAAATTTTCACACTATTTTGCCTTGACATGCCCCAAATGTGTCGTAACATTCCTAACAAGTTTTAGACCATTTTGATCCTGTTTTGCTTCAAACTTGAGTTTTAAAACTATATTTAACCTCTGCTTCCCTCGAGGTTTGTAAATTTATCCTTATTCATACCGAATTCCTACATAATTTTCCTTTTTGGATAAACAACATCAAACAGTGAGTTTTTTCACATAACCAAGCTATATCAATCAATATTCAATTCAAATCATCTCAATCACTTATATTCTTATCCAATTATCGTCTAAAATAACTTGTATAAAACTTGCTTAACATTGTTAGATATAAAGCTAGATTAATAGCTAAGGAGTACTCATAAGAAGAAGAAATAAATTTTGAAGAATCATATGCCCCCATAGCTAGATTAATAGCTAAGGGGTACCCATAATAAGAAGGAATAGATTTTGAAGAATCATAGCCCCCATAGCTAGATTGGAAGCTATACGTATATTAATTGCTTTTGCATCACATATGGGTATCAAATTGTTTCAAAAGGATGCAAAAAGTGCATTTTTGAAATATTATCTTAATAAAGAGGTGTATGTTAAATAACCTTTAGGTTTTGAAGAAAATGATCAGTCAAAGTATGTGTATAAGCTAACCAAAGCATTATATGGATTGAAATAAACTCCGGAAGCTTGGTATGAAAGGCTTAACAAATTCTTAATTGATTATGATTTCAAAAGAGAAGAAGTAGACACTACCTTATTCGTTAGTACAAAGAGAATAACATTTTGATTGTATAAATTTATATAGATGATATTATTTTTGGTGCTATTAATGAATCCTTTTGCTAAGAATTTTCTAAGTTAATGTAAAATAAGTTTGAAATGAGCATGATGGGTGAAATCAACTTCTTCCTCAGTTTGCAAATCAAGTAACTTGAAGAAGGAATTTTTATTTGTCAATCCAAATATATCGAAGAAATGCTAAAGAAGTTAGAAATGCAAAACTACAAAAGAGAAAACACACCCATGAGCTCATCAATCAAAGTGGACAAGAAAGGAGAAAGGTAAAATGGTAAGTCAATATTTATATAGAAGAATGATCAGATCTTTATTATATTTAACTACTTCCAGACTATGCATGTGTTCTAGATTTTAACCAAATCCTAAGGAATCTCACATGATAACTTTTAGAAGAATTTTCAAATGTCTAATTGACATAACAAATCTAGGATTGTGGTATCCTAAGGGCTCAACCTTTAATTTGATAGGTTGTTCATATATAGATTTTGTTGGTTACAAGATAGATAGAAAGAATATAAGTGAAACATGTCAATTTCTTGGAGGCATGATGGTATTATGGTTTTTAAAAAAATAACTAGTGTTGATTTATTTACTGTAGAATCCGAGTATATAGCTGAAGGTAGTTGTTGTGCCTAATTGCTATGGAGGAGACAACAATTAAAAGATTATGGATTAGAATATAGAGACATTCCAATTAGATGTGATGATACAAGTTCAATTTGTCTAACTAAAAATCCAGTGTTACATTCTAGAATTAAACATTGATGTTAGGCATCATTTTATAAGAGAACCTATGGAAAATCAAGATATTTGTTTAGAATACGTAAAAATAGAGGATCAAATTGTTGATATATTTACCAAACCTTTAGACATTGAATTACTTTGTAAAATTAGAAAATAAATGGGAATGATGGATATCGAAGCTTGAAATTTCAATGACTTTATTCTTTTGTTTGTTACATACATATACATATGTTGAAATACATCTTACTTATAATCATTAATTGCTTTAATATGATTAATGAAATTATAATAATGATTAAGGGAAGGGGACAGGGACCACATTAGAAAGAGGTATAGATTATTGGCAAGGGAGTCAAGTTGACTCTGCATAGCCCAAGTTGACTTCAAACCTAACTTATGTTTCAAAGTCAACCCCGTGGCACGCGATGGTTCGCCTAGTAAAAGGCACATTCTTCATTTTTTTTATCTTTTCTTCTATAAGAGATCCAACTCCTTCCTAAAACCTTCGACCATCTCTTTCTTGCGTCTCTCACTATTAAATCTAAATCCTACCCATTTTAGTTTCATTTTTATCATCCCACATACTCATGGCATCCAAAATGATGGCTAGCAAATTCTCCAAACTTCCCGCATCTCGCCTATCACAATCTAACACCGAAGGAGCGATGCCTAGAAGGCAAAGGATTATCGCAAAAGGCTACAAGACAACCACAATCTCCACTGGGTGTAGGGTCTACTTTCAAGAAAGTAACTGAGCTTCTAACCACTCTAGAGAAATGGAAGATTTGTACGGTAATGAGGACGAGGTTAGATAGGAAAGAAAAGGATATTCTTACTCAAAGAGCCCAAGTTATAGAAATGCTAGTGGAGTACTTTAGAAATACAACACGACATAGGTGCTTGTTTATGAAAAAAGACATTTCCACCCAAAATTATTGATTTTGAGTTTTTGAGAGTATGAATTTGGGATCGAGAAATCTTAAAGTACTAAGGATGGACTGAGCTCCTAAAGGAAGAGGGTAAAATCTATTCGGACCTAGCCAAAAAATTTTACTATGCTTTGAGCATAGATGATGGAATTACCTATGTTAAAGGTGTAGAAATTTCCCTCGGAGAAAATTACGCAACGACAACTCAAGACATAGGTCAAATCTTGAATATCGAATATGGGAAAGATAGACTTCAAGAAGATTTAGTGGAGGTATGAAGTTTCTAGACTACATGGACTTACCACCATAGTTACAGTAATTAGATTGTTAGTGGCTCATTGCATATTTCCCTAGGGTGGAGGAAGAAACGCTGTCAATCCTTATGAAGCCGAAGTCATTTGGAAGCTTGTAAATCAAAGAAAAATTTCACTTCCACAACTAATTTTGAATGCCTTCGTTGTGAAGAATAATCCAAGGGGGGTTATCCCTTATGGAATATGGATAATAAGGATTTTGGAAAAGTCATGCAGGACTAAATCTACCCATCCATCCCATCCTGCATCCATGCATTCACCTATCTTAGAATATCTCCAAGTCATGGGGGAGGATAATTCAGGACTTATGTACAATTAGCATTTTGTCATCACTATGCACGAGAGACAAGATAGGTTAGAAAAGGACATTAAACATATCAAATTCAATTGCATGTAGGACAACGCATCATCAACCAATCTCTAGTCTACCTAGCCTAGATCCTTATAGGGAGGAGTCTCGAGCCTCCACTCTATTTGCGACCAATAATAAATCACAATTTTTCACACTTTATGACTCTTCCTCACCCCCTCATTTTTCTCATGATCAAACATCTTCTCCCATCACTCCATTTGCCTTTCAAAAATCATCCATTGCATTCCATTGATATCTTTTTTTGATGATTACCAAAAAGGTGGAGATGGTTTAGTTTGAGGAGTTTTGAGTCTTTGAGAGATTTTTCTTAGGATGGATAGAATGTATAGGGTAATCTTGAACATTTTGTGAGAAAACCTAGTTATGAGATGAAATAAAATATTATGAAAATTTTTGAGATCTTTATTATGTCATCTCTCTTACATTGAATAAATGCTTTGTATTAAATGAATCTTGTGCAAATTGAAGTATTGGATGAATGCAATGTAAAGTTCATTACATATATGCATATTATATAAATTGATAGTTTTTTAATCACAACACACTATGATAGCAAAACAATATTAAAAGAACCTGAATTGAGGATGGAAATGTATTGAAATTGTCAAATATAAATCTATAAACATAAATTCTAAATAAGGAAATTAAATTTCAAAGTTTACTATTATGGCTTATGATAAAGAAAAAATTAATCTCAAATTGGTTTTTTCAATCATAGAAAAAGGAGAGATTATGAACTCAACCAAATAAGTTGCAAATCAAGGCACACCAAAGTTTTGATGGTTAACAAGAAAATTTGAGAATATTAAGGTTACTGATGTGTATGACTCTATGTTTGAAGTTAGAATTTTGAAATGCTAAGAAAAAACAGCTCAAGTTGCAAAGTCAGGTCGACCTTAGCATTGATTTGGGTCAAGTTTTTACCCAAGTCAACTTCATAAGCGATTTGAAATGATCCTCCTGAATCATAATGAAAAAGATGAAGTTTCGATAGTTGATTTGTGCCTAAGTCGACTTAGCCTGTGAGTTGGTTGAAGTTGCAATAGAAGTCGACTTCACATGCGTCTTGGAGTGCTTTAGGCGACTAAAGATTTCTTTGATTGAAGCTCTTGAAAAGTTAAGTCGTCACCTAAGTTGACTTCACTCGTGACTTGGGAAAACTCGGATAGGAAGTTAACTTAGACTCTGAGACTCCGAGTTCTGAGAAGATGAAAATTTGGCTAAGTATCAGGAGTGAAGTCACACACCCCAAGTCGATTTCACTTATGACTTGAGTTAAGCCTCACATGGAATCAAAATAGGAGCAAGACTTGAATAAAAGAAGACCAAAAGAAGAAAGTATCTCAACATATAGTGGAATCAAAGCTCAAGTTGAGTTCATGCGACTTGGGTGAAGTCTTGATGTAGACCAAGTGCTTGTCATTAAGAGCACTATGATCACTAATTTAATTAAATTAACCGAAACATGTTAAAGCTAACACCATGTGGTAGAGTAGAATAATGGTGAGTTAGGTCGAATCCACAGAAAGGCGATAAGGTTTTGAATTGTTTGAAATTTAGTTGTAATAAAAAAAAGATAAAAGAAAGTGCAATTAACTAACAATAACTTAAATTAAATCTAAACTAAGAAAGAAAATAAAGGAATGCAGAAATAAAATTTAAATTATGAAAACAGTAAATGAAAATGTGTTAAATTTAATTTAAAATTCCAAAGTAGGAAATAATAATTAGTAAATCTAAGTTAAAAATTAAAATTGCAAATTTAACCACTGCAAAACATTGAAAATAAACTAGAAAGAAAAAAGAAATAAAAATTAAAGTGAAGAGCGGATGTCCACCATAGGACTTTTATTGCATGGCCCACTCAATGAGAGGCATGCCCCACCCAAGAGGTGGGTAGAGGTTGTGTTGTGTTGTGTTGTGTGTTTGGGAGACATGAGGGACCTTTTTTTTTATAGATGGGAATGAGAGGGCTGATTTCTCATCCCATCGATGTGGGACTCTTCTTTTGGTTTTTAGCTTTCAACTGCTTGCCATGGAAAAGTGAGAAGAACTGTGGGAGGAAGTAATTTTGGCTGCTTCTTTGGATGCAAAGAGGATCTGCAATAGGAGGCTGTTGAATTATCCTTCCCTTGCTACAATTGGTGCTATGATTTCGTAACCACCTTGCTCTTAAAATTCATCACATTTTGGAAATGGATAACAACTGCTTTTGATGAGAGTGGTTGAGTTGGGCAAAAGAATTTTAGATGCTCTGATAAACTACTGGCTAAAGGAATTCATTTCCACTGCTGCTTTGGTGATGGAGTGCTTGGTGGGCCATGGCTGGTCGTGTGATTTTGCTATCCAGCAAAGGTTTGCCATGGATCGGTTAGTAGGGGTTAGGCTGATTGGCTTAATGGAAGCTACTGAATTTTCTTATTGTTGCTTGGCCGGTTAAGGGGATTCCTTGATTTGAGGGATACGAACTTGAGAAGGAGCACAAGACTTGGTGTTCCAGTGGTGCAATTTACCTCATACAAATGCATTAAAAAATGAAAATTAAAATATTCAAAAATAGAAAATATTTTTAGCTTTTCAATAAGCTTTCCAATAAACTTTTAGCGTTCAATTTTTAGCTAATTTCAAAAAGCTAAAAATATTTTCTATTTAATTTTGACTTTTTTTAATTTTATTTATGTATGTAATTTGTATTTTGTAATTAATTCACTGTTCTCAACATCAAATGGTGGCTTACTTTGGACCCCTTATTTAAAATATAATTATAATCATACATATGTATAATTTACCCAATTAAAATTTGCTAAATTATGCTAATAGTGTTTCAATGTTAATTTTTTTAGCCTATTTATCATGTATAATTAACTTCAGAATTTTATATTTTTAAAAAATATTGCAAAATGACACATTTTATAGGAAAATTAGAAATTTCATGAAAAATATAATTTTCACAAAATGTCAATTAAAACCTGCATTTAATCAACATTTTTATACTTATAAGTGTGAAATTATATGAGAAGTTTGAGATTTATCATCTTAAGTTTAAGTTGACTCAAAATGGAACTTGAAGAGTGAAAGTTGAAGAATAACATTCTGGAAGAAATTGGAAGACTAAAGTTGCAAACCAAGTCCATTCAACCTGTGGCTTGGGTGAAGTCGCAAACCTAAATCGAGTGCAAATGCAACTTGAGTCATAATAATCAAAATTTTTTGAAGGTTTGCACATTTATTCGCACAACTTATTCTCTAATGTTCAAGTTTCCCCTCAACTATTTAAAAAACGTCAAGAGAAGATATGAGAGTCAATTAGAGCATTCATTAATCTACAACCTGCCATCTTACAATATTAAAGAGTACATTTACTGATTTTCAAAGAGAGACTCTCAAGTCCACTACAAGGGATTCAACTTCTTATCTCCCTTGAATTCTCAAGAGTCTGCTCAGGTGCTTCAATTGCTCTACACAAATTTTAAAGTGTAGATATCTTTATTCTAACCATTTCTTGTTGTATTAAGCTACTTGGCTTGGTTTTGAAGACTAAGGCCAAAGTAAAATATAAGTAGTGGTTGGTTGGGGTGAAACTCTGTTAATTGGAAATTGGTAATATATTTTATGGATATTTTATACCAATTTGGTAGGTAATTAATTGAGTTTAATGAGAAATTTGGTTTAAAATGTGGCTTTGCAACTTTTGGGCATTAAATATTAATTTCAAGTTATTTATATAATTTTTGTGATCTTTTGACTTGAAATTATATTCTTTTCTAGTTGTTGTCATAAAATCAAATGGATTTGAATTAATTTCATATTGGTGACCCATTTATTAATTTCATCAATTAATTATTTAAATATTTTTATCCAGATCATGCAAATTCGAGAATGGGCCCCACAAATCATCAATGGCCAGATCACGTCCAGATTTTTGGTTTTAGAAAAATCCATCAGAAAATCATAAAACCAAACATCCAATACCAAATCTGTCCGTCCAGATTATTTCCAACAATTCATCACCGTCCAAAGTATGCAAAAATCAGCACCGTTCAATTCAAATGCTGCTGTCCAAAAGCCAACAATGCATTTATCCAAGCTGCCCATTTTTTTTAAATGCCCACACCGACCATCAGAAATTCAGCATCCACGTCCATTTATCAAGCAGCCCATTAATTCAAGCTAGCCATTCACGTGATATCTGATTTTTCCAGCACCATTAAAAAAACCAAGCAACCCATTTATATCTCACCATGCTGTCCATTTATTAAATTTCAGACGTCCATCCAGATTTTTTATATAATATCAAAATGGCAGCAATTTTTGCATCCAGCCGTCCAAAACCACAAGCTGCCCATCACGTGACCAACAACTAGCTGTTTATTGATTCATGCAATGGACCCCACTAATATCCAGCAGAATTTTATGTGTGCCCCACCAGAATTTCAGCGCAATCACCACTGTCCATTTCACGTGATCAAGCAGCAGCCATTGATGGACCCCACAAATCAGCAACGGCCAAGCAGCAGCAACCATTGATGGACCCCAACACCAAATTCACGTGATCATCTGCCCATGCAGTGGACCCACTAAAATCCAGCACATCACGTGACCAAGGTGCCCATTAAATTGCCATGATGCATGTAAGTATTTAAAACAGCAGCAATATATCTGTCCACCAAATGCATGTGATCAGCCATTGCAACATATATTAATTCCAGCAATATAAAATCCAAGCTGTCCAGCCAAGCCATTTATCAACCAGCAGCGTTCATGTGAATTTGTGGCCCACAAATAAATGCAACATCCAGCAGCCGTCCATCCAATTTACAACCGTCCAAAAACCAAATCCAATCCGCATAAATCAGCACCGTCCATTTAAGTGGGCCCATGCGGAAATCTACATTTTTATCCACAATCCAACCGTCCATTTTTAGACCTGAAATTACAGCATAGCAGATTTAATCTACACCGTTCATCCATCTAGATTTTTAAATAATCAAGTCATCAGCAAGTCACGAGAATACATTCAAAAATCAGCTGCCCATTATTTAAATGCCACATCAATACCTATTGCAAAATTCACGTGAACACCATTTAGAGTGATGGGCCCCATGCCCATTTATCATCCAGCAAACACGCGACCAAGCAACAATAGCAACCAACGTGCTCCATTGCGTGAATTGCGTTGAATAAATGGGGCCCACTTATGTGCAGTCTTCAGCTATAAAAAGCAGCAAAGAGAATGATTTAAAAAAGGCATTCCGGACCAGAAGATTCTAACGAGCAGCATAAAGAATTCCGTCAGAGAATTCCAGGAAAAGAAAGCATTCCATAGAAGAAAATTCCGGAGCAGCAGACAAAGAAATATGGGCAGAAATTAGAGAAAGAAAAGAGAGAGAGTAAGGCGGAGAGCACAGGCAAGAGGCGGACTAGCGAGTTACGTGGAGCGGCTGACACACCATCAGGGCTTCAATCCAATAAGCTTTTCTATATTTTCTCCTTTTAATTTTAATTGTATTC
The DNA here is from genome assembly GCA_030490835.1 of Annona cherimola. Lineage (NCBI taxonomy): Eukaryota > Viridiplantae > Streptophyta > Magnoliopsida > Magnoliales > Annonaceae > Annona > Annona cherimola. Next base: position 49,310,470 of record CM059973.1, on the reverse strand, counting down.
TTTAAGATGGATTTGAATTTGAATTTTATTTTGGACTTAAATATGCTCGGCTAAGCCGTAAATTTAGGGTTTAGGACGTAGCATGTGTACAATGTAGCGTGGTGTGGATTTTTAATTCATTTATTATTGATATTGTTGTTAATTTAATATCTTGTGATTTTTATGCTTGCTTTGTGCATGGGCCCGTACTTTGGCATGATTCCATATATTAGGCGATGGAACCGAGAGGTGGAAACCTAATATACGATAATCAAGATATTAAACCTGGAAATCTAAGACCATGAGAATAGGCATGATGACCTTGAAGAATTCCATGAACAAACCACAGAACTTAATGGATTCTAATTAACTTAATCCCATGAGAATGGGTGGTTAAGAAAATTAGGGTACGCCTTGTAGGTTTCGAGAGAAGGTGCAAGGATAAATTAGGATTTGTTCTCCTTTAACAAACAATATCCAGATTAAATTATTATACCACTACCTGTTGCAAAAGACGCATGTGAAATCCTACACTCTAGGTATTTGCACTCTTGTTTTCTCTACTTATTCTAATTTGCAATTTTCTCTTCCCATTTTGTTTATTTCCTTTCCCTTTTATTAATTATATTTTCTCCCCATTTTTCTATTTTATTTTTGTATATTCTCTGCATATCCGACATGAAAGTGTTTTAAAGCAAAATTTATAGTCCTGAATTCCTTGTGGATAGATAATTTGTATACTACAATCTACGACCCGTGCACTTGCGGTGAGATTGCGAACAAGTATTTTGATGCCATTGCCGGGGAATTCGGCATTACTTTAAATTTTATTTTTAGATACTTTCTTTATTTTTTTATTATTCTAAACTAGCTAGTTAATCTTTATATGCACCCACATACCCTAAACTTTGCAAAACAACTAGCTGAAAAACTCTTTGTTGCTGACCCTGAGATTAAACGTTCTCTTAGGAGAAGAATTCGTGACTATAAACAGCAACAAAATTCTGAAAACACCATGGCGGAACGCAACAATCCAAACCCGCCACATCAAGAGCAGGAAGAAGGCCAGACCGAGAATAACGCTCCTCCAAGAAGGATGACTCTTAGCGATCGGAATCGCCCGAACCCTCGTGGATTCCGATCATGCATAGTTGAACCAGAGATCGATGGAAGAAATTTTGAACTAAATTCCGGTCTTATCCGGATGGTTCAACAGGACCAATTCACAGGACTACCCTCTGAAAACCCAACTGTACACATCACTAAGTTCCTACAGTTGTGCAACACAGTCCAGGGTGCAAAACATCCCATGTGAGGTAATTCGTCTGTAGCTTTTCCCATTTCCTCTTCGAGATAGGGCAAGCGAGTGGTTCTATTCTATGCCGCCCGACACTTTCAACACATGAGATGAGCTTTCTACTGCATTCCTGGAAAAATTCTTTCCACCAAATAAAACCAGGAAAATTAGAGACGAGATCAATCAGTTCATCCAAAAAGATGGCGAAACCCTATGTTGCGTGGGAGAGGATGAAAGATCTGCAGCGCAAGTGCCCTCATCATTGCATCTTGCAAGGAGATATTATTGAAAAAAATTTTAATGGACTCGATCGACCTAGCTGAAGCACTGTCAATTCAGTCGCTGGTGGCCGATTCATGCGACTCACTGATGAGGAGGCTCTCAAACTCCTCGATGACTTAGCTCTTTATGATTCTCAGTACGGCGATGTCCGAGAAAACTCTTGGCCAGAAAATGTATATGATATCGAATCCATACATGCTATACATGATAAACTTGATAAAATTTTGCAGCAAAAGAATCAGGAATCCAAGGACCAGAATGCATCTCCTTCTGGACACATCTCATGTGAAATCTGTGCAGCTTCACACTACACAACTGAGTGTAGTTTTGCCATTAAAAACACCATAGGCGAGCAAGCTAATGCAATCAACAACCAATATGATACTCGCACATATGGTAACCCTTACTCTATTACTTACAATCCTGGATGGAGGAACCACCTCAATTTCTCTTAGGCAAACCAGTCGAACACCCAAAATTTTTCTCAAAATAATAAGGCACCTGGTTTCCTTAGAAAATCATTGAACCATCCTTCATATCAAACCCAACAAGCCTTACCTGCACCACCTCAAGCACAACCCATTGAGTCCATGCTCGAAAAAATCATTCTAATGCTCAAAAAAAATGATGAAAGAATAAACCAAATGCAAACCCACATCAAGTTGCTTGAAAATCAAATAGCTCAAAATGCCACAACCTCATCCCAAAGAAACCAGGGCAAACTCCCTAGCCAACCTGAAGTAAACCCTAGGGAGCAGGTGCAGGTGGTTACCTTGCGGAGTGGAAAGCAGCTCGACCCACCTCAAATGGTCACAGAAAAGGATGCCGAGCAGGAAAAGAAGTAAGAAGAGGAGCCACAACCAGAACCAGTGGTGGAGAAGCCATATGTACCACCACCTCCTTACCAGACTCCTCTCCCCTTCCCACAAAGGCAACGACAGGCTAAGCTCCAAAAGCAGTTCGAGAAGTTTGTTTCTACTCTCAAAAACCTGTAAATAAATGTTCCTTTCATTGACATGCTTTCCTAAATGCCAGCTTATGAAAAATTTCTCAAGGATATGCTATCCAACAAAAGAAAACTCGAGGAGTACGGAACCATTTCACTCACTGAGGAGTGCAGCGCTATTTTGCAGAACAAGTTACCTGAGAAGCTAAAGGACTCTAGAAGCTTCTCCATTCCATGTGCTCTTGGGAATGTCAAAATCAGCAAAGCACTATATGATCTCAGAGCCAGTGTAAGTCTTATCCCACTCTCCATCTGTAAAAAACTGAACATGGGTGATCTAAAACCAATGTCTATGTCTCTCTAACTGGCCGACCGATCAATCAAATTCCCAGTCGGCATCCTTGAAGATGTTCCCTTAAAAGTCGGCAAATTGTTCATCCCAATCGACTTTGTAGTCCTCGACATGGAGGAGGATCGCCAAATTCCAATCATTCTCGAACGACCTTTCTTAGCCACTGCTGGAGCCATCATAGACGTCAAGAATGGTCGACTCTCACTGACAGTTGGAGATGAAAAGGTTGAATTTAACCTTTCTGAGGCAAAAAAGAACCTATCAACCGATAACTCTTGTCTGCGGGTCGACGTCATCAACCCTTTGCCGATCGAAGAAAAGGATGACCCGATAGAGGTATGTATCATTCAGAGTGCAACTGTTGAAAATGATAACCCTGAACTGTTTGCTTGTGCAGCTCTCTTGGATAGAAGCCCTTTTATCTCACCTGCTGCCGACTCATCTCCTGGGAAGCTGGATATAGACTTCAATTCCTTTCCCTCGACAAAAACAAAGGAAGAAGCACCAAAGGTAGAACTCAAACCTCTTCATAAAAATCTTGGGTATGCATTTCTTGGCCCAAATGATACTTATCCAGTCATAATCAATGCAAATCTTTCTGAATCTCAATCTAATGAACAATTAACTATACTAGGAAGACATAGGAAGGCAATTGGCTACTGCATTAATGACCTACCTGGTATTAGTCCTTCTCTATGCATGCACAGAATTCTAATGGAGAAAAATTGTAAGACAAGCATTGAACCTCAAAGGCGTCTGAATCCAAACATGAAAGAAGTGGTGAAGAAGGAAATTTTAAAACTTCTTGATGCCGGAATCATCTACCCTATTTCTGATAGCAGTTGGTTAAGCCCAGTACATGTGGTACCCAAGAAAGGCGGTATGATTGTCGTGAAAAATGATAAAAATGAACTTATACCCACGAGGACAGTCACAGGTTGGCGCACGTGCATTGATTATCGCAAATTAAATATTTCCACCCGAAAGGATCATTTTCCTTTGCCTTTCATTGATCAAATGCTTGAACGACTTGCCAATCACTCTTACTTTTGCTATTTGGATGGTTACTCTGGCTACTTTCAGATTCCTATTCACCCACAGGATCAAGAGAAAACCACTTTCACCTATCCATACGACACTTTTGCATACAGACGCATGCCTTTCAGTCTTTGTAATGCACCTGCCACTTTTCAACGATACATGATGGTCATATTTTCTAATTACATTGAACACATAATGTAGGTATTTATAGATGATTTTTCTGTTTATGGCACTACATTTGAATCATGCTTGTCTAACCTATCTAAGGTTTTATAGAGATGCGAAGAAACCATCCTGGTTTTAAATTGGGAAAAATGTCATTTCATGGTACAGGAAGGAATTGTATTAGGGCATTTATTCAAGTAGAGGTGTTAAGGTTGAACGGGCGAAAATAGAAGTCATTAAAAAACTACCGCCACCTAATTCGGTCAAAGGAATTCGGAGTTTCCTGGGACATGTCGGTTTCTATCGACGATTCATTAAAGATTTTTCTAAAATTTCTAAGCCACTGACTAACCTGCTAAATCATGATGTAAAATTTAATTTTTCTGATGACTGTTTAAATTCATTTTGCAGGTTAAAAGAAGCTTTGACCACTGCCCCAATTATACAGCTGCCTGACTGGAGCCTGTTGAAAATATGTGGAAAACAAGCTAAATCTATGTTTTGATGATTAACAAATCAATTTGAGTAAGTCTTGGCTACTAACACGTTTGTGGAAATGTTTAAGGGATATACATTTGAAGAAAATAAAGTATGGAAGGCCAAGTCGTTCCTCAAGTCGACTCCAACATCGACTTCATGGAGCCAAATCTGTCCAGAGTTGAAAATGGAAGAAGAGCAGGTGAAGTCGCAAGCCAAGTCGACTCCACTTGCGACTTGGGAAGCCAAGTCGCAAACGAAGTCGACTCCAACATCGACTTCAGATGCCAAAATCTCTCCAGAGTTGAATTTGGGAGAGAAAGATACCGAAGTCGCAAACGAAGTCAACTCCAGTTGCGACTTGGGTGAAGTCGTAGACGAAGTCGACCTCAAGTTCGACTTGAGGTATTCTAAGTTCAAGGATGCAGATTCAAGCTCATTTCCAAGATCAACTTAAGATCTCTCAAGACCAAATCAAGGATACAAGCTCATTATCAAAATCAAGTTTATCAAGTCCAAAGAAAAAGCTTCAAGTACATTTTAAGATGAAGAAACTCAAGTCATGAAGACTAGTATCGAAAGCAAGAAGGATGAATCAAAAACAAGTTCTTCAAGAAGACTACAAATATGTGAAGCCTTTCTAGAATAAAATGATCAAAGAAAGAAGCCAAGCAAGCTAAGAAGAAGATAATGATCCAAAGGGAAATGAAGGAACCAAGCATTCCAAGTTTTCAAGATCATCAATCTTTCTGCCGAAGTGAAGTCGCACACCGAAGTCGACTCCACTTGCGACTTGGGTCAAGTCGATGCCCAAGTCGACCCGACCTGGAACTTGAAGTCGCGAACAGAAGCGAAGTCGCACCCGAAGTCGACTCCATCTGCGACTTGGGCGAAGTCGCATCGGAAGTCGACTCCGCCTGCGACTTGGGTCGCAACGGTCGGAATTTATTCGAACGTTGGCGCATTTAATGCACGCCACCTACCCTCAAACGTTCGGATTCCCTCCAAAATTATAAAAGGCATTCATTGTGGACGAGGGAAGTAGCTGAGATTCATTAAGTGTGCTTAACTCCTATATTCAAGAGCTCTAAAGAGATCAAGTCATTCAAAGAGGAAGAACTTTGCTTCAAATTGCAAGAGCTATATTTCTGAATCTTCAAAGCCTACCTTATGAGTTCTTCTCTGCGCCAAATTGCTTCTACACATCTGTAAAGTGTAGACTTCTTTTATTATTTCTTTGTTTGTATTGAACTTGATTTAGTTTGAGGAACTAAGATCAAGTAAAAGAAAAGTAGTGTGTGATTGGAGTGGAACTCATCACCTACTTGTGCTGAGATTTGTTGAGGCCCCCTAGAGCTGGAATCTAGAAGAGAGCAGTGGCTCTAATTGTATTTGAAGAATACAATAGTGGAACCCAAGTCACAAGGAGTGTGAGCTTGGAAGAGCGGAGTAGGGAGGTTGCCCGAACCACTATAAAAATCTTGTGTGTTTTATTTTATATTTCTACTCTCTACATTACAATTGCTTTCAACTTCATTTCTTCTATCAAGGGGATTAAGCTTACAAGGGGTTAAGTTTTAATTTACCGAAGAATTTTATAAGAACCCAATTCACCCCTCCCCTCTTGGGTTTTGCCATTAACTCGGGACCAACAGAGCCTACCATTTGAGATCATGTGCGATGCAAGTGACCATGCGGTTGGGGCAGTTTTGGGTCAACAGAAGGACAACAAGCCAGTGGTGATCTATTATGTAAGCAAAACCCTAGATGACGCTCAAGTCAACTATGCAACCACTGAAAAGGAATTACTAGCTGTTGTATTCGGTATTGATAAATTTCATTCTTATCTTGTAGGGTCAAAGGTGATTGTCTACACGGACCACACAGCCATTCGCTATCTAATTGCTAAGAAAGATGCTAAACCAAGGTTGATTCATTGGATTTTGCTATTACAAGAATTTGACCTTGAAATCCAAGACAAGAAAGGCACAGAGAATGTGGTAGCTGATCATCTGTCTAGACTACCATCAACTGAGAAGATTGATCTAACTAAAAATGAGCAGATTAACGAAGAATTTCCCGATGAATCCCTGCTTGCACTAAAGGAAACGTCAATGCCCTAGTATGGAGACATTTTTAATTACTTGATATGTAAAAAAATTCCATCCAATTTCAGCTATCAACAGAAAAAGAGATTCATGGCGGACGTGAAATACTACATATGAGAGGACCCATACCTTTACAAGAGATGCGGCGACGGTCTGATTCGCCGATGTGTACCAAACAAGGAAATCCAAAGCATTCTTTATCACTGTCATTCTTCACCATATGGTGGACAAATGGGTCCCACCAAAACTGCAGCAAAAGTCCTACAATCGGGTTTCTTCTGGCCCACTTTGTGCAAAGATGCTCGATCTTTTACACTAACTTGTGACAAGTGCCAAAGGACAGGAAACATTTCAAAGCGAAATGAGATGCCACTCACAAGCATTCTCGAGGTCTAACCGTTCGATGTCTAGGGCATGGATTTTATGGGACCTTTCCCATCCTCATTCAATAACCAGTACATACTTCTCGCGGTTGATTACGTAACTAGATGGGTGGAGGCAATTGCTTCTCCAACAAATGACTCACAGGTGGTCGCTAAATCTTAAAACGCAACAAATTTACCAGATTTGGTTTACCATGAGCAATTATAAGTGACGGAGGAAGCCACTTCTGTAACAAGCAAATGGAGCAACTGCTCAAGAAATATGAGGTCACACATAAAATCGCCACCCCATACCACCCCATACCACTCACAAACAAGTGGTCAAGCTGAAATATCGAACCGCGAGATTAAACACATACTTGAGAAGACGGTATCCCAATCACGGCGAGGTTGGTCAAGGCAACTCGATGATGCTCTTTGGCCATACCGCACTGCATTCAAGACTCCGATCGGAATAACACCTTTCCGACTAGTCTATGGAAAATCATGCCACTTGCCTGTAGAGCTGGAGCACAAGGCATACTGGGCAATCAAATTTTTGAATTTTGATCTGAAATCTGCAGGAGAAAGTGCCTACTACAACTTGATGAACTCGAGGAGATTCTAATCGACGCCTATGAAAATTCAAAGATGTACAAGGAAAAGACAAAATTTTGGCATGACAAACACATCCGGCAAAGAGTAATCAAAGCTAATGACCTGGTGTTGCTTTTTAATTCTCATTTTAAATTATTTCCAGGAAAATTGAAGTCGAGGTGGTCAGGACCATTCAAAGTATTACAAGTGTTTCCTCATGGAGCTGTTGAAATCTGGAGTGAAAAGACGGGAGCATTCAAAGTCAATGGGCAACGTCTCAAACCCTACTTCTCAGGGGATCACATTCCAATAGGAGTCATCCACTCCTTCTGCAAAACCACGCTGCTCAACTGAAAATCTGCAGTCAGGTTGATGACTTCAAACCAAGAGCTTCTTGGGAGGCAACCAAAAAATTTTATTTTTCTTTTAGGGAAGTTTTAGTTTTAATTTTTCTTTTAGTTTCTTTTTAGAATTTTGATACTTTTTAATTTTGAGCTTAATTGGTTATTTTCAGAGTCTACTTGGAAAGAAGCACCATGGGATGCAAATTCTGTTCAACTCGCCAAAATAAGGAAGTTAACATCTCACATTTTTACAATTACTCCCTTTATTTCGATGGCACGTTTTCATTGAGGACAATGTCAATTTCAAGTGTGGGGGTGAACGCGTTGCATTAATTTTCTCTAAATATTTCTTTCACTACCCTGATGTTTATATTTTTGTCATAATTTTAAAAAAACTTTGGGCAATTCTTGCATCAAATGTGATATTAGACCCCACTTTGAACTCTTGTATGTCTTGAAAGCAAACCATATGTAGAATTTCAACATCTTTGAGTTAGGAAAAGTTGAAGCTTAATGAGATGTTAAATTTATTTTTGAACATGTACTTGTTGAAAATACTTGGATTTTTATCCCGAATCACTTGATGAAAATGATATACCTAGGAACCGATCTTGTTTTCTTTCGAAATCAGAGTAATCCTCTCTAATTTATCAAATATTTTTCTAATACACAATTGTCATTTAAGAAGGTAGTTTTTCCCATATACATAAAAAAATTTATTCTGGTTGAAGAAATTTCAAAAGCCAAAACTCCATATAACCAATTCATGGATATGATTAAGGCATTTTTTTTCTTTCATGATGAGCCTATCTTTAAAAGTGTAACAGTTGTTTACCCCTATTGAGCCTGAACTTAATTTTTTCCTAAACCAATTCCCATTTCGTTGAACCAACTTTGAAATTGAATTCTGAGCTAAAAAGTGAAACAAGGAATAATATTTAATCTCCTGGTTGTGCAAATAATGACTTCCTAGATACCCTGAAATATGGTGAGGGAAATTATTGCCGGACTTGGTTTAAAAAAAGAAACTAAACCAAGGATAAGAACAGGCTTGAAAAAGAGTAAAAGCACTAAGTGTGGGGGTAGCATTATTTCCTATTGTAAAATGAGGCTCAAGTCATGCAGAGACGGTTCAAATTTTGAAATTTTATTTCTTGTGCCAAACCTGACTGTTGTCCTACTAAGTCCTTATGATCCTATGAATTGGCTGATAGAGTTGAAAATTCAAATGAAAAAATTTGATGAGATGTATATGAGGTAATTTGACTAATATTTTCTGCACTACTACCGTCACTTGAATTATTGAATGTGTGTATTGAATAACCAAATAAATGGGGAAGATATCTGATAATTAAGAGTTTATTGCAGGAGTTTTTGAACTCTTAATGATTGAAAACAAATTAGGTGATAGGGTATGCAGTATGAGTCAAGCGAGAAGGGATTATTAGCTAATTTTTTTAATACTCTCATTAATTATGATGATTGGCTAAACATTTTCACTTTTTGCTCAAAGTTTTGAAATTCTGCAATCTGTTCTTGAATTCCTTTTGTATTTGCTTAAGGACAAGCAAAACTTCAAGTGTGGGGGTATTTTATAATTGGAAATTGGTAATATATTTTATGGACATTTTATACCAATTTCGTAGGTAATTAATTGAGTTTAATGAGAAATTTGGTTTAAAATGTGGTTTTGCAACTTTTAGGTATTAAATATTAATTTCAAGTTATTATATAATTTTTGTGATATTTTGACTTGAAATTATATTCTTTTCTTGTTGTTGTCATAAAATCAAATGGATTTGAATTAATTTCATATTGGTGACCCATTTATTAATTTCATCAATTAATTATTTCAATATTTTTATGCAGATCAAGCAAATTCGAGAATGGGCCACACAAAATCATCAACAGCCAGAGCACGTCCAGATTTTTGGTTTTAGAAAAATCCATCAGAAAATCATAAAACCAAACGTCCAATACCAAATCTGTCTGTCCAGATTATTTCCAGCAATTCATCACTGTCCAAAGTATGCAAAAATCAGCATCGTTCAATTTAAATGTTGTCGTCCACAAGCCAACAATGCATTTATCCAAGCTGCCCATTTTTTTAAATGCCCACACCGACCATCAAAAATTCAGCATCCACGTCCATTTATCAAGCAGCCCATTAATTCAAGCTACCCTTTCACGTGATATCTGATTTTTCTAGCACCATTAAAAAAACCAAGCAACCCATTTATATCTCACCATGCTGTCCATTTATTAAATTTTAGACGTCCATCCAGATTTTTTATATAATACCAAAACAGCCGGAGTTTTTGCATCCATCCATCCAAAACCACAAGATGCCCATCACGTGACCAACAACTAGCTGTTCATTAATTCATGCAATGGACTCCACTAATATCCAGCAGAATTTTATGTGTGCCCCACAAGAATTTCAGCGCAATCACCACCGTCCATTTCACGTGATCAAGCAGCAGCCATTGATGGACCCCATAAATCAGCAACGGCCAAACAGCAGCAACCATTGATGGACCCCATAAATCAGCAACGGCCAAACAGCAGCAACCATTGATGGACCCCAACACCAAATTCACGTGATCATCTGCCCATGCAGTGGACCCACTAAAATCCAGCACATCACGTGACCAAGGTGCCCATTAAATCTCCATGATGCATGTAAGTATTTAAAATAGCAGCAATATATCTGTCCACCAAATGCATGTGATCAGCCATTGCAACATATATTAATTCCAGCAATATAAAATCCAAGCTGTCCAGACCAGCCATTTATCAACCAACAGCGTTCATGTGAAATAACCGTCCATTTTTAGACCTGAAATTACAGCTTAGCAGATTTAATCTACACCGTTCATCTATCCAGATTTTTAAATAATCACGTCATCAGCAAGTCACGAGAATACATTCAAAAATCAGCTGCCCATTATTTAAATGCCACATCAATACCTATTGCAAAATTCACGTGAACACCATTTAGAGTGATGGGCCCCATGCCCATTTATCATCCAGCAAACAAGCGACCAAGCAACAATAGCAACCAACGTGCTTCATTGCGTGAATTGCGTTGAATAAATGGGGCCCACTTATGTGCAGTCTTCAGCTATAAAAAGCAGCAAAGAGAATGATTTAAAAAAGGCATTCCGGACCAGAAGATTCTAATGAGCAGCATAAAGAATTCCGTCATAGAATTCCAGGAAAAAGAAAGCATTCCGCAGCAGAAATTTCCGGAGCAGCAGACAGAGTAATACGGGCAGAAATTGGAGAAAGAAAAGAGAGAGAGTAAGGCGGAGAGCACAGACAAGAGGCGGGCTAGCGAGTTGTGTGGAGCGGCCGACACACCATTGGGGCTTCAATCCAATAAGCTTTTCTATCTTTTTTCTTTTTAATTTTAATTGCCTTGTTTAAGATGATTTGAATTTTAATTTTATTTTAGACTTAAATATGCTTGGATAAGCCCTAAATCTAGGGTTTAGGACGTAGCATGTGTACAATGTAGCATGGTGTGGATTTTTGATTCATTTATGATGGATATTGTTGTTAATTTAATATATTGTGATTTTTATGCTTGCTTTGTACATGGGCTCGTACTTTGGCATGATTCCATATATTAGGTGATGAAACTAAGAGGTGGAAAGCTAATATACGATAATCAAGATGTTAAACCTGGAAATCTAAAACCATGAGAATAGGCATGATGACCTTGAGGAATTCAATGAACAAACCACAAAATTTAATAGATTCCAATTAACTTAATCCCATGAGAATAGGTGGTTAAGAAAATTAGGGTACGCCTTATAGGTTTCGAGAGAAGGTGCAAGGATAAATTAGGGTTTGTTCTCCTTTAACAAACAATATTCAGATTAAATTATTATACCACTACCCGTTGCAAAAGACGCATGTGAAATCCTAAACTCTAGGTACTTGCACTCTCGTTTTCTCTACTCATTCTAATTTGCAATTTTCTCTTCCCATTTTGTTTATTTCCTTTCCCTTTTATTAACTGTATTTCTCCCCATTTTTCTATTTTATTTGCTATATTCTCTTCGTATCCGACATGAAAGCGTTTAAAAGCAAAATTTATAGTCCTGAATTTCCTGTAGATAGATAATTTATATACTACAATCTACAACTCGTGCACTTGCGGTGAGATTGCAAACAAACTCGCCATGTATTTGCGTGTTTGTGGTAAAGGTCATCCTAGAGCTAGAATCTAAAAGAGAATTGAGACTCTAATTGTAATCTCGGTTGATATCATGGAATCTAAGACACAAGAGAGTGTGTGCTTGGAAGAGTTATAATTCTTTGTGTACTTTGTTATTGTTGCATTTATTCTTTGTTCTCTTACTAGCTTTTTACGTTTCATTCAAGGGAATTGATTAAATCAAGGGTTAAATTTTGTTTAGTGAAAGAATTTTTAATAACCTAATTCACTCATTCCCTCTTAGGCTGAACACATAACTCAAGGCCAATAATTATTATAAGGAAATCTAAAAAATTTGTGAAAAGGGGAAAAAAATCACCTCCAAAGCCTACCGAGTTATCAAAAAGAACAAGTGGAAAAGAAGAAGAGAACCTACATAATGCTTCAAGCTGCAGGAATAGGTCACAGGAAAGCCTAATATTATATACTAAATATATACAAATTAAAGGAGAATCAAGCAAAAGGAAAGAAGCAATCATAAAAGATCTTCTAAGCAAAGAGCTAAGAGGATGCATGTATATGAAGAACCTTCTTCATCTTCAAGCAACTTATTAAGCGAAAGGATAATACAAATTATGTAAGGATTGGTTGCATGGTACAAAGGATAATACAAGTTATGCAAGGATTGGTTGCATGGTACAAATTGAAGAATGTAATTCTCATGTTGTTTCACAGCAAATGTGAAAGTAAAAGAGATAAGAGGCGAAGACTTAGTAGAGATAAATTAATAATGAAGAGGTAACTTCTAGACCTTATCATTCTATTTCTCGTTGAATTCTTCATTATCTGATGAATGTGATAATCATGTAATGCTAGATGAGCTTAAATAAGCATATGATGCATTATGTATTGAAATGAAAGAACTTGGTATCAAATATACAGAGAAAAAGAATCAATGTAATTCTACAATCATTATAAATGATAAACTAGCTAAAAGAATTAAATCTCTTATAGAAGAAGTGAAGAGATCAATAGTGGATACAACACATAGTTTATGGATAGTAGCTTCTCAAGACACATGACTGGGAATAAAAAACTTTTAAATATCTTAAAAATATATCATGGAGGTACAATTGTATTTTAGGAAGAATGGAAAAGGTAAAATATATGGTAAAGAGAATATTTTTAGTTTAGCAAATACATGTACTAAAGATGTGTTGTTGATAAGAGGTCTAAAATATAATTTGATGAGCACTAGTGAATTATGTGTAAAAAGAAATAGAACGGTGTTTGAATCATTAATGCGTAATATGCTAGATAGAGAACATGTGCTAGGGTAAGAGACATGGAAATATCTATTTAGTTTGTCTAAATAAACTAAATGAAAAATGCTTGTTAATCAAATATAAAAAAATTATAGAAAAGAGTTTATTTGAAGGATTACCTAAGCTTAACTATAACAAAGTTAAAATTTATAAGTTGTGCCAAGTATCTAAGCAATCAAAAATCACTTTCTTGTCTAAAAATGAAGTTTCAATCTCTAGATCACTTGAACTACTATAATGGATATTTATGGACCTCTGGTCACATTGAGTCTGGGAGAAAAGTTTTACGTGTTTGTAATTATTGATGATTTTTCAAGACTTATATGTATAATGTTCTTAGCTAGCAAAGTGATAACTCGTATTTTTACGAGTTATCATGGTCCATTTTAGACTTGATTTGTGCGTTAGTTCGAGAGATTAGGCTTAGTTTGCATTCATTTAGCTTAATTTTCATCCGCTTTGCATTTTAGGAGCATTATTTAGTTTTGAGGCATTTTTAGCATTATTTAGGCATTTTTAGTTCATTTATTTAGTTTTTCTATCTTTTGCAGGAAGGACGGGACATATGAAGGCAAAGCGAGTGAGTCGAATGCAGATTGAGGCAAATCATAAGCAGGTGGATGGCGCCAAGTACCACCCTACGCGCCTTGGCCATTTTCAGCACACACTCAGCTTACAACATGGCTTCCAAGGAGTTAGCGCCCAGGCGCCAGGCATGATCAATCACAAGGTGTCAAGGAGAAGCTCCAAGCCAGAAGAGTCCAGGGAGTTGGCGCCTAGGCGCCAAAGTATGGATTTTTAGGGTTTACAGAAAGTGTCCAAGTTGCCCAGCACACAGAGAGTTGGTGCCTAGGCGCCAATACGCATCCGTACGTGCAAACTTCAGTGCGTAAGTTGCGCAAAGGGACTCTATAAATAGTTTCTAGGAGTTCCGCAGGCCATAGAGGAGAGACCAAAATAGGGAGTGGCTGCTGTGGAGAAAAGAAGGAAATCAAAGCTTCAAGGAAGGAGAGAAGAGAAAGTGGAGATCCTAGCCATCACCGCAAAATCCATTGAGTTTCATCTCCTCTTCTCATCTATCTCTACCTTTTTGTTATTCTCCTTGCTTGGGATGATTGTAAACTCGATTTTAATGGGAATTTAAGTCATGTTTATGGGCTGAACCTTCCTATGGTGGGAGACATGTTGGATTTGAACTCATAGCTTATGATATTTGGTTTTCTTATGCTTGAATTGATAATACTGTTGTGCTGTGACTTTTGTTACTTTAGATTACCCTTGTATATCATGCTTAATGCGTTTACAAGCTTCGCAACCTTGTAGATTGATCGAATATTCAGATTCATGCTTGGAAAAGTGAGATTTGAATGAGATCCATGTATAAGGCACAGGTATTCTAGCTCATGTTGTGTTAGATATTAATATGGATAGGAATATACCTATTAACTCCATGTAATCTTGATTAGGTTATATGGTTATCAACCTTGTTTTACTTGTATGCATGGAAATGTGTTGGAAGACATATATGAATATGAATGAACCTAGATTAGTAATCTCTGCACAACTAACTTAATTGAAACCAAATAACATAGCTATGATTCAATGAATTCATAATCCCACCTATCTTAATAATCTCAAGGCAATATCAGCAACATCCACACCACTCTGGTCATTTACTGCTTTGCTTAGTTTAGTTTAATTCAATTCATTGAAACCAAATCTCATTTCTTTCACCAATTCACTTAGACAATTGAGATTTAAGGTGCTAATCCGTTTAACACAATCCTCGTGGGAACAATACTCTACTCACACTTTATTACTTGACATGACACGTATACTTGCGTAAATAGTGAGCAATTTAATAGACATATACGCAGCTCGTCACAAAGATGAAACATTCTTAATCTTTTTAATTTCTCAGATTAGTACAAAATGAAAAACAAAATGCAGTTGTGTCAATTCTAAGTGATTATGGTAGTGAATTTGAAAAAGAAATTATCGAATTTTACAATAAAAAGGAATTCATCACATATTTTTAGCACGAAGAGCTCTTAAACAAAGTGGAGTTGTTGAAAGAAAAAATAAACTGGTCCAAGAGGGCAAGGACTATGTTAAATGGAAGTCAATTGTCTAAAATATTTTGAGGTAAAGCAATTAATGTTATAATAGCACACATGAAATTGTGGAAATCAACGAAGTGGTAGTTTCTAAAATTGCAATCTTATATCTTTAAATATTATATCATACTAGAAAGATGGGATAAATTTATTTGCCTAGAAATCATTCCTTTCACGTTGTAAGGTGCCTAAGTTATGGGAAGAGTTTGGATTCATTATGATTCCATTTTTTATCAGTGGGTGGAAAGTTTGAGATACAACAATAGCTTCTACCTATTTTTGTAAGGTACATGTACTTGTGAACTCAGCTAAAAAATACTCCGTATGAACATTTTGGACTATGTGAGTTTTCAATGTTCACCTTCACAATAAGGGTATTAGATTATCTCTTTGGCAAAAACTACGTCATTTGATTAATTCTAGACTAGAGTCCTAGCAAAGGGAAAATTTCGCTCTTCAAGAAAAATAAAAAAATATTACCTGCCTATTTGATAAATTTTGTGATCTTGAGTTGATGGAGGAATGCATGATTATTTTTTGAATAAGATGATCTACTATATTATCCATATGTAATAATCTTCGCCAAGCAAGATTTGTGAGAGTTGGTGTGTGAAAGAAGGAATTCTAGTTAGAGAGGGCTATTCCAAGAATTTTAGCTAAAGAAGAAACCATTATTATGTTTGTTGCTCATAATTACAAGCCTGATAAGAGATTATGTAATAAACTTTTGATTTTATCAATGACCTTGTTGAAATATTCAGAGAAGGAAGTATAATTATTCATGATGTATTATATGTAATAGACAAATGCTTTATGCATTCTAAATTAAATATTAGTTTTATTTGATATTATATGATCAAATTAAAATCATTCATGCATTATCTTATTTATAAAGCATGTGTTGATTCCTTGAGTGGGAGTTCTTAAGTTGTTTGGATTTAATGAAATTCTCACTTAGAATGAATTTTTTTAAGCAATGGAACTAGGTTAATGATAATCAAATATTTGTACATGAATGATGTTGGGAGTATAGAGAATGAATTTTTTCCTTATGTTAAATTATCATTAATGTAGTTAGTCCTCTGTAATAAAATATAAATTCATAATAAGATGCTAGTATTAATTCTGTGTTAATATCTTATGCTGTTCTTAATCACTAACTATGGCTTCGAAGATCATAGTTGCCAACCTTAATAAGGGCAAAAAATTAAATGGTGATAATTATAATATCTGACATTGAAAAATTCAATACATCTTGGAAGAGCATCAAGTATTAGAAACTTTGAATAATATCATGAAGGAATCTAAGAGAAGTAATACTGGCCAACACAAAAGAGATCATGATGCTTATGTAGTTGGGAAAAAAGAAAACTAGCATTGTTCATGTTATCATTATTAAGTACCATGCAAAATGATCTCATGTGTGAGCTTGAAGAGTATACTACTACTTGGGCCATTTGGATATCCCTAAAATAGAAATATGACGGTACCTCTTATACTAAAGTAAGAAGACACTATTGAATTTGACGAATACAAGAAGTGCTAGAATATTACCATGCGGCAGCATCTTAGAGAAATGACCAACAGGATTCAAGAACTTAAATCTGTAGGACATGTTCTCACTAATCAATAGAAGGTTCAGATTGATATTTGATATTTTCTTGATAATTGGGAGCACATGATGCATAATGACAATATCAAAAGTTTTGATTATAAAGCACGTCATTTAATGCTGGAAAATGAGCACTTAGAGGCTACTAAATCTTCAAGGCAAGCCTATATGGTTGCTTCTAGCTCTCATAGTGCTTCTGGATATGAACAAAAGAAGAATCAAAAGTTTAACAAGAAGAAAATTTTCAAGAAAAGCTCGAATGAAGCTAAAAATGTTAAGTACAAACGAGGTAGATGTGGAGGGAAGAAAGATAAAACTAAGGTTAAATGCTACAACTGTAGCAAGTTAGGTCACATTGCTTGTATATACACCGAACTAAAGAAGGTATTAGTCAATAGTACTCCTGCTTTTATTTTTTCTTATATTTGTAGCTTGATAATGCTCATTGAATTTCATCCTTTATGGATAATAGACTCGAGAGCAACAAACAATGTTGCTAAAGATAGAGGAGCATTTGTGGAATATCATTGCATTCCTATTAGATCCAAATGGGTTTATATAGGAAATAACTCTAATGTAGAAGGAAAAGGGATTAGTACATGTGAAATGGAATTGTATAGTGGACAGACCCCATTTCTACATGACGTGCTATATGCATCCAACATTTGACGGAACTTAATATCTGTTTTAACCCTCCTTAGCCTAGGCTTTTTTTCGAAGTTTTATGATAATTATGTATGGGTATTTCTTGGAACAACATTTTATGGATTTATGTCATATGGTTTTATGATACTTGATACTGAATATGTGCATGTCACATAATAGTTATTTTTCTTATTTTGCATATTCTAACACTGATAGTACAAATGCAAATGTATGTCATGCTAGGTTAAGTCATATTGGGAAAGAATGAATGAGTAAATTAGCTCGAGAAGGTCTTTTGGGTTCACTCGCTAAAATTGATTTATTCATTTGTGAACACTGTCTAACTAAAAAAGTAATAAGGAAACCATTTGACAAAGGTACATGTCACGCATAGACCCAGAAAAGCGACCATTGGGCCTGACGCACAGAGCACACAGACCCAGAAAACATCCATTGGGCCTGTGGGCTAGAGCCTCACAGTGTGATATTGTCTGCTCTGGCTTGGAAGCTTAGCTGCACGACTTTAAAACGCGTCACACCATATTGAACTTGAGACCCATTTATAAACTACCCGGAACTTTCTCCCCTTTTCGATGTGGGATTCGATTCTGGGCTATTACAAGCCCACCAGCTTCCGCCTGGTTCGTCCCCGAACCACAACCCAACTCTAAGCTTCTGCCTGCAGCCCTGACTTTCACTGGTTCAACTCTTCGAACCACATCCACTGGAGGGGGAGCCGCTTTGATACCACTTTTCACGCACAAAACCAGAAAAGCTACCATTGGGCCTGACGCACAGAGCACACAGACCCAGAAAACGTCCATTGGGCCTGTGAGCTATGAGCCTCATAGTGTGATATTGTCCGCTCTGGCCTGGCAGCTTAGCCGCACAACTTTAAAATACGTCACACCATATTGAACTTGAGACGCATTTATAAACTACTAGGAACTTTCTCCCCTTTTCGATGTGGGATTCGGTTCTGGGCTATTACAGTACAAGAGTAGAATTTCCATTGTAGAGTATCTATAGTCTCGGATTTAACATATGTTTTTTACGATTGATACATGGAGTGTTTATTTAATCTGAATATTATGTGTTAAAAGAGACCAAATCCTAAATTATACTTGCACATTCTCTCGAAACCTGCAAGACGTAACCCTAATATATTCTTAACCACTTATTCTTATGAGATTAAGTTAACTAAGATCTTTAATTTCCGTAACCGTTCATGAGATTCCTCAAGGTCATCATGCCTATTTTCATGATCTCAGATTCTAGGTTTAATATCTTGATTGTCATAAATTTGACTTCCATCTTTTGGTTCATTCACCTAATATATGAGAATTATTGTGAAAGTGTAGACTTTCATAGTAAGCAAGCATTGTAATATTATATCCCAAGTATACATTATACAAATGCTATATCCTAAACCCTAAATTAAGAATTTAATTTAACATGTTTATAATAAAATTCAAAAAAAAAGATATTATATTCAAAGTCCATCTCAAACACGGTAATTAAATTCAAAGGAAAGAAAGAAAAGAAAAACTTATTGATTGAAAATCTCGATGATGTCTCGATTGGCTCAAGCAACTCGCCAACTCACTTCTTGCTTTGTGCTCTTCACCTACTCTCACTCCCGGACCTTATCCCAAGCTCTACGGATGTTCTAGGATGCCTTGGGATGTTCCTAAAAGGTGTTCATATAAAGATCTCGTAGCCCCTTGTGCACAGAGTTCAAATTGGCATCGGTTTGCATAGCCAAGGTGCTACACGGTTTGAGCCATGGGCAATCTGGAGTGCACTATCCATGTATAATTTTGCGCAGCTTCATCCCATTTTGCCCCGATTCGCATTGAAACTTCTTCGACAAATTCTAGATTGCTTTTATCCTTGTTTTAACTCCTTTAAAACCTTCAAAATATCATATCAAATGTGGTCTTGCTCATTGAGCTTTAAACTTTATGAAATAGACTCGTGTTGCAATGAATAAGCTGACCATCTTCAAAAGCCCATAATTTTTTATGTAGGAGGAAATATGGGAGCCACAACATGTCAATGGAAAGTATTTTTTGAGCCTATTAATGTGGCAACTAAGGTACCCAGTCGAGCTCATTTTTTATGTCAAAATCTTTTATTTCTGCATGATTAGAAGCCTCAAAATTGCATGTACTTTCACGCTTTGCATAAATTGATCAAATGGTGAGTATTTTCACATAACTAAGCTAAATTAATTAATATTCAACTCAAATCATCTCAATCACTCACATTCTTATCTAATGATCATCCAAAATAAACAGTACAAAAATGACTTAACAGTAAAAAGAAGAAATAGAACCCTTTTACTTATGGTTAGGTCTAGATGACACAAACAAATCTTCCAATATCATATTAGGGAAATGCTTCACTAACCGCTACTTGTATCTTAACCATGTACCCTCTAAATCAGTCTCTTCCGCTCTTGTGACTTGTAGATAGGTCCAAAGATTGATTTGAGTAATTTGTGATCATGGGTTCCCTCTCATAGATATGAAAAATTAGGACTAAGAGGAAAGAAGTGTGTCTTTACCAGATACTCAGAACAATCTAGAGGTTATGTGTTCATTGGTGAACATGAAGACGGAAGTGCGACTGAAATTGAATTAAGGGATGTTGTATTCTTAGAGACTAATTTTCTTAGTAAGGTTGAGGTTGAAAAGGATGCTTCTCTTTATGAGATGAGTAAACTTAAAGGTAATGACTTTCAAAATCAATTGATTGAGGAAGAACTAAAATACCTCAATATCCTAATCTGAGTGGGAGTGCTACTTAAAAAGCATCCTCATCCTCCTTGTAGGAGTAGCTGTAAAAGTATCCCATGTTGTTGATTTGAGATTGAAGGGGAAGCTTTTTATCTTATGCTAAAAGATGAAGAAGAAATTTTTATAGTTATGCCTCAAGATGTTGAGGAGCCTAAATCAATTAATGAAGCTCTCTCAGGCTCAATTAAGGAAGAACGGAGAAAAGTAATATTAAAAGGAACAGAGTCAATGAGGACTACTCAAGTCTGTGGTTTGATTGATCTTCTATCTGAGCAAAAAGAAATTGGGAATAAATGAATTCTCAAAATTAAATGTAAAGTAGATGGGTCTATTGAAAGATATAAGGCTTGCTTAGTGGCAAAAGGATATAGCTAATAAGAAGGTATAGGTTACAAGGAAAATTTACCTAAAATCGTAAGCTTTACCTCTATTTACATTATTCTTACTATGGTTGCACATTTAGATTTAGGGTGTTTTTGGATAATGTCAAAATATTTTACACCAAAACTTTTCCATCTAAAACTTTTCACTCTTTATAATTATCTTATTTTTTAAAATCGTTCTTTTCATCTTCTTATCAAACAACCCTACTTTTCCATCATTTTTGCACAACTACAGATATAATTAATCTATATAGTTTGACTTTATTTTCTTTACTTCTCATCATTACCTTATCATATTACATCATTTTACACAATTTGAAAACTTTTACATAAAAAATTTTACATCCAAAAGTAATATCACTTCCCAAACATACTCTTAGAATTACAATAAATGGACGTTAAAATTGCATTTTTCAATAGAGAAATGGATGAAGAAATTTTCATAGATAAGCCGGGGGACTTCATAAAAAAGGCCAGGAGTGCAAAGCTTATAAGCTCCAACAATCTGTTTATGGTCTTAAATAGTCATCCAGATAGTGGTATCTAAGATTTCATCGAGCCATACTATCTTACGAATTCATAATGATTGGTGAAAATCATTTTATTTATGTAAAAAGCTCTAAGGGTAATTTTATAATTCTATCTCTTTATGCTGATAACATTTTACCGTAGGAAATAATAAAGGATTCTTAATCACCATAAAAAAATGATTGTCCTCCAATTTTGAAATGAAAGATATGGGCAAAACGACTTTCATTCTTGGTGTTATAATTAATAGAGGTCATTCAAAAAGGCTTCATAGTTTATCATAAGAACAATATATAAACAAAATACTTGGATGATTTAAAATGCAAAGTTTCAGACTCATTGACAATCTTATAGGAAAAAGTGAAAGTTTGAGCCTTGAAGTGTGTCCTACAACTCCAGTATAAAGGGAAGAAATGGAAAATATTCCTTATGCTAGCGTTGTTGGAAGCTTGATGTATATTGCTATGTGTACTCGCCCTAATATTTGTTATGTTGTTGGTTTGGTAAGACGATATCAGTTGAATCTAGGAAAAGCACATTGAGAAGCGGTTAAAAAATTTTCAAGATATCTCAAAGGCAATGCAAATTATTCAATATGCTATCAAGGACATGATTTACAACTAGTGGATACTTAGATGTTGACTTGGGAAGAGATCAAGATGAGCATAATGTTGGAATCAATGGCAAATTAAGCACAATCTATGTTTTGATGATTAACAACTCAATTTGAGAATATTTTGGATACTAATATGTGAAACCCCAATCTTAGACACGTGTATAAAACCCTAGGGTTGTAAACCCTAGGTAATATATTTGAGAAATATGCATTCATGAGTATGAAATATGTGAGAATAGATGTTAAAATAATTATTTATGAAATTCGGATGAATAGTGCACGTGAATAGTAATCTTGGTATTAAGACACATGATTAAGAGTTAATCACTTGGACGTCGAATTTCGATGAAATTTTTTATGGATGGTTAAAAATTCATGATAAACATGATGAATGGGTTAAGATGTCATGAAATTCACAAATCAAGGGTCAAGATGAGATGTCAAATGAAGATAAAAAAGTAACTTATCTTTTTCATTAAATAACATTTGACTTTTTATTGAAATAAATAATTTAAAATTAAAAAATTAAATGAAAAAGCAGCTGCAGTAGGGGCATGGCAGGGGGTGGTTGGAAAATTGACCAAAATCAATGGTCCATGATCATCATCATCATAAACCAACGACTAGGATATAATTTACTTAAAATAAATAAATTTTAATAAATAAAAAAGCTGGAAAAATAGGGCTGAAATAGGGTGCTGGAGCAGGACTAGGGTGGGCTGCACAAGGCTCCATGTACCTTTTGAAATTGGAAAAAAATGCATTTGCAATTTCACACCTTTAGCAAGGGGGTAAAATCCAATTTTAGGAAAATTCAAGCCCTATAAATAGGGGCCAAGGGTGGACGTCCAAAGCACAGAAAACCCGGCTCCATTTGAGCATTTTCCACCCCCACCACATTTTAGCCTTGAGGAGAAAGAAAAGGAGAAAGTTAGAGAGAGAAAGTGTTTGAAAAACAGGGATATCTCCACGTCGGGTAAGTGATTTCTTCCCAAATTTTTTTGAGTGTTAAGTAGGATTACACTATGCTTAGATAATTCCTAAGCATGAAAAAATAAGTAAAGTTATAATGCTTAATTTAAATTATGCCAAAACATCGAAATTTGGAGCAAAGATAAAGCATTCGGGAAAATAGCATATGATATGTGTAAATAATGCTCCAAAAATGATAAATGATGATTTGGGATGTATGATTATGTTAAATATGATGTTTTAATGATGATATATTAATTTCATGATTTTTGGAATTAAGGATTATGCTTAAGTGAATTTATGTTGATTTTTAGTATATGGAGAAAATGATTTATTTAGCCTAGTAAATGATGATAAATTCAAAATGTATGAAATTTTCCATTATATACTAAGCATAAGCTATGTCATAGTATTTTTTATTTTTGAAAAAAATATCAATTTTTGGAACTCATGAACAGTAACCCACGTTGCTGTGAACAATAACCTCGGGTGAACAGTACCCATGAACAGTGATCGTGAACAGGATGATGAACAGTAACATGCTACAGTAATTTGCTACAATAACTATGAACAGTAAACAACGTGATTTTGGAGAAAATTTGAGATTAATATTTAAATATATGGATGGAATTTTTAAAGGATTTATGGATAAAAATCCATATAAATGGGTAATGACCAAGTATCTTTATAAGATTAACCTCTATAGAAATGAGGTAATGGATGATTATAGAGCATGCATGGGAAGTAAATTAAGACATGAAATGATATAGATAAAATATAATTTTTCCTTGTATAGGAAAATGAAAGGAAAAGGTGGAGGACACATACTGAGGAGATAAGCAAGTTTATGCTTTCTAAAATATTTCTAAATGATTGCAAATTATTTGCTTACGTGTTTTATGAATTAAATTTAAGGATGGCCATTCCTATATTGCTTTACATGAAATGATTGCTAACAGCTTGTTAAATTATTTTCTAAATTATTTATCAAGTTTTATGGAGCATGTCATGCCGGCATGTGTATGTTCATGGTGCACAAGGAAGAGGCTTTGGTGGAGATATTAAGCGGATCGAGGATCCCCCTTCACTATTGCCAAGTCGCAAGGGCTGTGTACCGACGGCGTCCTCCTAGAAGTTCAAGGCACAAGGAAAGTCATGGATGAATGAATGCATTGCATTCTCATGAAATGCATGAAAAGGTTTCTGTCCCATTGGTAATTGATCACTTGGTAAGTGTCTCTTACCAAATGGGGAGAAATGCATTTGAATGAAAGAAAAATATTTACTTTCCAAAGAAAAAGACTTTCTTACTGAGTATTATTACTCATATGTGTTTTCAAAATGACAAACAGGCTATGGAGCTGACTCATAAAGGATGCCAGGTAGAAATGATCTACAAATTTAATTACAGTTCTACGTATGCGTCCAAAGAGACAAATGTATGATAATCATGTTAAAGACATATTTTATGGATATTACAACATGATTGTATTTATGTGAATTATTTCAATAAAAGAAGATATGAATGATTTTATGATGATGTGGATATGTCCAATGACAATGAATGTATGTCTATGTGATGAAAGAAAAAAAAATTGGACGAGATCTAATTAAGAACTCGTCGCGTGATCAGGGTAACAATCCTGACTCATATTTACCAATCGACAAGATCCCGGAGTAAGGACTATGTGGACGCCTCGGTTCGGGGCGCCACATAATAAGACTTGTTGAAATTATTTAAAGGTTAGAAAATTGAATCTCAGCACTTGACAGACCAAGTCGCAAAGCCAAGTCGACTTAGCCATCGACTTGAGTGAAGTCGATACCCAAGTTGACTTTAGTATTTACTTGTAAAGAACAAATCCTTCCAGTGCTGAATTTTGGATTCAAGACAGGTGAAGTCGCAAGGCCAAGTCGACTCCAGACACGACTTGAGTAAAGTCGCAGACCCAAGTCGACTCCACTATCGACTTCAAGTACTCAAACCTTCCAGCGTCGAAAATGGGATCCAAGACAGGTGAAGTCGCAAGTCCAAGTCGACTCCAGCTGTACCCAAGACCCAAGTCGACTCCACCATCTACTTCAGATGTTCAAACCTTCCAGTGTTGAAATTTGAATCCAAGACTGGTGAAGTCGCACCCGATGTCGACTCCATGTGCGACTTGGGTGAAGTCGCATTCCCAGGTCGACTCCACATGCGACATGAAGTGAAGTTAGAACCGAAGTCAACCCGGATATTCGACTTGAGTCAGAGTGAGGAAATATTCAGTCCGGACATGCATATGTGCCAGAATTAATCATTCAAGACCTTATATTTATCAAGGAATAATTATTGGACTAAATCTATAAACTTCAAGACCAAACTATTCCAAGTTCAAGACATAAGAACAAGTCTCCAAGAAAAGAAGATCATGTTATGTTCCTAAATCAAGAAATCAGTGGAAGAACAAATAATATGAAGGATAGCAAGTAATCAAGATCACTTTCGAGAAATCCAAGTTCCAACAAGTGCACACAAAAAGTGAAGTCGCACCCGAAGTCGACTTCACCTGCGACTTGGGTTAAGTCTAGGACCAAGTCGACCTGAAGTGAAACTTGAAGTACTTGCTGGGAATGGAAGTCGCACCCCAAGTCGACTCCAGTATGCTACTTGGGTAAAGTCGCACCCAAAGTCGACTTCATCTGCGACTTGGGTCGCAATGGTCGGAAAAATTCGAATGTTGGTGCATTAAATGCGTGCCACCTACCTCCAAATGTTCGAATTTACTCTATCATTATAAATATGCATTCAAGTTAACATGCTAGAGGTTAGAGAAAGCATTAACTGAGATTCAACTAATATCCTCTCCAAGCATTAAGTGATCAACACAAGTTTCAAGTGAAGAACTACGCTCCAACTTGCTGCATACTTTAAAGCTGATCAAATCATCTCTTCTACAAGTTCTTCCACGAGCTGAAACATTCCTACACAATCCGTAAAGTGTAGATTTCTTTATTTGTTTCATCACTTGTATTTGATACTTGGTTTAACATTGGTGATTTAAACCAAGTGATATCAAAGTAGCGTTGTGACTTGAGTGGGACTCGTCACCTACTTGTGCTGTGATTAGTGTACGCCTCCTAGAGCTGGAATCTAGAAGAGAGTTATTGCTCTAACTGTATTTGATAATACAATAGTGGAACCCAAGTCATAAAGGGTGTGAGCTTAGAAGAGTGGAGTAGGGAGGTTGCCCGAACCACTATAAAACCCTCGCCTACTGCTGTGGTTTGCATTTTTGATTTTATTGCTTTATTACTTTCCATATTATTCATTTGTTTCATTAAGGGGATTAAATTAAAAAGGGGAAAATTTTTGTTTGAGTAAAAATTCCAAAGTACCCAATTCACCCCACTCCTCTTGGGTAATAGCCATAAACTCGGGACCAATACATGAATCAACATCAAGTCATGCATTTTTGCTAAATAATGGTGCTATCTCATGGAGTAGCAATAATCGAACTTGTATAGCTCTCTCTACAATGGAAGCTGAATTTCATGGCATGTTCAGCCGCAATGCAAGACACAATTTTGCTTAGAATATTTTTGCAACGTTTGGGAATTACAGAGATTGACCAGTATTAATAAATTGTGATAGTTACTAAAGATCCCAAATATAATTATGTTTGAGTTATTATGGCATGGAAGAACTAATTCCTAGATACATGTTGACACATTAGATGGTTGAAGATCTATCCACAAAATTGATTTCTAGAGATATTGTAGCACCCTGCCGGCCATCACCTCGGACTGTTGGTCGGTACAGTAGAGATCCTGTAGCATCTCCCTAAGATCTACCATAATTTCAAAAGTAAGGGGCCATATGTATATAAAAATTCACCTATGACAACCATAGATATCCACAATTAATTCATCAATTAGACATATGATAGCAACACCAATTAAACTACAATTATTTCCATCATTCACATCGTAGTGGAAGTAAAATACACATTTACAATTCCTAAAAATATTAATAAGGCCTCAACAGATCATACATCTATGAACCACATCCAAATATATAATATACAAATAATTACTTATCATATAATATGTGCATATGAATATATCTCACATATAAATCAATCTAAAATATTACAATCCAAAACTATACTACTTACACCTACCACAATCTGCCTCAATTCAGAATCAATATAACCTAGCTCGGGTTCACAACTAGGTAATTGCAATGCCTATCCTGTTAAAACATCGGAAACAAACATGTGAGTCGGGTAGACCCAGTAAGTAAGTGCGATCAATAAAATCAACAACAAATTCATGCTAAACTAATCATGTATGTCATGCAACCACATGCAATACAAATACTAGGTTCTCACTAGCCTCACACAATTATGCCATGCCACAAACACACATATGAAACAAATCAACCTCATGTCCATCTAGGGCCATGAATAACCCTATCCTCATGTCAATAAAGGCCCATGAACAACCCTATGCAAACCATGTGTATGCATCACTCGTGCCATATGTATCATGCCTGATACTCATTTCAAACCATTCACCATCAGTTTATCAAAACCATTCACAAACCATAGATAAGAATACCAACCCATTTTCAAAGGGCCTAGCCCCAATTCATTAAATCAACATTTAACGTGTAAAAGCTCATAACAAACCATCTTAAAATTCATCCAAATGCACAACCCAGGTTGATTCTTCATAAATTCCAACAACCATCCAACAATATCCTCAAGCACAAAGTTCAAGCCTCATTTCAATTCATACAACCCATATTCATCAAGCCTATCACAACTTCCATTCCAAATAATTCAACATCATAAATGCCCTTAAACATTTGCAACGCATTATTCACATCATTAAGGTTTTACACATTTCTTTATACATGGTTTCTAGGCATTGAGCCTCACTTGTGCATTTCAACAAACACCTTATTGGCAACATAAGAAAACCAATTAAACTAACTCAAAATCATGGGATTCCATCCAACACATATTAATATCATATAAAACCACTTCTAAACACTTCCATTTCATCATTTACATGCATCTCCATCAAATTCCAACAAACCTCCAATAATATCCTCAAGCATAAAGTTAAGTCCCACTTCAATTTATACAACTCATATTCATCAAGCCCATCATGAGTTCCAATCCAAATAATTCAACATCAAATATTCCCCTAAGCATTTGCAAAACTTTAAGGTTCTACACATTCACTTATACATGGTTCCTAGGCATTGAGCCTCACTTGGGCATTTCAACAAAATCTTATAGAACGAAAATGAAAATCAAACTAAGCTCACTTAAAATTCATGGGATTCCACCCAAAACATAATAATATCATACGAAACTACTTCTAAACACTTTTATTTCATCATTTACATGTATTTCCATCAGAATTCCCAATTTCAACCTCCCTACATTCTTTACACAAATCCCATCTTTCAACAATTCATCCAAATTATAAAAACAAAAATGGTGCTACAAATAATGACAAAAACATCATGATTTTAACCTAAATTCATGCTTACATTCAAAAGAAAACAAACTACTTACCTCGAATTCAGTTTTACACAAAAAACTTTAAGATCTCATAAGCTCTAAGCTCTCTCCTTTATCCAAGAAGCTTCTTTGACGTAAAAATGAGATGAATCCAAGTACTTTTGAGTAGTTTTTCATGGGGGTTGAGAACTAGGAGCGTGGGAAGGAAGAAGGGAAAGAAATGGAATGAAATGGGGAGGGTTTGGACCCCTCCCACATTTAAAACAACAATACACACGGTCTGGACGTGTGGTCATAGTTTGGGCCGTGTGGGCCCATAAATGGCCCTTTTCGGCTATATTATAGTATTTTTCCCATAACTTCCTATTGACAACTATGGCGGCCCGAACCGAGGTGTCCACATAGTCCTTACTCCAAGATCTTGTCGATTGGTAAGTGTGAATCAGGATTGTTGCCCTGATCACGCGGCGGGTTCTTAATTGGATCTCGTCCAAATTTTTTTTTCATTTCTTTTTCTTTCATCATATAAACATATATTCATCATCATTCATGATGGACTTATCCATAACATCATAAATCATCAACTTTTCATATTATTCATAACTTCATAATTTCATACAATCTATGTCCTTTCTCATCATATCCCATTAGGGAATCTGTTCATACAAAAATCTACTAACCTTTGTAGATTCTTCTTTTCTTTTAGCAACTCGTGCCCTTCATTTCTTGTCTTTCCCTACACCTGTCTGAGGTTGGGAAAACAAAACATGAGTCGAAACTCAATAAGAAAGCATTTTTCATTTTAAATGCATTCCTCTCCATTTGATAGAAGACACTTACCAAGTGATCAACTACCAATGGAATAGAAACCTTTTCGTAAACCATATTTCGAAACCTTTCATAAACCATTCATGTAAATCATTCGTAAATGCATTTCTCTCCATTCGATAGGAGACACTTAGCAAGTGATCAACTATCAGTGGAATAGAAACCTTTTCATAAACATTGGATGTGCAAATGCTTCCTTTCCACTCCTGACATAAACCTTCGTGTGAGGGTACGCTAGCTCAGGGAACATCTCACATAACATGGTCCAATACGCCGGCTGTCTCCGACTTGGCCTCATCAAGGGGAACCTCTCTTCCTCTTGACGCCTACATGGTTCCTACATGCATGACTTTTGATTTCCCCAGCGTTATATACCTCTTACACCAGGTAACTTGTCATTCTCATGTAGAGAATTATTTGCACAATTCATTTAAAAACATCATTTCAAATCCATGCTTTTCTTTTCAATCCATTTATGAAAATGAAATGCATTCATTTACACATAACATTCCTTTGCCTCCACCTCTGGGGAGGACGCCGTCGGCACACAGCCCATACGACTTGGCAATAGTGAAGGGGGACCCTCTGATCCGCTTTCTACCTCCACCAAAGCCTCTTCCTTATACATCATACATGTGCACATGTCCATGAACATCACATAATATCAATATGCCGGCATGACTTTTCATAAAAACTCATAAACATTCATTATTTCAAAACATTATAGGAATGACCATCCTTAAACACATTTCATAAATACTTGGGAATAAAATCATATTTTCAAAAGGGTTTGCTTGCTTACCTCCTCAGTCCGTGTCCTCCACCTTTTCCTTTCCTTTTTTTCCTATACAAGGAAAATGGATATTTTATCCATCCATTCTATGTTTACTTTCCATGTTTGCTTTATAACCTTTCATTACCTCATTCCCATAGAGGTTAATCGTATAAAGATACTTAGTCATTACTCATTTATATGGATTTTTATCCATAAATCCTTTAAAAATTCCATCCATATATCCTCATAAAATATAAAAATAAATCTCAATTTTTCCCCAAATCATGCTGTTTACTGTTCATAATTACTGTTCATGGCACTGTTCATAATTACTGTTCACAGAGACGTGGTTACTGTTCATGGGTTCCAAAAATTGATATTTTTTCAAAAAATAAAAAATACCATCACATACCTTATGCCTAGTATATCATAGGAAATTTCATACATTTTTAATTTATCATCATTTACTTGGCCAAAAAAATTATTTTCTCCATATACTAAAAATCAACATAAATTCACTTAAGCATAATCCTTAATTTTAAAAATCCTGAAATTAATATATCATCATTCCAACATCATATTTATTATAATCACACATCCCAAATCATCATTTATCAAATTTGGAGCATTATTTCCATATATCATACATGATTTCCCCGAATGCTCTATCTTTGCTCCAAATTTTTGATGTTTCGGTATGATTCCAATTTAAGCATTATAAATTTACTTATTTTCTCATACTTAGGAATTATCTAAGCATGATTTTACCCTGCTTAACATCCAAAATAAATTTGGGAAGAAATCGCTTACCTCAAGTGGAGAACTTCTCATTTCCTTTCCATTTTCTCTTTCCTTCCTTCTCTCCTTCTCTCTCTATGGCCAAAACGTCTTTTGGGGGTGGGAATGCTTGAATTGATCAAGCTTGGAGTGCCTTTGGACGTCCACCCCTGCCCCTATTTATACTTTTTGATTTTTCACATATTTGCAATTTACCCCCTCTTGCTTGAGGTGTAAATTTGCAAATGTGTTTTTTTCTAATTTTAAAAGGTGCATGGAGCATTGTGTAGCCCCCCTAGGCCTGCTCCAGCAGCCCTATTGCAGCCCTATTTTTACCTATTTTTTATTTTAAAATTAACTAATTTAGGCTAAATTAATTCTAGCCATTGATCTTTGATGAGGATGATCATGGGCCATTGGATCATGCCCCAAAAGTCCATGCTCCAGCAGCAATTGCAGGCTTTGCATTAATTTTATTTAATTAAAATTAATCAAAGTCAAATGCCATTAATGAAAAAGTAAAGTTACTTTTTCCCTTTTCAAATGACATTTAATCTTGACCCTTAATTCATGATCCTTGATTAATCTTGGACCATTCATCATATCCATCATCATATCTTGGCCACCCATAAAAAATTTCATCTTGATCCGATGTCCGGATTGCAAGATATGAATTTTTCTTCATTTTCTTCAAAAATCAATTAAAAATCCGAAAATTCATATTTTAATCCAAAAAACATTTTTGTCCTGTAGTGGGAAGCTTCCTTTTTCGTCTTTTATGATTAAGTTAATCCAAAGTGATTAACTTAACATATTTCCTTAATCCCACGTTTACTATTCACATTTCACTATTCACGTGCACTATTCACGTGCACTATTCATCCGAATTTCCTGCATAAGTATTTTAACCTTCATTTCCATATATTTCATATCCATCAATATATATTTCTCAAATATATTACCTAGGGTTTACAACCCTAGGGTTTTGTACACATCTCAAAGATCGGGGTTCCACAACAACTTCGATTGAAAGGATTCTTTTTGTGTTCGTTTGATAACTTCAATTACTATCTCTCCACAAAAGATCAGCTAAAAATTCCATTGCCACAAAATTTGACATGTATTTTACTACACAGCTTTACCAATAACTTTCAACTGTTTACAAGATAAGTGGTCATAACATGTCAAAACTCTCAACACCAAATCAATCATTTACATAATATTACATTTATATCATCTATTTATTCAAAACATGTCTTCTACAAAATTTGACTTATGAACTCAACTCTGTAGCCATTTTGCCTCTACAAGGGGTCTCGTTTGCCCAAAAATAGATATTATCTCTAATTCCTTCAAAATTATTTCTCACATAGTACACATACATCTAGCATCTTATCCATGCTAGAAGCCATCATGTTCTATATCATTTCTAAAATTTTGAGCATCAAGTTTATTTCATACCGAATTTTCACTATTAGCTAAAAATGACTCAATTCTCAAAGTCATCATCTCAATTTCATTGTCAAGCATCATGCACATCATGCACACATTTCAATCATATCTAGAATTGTTCTCTTGCTAATCATGTCTCCCATTAAGGACCCTTCGTCATTTCCATTATCACAATTCTTTTGGACTTAACTTCACAATTAGGCCCATTTTCGTTATTCATCCAAATCTACTATTCAAATTTCACTCACAACCATCATATACATGCCAAATATGCTAAGCATCTCACTCATGCTGAAACACATTTCAAATCTAGTTAGCTCCAAGTTGTACCTTTCTCAAGTTTAAAATTTATACATAAGAGTCATATCTCAAATATCCATCATTCAATCAAATTAAGAGTTCTCACACATCCAAAATCATCTAACAAACACGTATAAATCTATCAAGAGTTTCTATCAAATTTTTTTTCAAAATTCACTCATCCAGTTCTCATTAACTAGATTTTTTAACATGTTTGCTACAATTTGCACAAGCATTCACATATTCAACCCTTAATTCTTGAAATTCCACCTTCTTTTGGCCCCTTAGACTATATTATATCCATCATCATACATTTATATATTTGCTAATACCCAAGGGCACTACAGATATTTTGTATCACGCATTAAATATCTTAGTTTATGTAGATTACATTGTATTTCAAAAAATTAAAATATTAATAAACATTTTGTGACTCTTTAAATGCTAGCATGAATGAATCAATGAAAAATATGTTAGTAAAGTCATAGATTGGCCCTCTCTTATGGGCAATCACCTGTAATGTTCTAAAAAGATATAGAGAGAAGACAACTTAAGTGTTATAGATGTTTTATGTGAATATATAACTTATAAATGTTCGATGTGAATAGTTACTTAAGATATTTATGTTGCCTTAATAAGAGTATCAAGATGAGGTCTGATTAGATTATATAATGACCATAGTGAGCCCCACATATATCATTAGACTTTTTTAAAGTTAGACGCATGTGATTCCAAGATCAATTGAGGTCCACACATGTAAATTAGGCATTTAATTATGATTAATTATACTATTCAATTGAATAATTGAGATTAAGACAAATGATTAAGTAAGGTGATTAAATTAATCACCATAGCTCGATGTGAGTTAATGTATACAAAGAGACCAAATGAGGTATGGGTAATGAGGATGTGTCATGATTAATTATTTCATATACTATGATTTAACCTTAATCATGAATGAAAGTTGTGTTGATGTGTTTTTGAATATAGCAAAAGCACCATGGTTAACACAAGGGCAAAAATTAGACAGAGCAAGGGAAAAGCGATAGCTAATGATGAAATTCCAAGTTAGCATGAATCTTGAAAAATAAATAATAGGTCAAAATGACCCGAACTAGGATCAAGTGGGCAAAACCCGAGGACTCGTCAAAGACGAGAAAACCTAAGTCTGGAACCAAACGTTTCAAGTGAAAATGAAATGAGACAAGCAAAGATGATTGAGGAAAGGGGTAGCTGTAGCTATAAAGGAAGCTATACAGTAGGCTACTCAAGAATGGGCAACTCAGACTGCAGATATAATCCAAGGCTTATGGGAAATGACCCAATAAGCGCAGTTGGGTGGTGAGGAAAGAGAAAGACCCACACAAACGGCTAATCCTACTCCCACATTGGCACCGGTAGGAGATGAAAATCATTTATTGGAAGCCGACAGGAGAGCCATTGATGCCTTCTTGGCTCAACATCCTCCAAAGTTCCTAGGAGAACCCGACCCCGTGCAAGCTGAACGGTGGATGACGAAGATGAAAAAGTTATTTAGGATATCTTCGTGCAATGATAGATAGAAGGTCCTATGTGCCACTCATTTACTAGCTAAAGATGCCCATGAGTGGTGGGAAACCATGTTGATCACAATGTCGCACCTGGAGGAAGTGACTTGGTAGACGTTTGTTGAGGAGTTCAACAAGGAATACTTTCTAGTGGGACTGCAAAGTCAGAAGGTAATTGAGTTTGAACGGCTGTATTAGAGAAGGATGTCAGTCACGGAATATCCACCAAGTTCAATGCCTTGGTAGGATATGTGTCATGGATTGCCAATGTGCCAGAAAATAAGGTACAAAGATTTCAACAAGGATTGAGGACATATCAAAGGGAGAGTCTTGCGCCCTTACTGATTAAGGACTATGCATCAAGTCTCGAGAGGGCAAGGGCATTACAAGTAGAGGCATTGAGAACTCAGGAGTTGAGGTAAGGACAAAGATTGTTTAGCTTGGGTGTTAAGGAATAGAAACGGGGAAGGAAGAGGGTAAAAAGAGAGGAATGGGAAAGGGTAAAAGTACCCCTAAAAAGAAAATCTTTCCACTGTGCAAAAAGTGCCAAAATCACCACCTAGGCGAATGTTTGAAAGGATCAAACAAATACTATAAGTGTGGGCAGACGAGACACATAGCAAAAGAGTGTGGAACTAGGGAAGCCAAGTTTATCAAATGTTTTGTTTGTGACTAGGTAGGGCATATTGCCCCGAATTGTCCAAATAGAGCACAAGCATCACAAGGGCGAGGAAGACCAGCCCAACCAAAGATAACCGCTCCAGCTAATCGACAGGGTACCTCTACGAATCCAGTGCACGTGCATGCATGGACTCGTACGGAGTCACAGGAGCAAGAAGAAAATGTGGTTACAGGTATGGTTTATATTTTAGAAAATTCTGCGGTAGCCTTGTTTAATTCTGTGCTACCCGTTCATTTATAGTTTGCCAATATGTAACACGCATACACTGCCTGTAGAGAAAATGAATAATATAATACATGTAGAATCCTCTGTGTATAGGTTAGCTAGTTCTAGCCAAGTATGTAAGGCATGTCCGATTAGGATAGGGCCCATGATATTATAAGTTGACCTAATCCTGTTGCCAATGACCGAATTCAATGTGATTTTGGGAATGGACTAGCTAAGCCAATGGGGAGCTACTATTGATTGCAAGCATAAAAAAGTGTAATTCAAAGCCGCTCCAGATAAGGATATCGTGATTGGCAAACCAAGATGGCCTAAGAACTCTATTATACTGATATTGTCTATGAAAGCGGCTAAGATGGTCCGCCAACAATGTTTGGCCTACTTGATATCAGTTAGTGTAAAAGAAGGAAAGGAAGTGAAAATAGACCAGATTCCGGTGGTTAAGTAATTTCCAGATGTTTTCTAAAGGAATTAAACAAGCTACCCTTGAAAAGGGAGATGGACATGATGATTGATATTGTACCGGACATAGCACCGATATCCTAGACTCCTTATCAAATGGTTCTAGCTGAAATGACGGAGTTGAGAACTTAAATACAAGATCTCCTAGATAAAGATTTTATCAGACCCAGTGTATCACCCTAGGGAGCTCTAGTGATGTTTGTGAAGAAGAAAGATGGAAGTTTGAAACTTTGTATAGATTATAGAGAATTAAACGGAGTCACAGTGAAGAACAGATACCCTTTGCCACGGATTGATGATCTATTTGATCAATTAAAAGGAGAAAAAACTTTCTCCAAAATAGATTTGCAGTCAGGGTACCATCAACTGAGGATAAGTCCTATTAA
This sequence comes from Annona cherimola, assembly GCA_030490835.1. Classification (NCBI taxonomy): domain Eukaryota; kingdom Viridiplantae; phylum Streptophyta; class Magnoliopsida; order Magnoliales; family Annonaceae; genus Annona; species Annona cherimola. Next base: position 49,274,403 of record CM059973.1, on the reverse strand, counting down.
TGTTCAAACGATGGCATTTTGGACAAGATATGGGCATTACAAATTTTTAGTAATGCCATTTGGACTTAGAAATGCCCCTGCTGTATTCATGGATATTATGAACAGAGTATTTTGGGATTACTTCGATCAATTTATTATGGTATTCATCGATGACATCCTGATTTACTGAAGATCGGAGAAAGAACATGAAATTCATCTTCGCAGGGTACTAAAAAGGCTAAGGAGAAATTATATGCCAAGTTGAAAAAATGTGAGTTTTGGTTGAAACAAGTAGCGTTTCTAGGGTATATAATATCGGAAAGGGAATTTAAGTTGACTCTCAAAAGATTGAAGCATGCTAAAGTGGCCAAGACCAACAACTATTGCAAATATCTGAACTTTTCTAGGGTTGGCTGGCTACTACCGAAGATTTATTAAAGGATTTTCACAACTATCGGCGCCATTGACGTGATTGACTTGAAAAGGAGTTAAGTATGTATGGTCTGATGAATGCTAAATTAGTTTTCAGAAGTTGAAGCAACGATTTATAGAGACACCTATTTTAACCCTACTTGAATGAAATGAAGGGTTTATGGTTTATAGCGATGCCTCAAGGAAAGGATTGAGATGTGTACTTATGCAAAGGGGAAAGGTGATAGCTTATGCATCCCGGCAACTGAAGCCCAATGAGGTAAGCTACCCCACTCATGATTTAGAACTAGCGTCAGTGGTGTTTGCCTTGAAAATTTAGAGACATTACCTGTATGGTGCTATGTACGAAATCAACATAGATCATAAGAACCTCAAGTATATTTTCACTCAAAAGGAGTTGAATATGAGACAAAGGAGATGACTCGAATTATTAAAGGATTATGATCTTGACATATTATACCATCCAGGTAAGGCAAATGTGGTAACCGATGCATTGAGCAGAAATGCCAGCATAGCACACCTTATCACGAAGGAAGAGGGATTGCTTCGAGAAATGAGACAATTGGAGTTGATTATATGTCCACCTGGAATTCAAGTAAAATTATCACAAATGCAGGATATAATCCTCCTTATTTGAACATATTAAAACTACAAAGCAAAGTGATTCAGACCTACAAAAGCATGGAGAAGATTACTCAAAAAGGCCTAAATGAATTTGCTATGGATGAATAGGGTATGTATCGGTACAAGGGTCATGTTTTCATACCCAATTTAGTTGAATTGAAGGAGCAGATACTTGACAAAGCACATTTTTCTTCATTCTCTATACATCCAGGAAGCACTAAGATGTATCAAGATCTTAAGAAGGGGTATTGGTGGAACAATATGAAAAGGGAGATCACTGAGTATGTAGCTGAGTGCTTGACATGTCAAAAAGTGAAAGCAAATCATCAGCGAATACTCAGAAAGTTACAATCTCTTGAAGTTCCTGAGTGGAAATGAGATGATATTATAATAGATTTTATTGAGGGATTGCTAAAAACACAGATTGGGAATGACTCTGTATGGGTAATAGTGGATCGATTGTCGAAGGTTGCACATTTCTTACCCATAAAGAGAAACTTCTCTGCGAAAAGGCTAGCTAAGGTGTACTACAAGGAGATAGTACGACTCCATGGAGTGCCTAAGTCGATAGTATCTGATTGAGATATGACATTCACATATCGATTTTTGAAATGTTTGTATGAAATTCTAGGCGCACTACTGTGGCGCCCCGAACCGAGGCGTCACATTTACCCTTACTCCAAGATCTTGTCGATTGGTAAGTGTGAATCAGGATTGTTGCCCTGATCACGCGGCGGGTACTTAATTCGATCTCGTCAAATTTTTTTTTCTTTTTCTTTCATCACATAAAGACACATACTTATCATCAAATCTCAATTATCATTGATAACATTCATACTTGTTTTTGTACAATACAGGTTATTTTAACCTGAACATTTTATACATACATAATTTGAAAACTCCTCATCATATGTTCATGTCATACCATATATGGATCAACATATCATAAAATTTTCTTCATACCTTCTTTTTCCTTTTCTTCTTGACCTGTGTCGTACCTGTCTATGGTTTGAAAAGCAAAACGTGAGTCGAAACTCAGTAAGCAAGTGTTTTTCATTTAAATGCATTTCTCCTGTTCAATAGTAGACACTTATCAAGTGATCTACTATCAACCAGTAGAAACCTTTTCATAAAATCTTTCATAAAACATATGCTTGCAAACTTAACATATAGACCTCTTTTTCATAATCATAAAAACGTTTTCATAAAACTTCCTTTTTCCAAGGACATTCTCATGTCCTTAAAACATTTTCCATAAAATCTTTTCAAAACAAGCATACGCAACATACATGATGTTTCTGTCCGTCTGGCAGGTGACACTTACCAAGTGATCACTCTTTCCTACTTAGGAGAGAAACCATTTCATTTGATAACTCGCGAGCTAAGCAGTTATCCGTGTTCATCTCCCATTTCAGGGAGGGCGCCGCCGGCATTTCGCCTTTTGAAGCGACTTGGCCTATGTAGAGGGGGCCCATCTTGCAACCACGTCCGGTCTGCATATCCTCTACAATAAACCTAGTACATAGCTCATGTGCACATTCTTCACGTTCATATGCTAGCATGCTTTTTATAAAACCCCACAGACCTTAATCTGTGTCTTTTTCCTTTTCAAAATCTGATGCTAGCATAACCTTTCAAAATAGTACAGACCTCGGCCTGTATTTCTATCTCTAACTTGATAACTCGGCATAGCTCAAGTTAACAAGTTAATAAAAATATTTTGTAAGGATGACCAACCTTAAATAAATTTAAAAACATTTAAATGGCACATTCTTAAAACATTTGAAATATTTGAGAAATAATAAATTTGAAACATTGCTAAAAAATGTTTATAAATCATTTTTGATCGGTAAAACAATTTTGAAAAACATTTTAATATTTGGAAACCAAAGACTTTGGAAACATTTTTCTTCTCGTTTCTAGATTTTTCTTGAACAAAGGATATACTAATGCATAATTCATTTTTATATATATATATCATATTCTTTGTCCACATAACACTTAAGTTTCTTCTATACGAAGATATGCTTGTATGATCCTTTGGTCATTTAAAAGAAATCTTCATTTAAATCGGTTATTGGTTGGCCTTCCTTAAATCCGTTTCAAAACATTTTAATAAATCATTTTAAATTCATTCGATAAAACAAAATACTATTTTGGAAATCAAAACTTTTCCTTTTCCATTATAATGCAACTATTTCCATCTTTCTCTTCATTTATAAGGATTTGCTTATGATAAAGCAATTCCCACATACTTCAACATTTCTTCTTACTTCCATATGAATTTGCTTATAATCAAGCAAATTTGACATATTCCATAGTTGCACTATATAAAAATTATTTTCAAAAGTTTGCTTGCTTACCTTTGCTTTGCTTTAATCCGACTCCTTTATCCTTTCCTTTCCTTTTCCTATACAAGTGAAAAGGATATACATACTTTATCATGCATATTTTATATTTATTTATGACCTTATTTTCCACCATAATTTTTTATAGAGGTTATCCTTAAAAATGCGTGATCATCATTTTCTTATATGGATTTTTATCCATAAATCCTTAAAAATTCAATCCATATATTCTCATAAAATATAAAAATAAATCTAAAATTTTCTCCAAAATCATGTTGTTCACTGTAGCAAATTGGTTACTGTTCATGGGTTTCAAAAATTGATATTTTTTCCAAAAATAAAAAATACCATGACATACCTTATGCCTAGTATATCATTGGAAATTTCATACATTTTGAATTTATCATCATTTACTTGGCCAAAAAAATCATTTTCTCCATATACTAAAAATCAACATAAATTCACTTAAGCATAATCCTTAATTCCAAAAATCATGAAATTAATATATCATTATTCCAACATCATATTTATCATAATCATACATCCCAAATCATCGTTTATCAATTTTGGAGCATTATTTTCACATATCATAGGCTATCTTCCCAAATACCCTATCTTCGCTCCAAATTTTTTATGTTTTGGCATAATTCCATTTAAACATTATATCTATACTTATTTTCTCATGCTTGGGGATTATCTAAGCATGGTTTTACCTTACTTAATATCCCAAAGAAATTTGGGTAGAAATCACTTACCCGAAGTGGAGATACGCCTCTTTTTCTCACACTTTCTCTCTCTAACTTCTTCTTCTTCTTCCTTGGACGTGTGGGAGGATTTTGGGAGCTTGGAATGGCTCAAGTGGAGCTAGAATATGATGCCTTGGACGTCCACCCTGCTGCCCTATTTATAGGGTTGCATTTTTCAACAATTTGGAATTTACCCCCTAGCTTTGAGGTATTTAATTATAAATTGGTATTTCTTTTTAATTTTGAAAATGCATGGAGCTTTGTGCAGCCACCCTAGGCCTGCTCCAGCCACCCTATGGCAGCCCTATTTTTCCTAGATTTTTAATTTATTAAAATTAATTATTTTTAAGCAAATTAATCTCAACCCTTGATTAATGATATGATCAATTTGTGGCCATTGGATGTTTTGCCCCATTTTCCACACCCCCTGCACGTCCCTGCCATGTTTCTGCATTTGCATTTAATTTTTTTATTTTTTTATTATTTATTTATTAAAAAGTCAAAAGTATATTTAATAAAAAGTTAAGTTACTTTTTCAACATCTATTTGCCACTCCATCTTGGCCATTAATTTGTGAGTTTCATCACATCTTATCCCATTCATCATGTCCATCATGAATTTTTAACCATCCATAAAAAATTTCATCTAATTCCGACACCCGGATTGCAATTTATGAATTTTTTTCTATTTTTCCACAAAAATCCAAATTTGGATTAAAATATCCAAAAGTAATACTATTTTGTCTTGTAGTGATTAATTCTCCTTTTGACTTTTTGTGATTAGGTTAATCAAGTGATTAACTCTTAATCTCATATCTTAATCCACAATTACTATGCATGTTTACTATTCACGTGCACTATTCACGGGATTAAATTCCTAATTGCATTATTTCAATCTCCAATACACATATCTATCAATATAATTCATGAATTTTCATTTATTCATAAAATAATTACAAAATTATAAATATTGAAATGACGCGTATACGGTCGAAATGATGCGTATACGGTCGGGGTTTCACAACTACTCAAGTTTAGCACGACATTTCATCCCCAGACTAATGGACAAACCGAGCGAGTGAATCAAATTATCAAGGATATGCTCTGGATGTGCACATTAGAATTTGGAGGATTATGGGATGAATATGTGTCGATAGCTGAGTTTACTTACAACAATAGTTACCAAGCCAGTATTCAGATGACCCCTTTGAAGTGTTATATGGACGACGATGCCAAACCCCATTGAACTAGGATGAAGTGGGATAGAAAAAGTTAGCCCCAGACTTGTCCAGATGAATGACAGACAAAGTGCAAGTTATTTACCTGTGTACACTCACAGCCCAGAATCGGCAAAAGAGTTACACCGATTGCAAGAGAAGGAATTTGAACATCCAAGTTGGTGAACATATGTTTATAAAGGTTACGCCATTCAAAAGAGTTACAAAGTCTGGGAAAAGGAGTAAGCTAAATCCTAGATATATTAAACCATTTGAATTATTAGAGAAGATTGGAAAGTTGGCATACAGGATAGCCTTACCCCCAGCCATAGCCTTAGTGCACAACATTATTCATATTTCCATGCTTAGGAAAAACATTCCAGACCTCACCTATATACTGATAGCAGAAAACCTGTCAATTCAAGATTATTTAAACTATGAGGAAAGACCAATCAAGATCTTGGATTATAGAGTGTAAAAGCTTCGGAATTGAGAAATCAAGTATGTTAAGGTCCAATGGAATTGATATTCCGAAAGCGAAGCCACCCGGGAATTAAGAGAGGATATTGAAAGTAAATACCCCCAATTGTTTAAAAAGTAAACAGTTTTGAGACAAAACCTTTTATAAGGGGGGAGAATTGTGACACAAAGACCAATTGAGGTCCATACATGTAATTTAGGCATTTAATTATGATTAATTATACTATTCGATTGAATAATTGAGATTAAGGCCAATGATTAAGTAAGTGATTAAATTAATCACCATTGCTCAATGTGGGTTAATGTATATAAAGAGACCAAATGAGGTATGGGTAATAAGGATTGACATGATTAATTATTTCATATATTATGATTTAATTGATGATAATTAGGATGATAATTATGAGATTGATGTGATTAATGTTAACAAATTCATAACTTGATGCCTATAAGACGGAATGACATGAAACTTGTACGGTAAGCACATGATGATGTGCTATACCTTATGAATGAAATGGATTATGTTAATTATGATTTAATTAGGGTGACAATTATTTAATTTCATCCAAATTGAAGAAATAATTTCAAATGATCATAACTTGCATTAAAAAGGTCATTTTGACATGAAATTTTTCATGGACGATTAAAATGACATGGCTTATCATATGGATGAATTTGATTAAGCTAATTATCATGAAAAAATGCTTAATCAGAAAAGGACGAAATCAATTGACTTTTGTCTTCAAAAAGTGTTATGTCATTAATGGAAAGTTAAAGGGATTAATGCTTGGAAATGATGTGGAATTTTGAGGCATTTTTTTTAATTAAAAAATTCAGGAAATGTGGTTAAAAAAAAGTCCAGCAAGATCAAGGGGTTTAATGGCCTCAAGGGTATGTTGGGCAAATTTTTAGGATTTTAAAAATGCTGTAAAAATGTAAAATTTGAAGATAAATATACCAGCACTTAAGAGGATAAATATGGGTATTAATAAACCTAAAAAATGAGGTGGAAAATTGAGGTGAGAACAGATTATAAAAGGGGTGCAAGAGGGCTGCTCACGTCCCTTTTGGAAGTGAACAACTTGTGTTAAAAAAATATTCTAAGTCCAGCATAGTGAACGTCACATAACAAGGAAAAAGAAAGGGAAAAGGGAAGGAAAAGAGATGAAAAAGAGGATAAGAAAGAGGAAGAAATCAAGTTTGGCAAGTGGGAGCAAAAACAACACAAGTTCAAGTAGGTATCCAACTAAGTTTGGTTTGTTAATCTCAAAATTTTTTAGCTCAATTCATGGGTCATAAATTGATTCATTTATGAACCCTAAATGATGATTTGTGAAGCCTTTAATAGGGTTACTAAATGTTAAATAAACTAGAGAATTCAATTCAAGCTTTCAAGCATGCTTTGTATGGTTTTAGGGTTAATTATCCTAGGTATATCATTCTAGAATTTTTGTAAATTCCCAAATTAAGTTGTTGTTTTGAGCATATGATATGTGTGGATTATGTTATATGTTTTCATATTTAATATGTGTGAAACTAAGCATGTTTGATGGACCTTAAAAGGGTGAAACATAGACTTGACAATTTGATGAAAATTCTACCCATTTGAGGTGGAATTGGTGCGTGAATTAAACAAACTAATATGTGGATGATTTGGGGAGTAAAATACCCTAAACATAAGGTGTATTGATGTCCAACATAGGGCTGAAAATAAAATCCAAAACTCTATTCTATTGGAACACGTGATGTTGATGTCCAAGGGTGGAAAAGTATAGGAGGAAAGTTGCCATTTTGAGCAACTTGATTTTTGGATTTTGATTCCATGAAAATATCTTAAATATGGAGCAAGAAGAGGATGTCAAAGGGCTGGAATTAAAAATATAAAAATTTGCTTATGAGACATATATTGGTATAGACGTTCAACGTGGACAATATGATAGAAAAGAAGTTGTTTTAGAATATGTAATTAAGGGGTTTTCATGAAACATACCCTAAATTATGTGCTAATTAAGTGTTCAAATTAAGCCAAAATGAGAGGCAAGTTGTTGTTTTGAATAAAATTGAATAACACATAATATATGTGTAACTAAGAGGGTGCACAAGAGGGGTATGGAAAGCAAGAATGGAAAATGACTAAATATAATTTGCGAAAATGTAAAAATGGAAGGAAATATGGTAAAATGTGAAAAGAATGGGCTGTTTTGATAAAATTAAGAAATCTCAAAAATTTGAGATTAATATGTAAAGTCTTAACTCATAAGTAAATGCCTTGAAAGAGTAATACTATGTAAAATGTAAAGAAAGGATGTTAACTGATGAATGAGAAGTATTGAAATTCCATATGTTGAATTAAATGAAAGATTATAATAAGATTGAAAATTTGTCCTAAATAAGGGTATTAAAAATGAAAGGAATGGGTGCTATGAAAGCAAAAGTTATACCAATGTGTGAATAGGAAAATGAACACCCAACTTGAAAAACAAGTGGGATAAATAAATTGATGAAAATCATGTGGGTTGGAAAACTATATAATGTGCAAGCATATGGAATTATGTTTATGAATGCAATGTCGTTCTTATGTGTTTAGGCAAAGGTAAAGAAAAAGTGGACGAAGGAAACTAAAGTGAATTCAGGTGAGCAAGCAAATTTTGAAAACTTGCTTTCTTAAAAATATTGAAATTATGTTGCAAATTTCTATTTAAATGTTTTGAATTTAATCTTGCAAATGGATGTTTAAATGCTTTTGAAATTATTTAAGGATGGTCATCCCTATAACTCTTGCAAATGCTCTTGTACACTGCTTTTTAAAATGATATTGAAAAATTATGGCTCAAATGCTTATTCATGAAAATCATGCTAGCATGTCCATGTCCATATCTATGTCTATGTTTATGTTTATGTTCATGGTGCACAAGGTACTAGGTCCACTTAAGAGGTGTAAGCAGACCGGTTGCCTCCCTCTCGGTCCACTGCTTTTGGAGGTTTGTAAGAGTCATTACCTTCACTTACCTTTTCATTCGTGGATTGCTCTTGCTTTGTTTCCAATTCTCCTTGTTGTTTCAATCATTGCTTTTCAGGATTCTTTGATGTGTCATCTGCATCACTTAACTCATCCTCCTTTTTGCGGTTAGGATTGAATTCATCAAATACAACATATATTGATTCTTCTACTACTTGATTTCTTTTGTTGAAAACTCTATAAGCTTTGCTATGTGATGAATATCCAAGAAATATTGCTTCATCACTTTTGGCATCTAATTTTTCTAAGTTTGTTTTTCCATTATTCAGCACATAGCAACTAAAAACATGAAAATATAAAATATTTGGTTTTTTACCTTTCCATAACTCGTATGGGGTCTTTTTTAAGATTTCTCTTGAGGTAACTCGATTTAGTATATGACATGTTGTACTTATAGCTTCACCCCAAAATTTTTTGGATAGTTTACTTTCATTTAGCTTAGTTCTAGCCATCTCCTGTATTGTTCTATTTTTCCTTTCAACTAACCTATTTTGTTAGGGAGTCCTTGCTGCAGAAAATGTGTGATGAATTTCTTTCTCATTGCAGAATTCTATAAACCGTTTGTTCTCAAATTCACCACCATGATCACTTCTAATGGATATGATTGTATTTTGTTTTTCATTTTGCACCAGATTAGAAAAAGTAACAAACATTGAGAAGGCTTCATCTTTGCTAGTTAAAAGTAATATCCATGCAAATCTTGAAAAATCATCAACAATGACAAACACATACTTTTTCCCTCCAATAGTCCAAATGTCGAATGACCCATACAGATTCACATGTAATAGTTCAAGTGGCCTAGTCGTTGAAATTTTCTTTTTGGAGTAAAATGACATTTTAGGCTGCTTGGATAGTTGACATGCCTTGCAGATTTTATCTTTGTCATATTTGAGTTTTAGTAATCCTTCTACTAGGCTTTTTTTCCACAAAGTCTTAATATTTGATGTATTTATGTGTCCAAGCCTTTTATGTCATATCCATGGATTATTCTCAATGACTATGAGACATTTTCTATCAAGTTCATCAAGAGAAACAAAATATACATTTCCATATCTTTTGCCACTAAAAACTATGTGATCTTCATCAAAAACATTACATATAGAAGATTCAAATACAACTTTATAGCTTTTATCATATAGTTGACTAATGCTCATTAAATTATGTTTGAGTCCTTCAACAAATACTACATCCTCAATACATGCATTCGAAATACCATAAACATTTCATTTACCTTTTATTATACCTTTCTCATTATTTTCGAATGCAACAGTCCCTTCACTACAAGATTTGATTTTGTGGAATAATTCTCTTTTCTCCCGTCATGTGTTTTGAGCAGCCATTATTCATGAACCATATGTTGCTGGCCTTTACTTTAAGACATACTTGTAAAATAAAATCATGTAGTGCTTACCTCTTTGGTATCCATTTTATGGGTCCATTTGGGTTAGTGAGCCATTGGAGTCTACATTGTTTTACTTTGGAAGGCATAAATTCAATGCTTTTTTATACCCAAACCAATTTCGCACCATGGTCATATAATTTTTTTTATTTTACATTGATAAATTTCGTGGCCCATTTTGTTGCAGAAATTACATGCCCCTAGAAGTCTTGGTGTGGGAATCCATGCAGTAGGAGGTTCCCAGATTGGCCTTTTTTTCCAAGTGACATGACTTATTCTTGGTTTAAGAAAAGTGGGCTTGGTTTGGTTTTTACCAAGCTTTGGAGCATTTGATTTACTGCTTTCACCTTTCTCAAATGTGGAATGTCCGAGTCCTCTTTTATTGTTCTGGCTGGTCATGTTCAAGAACATTTTCATACTTTCTCCTGGATTAGAGAACATAGCTAATGATTCATTTAAAAACTCGTTTTCTTTCTTCAGTCTTTCCACCTCGTTAGTTAAAGTGTCATTTTCATTTGTTAGGTGGTTGACCTTTTCAGCTAGCTTTCCATTCACAATAATAACTGAATCACATTATCTTTTCTTTAATTTGAATTTATTTTCTGGTTTCTTTATTTCATCATACAATGAATCATACGCTTATTGCAGTTCCTCTAATTCAGCACATTTGAGACAATCATGTGTAGAGGAATAAATAAACTTGTTATTTGAGTGATTAAGTTTGGAGGTTACCTCGTGACTGCTTGTATAGTTTGTTGAGGCAGTTTATCCATCTATAATTTCTGTTGCAGTGAGACAGACCATATCGAGTTCTTCCTCTACCCTTGCCATGCAGCAAATTCGAGCATAGTTTGCTGCATCATTGTCTTCATTTGACAAGCTGCTCGTTGTAGATGTCTCCTCATTTACGTACATTCTTCTTCCTTTAGCTTTATAAAATTTCTTGTTTTCATTTCTATCTTTCTTTTCTTGCCATTCTTTTGTCTTGCTCTCTTCTAGTGTGGGATGTTGAGCTTGCATATGTCCCACTCCACCACATCTGTAGCATTTTGTTATTTCCTTCTTTTCTATTTTCTATTTCTCCCCTTGAATCATTTGTAAATTAAATAATAATAATATATTATAACTTTTTGGAATTGATATTTAAAATAAATTAAATAATTACTATTATATTTATGAATGAAATACCAATAAAATATTTAGTTTTTATGATAGTTTTATTAATTATCATTATTAGAATTTTAGTAACAATTTCTTGCTTTTGTCTCTGTAAATTATTAAAATAGTGATAGTTGTTAAAATTTTTTACCAAAATATCTAACTATTTGGACGGTTGTACAAAACCATAGGTATATGGTAAGTAATATTGACGGTTTTTAAAACCGTTAGAATATATTATGCTTTTACGGACTAATTTAAAAAATTATTAGTAAAACTGTTTTACAGTGACGATTATTTAACTGTCACAAATAAAACCGTCACTACATGGTATTTTTGCCATAGTGTTGGCCGCTTTTAGTCTTGCACTCCTTTTTCCTTCCTTATTTCCTTAAGCTAAAGTTTTACAGCTTTCAATCTGCATAATTGAAAGTCTTTCTCCGTTCGGCTAATATATATACCCAATTCATCTAATAGTTGTTCGCTTGAGAATTACCTTATTGCTATTATCTGTCATATATTATTTAATAACCCAACACCTCTATATCCATGCTCAACACCCATGTATACAACGTTGCCAGTACATGCTTTTACCGACCTTGCTAAGTTGCATGTGTTTTCTGAATTTACACGTAGTTAAAATCTGGCATTGATTACTGTCCTTCTACCATAACTTATATGCTTTAGATCATTACAATAGTATATATATCAACACATCAGGGCTTATTACTCATTACTGGACGCTAATTGGTTCAAGACAAATATAGTTAAAAATTGTTTATTTTAAAAAAATTTCAACAATATTCTTTATAATCTAATCCGTTTATATTTTAAGCACCTCGAATTAGCCGTTCATATCAAATTTTTTGTCAAAATGATTAATTTTGGTTAGAATATAAGCATCTGAAATTAACTAATGCAATTCATTGAAATTTTAATTTTTCTACTCATTTATAATTATGTTTTATATAATCTACTCCGTTCATCAAGTAGGGTACATTAATTTAGTCTTACCTATGAAATTTCACCCAAAATGGAGTTGTATATATAATTATTTCAATTAATAAAATGTGAAGTATATGATGAAATAATACATATGCATGTTCAAAGGGTACGGACGTACCATACATTAATCCATGCACATTTTCCAACGCAAAATGTGAAATTATGTAAATGTGTTATTAAATCATTTGTCATAATCCAATCCGTTCATATTATAGAACAAATTAATTTATCTGCCCATTTTAAGTTTCACATCAAAATAATTAGCGTAGGTTAAGATATTAGCATTCAAAATTAATTCATGAAATCTCATTCAATTTTAGCTGTTTAAAAATCTTTTAAACATAATTTTTATGATCTAGACCATTCATTATGTAGATGTTCCGGCCTCGTGAGAAAAATATAATTTGGTTAAAGGTAAAATTGTTTTCCCTGCGGATTTGAGAATAAATGCTTAATTAGTTTCCCAGCAAAATTTTAAAGCATCCAATTCTTTAACCGAGTCCGAAAAATACATCACAGAAATATTTTGCATTGTGTTCCACATTCTGATTTTACATCTCTAACGAGAAAACCCTTGATTAAAAGAGCTGAATACAATGGTCCATAAAAAAAAATGCTTAACAATAATGAAGTGCGTAGAAGATCCTTCTACGTCTTTACAAGTGCACGAAAAATCGTGTCTAACAAAAATATAAAGATAAATGATTACACTTCGCCCCGCGCCGTGACTCGAATATGAGGTATATGACGCAACGCGCCATATCTTAAATATGAAGTACATGACGCCGCGCGCCATGACTTAAATATAAGGTACATGACGCCACGCGTCATGACTTAAATGTGAGGTACATGACGCCACGCGCCATGTCTTATATGTGAGGTTCATGACGCCACGCGCCATGACTTGAATATGAGGTACATGACGCCACGCGCCATGACTTGAATATGAGTTTACGCTTAGCCCGTCGACCAGTGATGACTCGATTTGGGAACTAGTGAGGGGCTCGTCGGCTAGACTAGTGACCCTACACAGCAAACTAAGTGCGCTCTTAGCTTATGGATTTACACAGCAGACCAGCGTGTCTCGCTTTCAGCTTTTGTACTTGTACAAGAAACCAGCGTCTCCCGCTTTCAGCCTCTGGATTTACAATTGGGTGGTTTTATCGAAAAAAGTATGTTTGGGTCATTTTTGACCAATTAAAAAGGTTTGGGCCCAACTGGGCTTGTTGAAAAGAGTTTGGACCTTCTTGGGCTTTTTGGAGGATTTTAAGCTATCTCAGGCTTTTTGGAGATTTTTGAGCCATCTTGGGCTTTGTGGAGATTTTTGAGCCATCTTGGGCTTTTTGGAGAGTTTTGAGCCATCTTGGGCTTTTTGGAGAGTTTTGAGCCATCTTGGGCTTTTTGGAGATTTTTAGGCCATCATGGGCTTTTTGAAAAGTTTTGAGGCATCTTGGGCTTTTTGGAGGGTTTTGAGCCACCTTGGGCTTTTTGGATGGTTTCAAGCTATCTCAGGCTTTTTGGAGATTTTTGAGCCATCTTGGGCTTTGTGGAGATTTTTGAGCCATCTTGGGCTTTTTGGAGAGTTTTGAGCCATCTTGGGCTTTTTAGAGATTTTTGGGCCATCTTGGGCTTTTTGGAGAGTTTTGGGCCATCGTGGGCTTTTTGGAGAGTTTTGAGTCATCTTGGGCTTTTTGGAAAGTTTTGAGCCTATTGAGGCTTTTTGAAGAGTTTTGAGCCTATTAAGGCTTTTTGGAGGGTTTTGGGTCATCTTGGGCTTTTTGGAGATTTTTAGGCCGTCATGGGCTTTTTGAAAAGTTTTGAGCCATCTTCGGCTTTTTGGATGGTTTTGAGCTACCTTGGGCTTTTTGGAGGGTTTTGGGTCATCTTGGGCTTTTTGTAGGGTTTCGAGCCATCTTGTGCTTTTTGGAGATTTTTGTGTCATCTTGGGCTTTTTGAAGAGTTTTTAGCCGTCTTGGGCTTGCTCGGACATTAAGGCTCGGATTGAGTGAAGAGGTCATCATTTTTTTTTGATATATATATATATATATATATATATATATATATATATATATATGCATATATATAATAGAAAGGTACTTAGCCTTGCGTATCAACTTAACCCACTGTTTGGGGAGTATCTACTCAGGCAAAAGTATATGAAAATTCTTTTTTATAATATATATATTTTTGAAAGTTTAAAAATATATATATATATATATTTTGGGGCCCGTGGGGCAAATACATATATATTTTTTTTGACGGCCCGCGGGACAAGATATTCATTTTTGGAGGCCCGCGGGGCATTTCTATAATTTTAGAAATCAAAATCTTTGTTTTTGGATGCCTTTGAATATATAGGTATATATAGATATATATATATATATAATATACACATATATATTTTTGAAGGAGAAAATATACTTAACCCGTGTGTCAATTCAACCCGCCAGTCGGGGAGTATCCTCGTTGCGAAAAGTAGTTTTTGAAAATAATATATATGTATATACAGATATATATATATAATATACACATATATATTTTTAAAGGAGAAAATATACTTAGCCGGTGTGTCAATTCAACCCGCCAATCGGGGAGTATCCACGTTGGGAAAAGTAGTTTTTGAAAATAATATATATGTATATATAGATATATATATATATATAATATACACATATATATTTTTAACGGAGAAAATATACTTAACCCGTGTGTCAATTCAACCCGCCAATCGGGGAGTATCCACGTTGGGAAAAGTAGTTTTTGAAAATAATATATATGTATATATAGATATATATATATATATAATATACACATATATATTTTTAGAGGAGAAAATATACTTAACCCGTGTGTCAATTCAACCCGCCAGTCGAGGAGTATCCACGTTGGCAAAAGTAGTTTTTGAAAATAATATATATGTATATATATATTTATATATATAATATACACATATATATATTTATTTTATTTTCAAATGAGAAAATATACTTAACCCGTGTGTCAATTCAACCCGCCAATCGGGGAGTATCCACGTTGGGAAAAGTAGTTTTTGAAAATAATATATATGTATATATAGATATATATATATATATATATATATAATATACACATATATATTTTTAAAGGAGAAAATATACTTAACCCGTGTGTCAATTCAACCCGCCAATCGGGGAGTATCCACGTTGGGAAAAGTAGTTTTTGAAAATAATATATATGTATATATAGATATATATATATATATATGGGAAATGATCCAGTGCATGCGACTGCACCGTGCAGTCCATGCACTGTGGGCCTCACCTGATCATTTCCCATAAATCCACCCCACCCATTGTATTTAGAATTGTTCACTTTATTATCATACCAATTTTCATCCAAATCCAACATGTGTGTAATCTCCATCTTAAAATGGTGCAAAATCAACGTAATAAAATAGTTTAATGTAAATATCAAGTTTAAAGTGGTTTTTTCAACATCTAAACCGTCTAAAGTATGATTTATATATGGATAAATGAGTGTATCAAGTTTCATTACAATCTAATGTGTGTGGGGTCCATTTTACAGCGGACTGCACCGATTGCACAGGATCGGTTCCCTATATATATATAATATACACATATATATTTTTAAAGGAGAAAATATACTTAACCCGTGTGTCAATTCAACCCGTCAGTCGGGGAGTATCCACGTTGGGAAAAGTAGTTTTTGAAAATAATATATATGTATATATATATATATATGTATATATATAATATAAGAAAGAAACTCTCCTCTCTTTTTTTTAACTAAAAGAAAAAAAAATATATATATATCTGGAGAACTCACGTTCTCTCTTCTTTGAGCGCGGGAGAGCTCCCTTTCCCCGTCTTCGTTCTTTTTTTTTTTTTGTCGTCGTCCCGAATGAAGGGCCGAATGCGGCTATTTATAAGTTTTCTGCCGGCTTGGGATGGGTTCCGCTGAACTTCGTTGCTTGGGCGCCAACCTACACTTGCGCGGAACCGGATTCACGCGGAACTTCGTTGCTTGGGCGCCAAGCTACACTTGCGCGGAACCGGATTCACGCGGAACCGCTTCCCCGCGGAACTGCACCGGAAACCCTTTCCCGCGGAACTGCTTTCGCGTGGAGCACATCTCCGCGGAATATTCTTCTCCCTAGCTGATTGTCTTCGGTACGCCTGAGCCAGGCCAATCGAGTTCTGAGATCGGTCGACGAGGTGTCGAGAAACCTCAAGTCCCCAAAGCTCGAGCCCGTCGATGAAAGCGAAGTGGGTCGGAATGCGCTGGCCGCGATTTCAATGGAGCCGATTCAGAGCTTGAAGATCTGCTTGTCGTCCGGCTCTTTCCACTCCAACATTTCCAAGAACCACCGTCAGCCTTACGCCGTTAGCAAGCGCGCCGGACACCAGACCTCCGCTGAGTCCTGGGGTACCGGTTGCGCCGTCTCCCGTATCCCTCGTGTTCCCAGCGGCGGCACCCACCGCGCCGGACAGGGAGCCTTCGACAACATGTGCCGTGGCGGCCGCATGTTCGCCCCCACCAAGATCTGGCGACGCTAGCACCGCAAGATCAACGTCAACCAGAAGCGCTTTGCCGTAGTTTCTGCACTCGCCGCTTCCATCTTTGCAAGTGTCTTCTCCTTGCTCATCAGCCAGTAAACGAGCCCGGCGTTGACCATAGCCGGCGTGCAGCCGCGGGCGGCACCCTTGAGGAACGAGTTGAGCGCCTTCTCGACGTTGGCGCTGACGCCGCCGTGGCCGTGCTTGAACTTCTTCCCCCAGTGAAGTATCGGACGAGGCTCTGTAAGGACGGCACGAGCTGCATGCGGAGAGTTTGTTTCTTCGCTCATACCTCCGAGGAGCTCAGGCCGCTTTACGTGGCCACTGGCTCTACCGTCCCCTTTCCTCGATCTGCTGCATCCGCTGCTTCTGGGATGGAGATGGCTGCAGTCATGAACCTCCTCCCTGGCTCACCCTCGTCCGCGTCCGTCATGTCTCCTACCTATCTGCGCCGAATCATTAGTCAAACCAGCAATGAAGCTCTCGTCTTTATTGGTTTCAGCTTCAAACCCATCTTCTGCTCTGCATTCGCATCCCTCCGCTACGACTCTGATTGTGACCGCTCAACCACATTACCTCTGCATTGTGACCTTCCGTCATCGTAATCCACGTCCTCGTCTTTCATGGCGCTGCTGTCTGCTCCTTGCATTTAAGCAAGGAATGGCTGGTCGAGTCTGCAGATTTCCATGGAGATGAGGCGACATTTATCAATGCAATTACAAAATTCTGAAAGATGGAAAGAAATCCTAAAAATGAAAGAAAGAAATCAATCCTTCTTTTCCGTGTGTGCTTCTGTCTTTTTATATATATATTTCATCCCTGCTTACATCGTAAGCTGTTTCTTCTTAGATCTCTTTCCATCGCTAACAATCCCTGCCTACATAAAATGCTCTGACAGCAGCTCTCGTTCGTCTCGTTCATCTTCTATATTCCCTGCAATCGCACAGGTCATTCAACTGTTGCAAATCAGGCCATTGTTGCCTGTTTTGGGAACGGATGGTCGGATTTTTGGCTCTCTTCCCGAGGCAAGAAAGGGGCAGTAGTGCTGGTTTTTTTTTCAGTCGCATTTGAGAGAGGTCGAAATCCGAAAGCATGATGTGCCCGTCTTCCCTCACCAGCGTGTTCTCCGGCTTCAGATCTCGATAGACCACTCCCATCATGTGGAGATACTCCAACGCGAGTAGAGTCTCCGCCACATAAAATTTGGACGACGAAAAGCTGAAACACTTGCTAGGCTGCCGCTGCCGGACGGCGAGCAGGTCGCCGCCGGGGCAGACTTCCATAACCAAACACGAGTACCGGGAGGCGTCGAACTGGTCGTAAAGCGTGGGCACGAACGGGTGGTCGAGCATGCGCAATATCTTCTTCTCCATCTCCGCCCTCTGCAGCTTGTTCCTTATGGCCAGCGCCTCTCGAGTTCTCCGTAGATGGATCCCACGCGTCTAGGCTCTGGAAAGAAATCCTGCGAATCGAAGCTCTTCTTAGCATTCCATGATGAAGGCTTCGGCCCCAGGGATTTCCCTCCCTGATCTTTCGGCCACTCCTCGGGAATGACATTCTCTTGAATCACGTTGCGCCGGAAGGCACCGGAGTTAGGCAGCTGCGGTGGGGTTTGCCTGATCTGGAACACGTTTCCATCGATGAACCGCAGATCTTTCGACGCTCTGGACTCGGAAGTCGATCGGCGTAGCTCCACCTTCTTCAGGAGCTTGCTGCCGTTCGAAGCCTATGGCAGGCACAGACAGCAAAATGCCAGAACAAAACTTCATCAAAATCTCGCCCACCGAGCCACCTATCATACGAATGGGCCAAGACTTTCAACTGGCCCTTCTTGAAACCAGCAATGCAGACCTGCATGCTAGCATGGCCAACATCCACAAAAGCTACATTCATTTGATCATTCTCCGGCAAGTCCATCTTGTAAATTCCATACGCAAGGGCTGTTGCCGTAGTCTCATGCATCAAACGCAAGGGATGCAATCCTGCTATCGTGGCTGCATCCAAAACAGCCCGCCTCTGGAGATCAGTGAAATAGATAGGAATCCCGATACAGCAATCAACAACAGCCGCATTGAGATTTTTTTTTCTTTTTTAGCAATGGTCTTCAAATCTGCAAGCACCATTCCAAGCAACTGCGTGGGGGTGAAAGTTTTCGTTTCACCGAGATACTGCGCCTGGACCAGCGGATACCCATCTGGCCCTTCGACGACCTTGAAAGGCATGGATTGGATATCGCGCTAGAGCTCTGGATCAGAGAAATGCCGGCCAATCAGCCGCTTGATTTGAGAAACGGCGTTCTTCGGGTTCATCACAGAAGACGCGGCCCCGGCAGTGCCGATGAACCGCTGCTTATCGCCGAAGCAGACAATGGCCGGAGTCTCCCGTTTCGACTCATCATCGTAGTAGTCCCATAGTTAAAAATTTACCTCATCAAATGCCCCCTCAGGAATTATGCCGTTGTGGGCCACTTGTAAAGGCGTGATTCCTGACATGTTGTTTGGCAGGCTTCTCTTGACTCATGGCGTAATGAGGTTTTTTTTTTTTTAATATGGGCCATATATATCACAATTCTTTCTCTCAGGCAAAACACAGAGAAGGAACTGAGGGGCTCCTGGAAGCTTTGATTGAATGATTTCGAACATCTTGTCGACCCTAACAGTAGGTGGAGCATGCCTAAATTGAGGATCCTCTTTAAAGTAATCAAATGGTTCTGCAATGACAATGCCTTTCACCGCCCCACATTTGTGCAGACCACGAGCAAGAGACTGAACATCGCAGCGAGCAGAAAAGTTTACAATAGCCCATCTTTCTATTTTTTTGAGGGTCCACAAGTTTCTTGAAATTCCATCGACCATTTCTAGGATAGAATTCATAATTGCCAACTTTTAACTTTGGTGCATTCAAAATACGGCCTTCTACTTGAGTGAAGTTACCATTGATCGAAACACCGCATGCCTTCAACATTTCATCAGCACCATAGTGGCTGCTTCTTGATGCATTACTTAAAGTTTGCATCCTTTCTTGTGGTTTCTGTCATGATTTTTCAACCAGTGATGATCTTTGCAAAGTTGACAGAGATTTAGTATACCTTTGCAATGAAACCAGAGAGCGGAGCTCGACAGGATAGTAAGTGGGGCGTTTTGGCTTTGCATGGCATATTTGCAGAAAACCTAAGCTCAATGTGCCGATCGAAAACTGTAATCTCAATGGTTTGAGACGGGCTATCGCCTCTTCCATTTTTCTGTTTCAAAGTAAACATTTGCTGGTTGCATGGAAGCTCACTTAGCCCTACAATTTTAAATTCCATATTTAAGGGTCTTGTTTTCACCCTCAGATTCTTCAGAGTTCTCTTTGCCTTTCCCCAATCAATTTTGATTAGCCATCAGAAACTCATCAGCATGGCCAGGACTTATAATCATTGTAGTAGACACATCAATATTTAGAGACAAGCCACTTTGACTGGTTCAGAAGCTAGAATGAAAACCACGACAACCCAAAACTCCACCTCTAATGTCAACAAAGTTACTAGGATCATTGTGAAAAAAATGACTGTCGAACCAGAAGGCAACCCTGCTTTACAGAATGTTGCCTTAGGATTATATCTAGAACCCTTAAGTCTTCTTGAGAACTCTAGGAATCGTGTCCTCGCAGAGCGTTTGCAGTAGCTTTCATTGGAATTTTGCAGCAAAATGTATCTCAACTTTGAAAGTCTTGGTCTGATACGAACGTCTTTGCCTTTTCCGATCTCCCTCCCCGGGGCTGTCATTACCATGAGGACTACTATTCCCACTAACTATGTTTGAGGATACGTCTTCAAGCACAACATTGAATTCAAAATTCTGTTGTGGAAGAGCCCTCACTGTAAACAAGCTCTTCTCACCATCATAAGCGAAGTACTTTCCCTGAAAGTCACCAATATAAGTCTGGTGAACTCTATCCATGATCTTTCTTCTGATACCTTTGCCATCAATAGGTTTACCATCTTCATAAGACAGAGAAACCTTTTCACCCAGTGCCAGACCTTGCCACTGGAACTTGATTCATTGAGACTTTTTTTGCGCTTAGTTGTCGAAATATCTGATGATGATGCTCATGGCAGGGAGAATTTGACATCGATAGAGCCGTTACCTGTTTATCCTGCTGATGTAGTGAACTCCATTCGAGTTTTGAAGGAGTCCCTTCCTTCTACGAGAGAGGTCGTAGAGATTCTTTTGATATATGACTTTCTTTGTAATTTCAGGGATAGTATCTTTTTAAGTAATTCCCATTCACGGTTGCTTTCATTTGATTTTCGCAATTAACAACTTCATATGTGCCATTGCCATGGACCCTCTCAATGATGTAAGGCCCTTCCCATTTAGGCTCGAATTTGCCGGTAAGTTTGCCCCCGACCATAAGCTCTGTGCGTAGCTTTAGCACCAAATCTCCTCTTTTGAATGAGCGATGCCTCACGACTTTATTGTATGCTTCGACCATTCGAGCTTGATAGAGTTCGATCCGTTGTCGTGCTTGAACTCGTTTCTCGTCTAGTGCCTCGAGCTCGTCGAAGCGAAGTTTAGCTTGTTGTTCAGTAGTTAACCCGGAATGGATGGCAACCCTCAAAGATGCTAACTGAATTTCCACTGGCAAAACTGCCTCCGCGCCAAAAAGTAACGAATATGGTGTTGCTCCCGTTGTAGTTCGATGTGTGGTTCTGTAGGCCCACAATGCTTCAGGTAACCTCTCGTGTCAATCACGCTTATTTTTCATAGTGGTCATTTTGAGGATTCGAATAATATTTTTGTTAAATGCCTCTGCTTGACCATTTCCTTGTGGGTAATAAGGCGATGAGAACACTTGCTTGATTCTAAACTTTTGGCATAACTGATTTACTTTGTCGTTTTTGAATGCTGTGCCATTATCTGAGGTGATTTGATAGGGAACACCATAACGATAGATGATTTTGTGCTTGATAAATTCAACCACCTCTTGCGCTCGGACTCTCTTGTAAGCTTTAGCTTCTGCCCATTTGGAGAAATAATCCGTAGCGGCTAAAATATATAGGTATCCTTTAGATGACGACGGGTTTATTGGACCGACAATATCAAAGCCCCACCAAGAGAAGGGCCACGAGATAGGTGCTGGAGACATTACTGAAGCAGGAATATGATAAATATCTCCATGCATTTGGCAGGCTTCACAGGATTTCGCAAAATTGATGGAGTCTTGGACCATTGTGGGCTAATAATAGCCCAACATTTTGATCCTATGATAAAGACGACGTCCAGATTGGTGGGCGCCGCATTCGCTGGAGTGCGTCTCTTGAAGAACTTGATAGATATCATCCCCGTTAATACAGCGAAGCCAAAGCCCATCAAAAGCAATCCGATACAAATTGTCTTGAAACACAGTATATTGTAGAATAGCCTTTCTTAACGACTTCCTTGCGCTTGGATCATCTGGTTCAATGCCATGTTTGAGGTAGTTAATGATAGGGATGCGCCAGTCATCATTGTTTGTAGTTACCTCAGATACACACCATCCAACTTGATCTACTTGGAACTCTTCATCATCTTCTAATCTTTGTACTCGAATTGTCATGTCATCGAGCTCATTAAAGGCGAGAATACTGGCCAACTTTGATAGTGCATCAGCAACTACATTTTCTGACCGAGGAACATGCTCAACCGAAACCATTTCGAATTTTGCTAATAAAGTTTGAGCTTTGTCATAATATTTTCGCAAATGGGGCTGATGTACTTCGTATTGATTATTTAACTGTTTGATAACCAATTCAGAGTCCCCAAATATTCACACAAATAAAATATCTGATTGCAGAAGAAGTTCCATGCCGATGAGTAAGGCCTCGTACTCAGCTTCATTATTTGTTGTGCTTCTTCCAAGAAAATATGAGTGCGGGAATAAGTCTTTATGAGGGGAGACTACGAAAATTCCAACACCAGCTCCGGATGGCTTGGAAGCGCCATCGAAATACATTTGCCACATTGGATCATCATTTGCGTAGAAAACCTTCTCATCAGGTAGGTTTTCTAAGATGGGAAATTCTTCTTCAAGAGGATGGGCTGCTAGGAAATCTGCCAATACTTGCCCTTTTACTGCCTTTCGTGGCACATATTTGATATCAAACTCAGATAGCAGAAGTGACCATTTTGCTAGGCGTCCTGAAAGCATTGGTCTAGTGATCAAGAACTTGAGGGGATCAACCTTCGATATAAGTATAATCTGATGCGCGAGGAAGTAATGTCTTAGCTTTTGTGTCACAAAAACCAATGCTAGACAAATCTTCTCGATCGAGGAATAATTGCATTCAGCTTGCAATAATCGTCGACTGAGATAATAGGCGGCTTGTTCTTTGCCTTGGGCATTTTCTTGTGCGAGCAATGCCCCCAGTGATTGTGGGCTGGCAGCAATATAGAGAATGAGTGGCTTTCCTTTTACTGGAGTTGTCAAAACAGGAGGATTTTGCAGCAATTCTTTGATGGCTTCAAAGGTCTGTTGGCATTTTGCGTCCCATTGAAAAGTCGCATCTTTTCTCATTAACTTGTGAAAGGGTTGGCAGCGGCCGGACAAGTTGGAGATGAAACGCCGGATATACGACAATTGACCTTGCAGACTCCTAAGTTCTCTGAGATTTCATGGAGGCGGTATATTTTGAATTGCTTCCGTTTTGAGTGGATCGACCTCGATTCCCCTTTGACGGATTATGAACCCAAGGAATTTCCCAGATGATACTCCGAATGCACATTTGAGAGGATTCATCTTGAGATCATACTTTCTTAGGCGCAAGAATATCGATCTCAAATCTTCTTTATGCTTATCGTGACCTTCAGATCTTACAACCAGGTCATCGACATAGCACTCAACATGTTTGTGTAACATATCATGAAATATATTTTGCATAGCCCTTTGATAAGTTGCGCCAGCATTCTTAAGACCAAAAGGCATGACTTTGTAGCAAAAGACACCCATCGTTGTTCGAAATGCTGTTGCGGCATCATCTGCTGGAGCCATCTTGATTTGATTATATCCCGAATATCCATCCATAAAGGAGAACGTGTCGTACAGAGCAGTGCTGTCGATTAGCACATCAGTGAAAGGAAGAGGAAATTCATCTTTAGGGCATGCTTCGTTTAGATCTCGAAAATCTACGCAGATGCGGATCTGCCCATTTTTCTTTTTGACAGGAACAATGCTAGAAATCCATTTTGGAAATTTGATTTCCCGAATGAATTCAGCATCAATGAGTTTTTCAACTTCCTTGATGATTTGTTCTTCGAGCTCTGGTCGAAATCTTCTCGGAGCTTGCTTGACTGGCTTTTTATCCCTCGTAATATGCAGATGATGCATTGCAATAGCGGGGTTGAGACCTGGCATTTCGGAATACCCCCAAGCAAAAACATCTTTGAATTCACTTAAAAGCCGCCTCAGCGCCACCTTTTCTTTTTCGGCCAAGTTTTTGGCAATAAAAATGGGTCTCGGGTCCTTTTCAGTCCCGAGATTGAATTCCTCAAGTACGTCAATAGTAGGCTGCCCTCCATCCTCAATCGCAGGTGGAGCGTCCTCTGGTTCCATTAATGCCTCTTCATCATTGTTGGAGTCATCACTTGTGGAGACGTAGTAGGTGGTGGCGAAGTTGCCGTCTTCTTCTTCTTTATACCCAAGGCCAAGTCGTTTGTGTTCCCTTTTGATAACCAGGGGGTCTTTCGGATAACGGGATAGGGATGTCACTTTCGAGGCCTGATAAATGTGGTTCATCGGGATAGAACCCCATCAAATCCATAATTTTCTTGCTTTCTCTGCTATAGCGATGGAAATCTCATTTCTTGAGCTTAGCCGTGGGCAAACAAGAGGATTTGTTAGGGCTACCGTAAACCTTGCCATATTGCTTTATGAAATGTTTTTGGGCAAATTTTTCATCTTGAGGTTCCTGCACACTTGGAGCAGATACATTAAACCCCACGAGCATTGCTAAAACCTCATCGAGCGTTTCCTTAGGTTTTTTATTTTGGTGAGCGGCCTCAGTGGTCATTCCGTCACTCTCATAGCAGGAATCTCCGAAGAGCTTCCAGATCCACCTCAAACCTAGGGAAATTGGCTCGAGGCGGTTTAGCAACCTTTTTCAGGACTTCGAGGTCCAAGTAGAACCGTGATCCTGCAGCAGTGTTGCTATAGCTGGTAGGAGGTGGTATGGTTGCCCCCTGTCGTTGTCGTGGTAGTGGATGTACTGGATCGATGCTCATATTTTCAAATTTGGTTTGAAATTGAGCCCTTGGTTCTGTCGTACCTCGTCCATGACCGCGCCCTCGACCACGACCTTGACCTTCCATCTTCTCACCCTTTGAGAATATGTCTGTGCTTACTGGGGCGGGGGGAGCCTGAGATACCTCCTGCTGTCTTTCTAGCGTGGTTGGTTCGATTGCTTTCATTGATGTGTTGACAGCAGATGCCAAGTCATAATACTTAGCATCAGAGTAAAATGATTCCGCCATTGTGAAAGGTTTATGGTCAACAAAAATCCTTTTTTCGATTCCATCCTTGTAGTACTTGAAGTATTGATGCACCGTTGATGCGATTATCTTATTACTGTGGAGCCAAGGCCTTCCCAGCAGCAAGTTATATGAGGTCGGAGCATTAATCACAAAGCATGGGATTTCGGTGCAGAAATCTTCTATGCTTAGTTCCAACTCAATCAGGCCCATGGCCTTTTGAGTCCCTTGATTAAACCCGTGAATCACCACACTAGTGTCTTTTAACGCTAATGGAGAAATTCCGATCCTCCTGAGTTTTCGAAGGGGCAAGATATTAATTGCAGACCCGGCATCAATCATGATCCTGTTAACCAGTTCACCTGCTAGGTTGCCCGTAACATATAAAGGTCGGTTGTGATTAACGTCTCCAAGCAACATATCCTCATTAGTGAATGAAATGACTTCATCACATTCAGCGGGGTCGACCAGGTAAGCGAGACGGACATTTTCATCTGTTAGAGCACTAACCAGTGCATCCCTGGCTTCTTGCGATAACTGCAAGGCATCGTAAATACTGAGTCGAGCAGGGAGTCGCTTCAAGTGTTCAAGCACATCATAGCTTACTGAGGTTTTCCCCTGATTGGCTGGTATGTGCTGTTCTGGCTGAGTACGACTTTCTTGTGCCGGGGCTTTACCCTTGTTTTCTGGTGTAATTCGACCAGATCGAAGAATTGCCAGAACATCCTCTTCAACTTGCACCATATTGGAAGAGGCGGAGTCCTGAATGTTTGTAGCCAATGTTCGTAGTACATCTGAGAAAAATGGCTGTATTTTTGGGATTTTAGGAAAGTACCCACTCATTGACTTGATGCACTGATGAACCATGATTTCTTCTTTGTCGAATTTTTGGTTGATTATTCTGCAGTTTATCCATCTCAAGATGTAGTCGTATCGAGACTCTCCTGATAAGGGGTGCATGACTTCTATCATCTCTGGAGGGAACTCTGTTTCATATTCATGGAATCTTTGGATAAACATATCGACGAACTCTTCCCAAGAACCAAATGCTTCTTCAGGAAGCGAGGAGATCCAGAGAAGGGCACAACTGTCATAGGCCAGGCTCAAAACAAAGTGCTCGAGTGCAAACTCTTCTGTTTGCCCCATTTGACAGACCGCCAATGAATAATCAAACAAGTGCGGCAAAGCATACTTATGATTTTCATGGAATAACTGAATATGTGGCCAATTATAGCTTAACTCACTGGTTAAGAGAGGGAACACTCGAAGGATGGGCGCATCGTTTGACTGCAGTACGTGCAGAACTTGGTGTTGATTTGTCCTCCCAAAACCTTCAGCATCGCTAAAGATTGCCTCTTGTTTGAAGCCTTCGTTACCGACCCATCGGATTGCTTTTATGAAACTTTTGGCTCCAAAGGTCTTGTACCCGTTGTCAGTTGGAGGGCATACTGCATCCGAAAGATAGTTTGTGACTATTTCAGGTTCAGGCAACCATATGGCCAGGGGATCGCTCCATGTACTGTCTCTGAGATAGTTTATGTAGTGAGCAGTAGATTCTTGACTGTATTGTATTTCCCTCAAGTAATTACTAGGGAACTGCTCTCTTTGTCTTGACAGGAAGCGGACCAAGAATGCGTCTATCAAGATGACCCACTCGGTAATTTCTTCGATATGATTATCTCGGTACCAAGACATCACTGACTCCCCCAGTGAGTACCGGAAGTATTCCACTCTGGTTCCCCAGGATGCTGGCAGAAGCCGAGATTCTCGTAAATACATGATGATGTGGTTTACTGGTGACATCCCGACTTCAAACTTGGTGTAGTTAGGGATAAACACTGAGGCAGTTCTTCGCCGCTTTGCAGGTTTGGACGTGAACACATTTATATGATAGCAAGTTTCGGTCTCTCCTTTGTTGCTATCCAGGTCCCAAAACGGACCATCCTCGGGGAACTCACATGGAGTAATGTTTTGTAATTCCTCGAGAATGTACCTTTCTTTTGCTGATCGAGGTGATCTACCAGCAAGCCGCTGCTAGAATGAGAGTAGCAACTCGGGCTGAAAAAAGTCCATGATCAGGAATGGTTGCACCCGTGAGGATTGCCTCAAATGCCTTGAGAAGAAAGGGAAAATGGCCTTATCCCTTATTCTTTTGTCTTCTCTGTATAAATTTTTGATACACCTTTTTGTCCGCCTCAGGCTTGGTGGTTTTCGAACCACTTCCCAGTCACCCTTTTCTGCTATCTCGATTGTCACAACATTTGATGAAGCTTGCGCTGGAGGACTGAGTTTTATAACCCCCTTGTCGATGTAATCTTGCAATATTGCTTGAAGATCCCAACACTTCTTAGTGGGGTGACCGACATATCGGTGGTAACTGCAATATCGCTGGTGAGAAGTGCGTCCAATTTCTTCTGGCCTTTTTGGGGCAGGCAACTCGAATAGCCCGGTCGTCATGAGGTGCTGAAATAGCGTCTCCACGTCATCTTCCCCAAAGGCATATTGGATTTCCTCTCTTCGGAAGGGCCTTGCAGGCTGCTCTTTTACAGGCGGCTTTGCTTTATCTGGCTGCTTCTTAATCTCTGTAGTGTTTGCAGAGGTCCCTCCAGCTTTCTTCTTCTTAAACGTAGTGGTTGTGGATGATTCCTTCTTCCAGGCTTTTTGTTGAGACAACAAATACTCTTTTCAACAAGCTTCTATAGCTAGGGCCTGGAATGTACTTAGTTGTTCATTCATCAGGAACGAGATTTCCGTCTTGATGCCATTCCGGCAAAGATTGACCTTCATTGCTTGAGAGAGCGGCCCTCTGCCATCTAGTGATGTAGTCTTCAACCGGCTCGTCCTTCTTTTGGGACAGGGTAGATAATTCCGATAGTTGTACTTCTCGTGTAGTATCAATGAATCGGGAGGTGAACATTTCTTTCATCTCTTCCCATGTTTGGACTGAGCTGATTGGGAGAGATATGTACCACTGGAAAGCATCACTAGAAAGAGTATTGGGAAACATTCGAAGACAAAAATTTGAATGGTGCGCCCAATTGCCCATGGCATAGTGGAATGATGCCAGGTGCTTTAACGCGCTCCCAGTCCCATCGAATTGGATCTTTGGTGGCTTCAAATCTCTAGGTAGCAGCTCCGCTTCAACCTCTGGGGGATAAGGCCTGTTGATTGTCGTTGTAGGGACCCCAGTGAGTTGAGGTGCCTGTCGACGAAGGCATTCGGCCACAAGCTGATGTACCATCTCCTTCTGTGCAATAAACCTGGGTGGAGACCCCATGGGTGTGTTTACTCGTGCGTCTTGCATTCGAGGGGTATTGATACGTAGGTTATTGAACTGCAGAAAGCCTTGCTCCAATTCTGCATTTTCATCTTCCTCGGTCTGCTGCCTAATTGGTTTCTCGGGCTGATGGACTGATTGACGGTTCCTTGGTGATGGTGGTTGATGGGAACTTGATGTCTTGTTGCCTTGAGTTTCCATAGCCCGTTTCATACTCTTAATCTCCTCCCGGAGGTCATGAATGAGCTGAGACTTGGGTGTAAGAACCTCTTCTTCTTCGCCCACCATGTAAGAGGCTTCAAATTGATCTCTTGGGAGGGCGGCCCTGATCCCTTCAGGATGAGAGAGGCTACAGAATGGCGGTGTAATGGGCATTGCGGCTGCCCTTGACCGGGTTAACATCTCCGACGCTTTGGAAGTGCTTGGCTGGGTGAGGTCCACTGTTGACTTCTGTCGTCTGGAGGAGACGTCTCCTCCTTTTAGCTTCTCTCTTGGGGTGCGGCATCCGGTGCTCTCCTCGGAACGGGGCCACAACAGGCGCATAAGTCATATCCTCTTTCAGTCTGATCAACGAGGCGAATTGATTTTCGTGTATAAAGTTATGGATCAGCCTAAGCACGGAACGTGAATACGTTGTATGGCGCTTCTGAGGATACTGCCACTTGTTAGAGAGTCTTGACTTTTGAGGCACTCTCAATTTGCGAGTGTTCTGTAGTGGCTTCTTTTGCGGCCTACCCCTTTGTCGGGGGTGTGAGAACAGCCTATGCCTTGGTCCTGGTGGCAGTGGCGATGAAGCCTTCAAGTTTAATCGGGAAGTTTTCCCGAACTGCTTTTTCTGCTGCGCTTTTCTCCTTTATTTCCTTGATACGTGATGAGGAACCGTCACTATGTTGGCAGTATCATAGTGACCTGAAGATTTGACTCTAGCTTGTGAGCTAGATGGAGCATGGGTTGACTGATGGGGCGAATGCGTCTGGTCAGGGATGACAAATCGCAGGGTGCATAAACCGGATCAGACAATAATAGGTCCTTGCGGCTTGAATTGGTCGTCCCCTCCATCGGCCAATGGAGCCTCCAGCTGAGAAAACTTGGTTTGTCTTCTTGACTCCTTCCGCTCTTGTGTGTCACTTTGGTTAGGTCAGGGGGCTAGGTCAACAACCCTTTAGGCAGCCCGACCAAATTGGCGAGTGATGGTGCATCGAACAGGATTTGGCACAGTTTTGCCCCCTTTTCGGGGAACATTGGCTTCTGGGTAGCTTGTTGGCGCTAGCCGAGTTGCAGTAGATTGTCTCGCAGACCTTTTTATGGAATGGGATTGCAAAACAGGTTGTCCTGCAGGCTGTTGTGCTGCTGGTTGGGCTGGTGCAGCAAGCCAGTGGGCGGACTTCTTGGCATAGTCTGACTGTCGAGCAGGCGGGCCCATTTGGATGGGCGCCTGCAGAGACTTTGTTGGTTGAATAGGAGTGGTCTTCGAGCCTTGAACAATAAGAGGCTCCTTGATAAGTGCAGATCGGTCTCTTCTTTGCTGGATCGCTGCAGGAGAGTAGTCAACGTGTCGATATACACGGGGTTCCGGCTTCTCTGGTACACGAATAAAATGATGTGGGATAGCCGCATCCATGTGGTCTGGCTCAGAAATGACAAAACCACCATTAGGCAAAAATCCAAAAGCTATCGAATGTGCCATGAAATCTGCAAAGGAGCATTTCAGAGTGTTAGGTTCGAGAAAATAAGCATATAAAGACCATAGTTTTCAGCTCTTAAAGATGAAGGGAGAATGTTTCACGTCGGGTTCACCATTTGTTCTGGCCTCGTGAGAAAAATATAATTTGGTTAAAGGTAAAATTGTTTTCCCTGCGGCTTTGAGAATAAATGCTTAATTAATTTCCCAGCAAAATTTTAAAGCATCCAATTCTTTAACCGAGTCCGAAAAATACATCACAGAAATATTTTGCATTGTGTTCCACATTCTGATTTTACATCTCTAACGAGAAAACCCTTGATTAAAAGAGCTGAATACAATGGTCCATAAAAAATGCTTAACAATAATGAAGTGTATAGAAGATCCTTCTATGTCTTTACAAGTGCACGAAAAATCGTGTCTAACAAAAATATAAAGATAAATGAGTACACTTCGCCCCGCGCCGTGACTCGAATGTGAGGTATATGACGCCACGCGCCATATCTTAAATATGAAGTACATGACGCCGCGCGCCATGACTTAAATATGAGGTACATGACGTCGCGCGCCATGACTTAAATATGAGATACATGACGCCACGCGTCATGACTTAAATGTGAGGTACATGACGCCACGCGCCATGTCTTAAATGTGAGGTTCATGACGCAACGCGCCATGACTTGAATATGAGGTACATGACGCCACGCGCCATGACTTGAATATGAGTTTACGCTTAGCCCGTCGACCAGCGATGACTCGGTTTGGGAACTAGTGAGGGGCCCGTCGGCTACACTAGTGACCCTACACAACAAACTAAGTGCGCTCTTAGCTTCTGGATTTACACAGCAGACCAGCGTGTCCAGCTTTCAGCTTCTGTACTTGTATAAAAACCAGCGTCTCCCGCTTTCAGCCTCTGGATTTACAATTGGGTGGTTTTACCGAAAAAAGTATGTTTGGGTCATTTTTGACCAATTAAAAAGGTTTGGGCCTTCTTGGGCTTTTTGGAGGATTTTAAGCTATCTCAGGCTTTTTGGAGATTTTTGAGCCATCTTGGGCTTCGTGGAGAGTTTTGAGCCATCTTGGGCTTTTTGGAGATTTTTAGGCCATTATGGGCTTTTTGAAAAGTTTTGAGCCATCTTGGGCTTTTTGGAGGGTTTTGAGCCACCTTGGGCTTTTTGGAGGGTTTCAAGCTATCTCATGCTTTTTGAAGATTTTTGAGTCATCTTGGGCTTTGTGGAGATTTTTGAGCCATCTTGGGCTTTTTGGAGAGTTTTGAGCCATCTTGGGCTTTTTGGAGATTTTTGGGCCATCTTGGGCTTTTTGGAGAGTTTTGGGCCATCATGGGCTTTTTGGAGAGTTTTGGGCCATCGTGGGCTTTTTGAAAAGTTTTGAGCCATCTTGGGCTTTTTGGAGAGTTTTGAGCCTATTGAGGCTTTTTGGAGGGTTTTGGGTCATCTTGGGCTTTTTGGAGATTTTTAGGCCATTATGGACTTTTTGAAAAGTTTTGAGCCATCTTCGGCTTTTTGGATGGTTTTGAGCCGCCTTGGGCTTTTTGGAGGGTTTTGGGTCATCTTGGGCTTTTTGAAGGGTTTCGAGCCATCTTGGGCTTTTTGGAGATTTTTGTGCCATCTTGGGCTTTTTGAAGAGTTTTTAGCCGTCTTGGGCTTGCTCGGACATTAAGGCTCGGATTGAGTGAAGAGGTCATCATTTTTTTTTTGATATATATATATATATGTATATATATAATAGAAAGGTACTTAGCCTTGCGTATCAACTTAACCCACTGTTTGGGGAGTATCTACTCAGGCAAAAGTATATGAAAATTCTTTTTTATAATATATATATTTTTGAAAGTTTAAAAATATATATATATATATTTTGGGGCCCGTGGGGCAAATACATATATATTTTTTTTGAAGGCCCGCGGGACAAGATATTCATTTTTGGAGGCCCGCGGGGCATTTATATAATTTTAGAAATCAAAATCTTTGTTTTTGGATGCCTTTGAATATATAGGTATATATAGATATATATATATATATATAATATACACATATATATTTTTAAAGGAGAAAATATACTTAACCCGTGTGTCAATTCAACCCGCCAATCGGGGAGTATCCACGTTGGGAAAAGTAGTTTTTGAAAATAATATATATGTATATATAGATATATATATATATAATATACACATATATATTTTTAAAGGAGAAAATATACTTAACCCGTGTGTCAATTCAACCCGCCAGTCGGGGAGTATCCACGTTGGGAAAAGTAGTTTTTGAAAATAATATATATGTATATATATATATGTATATATATAATATAAGAAAGAAACTCTCCTCTTTTTTTTTTAACTAAAAGAAAAATATATATATATATATCTGGAGAACTCACGTTCTCTCTT
The DNA here is from genome assembly GCA_030490835.1 of Annona cherimola. Taxonomy (NCBI): domain Eukaryota; kingdom Viridiplantae; phylum Streptophyta; class Magnoliopsida; order Magnoliales; family Annonaceae; genus Annona; species Annona cherimola. Next base: position 49,241,590 of record CM059973.1, on the reverse strand, counting down.
CTTTGAGCGCGGGAGAGCTCCCCTTCCCCGTCTTCGTTCTTTTTTTTTTTTTTTTTTGTCGTCCTCCCGAATGAAGGGCCGAATGCGGCTATTTATAAGTTTTCTGCCGGCTTGGGATGGGTTCCGCGGAACTTCGTTGCTTGGGCGCCAAGCTACACTTGCGCGAAACCGGATTCACGCGGAACTTTGTTGCTTGGGCGCCAAGCTACACTTGAGCGGAACCGGATTCACGCGGAACCGCTTCCCCGCGAAACTGCACCGGAAACGCTTTCCCGCGTAACTGCTTTCGCGTAGAGCACATCTCCGCGGAATATTCTTCTCCCTAGCTGATTGTCTTCGGTACGCTTGAGCCAGGCCAATCGAGTTCTGAGATCGGTCGACGAGGTGTCGAGAAACCTCAAGTCCCCAAAGCTCGAGCCCGTCGATGAAAGCGAAGTGGGTCGGAATGCGCTGGCCGCAATTTCAATGGACCCGATTCAGAGCTTGAAGATCTGCTCGTCGTCCGGCTCTTTCCACTCCGACATTTCCAAGAACCACCGTCAGCCTTACGCCGTTAGCAAGCGCACCGGACACCAGACCTCCGCTGAGTCCTCGGGTACCGGTTGCGCCGTCTCCCATATCCCTCGTGTTCCCGGCGGCGGCACCCACCGCGCCGGACAGGGAGCCTTCGGCAACATGTGCCGTGGCGGCCGCATGTTCGCCCCCACCAAGATCTGGCGACGCTGGCACCGCAAGATCAACGTCAACCAGAAGCGCTTTGCCGTAGTTTCTGCACTCGCCGCTTTCATCTTTGCAAGTGTCTTCTCCTTGTTCATCAGCCAGTAGACGAGCCCGGCGTTGACCATAGCCGGCGTGCAGCCGCGGGCGGCACCCTTGAGGAACGAGTTGAGCGCCTTCTCGACGTTGGCGCTGACGCCGCCGTGGCCGTGCTTGAACTTCTTCCCCCAGCGCAGTATCGGACGAGGCTCTGTAAGGACGGCACGAGCTGCATGCGGAGAGTTTGTTTCTTCGCTCATACCTCCGAGGAGCTCAGGCCGCTTTACGTGTCCACTGGCTCTACCGTCCCCTTTCCTCGATCTGCTGCATCCGCTTCTTCTGTCATGGAGATGGCTGCAGTCATGAACCTCCTCCCTGGCTCACCCTCGTCCGTGTCCGTCATGTCTCCTACCTATCTGCGCCGAATCATTAGTCAAACCAGCAATGAAGCTCTCGTCTTTATTGGTTTCAGCTTCAAACCCATCTTCTGCTCCGCATTCGCATCCCTCTGCTACGACTCTGATTGTGATCGCTCAACCACATTACCTCTGCATTGTGACCTTCCGTCATCATAATCCACGTCCTCGTCTTTCATGGCGCTGCTGTCTGCTCCTTGCATTTAAGCAAGGAATGGCTGGTCGAGTCTGCAGATTTCCATGGAGACGAGGTGACATTTATCAATGCAATTACAAAATTCTGAAAGATGGAAAGAAATCCTAAAAATGAAAGAAAGAAATCAATCCTTCTTTTCCGTGTGTGCTTCTGTCTTTTTATATATATATTTCATCCCTGCTTCCATCGTAAGCTGTTTCTTCTTAGATCTCTTTCCATCGCTAACAATCCCTGCCTACATAAAATGCTCTGACAGCAGCTCTCGTTCGTCTCGTTCATCTTCTATATTCCCTGCAATCGCACGGGTCATTCAACTGTTGCAAATCAGGCCATTGTTGCTTGTTTTGGGAACGGATGGTCGGATTTTTGGCTCTCTTCCCGAGGCAAGAAAGGGGCAGCAGTGCTGGTTTTTTTTTCCAGTCGCATTTGAGAGAAAGGTCGAAATCCGAAAGCATGATGTGCCCGTCTTCCCTCACCAGCGCGTTCTCCGGCTTCAGATCTCGATAGACCACTCCCATCATGTGGAGATACTCCAACGCGAATAGAGTCTCCGCCACATAAAATTTGGACGACGAAAAGCTGAAACACTTGCTAGGCTGCCGCTGCCGGATGGCGAGCAGGTCGCCGCCGGGGCAGAACTTCAATAACCAAACACGAGTACCGGGAGGCGTCGAACTGGTCGTAAAGCGTGGGCACGAACGGGTGGTCGAGCATGCCCAATATCTTCTTCTCCATCTCCGCCCTCTGCAGCTTGTTCCTTATGGCCAGCGCCTCTCGAGTTCTCCGTAGATGGATCCCACGCGTCTAGGCTCTGGAAAGAAATCCTGCGAATCGAAGCTCTTCTTAGCATTCCATGATGAAGGCTTCGGCCCCAGGGATTTCCCTCCCTGATCTTTCGGCCACTCCTCGGGAATGACATTCTCTTGAATCACGTTGCGCCGGAAGGCACCGGAGTTAGGCAGCTGCGGTGGGGTTTGCCTGATCTGGAACGCATTTCCATCGATGAACCGCAGATCTTTCGACGCTCTGGACTCGGAAGTCGATCGGCGCAGCTCCACCTTCTTCAGGAGCTTGCTGCCATTCGAAGCCTATGGCAGGCACAGACAGCAAAATGCCAGAACAAAACTTCATCAAAATCTCGCCCACCGATCCACCTATCATACGAATGGGCCAAGACTTTCAGCTGGCCCTTCTTGAAACCAGCAATGCAGACCTGCATGCTAGCATGGCCAACATCCACAAAAGCTACATTCATTTGATCATTCTCCGGCAAGTCCGTCTTGTAAATTCCATACGCAAGGGCTGTTGCCGTAGTCTCATGCATCAAACGCAAGGGATGCAATCCTGCTATCGTGGCTGCATCCAAAACAGCCCGCCTCTGGAGATCAGTGAAATAGATAGGAATCCCGATACAGCAATCAACAACAGCAGCATTGAGATTTTTTTTTTTTTTTTTAGCAATGGTCTTCAAATCTGCAAGCACCATTCCAAGCAACTGTGTGGGGGTGAAAGTTTTCGTTTCACCGAGATACTGCGCCTGGACCAGCGGATACCCATCTGGCCCTTCGACGACCTTGAAAGGCATGGATTGGATATCGCGCTAGAGCTCTGGATCAGAGAAATGCCGGCCAATCAGCCGCTTGATTTGAGAAACGGCGTTCTTCGGGTTAATCACAGAAGACGCGGCCCCGGCAGTGCTGATGAACCGCTGCTTATCGCCGAAGCAGACAATGGCCGGAGTCTCCCGTTTCGACTCATCATCGTAGTAGTCCCATAGTTAAAAATTTACCTCATCAGTAGAGTATGTTAAATAGGCTCACTCCTAAAATTTCATCTCAAATGACTTTAAATATACCATGATATTGATTTAATGAATAATTAATTAAAAATACAAATTTATGAATAGTAGGTTTCTGGACATGAAAGCTTGCATGGGTTTAACTTCTGGGCATGTTTTCTGATGCACTTAATTAGACATTTTAGGCAATTACTTTTCATAATCTAATCCATCTAGATTAAAAGGCACATAATTTAATACTTCCCATTAAATTTTATATCAATCTGAGTTATACATACTTATATTTAATGAAAATAGTGTGGATGAATATAAGCCCTTAATTAGGTCTCTAATTGGCCCAAATTTTCCTATTTATTTTTTATTTTTCAATAACGTCCGTGAATTTAAATAGTTTCAATTTGTATAATTCAGAATTTTGAAATTTCTTCCCCAAAAAATTTGTAAAAACTTATTTTCATATTTAATCTTTATGAAATCATAAATTACCCTCCATTTTTCTTATAAATCTCAAATGTAACTTTTGTGAATTCTAAATAAGTCCACTTTTTATCTCTACACTTTTCAAATTTACCAATTAATCTACTTTTCTAAATTTACAATTTAATCTCACCTTTCTAAAATTGCAATTAAGTCTTTTTGTAAACATGTACATTTTTCTATAACTTTACACTAATAATATACACTCTGTACAAGCTTTCAGTGTACGTCACATTCAATAAGTTTTAAATAACATGGGTTTGACGATTCTCCCCTCCTTGCAAAAGGTTTCGTCCCGAAGCCTATTTCATTTCAAATAATTAAGGATATTTTCTTTCTACTTCTTCACAAAGTTCCCAGGTTGCTTCATTTTCAGAATATCAGTTCCACTGAACCTCGACATACTCAATCTCTCGATTCTGAAGCTTTTGTATCTTGAAATCCAGGATTTTGATAGTTCTTTCTTCATAATTTAAATGATCTTGATTTGGAAAAGTCTCTGCTGTGAGGATATGAGTTGGGTTTGATACATACTTTTTGAGCATCGAGATATGAAATACATTAGGAACTGCTACTAAAGCTGGAGGTAATGCTATCCTATAGGCTAAATTGTCAATTTTTTCTAATACCTCAGATGGCCCAATATATCTTGGATTTAATTTACTCCTTTCTCCAAATCTTGTGACTCCTTTGATTGGTGTTAGTTTTACAAATACATGATCACTAATCTGGATATTTAGTTCCCTTTGCTTGCATTCTATATAACTCTTTTGCTAACTCTAGGTTGTGAGTATACATTGTCGAATCACTTGCACTTTTTCCACCATCCTTTTTGACACATTTGGGGCTAATTTTCTTTGCCCTACTTCATCCCAATTTAATAGAGTTTGACATCTCCGTCCATATAAGGCTTCAAATGGGATCATTTGTATACTTGTTTGAGAACTATTATTATAGGAAAACTCAGCTATTGATAAATATTCATCACATGATACTCCAAATTCCAAAGTACACATTCGAAGTATATTCTCAACAATTTGATTAACTCACTCTACTTGCCCATCGTTTGGGGATGAAATGCAGTACTAAATTTTAACTGAGTTCCTAGGGTTTGATGCAAAATTTTCAAAATCTAGAGGTAAAAATTGTATCTTGATTAGATACTATTGAGTTAGGTACCCCATGAAGACGAATAATTTCCTTATAATAACTTTCTACAGAGAAATTCCTCTTCATAGGTACAAAATGAGCTACCTTAGATAGACAATCAACTATCACCCATATAGAGTCATTCCCAGTCTGTGTTCGAGGTAAACCTTCAATAAAGTCCATAGTAATATTATCCCGTTTCCATTCTGACACTTCAAGTGATTGCAATTTACCTAGAGTTCGCTGATGATCTGCTTTCACTTTTTGACAAGTTAGACATTTGACAACAAACTTTGCAATTTCTTTCTTCATGTTGTTCCACCAATAACTCTTTTTAAGGTCATGGTACATTTTTGTATTTTCAGGATGCATAGAAAATGGAGGTAAATGTGTCTCTTTCAGGATCTGATTCTTTAGCTTAACTTGATTTGGTACACAAATATGATTTTGATATCGAAATATACCATGATTATCAATAGTAACTCAATAGGGTCTTTTTGCCTCATTTGTTCCATATATTTCTTTAGATCTGCATCATCCTGTTGTCCATATTTAATTTACTCAAATAATGAAGATTGTAACAATATTTGTGATTTTCTTGCCTGTATTTTGGGTGGACATACAATTAATTCCGCTTGCCTCATTTTTCTAAGTAATCCTTTCTCCTTAGTGATTAGGTGTGTCACACTAACATTTCAACTTAAAGCATCTGCCACAATATTTACTTTACCTGGTTGATATAAAATACTGAGGTCGTAGTCCTTAAGTAATTCAAGTCATCTTCTTTGTATCATATTGATCTCCTTTTGAGTGTAAATATACTTGAGACTGTTATGATCAGTGTAAATTTCACACTTAGTACCATCTAACTAATGTCTCGATATTTTCAAGGCAAATACCACTGTTGCAAGTTCCAAATCATGAGTGGGATAGTTTACCTTGTTAGGCTTGAGTTATCTAGATGCATAAACTATAAATTTTTCTCTTTGCATGAGTACACATCCCAATCCTTTCTTCGATCCATTCTTCGATGCATCGCTATACACTACAAATCCCTTATTTCCTTCGACTACGGTTAAAATAGGTGCTTCAACCAATTGGTGCTTCAATTTTTGAAAGCTATCTTCACATTCGTCTGAGGAAATATATCGAACTCCTTTTCGTGCTAATCGGGTAAGTGGTGCAGATAATTATGAAAATCTTGCCACAAATCTTCTGTAATACCCAGCTGATCCCAAGAAACTTCTAATTTTAGTAACACTTGTTGGTCTTGGTCATTTAAGAATTGCCTCAATTTTCTGAAGGTCAACCTGAGTTCCTTTTTCAAATAATGTCCTAAAAATGTGACTTGTTTCAACTAAAATTTGTATTTCTTTACTTTGACATATATTATTTCTTTTCTGAGCTTGTCTAAGACCATTCTAAGATGCATTTGGTGCTCTTCCTCTGACTTTGAGTAAGTTAAAATATCATCAATGAACACTACAGCAAATTGATTCAAGTATTGTCAAAATATTCTATTCATCATATCTATGAATACAACATGAGCATTTATAAGTCCAAATGGCATAAACAAAAATTAATAATGTCCATACCTTGTTCGGAATTTTGTGAATATCACCAAGGCTAATTCTCAATTGATGATAACCTGATTGTAGGTCTATTTTCGAAAAAGTGGATGCTCCTTTGAGCTGATCAAACAAATCATTAATTCAGGGAAGAGGGTATTTTTTTACAGTAACTCTATTCAATTCCCTATAATAAATGCATAATCTTAAACTCCCATTTTTCTTTCTTACAAACAAAATCGAGGCTCCCCATGGTGATGTTGGAATCAATGGCAAATTAAGCACAATCCATGTTTTGATGATTAACAACTCAATTTGAGATTATTTTAGGTACTAATGTGGTTTGTTAAAATTGGTTAAAGGCTAAAAACTTAGATTTCAGAACCTGGCAAACAAAGTCGCAAAGCCAAGTCGACTTAGCCATCGACTTGAGTGAAGTCGATACCCAAGTCGACCTAAAGATCGACTTCAAGTGAGCAAAACCTTCCAGTGTTGAATTTGGGAACCAAGACAGGTGAAGTCGTAGTCCAAGTCGACTCCACTTGCTACTTAGGTGAAGTCACAGACCCAAGTCGACTCCACTATCGACTTCAGATGTTTAATTCCTTCCAGCATTGAAATTGGGGTAGGAGAGAAGTGAAGTCACAACCGAAGTCGACTCCATATGCGGCTTGGGTTAAGTCATATTCCCAAGTTGACTCCACATGCGACTTGAGTGAAGTTGGATCCCAAATCGACCCAGGGATCCGACTTAAGTCAAGCTAAAGATAGATACAGTCCAGATAAGCAAATATTCATAAATTAATCATTGAAGATAGTATATCATTCAAAGAAGAATCATTGGCTATATCTATGGACTGCAAAATCAAGAAAAGCAAATCATTCTAAGTTCAAGGCCATGAAGACAAAGCTTTCAAGAGAAGATGAACATGCCAAGTTCCAAGTTTAAGCATTTAAGATAAAGGGTGTTATTGGAAGAACAAGATATGAGATGAATAACAAGCAACCAGGATCACTTTCAAAGAAATCCAAGTTCCATCATGTGCATACAGAAAGTGAAGCCACACCCAAAGTCGACTTCACCTGCGACTTGGGTCAGGTCCAAGACCAAGTCGACTAGAAGTGGAACTTGAAGACATGCTGGAGACCAAAGTCGCAACCGAAGTCGACTCCAGGCTACGACTTGGGTGAAGTCGCATCCGAAGTCGACTCCACATGTGATTTCGATAGCAACGGTCTGAAAAATTCGAACGTTGGCGCATTAAATGCGTGCCACCTACCTCCAAATGTTTGAATTTACTCCATCATTATAAAAGAGCATTCAAGTGGATGTGCTAGAGGTTAGAAAAAGCATTCATTGTGTTCACCTTCCACCCTCTTAAAAGCATTAAGTGATCAACATCAATTTCAAGTGAAGAACTTTACTCCAACTTGCTGAAAGCTACATCGCTGATCAAATCATTCTCTTTACAAGTTCTTCCACGAGCTGAAATCTGCCTACACAACTTATAAAGTGTAGTTTCCTTTATTCGATTCATTATCTGTATTTGATACTAGGTTTGTTATTGGAGATTGGAACCAAGTGAAAGCAAGGTAGCATTGTGACTTGAGTGTGACTCGTCACCTACTTTTGTTGTGTTTTGTGCCCTAGAGCTGGAATCTAGAAGAGAGCTGCTGATCTAGTTGTATTTGAAAATATATTAGTGGAACCCAAGTCACAACGGTTGTGATCTTGGAAGAGTGGAGTAGGGAAGGTTGCCCAAACCACTCTAAAATCTGTGTCTACTGCTGTGGCCTGCTTATCTATTTTTATTACTTTATTTCTCTGCATATTCTCTGCTTATTTCGTTAAGGGGATTAAACTAAAGAGGGGTAAAGTTTTCTGTTTAAGTGAAAATTTTAAAATACCCAATTCACCCCTCCCCTCTTTGGTAATAAGGATAAACTCAGGACCAACAAGTGGTATCAGAGCAGGTCTTTGAGTTTAAACCAAATAAATCTTATATATGGCATCTCAACAAACTTCCACCCCTGCATTTGTCGAGGGTCAATCATTCACAAGGCCACCTCTATTTTATGGGAACAACTTCGGTTACTGGAAATTGAGAATGAAATAATTAATCATGGTTACAGATATAGATTCTTGGATTGCTATCCAAGATGGTATTGTATTGCCCATTGATGAAAGAGCCTCCACATGGTCCGAGGAGGAAGTTAGAACTGTTAAAAGCAACGCAAAAGCCATGAACTTCCTCTTTTATGCACTAACGGCATTTGAATACGATGAGGAGATAGCGCTACTCACAAGGCGATTCAGAAAATTTGTAAGAAAAGGAAAGAATTTCAAGACTTTTAAAGAAAGGAGCTCAAAGGAGAAAATGAAGGAGGCTACAAAGTCTTTCTGGTGTGGTGGAATGGAGCACATGCAAGCCCAATGCCCAACACCCGAAGAAAACAAAATAAGGGAACGAAGGGAAAAGAAGGATCGAGGCGAAAACATAAAATTTTAAAAAGCTAAAGGAAGAGGCATGTACGTCAATGAGGAGACGTCCACAACGTGCAGCTCCTCAAATGAAGAAAATCAGGCTGCAAATTGTGCAAGGATCTGTTGCATGGCTACAATGGAGGAAGATTTCAACCTATGCTTCGCAGCAACAGAAATCTTGGAGGATCAAACCACTTCAACAAATTGCACAAGTAGTGAAGAGGTAACCTCTAAGCCAAAATCTCTTTCCATTTTCTCTTCTACAAATGAATTTCTCAAATGCGCTGAATTGGAAGAACTACAACAAGCCTATGCCAAAATCTCTTTCCATTTTCTCTTCTACAAATGAATGTCTCAAATGCGCTGAATTGGAAGAACTACAACAAGCCTATGATTCATTATATGAAGAAATAAAGAAGTTGGGAAACAAGTTCACAATGAAGAAAAGACAATGTGATGTAGTAATTATTGTAAACGGAAAATTTGCAGAAAAAGTTGACTATTTAACAAATGAAAAGAACACTTTGGGAAGTGAAGTGAAAAAACTTAAAAAGAAAAATGAATCATTGAATGAATCACTTGCCAAGTTCTCTAATCCAAGGGAAAGCGTCAAAATATTTTTAAATATGACTGCCCAAAATTATAAGAGAGGACTTGGGTATTCTACATTTGAGAAGGGAGAAAGTAGCAAATATAATGCTCCAATGACTTATAAAAACCAAGCAAAGCTCATTCATGCTAAACCAAAAATGAATCTTGTTGCTTGAACCAAAAGACCAACTTGGGAACCAACTACTACATGGATTCCCACTCCAAGACTCTCGGGAGCTTATAATTTTTGTAACAAGATGGGGCATAAGGTATATCAATGTAAAATGAGAAAATTACATGACCTTAGTGCAAAATTGGTTTGGGTACCTAAGAGCATCGGATTTATGCCTTCAAGGGTAGATCAACGTAGATTCCACTGGTTAGCTAATGCAAATGAACCTATAAAATGGGTACCAAAAAGATAAGCTCCACTTGACTTTATTTTTGCATGTTTGTCTTAAAGCAAAGGCCAACAACATGTGGTTTATGGATAGTAGCTGCTCAAGACACATGATAGGAGAAAAACGATTGTTCCATAAGATCAAACCGTGTAGCGAAGGAACGATTGCATTTAGGAATAATGAAAAAGGTATAATCAAAGGTAAAGGAAATATTTATGAAAATTCCAACGCATGTATTGAGGATATACTATTTGTTGAAGGACTCAAACATAACTTAATGAGTATTAGCCAATTATGTGATAAAGGTTATAAAGTTGTATTTGAATCTTCTATATGCTATGTATTTGATGATGATCACATAGTTTTTAGTGGAAAAAGACATGAAAATATATATTTGGTTTGTCTAGATGAACTTGATGGAAAATGTCTAATAGCCATAGAAAATGATCCATGAATATGGCATAAAAGGCTTGGGCATATTAATATGTCAAATATTAAAATCTTGTGAAAAAAGAGCCTAGTGGAAGGGTTACCAAAGCTTAAATATGACAAGGACAAGATTTGTAAGGCTTGTCAATTATCCAAGCAACCTAAGATGACATTTTCCACCAAAAAGGAAATTTCAACGACTAGGCCACTTGAATTATTGCATATGGATCTTTATGGGCCATCAGACATTTTAACCCTTGGTGGAAAAAAGTATGTATTTGTAATTGTTGATGATTTTTCAAGATTCACATGGATAATACTCTTAGCTAGCAAAGATGAAGCATTTTCTATATTTGTCATGTTTTCAAATTTTGTGCAAAATGAAAAAAAAATACAATTATCTCCATTAGAAGTGATCATGGTGGTGAATTTGAAAATAAATGATTCATAGAAATTTGTAATGAAAAAGGAATTCACCATACATTTTCTGCACCAAAAACCCCCAACAAAATGGGGTAGTTGAAAGAAAAAACAGACAATACAAGAAATAGATAGAACTATGCTAAATGAGAGTAAATTGTCCAAAAGATTTTGAGGTGAAGTTGTAAGTACAGCTTGTCCTGTATTAAACCGAGTTACCATTAGAGCAATATTGAAAAAGACCCTATATGAACTATGGAAAGGAAGAAAACCAAACATATCATATTTCCATGCTTTTGGATGTACTTGCTATGTTTTAAACAGTGAAAAAACCAACTTGGGTAAATTAGATGCCAAAATGATGAGCCAATTTTTCTTGGTTATTCATCAAATAGCAAAGCATATAGAGGCTTTAACAAGAAAAATCAAATAATAGAAGAATCAATACATGTTATTTTTGATGAATTTAACCATACTCCGAGAAAGAAGGATGAGTTAAGTAATGCAGATGAGGCATCAAAGAACCCAAAGGTGGAACAATAAGAGCAACAAGGAGAAGGCGAAGCAAAACAAGAAAATTCCACGTATGAAAGGGTAAGTGAAGGTAACAATTCTTTCAAACCTCCAACTGATTTAAAATTCAAAAACGATCATCCAATTGAGCAAGTTATTGGTAATATTTATGAAAGAGTAAAAACTAGAACGTCAAGACACAATAATTGTGGAGAATTCGCTTTTGTGTCAAAAATTGAACCAACATCCATTGATCAAGCTCTTAATGATGAAAATTGGATCACCGCAATGCAAGAAGAGCTAAACAAATTTGAAAGAAACAATGTATGACACCTAGTCCTTAGACCCAAAGATTGCACAGTTATCGGTACTAAATTGGTCTTTAGGAACAAATTAGATGAAAGTGAACTTGTGGTGAGAAACAAAGCCAAATTGGTAGCCAAAGGATATTCCCAAGAGGAGGGAATTGATTTTGAAGAATTGTATGATCCTGTGGCTAGACTAGAAGTCATACGTATCCTACTAGCATTTGCTTCTCACATGGACTTTAAATTGTTTCAAATGGATGTGAAAAATGCATTTTTAAATGGATTCTTGAATGAAGAAGTTTATGTTGAACAACCTCTGGGATTTGAAGAAAATGATCAATCGAAGTATGTTTTCAAATTAATTAAAGCATTATATGGACTAAAATAAGCTCCATGAGCTTGGTATGAAAGGTTAAGCAAATTCTTGATTGATCATAACTTTCAAAGAGGAAAGGTTGATACAACATTATTCATCAAGTATAAGGACAAAAATATTTTAATTGTTCAAATTTATGTTGATGATATAATATTTGGTGCTACTAATGAAACTTTGTGCCAAGAATTTTTTGAGATTATGCAAAGTGAATTTGAAATGAGCATGATAGGAGAATTGAACTTCTTCCTTGGGCTTCAAATTAAGCAACTAGCGGAAGAGATCTTCATAAATCAGTCCAAGTACGTCAAAGAAATGTTAAAGAAGTTCGGAATGCAAAATAGCAAAGGCGCAAACACACCAATGAGTTCAACTATCAAGATCGACAAGGATGAAAAGGGTAAACCTATTGAACAAAAATTGTATAGAAGCATGATAGGATCCTTATTATATTTAACTGCTTGTAGACCTGATATTCTGTTTAATGTTTGCATGTGTTCTAGATTGCAATCATGTCCTAAAGAATCATACTTAATAGCTGCAAAATTTTTTTTCAGATATTTGATAAATACCACTAATCTAGGACTATGGTATCCAAAGGGGTCAATTTTTTATCGAATCGGCTATTCGGATGTGAATTTTTCTAGTCACAAAGTATATAGAAAAAGCACTAGTGGACCATGTCAATTTCTTAGAAACATGTTGGTTTTATGGTTTTTAAAATAACAAACTAGTGTTGCTCTATCTACCATGGAAGCCGAATATATAGCCGTCGGGAGCTGTTGTGCCCAATTACTTTGGATGAAACAACAACTTAAGGATTACGGTGTTGATTATCATGATATTCCAATTAGATGTGATAACATAAGTGCTATTTTTTTGACCAAGAATCTTGTGTTGTATCTAGAACAAAGCATATAGATGTGAGACATCATTTTATTTGTGAACATGTTGAAAATCATGACATCTGTTTGGAATATGTTAAAACTGAGGATCAAATTGCAGACATTTTCACTAAACCATTAGCAAATGAACCATTTTATAAAATTAGGAATGATATGGGTATGATTGAGTTTGATTAGAAGCATAATATGATAGGGGAGCATTTTAGAAAAACCAAGTCGAGAGAGCCAAGTCGACTCTGGTCAGCCCAAGTCGACTTCACCAAAGTCGACTCCACAAAGTCGAAGTTGACTTCGGACAGGGCAAAGTCGACTTCGTAAGAGGCGAAGTCGACTTTGGTTAGGGCAAGTCGACTCCAGCCTAGCGCTGCTTGGGCTTCCCGTGTGATCCTCCCCTTCTTCTCTCTTCCTTCTCTTTCTTCTTTATTCATTTTTTCTTTCTTCTCCAACTTTGTCCGCCCACTATCTCGCTTGCTCCCTTTTTAGTTCTCTCATTTCTCTCTCCATTTTCAATCACCCTTTTCATTGCTCTCTCTGGTCTCTTTCTTTCCTTCTCTAGCTATCCCTCTCTTTCTCTCCATCACTATCCGACAGCCGCCGGCTCCCTCATAGGTCACCATTTTCCTCTCTCATCTCTCTGTCTCTTCTAAAAGGCCACTGGCCTTGATCCCATTAGCTCTTTCAACTGCCATCTCACTCTCACAGTCCCATTTGAAAATCCATTTCAAACCCATCCCAAATTGAACCAATGGCACCTAAAGCAGTCGCTAATCCTTCTAAATTGGCTGTATCCAGACCATCTCGATCCAATATAGGTGAGAGGGTGCCCCACCAACAACGAACTCTGTCAAAACAGGTTCGGAGGAGGCCTCCACATCTGCGGGATGCCGTGTGCGTTTCTGCGAGGCCAATCCATCGTCATCCGCCCCTCGACAAGCCAACTCAAAATCTGGATCCAGCAGCGAGACATTGTCGGCTGCCAACAGGCAGCGCACACCTACACAGAAGGGATAAGTGTTGAAAATTCCAACGACATACTTTAGAACCGAGCGGGAGCACAGCAGGTTTTACAAGAGTTTCTACAAGCGTAAGATTTTTGTCCCTAAGATCATTGACTTTAAGTTCCTGCGTGACTATGAGTTTGGAATTGAGTAGTTATTTGAATTCCAAGGATGAACTGGGCTATTGAAAGCTAATGATAGAGTATACCCTGATCTAACTATAATTTTCTACTATTTATGGGATCAGGAGTATTACATTACATTTGTAAAAGGAAAGGAACTAAATTTGGGCATAGGGAGTACAAATCACAGAGAAAGTGCAATCCACCGTATTGCACACATATTTACCTCCCAGACTGAGGGTTCTTCGGCTCTTGATTACTCATTGTATCTACCCCAAGGGAGGAGGCCGAAACCAATTGAATCCTGAAGAGGCCGAGATATTATGAAAAGTGAATAATCAGGTAAAGGTCAGCTTGCCCGCTCTGTTTTTGGAAGCCCTGGCCTCAAAGAAAGATAATCCACGAGGCGTGTTACCATATGGGACGTGGATCACCATGATCATGCACTATCTTGGTGTCGACTTAGACGGGGAGCCGTTTGAAGTTTTGAAGCCCACAAATGCCATAAACAGGGCACTACTGACTCGGATGAAGATCAATTTGGAGGAATTCCGAGCAGAAAGGATTCGGGAAACTATGGGACCAACCCAACTTGAAGGGAGGGTGCTCATTCTGAGGGGGAGCAGCCACCTCCGTCCTCGCAACACGAGGCAGATCCATCTCCACCACCGGCAGCACCAGCAGAGCCCGTATCGTCACAGTCACATGGCTCGTGCTCTCCAAGAGGATCACAGATTCCCGATCCCCGTCCACACTCACCGACCTGGGCTACCTCCGTTAATTCCATAAGGGATCACCTTGAGCAAATGGAAGACCGACTCACGTCACAGTTGGCGGGACTCGACTGCTCCCCAACAGAAGCCTATACTTTATTGTGCACAGTTCACGATCCCTTTTGTCTTGGCGAGTGTGTATCTCCATCATCGCCATGTAGCCTGATAATGATCCATACTTTGGCGAATCCATTAGAGCTGAACCCACCGTTCAACATCTCTCATCCTTTTATTCATCTGCTCATATCCGGCCTATCCCACCTAGTCGTCGTCGATTCTATCTTATATCAGTGTTTCAATTTGCTAAATCCCGATTTCCCTATCTCCTTTTTTATTCTTTGACAAAAAGGGAGAGAGAAATTTGAGTTTTTAGGTTAGTTTGCTTTCATGGGATGGGTAGTATGTACATGTAGGTCATTTTGCATTTTCATGTCTCACATTATATAAAATGCTTGGTTATATGTATATGACACGTGCTTCTGATTGAATTGCAATGGTTGAATGTATATGACATGCATTTTGTATGTATTTGCAATTATGTGTTGATTTCATTAACTTTGGAATGCAATGTAAATGAAATATGTATGTCCTAAGCGCCAAAACAAGGATGAAATGTTATTTTCAAAATAAATGAAAGGTATAACTCAAATTGGTTTTGTCAATCATCAAAAAAGGGGAGATTGTTGGAATCAATGGAAAATTAAGCACAATCCATATTTTGATGATTAACAACTCAATTTGAGATTATTTTGGGTACTAATGTGGTTTGTTAAAATTGGTTAAAGGCTAAAAACTTAGATTTCAGAACCTGACAGACCAAGTCGTAAAGCCAAGTGGACTTAGCATCAACTTGAGTGAAGTCGATACCCAAGTCGACCTCAAGATCAACTTCAATTAAGAAAAACCTTCCAGAGTTGAATTTGGGAACCAAGACAGGTGAAGTCACAGTCCAAGTCGACTCCACTTGCAACTTGGGTGAAGTCGCAGACCCAAGTCGACTCCACTATTGACTTCAGATGTTCAATTCCTTCCAGTGTTGAAATTGGGGTAGGAGACAAGTGAAGTCGCAACCGAAGTCGACTCCATATGCGACTTGGGTGAAGTCACATTCCCAGGTTGACTCCACATGCGACTTCAGTGAAGTTGGATCCCAAGTCGACCCAGGCATCCGACTTGAGTCAAGATAAAGACAGATACAGTCCAGACAAGCAAATATTCATAAATTATTCATTCAAAATAGTATATCGTTCAAAGGAGAATCATTGGCTATATCTATGGATTGCAAAATCAAGAAAAGAAAATCATTCTAAGTTCAAGGCCATGAAGACAAAGCTATCAAGAGAAGATGAACATGCCAAGTTCCATGTTTAATCATTTAAGATAAAGGGTATTATTGGAAGAACAATATATGAGATGAATAACAAGCAACCAGGATCACTTTCAAAGAAATCCAAGTTCCATCATGTGCATACAGAAAGTGAAATCGCACCCGAAGTTGACCTCACCTGCGACTTGGGTTAGGTTCAAGACTAAGTCACCCGAAGTGGAACTTGAAGACATGTTGGAGACCGAAGTCACAACCGAAGTCGACTCCAGGCTGCGACTTGGGTGAAATCGTATCCAAAGTCGACTCCACATGCGAATTGGGTCACAACGGTCGGAAAAATTCGAAAGTTGGAGCATTAAATTCGCACCAACTACTTCCAAATGTTTGAATTTACTCCACCATTATAAAAGAGCATTCAAGTGGACATGCTAGAGGTTAGAAAAATAAATCATTTTGTTCACCTTCCACCCTCTTAAAAGCATTAAGAGATCAACATCAATTTCAAGTGAAGAACTTTACTCCAACTTGCTGAAAGCCACATCGCTAATCAAATCATTCTCTCTACAAGTTCTTCCACGAGCTGAAATCTGCCTACACAACTTATAAAGTGTAGTTTCCTTTATTTGATTCATTATCTATATTTGATACTTGGTTTGTTATTGGAGATTGGAACCAAGTGAAAGCAAAGTAGCGTTGTGACTTGTGTGTGACTCGTCACTTACTTGTGTTGTGTTTTGTGCAAGCCCCTTAGAGCTGGAATCTAGAAGAGAGCTGCTGCTCTAGTTGTATTTGACAATACATTAGTAGAACCCAAGTCACAACGAGTGTGAGTTTGGAAGAGTGGAGTAGGGATGGTTGCCCGAACCACTATAAAATCTGTGTCTACTGCTGTGGCTTGCTTATCTATTTTTTGTTGCTTTATTTCTGTCCATATTCTCTGCTTGTTTCATTAAGGGGATTAAACTAAATAGGGGGAAAGTTTTCTGTTTAAGTGAAAATTTTAAAATACCCAATTCACTCCTCCCCTCTTAGGTAATAGCTATAAACTCAGGACCAACAGGTGACACACTGGGTCGAATAAAACCCTTATCTAGCAATTCTTGAATCTAAGTTTTCAGTTCAGCCATTTCTATTCGAGCCATGCGGTACGATGCCTTAGATATTGGAGACGTACCTGGTATAATGTCTATTACCATGTCCACTTCTCTTTTTGGGGGTAAGCTAGGCAACTCCTTGTGAAAGACATTGATAAATTCATTTACCACTGGAATTTATTCAATTGGTATTTCTTTTCCCTCTACAGTGTTGACTGAAATGAGATAGTGTGGCGCCCCAGCTCGAGCGTCACAACCTTACTCAAAGATCTAACCATTGGTAAACGTGATTAGGATTGTTGCCATGTCACATGGCAGGCTTATTGGATATTTATTCACTTAATCCTAACTCCTTAAGAGTTTATATCATTTCATACATTCAATTTCCATCATATGCCTTTTTAGGTCATTATATCATTCAAGAAATAGATATATGATCTCATAAATTCCATACTTAGTCATTTTATTTCATGTTAACTCATACCTTAACATATGACCATAATTTTTTTTTCTGCTATTTATAGTCAAAATCACCACATAAATTCTTGTACAATATTAAACCACAATTTAATGTTAACATTCATGGAACCATACATTTCATAAAATTCATTCACAGGTAACTTGTAGAAATTCATATTCTCTTGAATCTCTACCTGTGCTCCTTGCATGGTTCTTCCCTTCACCTGTCTTTAGCATTTGGAAAATAAAACTGTGAGTCGAAACTCAATAAGCAAGCTATAAGGTTTTTCAGGCAATTTATTTTCATTGAAAATAACTTGGAAAGTCATACTATACCCACTCGAGGTTATACTTGAAACCATGCTTCTTATACCCATCTAGGGTATGTTATAAACAATGCAATGCATTATTTAAAATCATGACATTTCTTTGGATAGAAGCTAGCTAGGGAACCATCCACTTTCATCCTCTCTCCCATTCCAGGGAGACGTCGTCGGCCCTAGGCCTCTCTTAGCGACTTGGCAGCACCAAAGGGGGACATTCAGTCCGGTTACACCTTTGAGGTGGACCTCATGCTTTTGTGCACATGCTTCCTTTCATAAACATGAACTTTGACACGCTAGCATGATTTTTCATTCATAAATTCATGATTCATCATTTGACATAAGTTCTTGAAAAACAGTAAGCAATTCATTTATCTTATTTGAAACATCATTTCAATACACAATTAGATAAGGAATGGCCATCCTTAAACAACTTAGAAAAATTGAAATCATTCATTTGTTAACTCATTTAAACAGTTAGAATATCATTGATAATCTTTTGATCTCATTCGATAAAACAAAAGTATTTAGAAAACTGCTTGCTTACCTTGTTTGCTTAGCTTTCCGTCTCGCTTATCTCTTTGCCTTTGCCTTATCTCTTTGAATTGGTCATATATGAAGAGATGAGTATGAGAAAATGATATATGGTTTAAGTGAAATGTAAAAATGTAAAAATGCATAAAATATGATTGAATCACCTGAATTATATTTCTGTTTGGATAATTCCAAAATTTGAGATTAATATATGAAGGTTATGATATTAACTAAGTGCTTAAGAGTAAGCACAATATGTAAATTATGAAAAATATGTGAAAAATGACAAGTTGAAAGTTTATTACTTCATATGGTGATTAAGGAATGTGTTATGATATATATGAATGATACCCTAAATATGAGAATTGAATATGTGATGTAATGAATGATTTTGATGCATAAGCATGTTGTGTATGTACACCCGACTTGGAATTCAAGTAGCTTATGAATATTTATGAAAATGGGTTGTAAAACTAAGTTGAATGTAAGTAAATGAAATTTACATGAATACTATGTCATTCTTACATGTATAGGCAAAGGCAAAGAAAAAGTTGATCCGGAAAGCTCACGTGACTAAGGTAAGCAAGCAAAATTTTTTCTAAATAATTTTATTTTCTTAAAATCTTCTTAAATAATTGTAAATGATATTTCCACAACTTTTATTAGTTTAGCAAATGATATTTTAATTTTTTTTAAGGTATTTAAGGATGACCACTCCTTAGTTCAATATGTGTTGTTAACAGATTTACATAACTGCTTTGTTAAAAATGAAAATACTGTCTTATGAATTTAAGCAAGAAAATCATGCTAGCATGTTAAGAATATGTTCATGTGCACACAACATAAGGTCCACCTTAAAGGTATAAGCGGACCAATTATCCCCCTTTAGTGTGGCTAAGTCGCTAAAAAAGGCCTCGGGCTGGCGGCGCCCTCCCTGAGATGGGAGCAGGAAGAGACGGATGGTCACCTTACTAGCTTCCATCCAATGATGTCATGCATTGTATTGGATTATCATGATGTACCCTCGAAGGGGTATAATGTTGCTTTCCAAGATGATTTAAGTAAAAAGGTTTCTGCTCCGCAGGTAGTTGATCACTTAATAAGTATCTCTATTGAATGGAGAGAAATGCTTTTAAATAAATATGTCTTCAAAATGATTTGCCTAAAAAATATATAGCTTGCTTATTGAGTGTACAACTCATGTATTATTTTCCAAACCCATAGACAAGTGAAGAAATGAGAAGAACAAGGAGCAAAAATTTAGGCATGGAAGAATGAAAGAAACTGAATGATTTATTTTAAGTGATGCTATTGCTAATAGAATGTAATATGACTTGATATTTTATGTTCATATATGATCTATGTGATGACTTGTATTTTATGAACAAGTGATTATGGATGATATGCATGTTATGAATTTTTATGATTATATCTGATATAAAATGTGTGTATTAGGTCAAAGATGACTTGAATGGGCATTTGAGGAAAAATATTTTTTAAAAAAATTTTTAAGGAACTGTAAATAATTGGATAAATATCCGTTAAATCCCGCCGTATGAAAGGGCAACAATCCTTATCACGTTTATCAGTCACTAACGATCTCGAGGTAAGGCTCAGGATGTGACTCTCGGTTGGGGGCGCCATAGAGCTTGGTATCAGAGCATGGACTGGTAAATAGGCATGGAAAATCTAGGTATGATGATTGAATATGATATACATGATTTTATGATGCTTGAATAGGTGATTATCATGATGTAATGCATGGTATATGATGATGTATTGTAAAATAATTTGCAATGTGCTATTTTTATTATATAGCTAATCCCGTTATATTTGAACAGATGGCTGATAAGGGGAAAAGAATCATGAGTTTTGAGGAGTTCAAGAAAAAAATGGATGAAGAAAAGAGACGAAAGGCAAAGGAAAATGTGAATAGGTGGTTAGCCTCCCAACAAGACATATACCCCTTTCCACCAGTTCCTCTAGGGTTTCCCCTTGGTATCCTCCACCCCATTTGCAAAGTAGCTATCAGCAGAGGCCTAATGTAGAGGAGTCTAGGAGTCGGACTCCTAGAGTTGAAGTTCTTACATACCCCGCCCTGGCTTTCTAGGGACCCCTCAGACTCCCACAGATTATATACATCCACTGGATCTCCAGTGTTTTTGGGATTATACTCCAGCACCTATACCTCCTAACCTAGGACCATGGTATAAGTTTGAACCTGGGTATATTCAATTCCGACATGGGATGAGTTGGGAAAGTATACGACAGAGGGAGATAGAGATGACCCCTTTTATAGCGGAAGGTCGTGTTCGAGGGTTCATACACTCACCTGCTCCTCCGCACTATGATGAGATTATGATACATGTAGACGAGATTACTGGTGATTTGGTTGCACTCGGTGAACCTTTAAGATACCTTGAACCAGTCGAGGACGGAGAAGATGAAAATGATGAAAGTGATAGTAGTTATGACAGTAACAATGATGATAATGATGGCGAAGAAGAAAACAATCCTGCCTGGTCAGATACTTGCACTATCACTGAGGAACCTACTCAGATGTCGCCTAGGCGTAGGCGCTATCGCTATTTAAAGAGGGGACAGGGTAGATGATGAAATTTTTATTTTTATAAACCTGAATATGTATAATTATGAAATGATGACACTTTGTTACGATGGAATGTGTATACAAATATGATGTATATATATAAGTGTGATGCGTGTGACATGCTTTGTCATGTTAAAAATTATGGTTTATGAGTGGATGTTTATTGATGTGAATTATATGAAATAAATAAATGACTGTGAATGTTTATGATGATGGATGAT
Organism: Annona cherimola; assembly: GCA_030490835.1. Classification (NCBI taxonomy): domain Eukaryota; kingdom Viridiplantae; phylum Streptophyta; class Magnoliopsida; order Magnoliales; family Annonaceae; genus Annona; species Annona cherimola. Next base: position 49,220,346 of record CM059973.1, on the reverse strand, counting down.
ATTATATGATTATGATGGTGTGAATTGACTATTAATTATATGATGATGAAATATATATGATGACCTAACATTAATTATGAATGAAAGATTATTTGCTTCTATATATTCAGAAAAACATCATGGTGGAAACAAGATTGGGAATGAGAATGAATAAAGGAAAAGAAGTTGCTACAGAAGTCCCCATCCAACATGAGGTTGGTGAGACTAGTGGTAGACCTAAGAGACATGGACCAGAACTAAATAGAGAAAGTCAAAGAAGTCGTCAAAGACGAGAGGATATAAGCCCAAAAAGGAAGGTAAAAGAAGGACATGAGTCAAGACAGGCTCGACTCATAGAAGAAAGGTAGCTGCAGCGGTAAAAGAGGCAATGCAGCAAGCTACTCGCGAATGGGCAGCACAGACTGCAGATATTATTCAGGGTTTATGGGAAAGGAACCAGCAGGCCCAGTTGGGTAGTACTGAAAGAGATGTACCCATTTCGATGGCTAGCCCAACTCCCATGACAGCACCCAGAGAAGATAAAAATTAGTCAAATGAAGCTGATAGATGAGCAATTACTGCATTCCTAGCCCAGCGACCCCCAAAGTTTTCAGGAGAACCTGACCCAGTACAGGCTGAACAATGGATAACGAAGATCAAGAAATTATTTAGAATATCTCAGTGTAACGATCGACAAAAAATATTGTGCGCCACACATTTGCTGGTTAAAGACGCACACGAATGGTGGGACACAATGCTGGTCACGATGCCAAGACCAGAAGAGGTGTCTTGGCAGACTTTTGTTGAGGAGTTTAATAAGGAATACCTCCCTGTTGGATTACAAAGTCAGAAGGTGATAGAATTTGAAAAACTTTATCAGGGGAGAATGTCTGTCACAGAATATGCTATGAAATTCAACGCCTTAGTCAGGTATGTGCCTTGGGTCGCCAATGTGCCAGAAAATAAGGCACAAAGATTTCAACAAGGACTACGGCCATACCTCCGGGAAAGCCTTGCCCCTCTATTAATCAAGGATTATGCTTCGAGTCTTGAAAGGACAAGAGCATTAGAAATTGAGGTAATGAGAACACAAGAACTAAGAATTGGGTCAAGGATGTTCAGTTCTGGAACATAGGAAGCTGAACCAGGGAAAGAAAAGGCTAGGAAAGGAAATGTGAGGAGAGGAAGAGGAGCCCCAAAGAAGAAAATCTCGCCTTTATGCAGAAAATGTCAGAAGCGACATACAAGCGAGTGCTTGAAAGGCTCGAATCGGTGCTATAAATGTGGAAAAGCAGGCCATGTAGCCAAGGAATGTAGAGCAGGTGAAGTAAGGGTCATTAAATGTTATATTTGTAACCACACAGGACACATTGCTCCGAATTGTCCGAATAAGGCACAAGCGTCACAAGGACGTGGGAGACCTGCACAACTTAGGATACCCGGAGCAACGAATAAGTAGGGAACCTCTACAAATTCGGTACAAGTGCATGCCTTGACTAGGACAAAGTCTCAAGAGCAAGAAGAAAAGGTGGTCACAGGTATGGTTTACATTTTAGGAAATTCGCCAGTTGTGTTGTTTGATTCAGGTGCTAGTCACTCATTCATAGCATGCCAATATGTGGCCACCCATGCACTACCGGTAGAGGAAACTAATGAGATAATCTACGTAGAATCCCCTGTATATAGGTTAGCTAGCACTAGCCAAGTATGTAATGGATGTCCAATTAGGATATGATCGTTGATTTTAGAAGCCAACTTGATCCTATTACCTATGACGGAATTTGCGTATGGATTGGCTGAGTCAATGGGGAGCTACGATTGATTGCAAGAATAAGAAGGTACAATTTGAAGCGGCTCAAGAAAAAGAAATAACCATTGAAAAGCTAAGACAACCTGAAAATTCGACGATATTGATATCGTACATAAAATCGGTCAAGATGATTTGCCAAAGGTGTTAAGCTTATCTGGTATCAGTTAATGTGAAGAAAGGTACGGAAATAGAAATAAACCAAATCCCTATGGTTAGAGAATTTTCTGATGTATTTCCAAAGGAATTGACCACATTACTTCCACAAAGAGAAATGGATATGACTAAAGACATCATACCAGGTATAGCTCCGATATCCAAGACTCCATACAGAATTACATTGGCTGAAATGAATGAGTTAAAGACTCAAATACAGGAGCTATTAGACAAATGTTTGATCAGATCCAGTGTATCGCCCTGGGGAGCTCAAGTATTATTTGTAAGGAAAAAGGTGGAAGTTTGAGGCTGTGTATTGATTACAGAGAATTAAATAAGGTCATAGTGAAGAATAAATATCCACTGCCAAGGATCGATGATTTGTTCGATCAATTGCAAGGAGCTACAACTTTCTCTAAGATTGATTTACAGTTAGGGTATCATCAGTTGCTAATATGTCCTACTGATGTTCACAAGACAGCTTTTCGAACTAGGTATGGGCATTATGAGTTTTTAGTGATGCCTTTCGGGCTCACTAATGCCCCTGTTGTATTCATGGATATGATGAATAGGGTATTTTGGGACTATCTTGATCAGTTTGTAGTTGTGTTTATCGACGATGTCCTGATTTACTCCAAAATAGAGAAAGAACATGAGCTTCATTTGTGAAAGGTACAGGAAAGGCTGGGATAAGAGAAATTGTATGCTAAGTTAAAGAAATGTGAATTTTGGTTGAAGCGAAAGATTGAGGCAATTTTGAAATGGCAAAGGCCGACGACCATCACAAAAATTCGAAGTTTTCTTGGATTAATAGGCTATTACAGAAGGTTTGTTGAAGGATTCTCGCAGTTGTCAGCCCCATTAACAAGATTGATTTGTAAAGGAATTAGGTATGTATGGTCTGAAGAATGTGGGTACAGTTTTCAGGAGTTCAAGCAACGGTTGGTAGAAGCACCTATTCTAACCTTACCTGAAGGAAATGAAGGTTTTATGGTTTATAGTGATGCTTCAAGAACGGGTTTGAGATGTGTGTTAATGCAAAGAGGAAAGGTGATAACTTATGCATCATGACAGTTGAAGCCCAATGAGGTAAGCTACCCCACTCATGATTTAGAATTAGCAGCAGTGGTGTTTGCCTTGAAAATATGGAGACATTACCCGTATGGTACTAGGTGCGAAATTTATGCAGATCACAAGAGCCTTAAGTATATTTTTACTCAAAAAGAGCTGAACATGAGGCAAAGGAGATGACTCGAGTTATTAAAGGATAATGATTTGGAGATACTATACCATCCAGGTAAGGCAAATGTGGTAGTTAATGCATTGAGCAGAAACGTCAGCATAGCGCACCTTATCACAGAGCAGGAAGGGTTGCTTCAGGAGATAAGACAGTTAGAATTGATTGTATGTCCATCACGAGTTCAAACAAGGTTATCATAAATGTACATACAATCTTCATTATTTGAGCAGATTAGGATTGCGCTGCAAAAAGATATAGACCTACATGCCTATGTGGAAAAGATGAAGAAAAGGGGGTTAACTGAATTTGCTGTCGATGAACAAGGTATGTATCGGTACAAAGGCCGCATTTGCATACCTAATACAACTGAGTTGAAGGAGCAGATTCTTAAAGAGGCACATTTTTCTCCATTCTCCATTCATCCAGGAAGCACTAAGATGTATTAGGATCTCAAGAAAGCATATTGGTGGAATAACATGAAAAGAGAGATCGTTGAATATGTAGTTAAGTACTTAACATGTCAAAAGGTGAAAGCTGATCACCAATGGATATCTAGAAAATTACAATCCTTGGAAGTTCCTGAATGGAAGTGGGATGATATTACAATGGATTTCATTGAAGGATTACCCAAGACTCAGGCTAGATACGACTCTATATGGGTAATAGTAGACCGGTTGTCTAAAGTTGCTCACTTTATACCCATAAAGAGGACCTACACAGCAGAAAGGTTAGCTAAAGTCTACTATAAGGAAATAGTAAGACTTCATGGAGTACCTAAGTCAATAGTTTCCGATTGAGACACGACATTCACCTCTCAATTTTGGAAAAGTTTGCACAAAACTTTAGGCACTCAACTCAAATTCAGTACATCTTTTCATCCCCAAATAGATGGACAAATGGAGCGAGTAAATTAGATCATCGATGGCATGCTTCGTATGTGTACGTTGGAATTTGGAGGTTCGTGGGATGAATATGTACCTATAGCTGAGTTTGCATACAATAACAGCTATCAGGCTAGTATTCAAATGGATCCATTTGAAGCGTTGTATGGACAGCGATGTCGAACGCCATTGAACTAGGATGAAGTTGGAGAAAAGAAGCTAGCCCCAGATTTTTCTCAAAGAATGACAGACAAAGTACAAGGTATTCGCCAGTATATACTCACAGCCTAGAGTCGGCAAAAGAGTTACACAGATTGCAACAGAAAGGATTTGAATATCCAAGTTGGCGAGCATGTGTTTTTAAAGGTCACGCCATTGAAGGAAGTTACAAGATTTAGAAAAAGGGATAAGCTGAATCCAAGGTATATTGGACCATTTGAAGTGTTGGAGAAGATTGGAAAGTTGGATTATAGAATAGCTTTACCCCTGGCACTAGCCTTAATACACAATGTTTTCCATATTTCCATGCTTAGGAAATGTGAAACCCGAACCCAAGTAAGGTTTATTTATATGCAATTGACATATAAATATGAATCAAGTATAATTTAGTGGAACTATAAATGATTTCCGATTGCAATATTGACGATTTATTGCAATTAGGGCAAGTGATTATGAATGATCAATATAAGTCGATATGGGTCAATGTGATTAAAGAGGCTTAATGAGAATTAAGGAATGTTTATATATTGAGGATAATTACCTCATATAGTATGGTTTAATTAATGGAGATTATGATGCTAATTATGTAGTTAGAGTAGAAAATGCGTAATTTGACGCCAAGAAGGCGAATTAAGATGAAAATTGAAAGGTAAGCACATAATTTTGTGCTTAATCATATGGAAATGATGGATTATGAAAATATTGATGAAATTAAGGTGGAAAATTGGTCATCACCGTCAAAATTCAAAGATGGTTTCAAATGGGCATAAATTGAGCTAGAAAAGTCGGATTGAGACGAAATTTGAAATGGACAGTTAAAATTATGAAATATATGCAATGAGAGGCTTGGACTAAGATAACGATGATAAAATCAAGTTATTAATGCCATGATTTAATGGTTAATGGATTAGCTCAAAGGAGCTTGAAAAGGTGGCCATACATGTGGACGATCAAGGGGCCATATACTTGATTTTTTTTAATTTTTAAAAATGAAAAATGTGTATTTAGATGACCTAGGATACTAGGGGGAGATGTGGACGAGATTTGGGTTGATTTTTATGCCAAGAAAATGCCAAAAAGGCCATGATAAGTGGACCCCGCCATATGGACAGCAATGGAGCATGGGAGAGAGGTGCACGGTCAAGCAGCTTTTGGAATTTTTAATCATTTTTTAAATAGCTAAATTGACCCCTAAATAAGCTAGCTACCTAGGGTGATTAAATACCCATTAATTAAAGTGAAAATTCGGTGGAAAAAATGGCAAAAAGTTGCTGCAAGTGGACCCCACCCAAGTGGACAGCTTTATTTAAAAGCTGGATATGGCTGTGGAAACAAATCCGAAAAAAATATTAAATGATTAAATATGTGGATGAAAATTTTTGTGCAAACTATAGGGTAAATTTTAAAAATTTTACCCTCCATTTTGGGTTGAAATTGTAAAGAAAAAATTGAAAATAAATGCCTATATAAGCAGGCAGTGTGGACGTTCCAGATTTCTGTTTGGGACAAAAAAAAAAATGAAAGGTGCAGTGGCTGGAACGATCTAAGGGAAGAAAACATGAAGCAAAGAAGGGGATTTAAATTTCTCAAAGGAGGGATTATCAATTAATCAAGTAAGTATATGTTAATTTTGATTTTATACTTCAAATTTGAAGTTATATGATGTTGTTAACTAAAGTATGAATAGTAAATGGATGAATTTTAGCATGAAAATTTTTTGAACGAATCATTATGGGGTTATTAAGGAAAAACAAATTTTCATCTTAAAAGTATAATCAGGTTTCAAATTAAAAATCTGAGAAGATTAACCCAAACAGGGTAAAACGGGTGACAGGATCAGCTGCACCAAATGATTTTTAATAATTTTTACACAAGGAATTTTGGGTTGAAACGTTTACAGGATGTATAAAAAATATTTATTATCACAATAAAAAAAATAAAATTAGTTTTTTATGGTTATAAATATACCCCATAATTCATGTGATTAAGGCTGACCTTAAACTCACAACACTGTCCAGCACACTGAAAATCCCAAAATACATATATATAATGTTAATATTTCGTTATGAAATATTTATGACAGTTAATTAATGTATTTATTGATGTATTTTAGAAATTTCAGATTAAAAATACTTGATTTGATATTAATTCAAGTTTTTGAGAATTCAGTACGCCTGATTTCAGCATATGTGGATAGTTGGAGAAACAAATCAAAAAGAAATATGAAACGTATGCAGAAATTATCCAAATTGATATATATGTTAATAGCATAAATTTCGGTTAGGAAAAGTTGGATTAATTGCTGAAAATTCGGATTTATAAAACTTTTTAGGGTTATGTGTCAAGAGACACATTAAACGTGTGAAAAAATGAGTTCCAAAGTTGCTGTTTTGGGAACCTATGATTAGTGGAATTAAATCCCATAAAAATACCCTAAAAAAATGGTAATTAGGGATAATTATCATGCTGAATTAGTGACCAAGTTGCTGACTTAGGAAATTTTATGAAATGCCTCATATATGTGTTGCCAAATGGGCATTTGTGAAAGGATAAACATGCATAGGTGATAAATAACTTATGTAATATGATTTTGTGCAAAAATTCATAAAAATATGATATATTTTGTGAATATATTTCTGTTTTTATAAAATTTTCCATAACACATATTATATGTGTCTTCAAGAGAATTTAAGTGCAGGATATGAATGATGGAAAGGGGTAATGAGTTAATGTGATTTGCTAAAATGAAAAATGGATGGAAATATGTTGAAACGTGTAAACAAGGTGCTCTTTTGATAATATTTGTTAATCTCAAAATTTGGGATTGATATATGAAGCTTAAACTCTTAAACATGTGCTTAAAGTAAGCACTAATGAAAGAAATGTGAAAAATGGATAAGTAATTGATAAATGAAGGATAATGAAACTTCATTGAGATAAATGAAAGATCATGATATGCTTGAAAACTATCCTAAGTAAGGATACTAAGAATGAAAAGAATAGATAATATGATGCACAAGTTGCGTTGTTATGTATAAACCTCCGACTTGTAAAACAAGTGGGTCATATAATCAATGAAAATATATGGGTCGGAAAACTAAATTATGTGCAAGCATATGAGATTATATGTATAAATGCAATGTCATTTTTATATAGGAAATGAAAAGAATGGAAGGAAAAGGGATTATGGCGATCTTAGGTAAGCAAGCAAACTTTCTAAAAATGCCATTTTCTTTCTATGTGATTCATATGATTGAATTGTCTATGTTTATGTTTTAACGAATGGGCAAGCACAAGCTTTGAATATGATGGCTTTAATGCAAAGCCATAAGTTTTGAAAAAATGATGACTTTAATGAAAAGTCTTAAGGTTTGCTTCATTGGAAGCAAGCGACACTTCTTAAGATAAATAATTTATCCTAAGTGTTGCCAAAGATGGGAATGCTTCAAGTTAATGGAATTGAGAATTTTGCTTATGAGTAAGCAAGTTCTCCATTCTAATGTTTTCTAAGGATTTCATGTTAGATACCGATGGTTTTAAGAATTTTCTTTTAAGCAAGCAAGTTCTATATGATATTGTTTTAACAACATTTTATAAGAAAAAGAGAATTTTATCCTTTTTCACAAAATATTGTTTGTAAATAAATTTTGAGTTATTTCTATAGTAACTTGTAATAAACAATGATGATTATGAAAAGATTTATTTGCTAGGTCAAGATAATTAAATAGTAAATGATGATTAAGACATAGTCCATATGTTTTGAAATGATATTCGAAAAGATTTGATTTCCTTTAGACAAGGAAATCTATGTTGAAAATGTTGAAAAAATATTTCTACGAATGTGTTGAAAGGGATTTAAGGATGACCAACCTCCTATGATTGATTTCATAAAATAGTTTGATTTCAGGTTGCTTAATGGTATACAAAAGACTGTGCAATTTCCCTATACGTAAAAATAATGGATATGTGAACAATTATTAAATTTTTAGGCCATGGACAAGGAGATAGCATAATTGCATAACTTTTGTAAACAAAAGATCCTGAAATGGAAACCGAGAAAATATTAGAGAAAAATATGATTTATTTATGGAAATCCAAAGGTTTTGAAATTCTTTTATTAAAAGAGTTTTAAGATGTATTATTTTTCAAACATTTCAAATGTTTATCAAAATATTTTACTCAAAATATTTCTAAAAGAATTTAAGGGAGGTCATCCTAAAACTAGATTTCAAATAACAACTTGTTAAAGTGGGTGCGCTTGTTTACAAGTTGACATGGACTGCGGTCTGTGATATGTTTTTGAATATTATTCTTAAATATAGACTTCGGTCTAAGATTTTTGTGCATATGGATGCAGGCTGCGGTCTGTGATCCCGGTTTAAAAGAACATGGGCTGCAATCTTTGGTTCTTCAAACCAAACGGACTGTGGTCCGTCATAATAATGTACGGTGCACCAGTGCAAGAAATAGGCAGGTTGTAGAGCACGGTTGGGATGACCGGGGCCCACTCTACATAAGGCCAAGTCGCTAAGGGATGGTAGGAGTGTCAGTGGCGCCCTCCCTGAGATGGGAGCAGGATAAATAAACAGCCGCCTGGCTACCGTGCTGTTAAGGATTCTCTTCCAAAAGGTAGCATGATCACTTGCTAAGTGTCACTACTGGATGGGGAAAAATGTGTTTGCATAAGTTTTTCTTTCCAAAAGCCCAAAGATTGGGATATAAAAGCATTTATACAAAAAGTTATCCTAAAAAGGGATTTTTATGAGCTAATATGCATAAGTTACCCTAAAAGAGAGGGTGTTTTACACAAAAGTATAAATAACAGGAATAAAAGGAAATTTTTTTATGCAAATGCAGTTATGAAAATGGTTTAGGTATTTTATTAGCCTTTTTTTCTATAAACCAGCCCCAAGACGGGGATTATGAAAAAATTTACCTGAAACTTGGATTGGGAATAAGAATGTCCTTTTCTAAAGAGCGTAAATGATAAGGGTTTATGGACATGAGAATGTCCAATGTTAATGTGTTGGAAATAAAAAGTGTTTTAGGACATATGAATGTCCATTGCCAAAGGAAGATATATGAAAAATGTTTTGAGACATAAAATGTATATTGTCTAAAGTATTTTATGATGGCTTATGTTAATGATGTTTTAGGACATGAGAATGTCCTCCTTTGTCTAAGGATTTATAAGAAAAATATTTTGGACGTAAAACGTCCACTGGCAACCGATGATTTCATGTAATGGCTATGAACATTAAAAATGTTCATATAAGATTAAAGGGAACTCATTAGAGAAGGTAAAACGTATATGTTTTGCCTTAACAAGCCAGGCGCGGCTTGTAAATGATTTTATGAATGAATGTCTTATGAAAACATTCAAGGACATGGAATTGTCCTCATAAACAAAGGATTTCACGATGATATTTTAGGACATATACATGTCCTCAGGAAAAAGGTATTCCCGATGTTTATGAAAAAGGTTTTCAAGGAAGCCTTGCCCTAAAGATAAAATGCTTGCTTACTGAGTTATCACTCACGTTTTGTTTTCCCAACCCTTAGACAGGTACCGAGGAAGCTCAGAAGGTTGCGAACCTAAAACGTGAAGGAAGGTACGTGAGGATAGCCTTGAAGGCTATGAGGAATGGAAAAGTATGAATATGCTAAGGTAAGCTAATTGTGTATATGAACTTCGTTAGAATTCTAAGTTTCATGTGAGTCAATGACTAAATGTATGCAAGTATGATGTGTACGATGATTGAGTGAATAATGACAGACATGAAAGGATGCTATGAATGAATTTATGAATTCTATTACAAGTGAAATGTCATAATGTGTGATGATTTCTATATAAAGTTTTGAATGATGACAGATGAAAACGAAATTTTTTTTTTGGACGAGATCCAATTAAGAACCCTCCGCGTGATCAGGGCAACAATCCTGATTCACATTTACCAATCAATAAGATCTTGAGGTAAGGAAGTGTCGTCTCGGTTCGGGGTGCCACATAAAATATATTGCAGATCCAACCCATGTACTGGTAGCAGAAAACCTACAGATCTAGGATCATCTAAACTATGAGGAAAGACCAATTAGAATCTTGGATCATAAAGTACAGAAGTTTCGGAATAGGGAAATCGAATACGTAAAGGTTCAATGGAATCGATATTCCGAAAGCGAAGCTACACGGGAACTAAGGGAAGAAGTAGAAAGGAAATACCCCCAATTGTTTAAAGGATAGACAGTTTCGGGATGAAACCTATTATAAGGGGGGAGAATTGTGAAACCCTAAACCATATAGGATTCATGTATACGCATTTGAATGATTTATGTATGATTGAATTGAATTATGAATGAATTATATGCAAATTTTCATGATTTGTTGCAATTAGGTCAGTGATTATGAACGATGATAAAAATCAATTACTCCAAGTCGAAATGGGTTAATATGATTAAAGCGGCCTAATGAGGATTAAAAAGTATTAGTGTGCTATGAAAAATTAGTTAAATTCCATAATGTGATTAATGGAAATTAGGTGGCTAATTGTAGAGCCAAGTTGGAAAATGTTGAAAAATTCATAACTTGATGCCTATAAGGCGGATTAAGATGAAAATTGAGAGGGAAGCACATAATTTCGTGCTTAATCACATGATAAAGTTATATTATGAAAATTTTGATGATAATTGATCATCACCGTCCAAAATTCAGAGATAACTACAATTGATCATAAATTGAGCTAGAAAAGTCAGATTGAGATGAAATTTGAAATGGACGGTTAAAATTATGAGATCAAGATTATAAAAGGATTTGATCAAGATAATGATGATGGGATTATTCCTGCACGAAATTGGGATCAACTTTTTGACTTTTGCACCATAAAGTGATTAGCATTTATGTTAAAGATAAGTAAAATAATTAAATGAATAAAGACAAAAATGAGGTGTCAACAGGAGGTAAATTGCAGGGTATTTTATGAATTATTAAAAATAGAAAAATCCATGCAATTATATGAGGAATAAATGCTGATTAATGAGCCAATACGCTAGCTCAAGAGAGGGTAGCTTGGGTGGAATACATGGAACGTCCAAACAGCCCCCTAATTTGGATTTTTGTGATTTTTTTCACAAAAAATATATGCTTAAGTCAGCTATGAGTTAAGGTGAATAAATATGCATTTAATTAGGGTGAAAAATCATGGTTAAAAGCATCAAATCAGGACCATTGAGATACGATCATTAAATGGATAGCAACATGATGTAGGGGAGATGTGGACGGTTATGATGGCTTTTGAATTTTTTTGTGATTTTTTGTTTATGCTAAATGGACCCTAATTGAGCTAAATTACTAGGTGATTAAATGGCCATTAAATTAAAGCTGCAAAATGGTGGAAAAGTTGCAAATTGGCTACTGAAAAAGGGACGTGAATATGGACAGCCAAAGGGAGCTGCAATATGGACCGTCCAAAAAGCTGGCAATTTGATTTTTTTTTATTTTTTAAAAATGCTAAATATGTGCCTAAGTAGTCTACATGTTAAGGTGCATAAATACCCATTAATTAAGGCTGCTAATTTATTGGAAAAAATGGAAAACCAGCAGCTGAAATGGGACGTGATCAGTGGACAGCTTGGTGATGATTAATGTAATGGATAATTGTTGAATTTTTATGTAAGTAAATTGTAAAATACATGGAGAAAATTTTTCCATATTAGCAAGAGGAATAAATATACAATAAAATACCCTCAAATCATGGGAAAAATGGGGCCCACAAGCTGGAAAATCTAGGCATTCTTAAGGGGTACGTCCATATTCACATATGCTTTTGGAGTTAGAAAAACTGAAGGAGCTTGAGTCCCATTCCAGCAGCCTTGTGCACGTCCATATTCAGAAAAGGAAAGGTCAAGAAAAAGAAGAGAAAAAGGAAAAGAAAAAGAGAAAAGAAGTCAAGAAAATTAGCTAGAGAATTTGAGCTTAAGTGTTACTCAATTCAAGTAAGTACACTTTTAAGTTAGAATCATTTGAATCTAGTTTTTCTAATTCAATTTGTGAATCATGAATATGATTCATAATGAATCCTTAAAGGAATATTTATGATACCCTTAATTAGGATATTAAATGGGGATTTAATGACAAGTATGTAATCAAGGATAAGTAGAAGAAAATGGTGATTAGTGTTGATTTTGAGTTCATAAGCTAGCTGAAACTTGTTTTAATTTACATGTGATGTTGTTGTTTTATTGAGTTGATATGATTACATGATAATTCATGTTTAGATGTATGATATATGTTGATTTAAGTATGAATTATGAATTTTAGAAAGAATGCTAAGTAGGGTTACTCTTAAGACCCGATTTCCATGTTTTGATGTTGAAAATGATACATGAATTAGCTTAAATGAATTATGGATGATTTAGAAGGTAAAATACCCTAAACTTAGGGTACTTTGGACGTTAAAAAGGGCTTAGCAAGGACTGCCTAAATCGGATTTTTAGGAAGCTCATATGTGGATGTCAAAAGTAGTGTAGAAAGGGTACCCTACATGCGTGAAACGTTGCTGTTTTGTAAGCAACCAATATATCGAATTTAAATATGTGATAATACCCTGAATTTGGGTTAAGAAAAGTGTGCTTAATTTCTGAAATTAAGTGATTAAAAATCTGTTTAGATTTGAGTATCAAAAGGGACGTTCAAAGTGTAGAAAATGGGTCCCAAAGTTGCTGTTTTGGAAGCCTATAATTAGTGGATTAAAAATCCGTAAAAATACACTAAATAAAGTGTTAATTAAGGTGTATAATTACATTGAATTAGAAGCCAAGTTTCTGATTTGAAAAATTTTAACAAGCACATGAATTTTGTGTTATGAACTTGTCATATATGAAGAGATGAGTATGAGAAAATGATAAATGGTTTAAGTGAAATGTTAAAATGTAAAAATACATAAAATATGATTGAATCATGTGAATTATGTTTCTGTTTGGATAATTCCAAAATTTGAGATTAATATATGAAGGTTATGATATTAACTAAGTGCTTAAGAATAAGCCCAATATTTGAATTATGAAAAATTTGTGAAAAATGACAAGTTGAAAGTTTATTACTTCATATGGTGATTAAGGAATGTGTTATGATATATATGAATGATACCCTAAATATGGGAATTGAATATGTAATGTAATGAATGATTTTGATAAATAAGTATGTTGTGTATGTAGACCCGACTTGGAATTCAAGTAGGTTATGAATATTTATGAAAATGGGTTGGAAAACTAAGTTGAATGCAAGTAAATGCAATTTACATGAATGCTATGTCATTCTTACATGTATAGGCAAAGGCAAAGAAAAAGTTGATCTGGAAAGCTCACGTGACCAAGGTAAGCAAGCAAAAAATTTTCTAAATAAATTTTTTTTTCTTAAAATCTTCTTAAATAGTTGTAAATGATATTTCCACTGCTTTTATTGGTTTAGCAAATGATATTTTAATTTTTTTAAGGTATTTAAGGATGACCACTCCTTAGTTCAATACGTGTTGTTAATAGATTTACATAACTGCTTTGTTAAATATGAAAATAGTGTCTTATGAATTTATGCAAGAAAATTGTGCTAGCATGTTAAGGATACGTTCATGTGCACACAACATAAGGTCCACCTTAAAGGTATAAGCGGAATGATTGTCCCCCTTTGGTGTGACCATGTCCCTAAAATAGGCCTTGGGCCAGCGGCGCCCTTCCTGAGACGGGAGCACGAAGAGACGGATGGTCGCCTAGGTAGCTTCTATCCAATGATGTCTTGCATTGCATTGCATTATCATGATGTACCCTCGAGGGGGTATAATGTTGCTTTCTTTGATGATTTAAGTAAAAAGGTTTCTGCTCCGCAGGTAGTTGATCACTTGATAAGTGTCTCTACTGAATGGAGAGAAATGATTTTAAATAACCATCAAAATGATTTGCCTGAAAAATATATAGCTTGCTTATTGAGTGTACAACTCACGTATTGTTTTCCAAACCCATCGACAGGTAAAGAAATGAGAAGAACAAGGAGCAAAAATTTGGGCATGGAAGAATGAAAGAAACTGAAGATTTATTTTAATTGATACTATGGCTAATGGAATGTAATATGACTTGATATTTATGTTCATATCTGATCTATATGATGATTTGTATTTTATGAACAAGTGATTATGGATGATAGGCATGTTATGAATTTTTATGGTTATATCTGATATGAAATGTGTGTATTAAGTCAAAGATGACTTGAATGGACATTTGAGGAAAAATATTTTTTAAATAAATTATTAAGGAATTGTAAATAATCGGATAAATATCCGTTAAATCCTGCTGTGTGACAGTGCAACAATCTTGATCACGTTTACCAGTCAATAACGATTCCTTGGTAAGGCTCAGGATGTGACGCTCGGTTGGGGGCGCCACACGCTTACACTTCTAGAATGGACCTATACCTTTTTGCACCATGCATCATACACATGTTAGCAAATTTCAAGAAATAATCACTTTCGTCATTCTGTTCTCTTTTCAAATTGAGAAATGTAGCATGATCATTTATAAAATAGGTTAATAAATACTTTTTTCAAACCACTTTATGGGGATGACCATCCTTAAATAATATTGAAAAATGTTAACAACAAATGAATTGCAAGTCATTCAATCATTTCAAGGCTTTGCTTGCTTACCTTAGAATGTCAGCTTACCTTCTCAATCTTTTCTTTTCCTTTACCTAAACAAGCCCAAAGGACTATCTTATATTTTCGGCATTCTATATATTTTATGTCTATATTAAATTACTATTTTGTAATTAATTTAGACTATACATTTCATTCAACACCAATGGTTACCATATTAAATTTTATTATCGTATTATATAGGGTGACGACATCTAATCTGTGGCAAGAGAAAAATCAAATGAAATTTCTATAATATATATTTAAGATTCTCAATTCTTAACTACTACCATTCTTAATTATTATATATATTTTTTATATTAGTTAAAGGAACGTACAATCCAGGTAACAGTCAGTGATTAGCCATATTAAATTTAAAAGGTCATATGTATACCCACTGTGTGAACATGAAGTACATAAAAATATATATTGTAGAACCTGTTTGGAACGTCCGGTGTCTATCTGCTTTTCGCCCTTTTTTGGCTGCTTTTAGTCTTGTCCGCCTTTTCCCTTCCTTATTTCCTTAAGCCGAAGTTTTACAGCTTTCAATCTGCGTAATAGAAAGTCTTTCTCGGTCCGGCTAATAGATATATAGCCAATTCATCTAACAGCTGTCCGCTTGAGAATTACTGCATTGCTATTATCTGTCATATATTATTTAATAACCCGACACCTCTATATCCATGCTCAACACCAATGTATACAACGCTGCCAGCACATGATTTTATCGACCTTGCTAAGTTGCATGTGTTTTCTGAATTTACACATAGTTAAATTCTGGCACTGATGCAGTCCTTCAACCACAACTTACATGCTTTAGATCATTACAATAGTATATATATCAACACATCACAACTTATTACTAATTATTGGACGCTAATTGGTTCAAGACAAATACAGTTAAAAATTGTTTACTTAAAAAAAATTTTCAACGATATTCTTTATAATCTAATCCATTTATATTTTAAAGCACGTGAAATTAGCCATTCATATCAAATTTTTTGTCAAAATGATTAATTTTGGTTAGAATATAAGCATTTGAAATTAACTAATAAAATTCATTGAAATTTTAATTTTTGACTCATTTATAATTACGTTTTGTATAATCTACTCCGTTCATCAAGTAGGATACATTAATTTAGGCTTACCAGTGAAATTTCACCCAAAATGGGGTTGTATATATATATAATTATTTCAATTAATAAGATGTGAAATATATGGTTAAAATGATACATATGCATGTTCCAACGGTAGGGACATACCTCATCCATGCACATTTTCTAATGCAAAATTTGAAATTATGTAAATGCGTTATTAAATCATTTTTCATAATCCAATCCGTTCATATTTTAGAACAGATTAATTTAACCGTCCATTTTAAGTTTCACATCGAAATAATTGGCATAGGTTAAGATCTTGGCGGTCAAAATTAATTCATGAAATCTCATCCAATTTTGGTTGTTTAAAAATCTTCTAAACATAATTTCTATGATCTAGACCATTCATTATGTAGAGTATATTAACAATGTTTGCTCCTAAAATTTCATTTCAAACGGCCTTAAATATACCGAGATATTGATTTAATGAATAATTAACTAAAAATACAAATTTATCAATAGTAGGTTTTTGGACATGAAAGCTTGCATGGGTTTGGCTTCTGGGCACGTTTTCTGATGCACTTAAGTTAAGCACTTTAGTCAATTATTTTTCATAATCTAATCCATCTAGATTAAAAGGCACATAATTTAATAATTCTCATTAAATTTTTATGTCAATCCGAGTTATACATACTTAGATCGAATGAAAATAGTGTATATTAATATAAGCTCTTAATTAGGACCCCTACTTGGGCCAAATTTTCCTATTTATTTTTATTTTTCCATAAGGTCCGTGAATTTAAACAATTTTAATTCTTGTAATTCAGAATTTTGAAATTCCTTCTCGAAAAATTTATAAAAACTTAGTTTCATATCTAATCTTTATGAAATCATAAATTACCCTCCATTTTTCTTATAAATCTCGAATGTAACTTTTGTGAATTCCAAATAAGTCCACTTTTTGTCTCTACTCTTTTCAAATTTACCAATTAGTCCCCTTTTCTAAATTTGCAATTTAATCTCACTTTTATAAAATTGCAATTTAGTCTTTTGTAAACATATACAATTTTTTTATAAATTTACACTAATAATATACACACTATACAAGCTTTCAGTTTACGTTATATTCATTAAGTTTCAAATAACATGAGTTTCATACTTTCTCTCAACAACACTATTTTATTGAGGAGTTTTTGGGCAGAAAATGTATGATAAATTCCTTTTTTATTACAAAATTCTATGAAACGTTTATTTTCAAATTCACCACTATGATCACTTCTAACAGATATAATTGTGTTTTGTCTTTTATTTTGCACTCGTTTTGAAAAACTAATAAACATAGAAAAGACTTAATCTTTGTTGGCTAATAACATTATCCAAGTAACCTTGAAAAATTATCAATGGTAACGTAGACATACTTATTTCCTCCAAGACTCAATATCTCAAATGGTTCGTAAAGATCCATGTGTAATAACTCAAGTAGCCTAGAAGTTGAGACTTCATTCTTTTGTGGAAAAGATACTTTTGAATGTTTGGACATTTGACAAATTTTGTAGATTTTATCCTTATCATATTTGAGCTTTTGTAAACCTTCTACCAAGCCCCTTATCCACAAAGTCTTGATATTTGATTTGTTTATGTGTCTAAGTCTAATGTGTCATACCCATGGATCATTATCAATTGTTACCCAACATTTTCCATCTAATTCGTCAAGGCATATCAAATATATATTCTTATGTCTTTTTCCACTAAATATTATATGATCTCCGTCAAAGACATTGCACATAGGTTATTCAAACATAACTCTATAACCTTTACCGCTTAATTGGCTAATACTCACTAGATTGTGCTCGAGTTCTTCAACAAATAGAACTTCCTCAATCCATGCCTTAGAAATGCCATAAACATATCCCTTATCACTGATTTTACCTTTCTCATTATTGTCAAATGTAATAGTTCCACCTTTATAAAGCTTGAGGTCGTTAAATAGGGCTTTATCTCCAGTCATATGCCTTGAGCAACTATTGTCTATAAATCATGTATTGCTTATTTTTGCTCTAAGGCATACCTACAAAAATAATCAAGTACAGCTCATCTCTTTGGAACCCATCTTTTGGGTCAATTTGGGCTAGTAAGCATTTTGAGTCTATATTGTTCAATTTTAGAATGCACAAATACAATGTTCTTTGGTGCCCAAACTAGTTTAGAACCTTTGCTTTGCAACTTCTTGATTTTTCATTGTTAGATTTTATGACCAAACATGTTACAGATATTGTATGCACCATGAATTCTTTAGGATGGACTCCATGTGCATTTTGGTTGTCATGTTGGTCTTCTTACCCAAACTATTCTAGTTGTCCTACCTTGACCTTGTGTTGTAGTTACCTTTGCTTGGGGTCTAACTCACATTAGAGCATTTGATTTAATGCCCTCTCCTACTCAAATGTAAAGTATCTTAGTTGGGTGGTCATATATAGGAACATTTTGACACTTTCTCCTAGGCTAGAGAATTTTGATAATGATTCATTCAATGTAGTATTTTCATTCTTTAAATTTTCAATTTTAGTGGTTAACTTTTTGGTTTTCCTTAACCAAAGACTTAACTCTTTCAACTAATTTTCCATTTACAATGACTATAGAGTGATAATTGTTTGAAAATAGAGTTACCAACGCTCATGTTGCACTCATTTGGAATGCTAGTTCAAAAGAAATATGTAAATTTGCATAAATTTTACATTAGTTTTCACCATTTCTGCATTTCAGGCCTTGTGTAGATTTTGTACATTTTTTAGTTTAATTCAATGTAATTCATGTCATTTAAACTTATTAGTAATTTCATTACATCATTTAGGATAACATTTACTTATTTTGTATCATTTGTTGTAGGGAAAGATTGTGGCTAACTCATTGACTTCATGCCAAAGTGATGGGAAAAGAGTTGCATTGCAAACACACACCAAGATTGCAAGGTAAAAAGTTGGCACCCCAGCCTCATGCACCGCTATAGTAGAAAATTCTAGAAATAGACAGCTTCGGGTAGCTTCCAGAGAAGTGGCACTTCGGCACCAATCCCCTCGTGTGCAAATTCTCGCATGCGTCCTGCTCTAATTCATTGTGGGTAATATATTTCTCTTAGAGTTTGCTAAAGAAAAAATAAAGGGGTCGTGGCTACTGCGAAAGGGGGAGAAAACCAAGAGCTTCAAAGCAAGAAAAGAAGATCAAGACGAGACTAGTTGTCCATTACAAATCCTTGAGTTTCATCTCTTCTTCTTCTTTCTCTTTTCATTTTTGTTGTTCTCCTTGCTTGTGTGACTTGCTACTTACTTGTGCAAAACTTGTAAAGGCTCCCTAGAGTTGGAATCTAAAAGAGAGTAAGGGCTCTAACTGTATACTCATTGACATAGCAGAACCCATGACACAAGGGTATGTTCTTGGAAGAGTGAAGTAGGGAGATTTGTGCCAAACCAGTATAATTTCTTATGTTGATATCTTTACTCTATTTGCATTTTCATTCCCCTCATTTTTCATTCAAGGGGATTTATTTCACAAGAGGTTATATCAAATATGGCAAAGAATTTTTAAAAAACCTAATTCACCCCTCCCCTCTTGGGTTTTGCCATAAACTCAGGACCAACAAGTGGTATCAAAGTAGATCTTTGAGTTTATATCAAAGAGATCTTTCTTAAATGGAATCCCAATCAACTTCTACACTTGCTTTTGCTGAGGGCTAATCATTCACTAGGCTACCTCTATTTGACGGTAGTAACTTCGATTACTGAAAGTTGAGAATGAAACAACTAGTCATAGCTACAGACATGGATTATTCGATTGCCATCTAAGATGGTGTTACATTACCTAAAGGTGAGAAAGCCTCCAAATGGACTGAGAAAGTCAAATTGGTAAAATGTAACGCTAATGTAATGAACTTCCTATTTTGTGCCTTAAATGCAGCTGAATATGATTGGGTATCATCTTGTTTAACTGGCAAAGAGATATGGGATACTCTAACATCAGTATATGAGTGCACTTCTCAAGTCCAGAGGACTAGAAAAAATATTTTGATTGGAGAATTGGAAAGTTTTAAAATGCTAGACACTAAAAAGATATCTGAAATGTTGACAAGATTTTCTAAGATTACTAATGCACTAAAAGGTCTTGGAAAAGTAATTTCTGAACTAGAACAGGTTATGAAGATCCTAAGAGCTCTACCCGAGTCATGGACTCCAAAGATCAAAACTATTGAAGAAGCAAATGTTCTAAACAAATTGAAGCTAGAAGACCTTATCAGCTCACTCATGTCTCATGGGCTAATAAAGAAAAGAAATGAGGAACACCATAAGGGGAAGAGATTTATCACATTGAAAGCAACACAAAGCTTGGACGAGTCAATGTCCTCTTCCTAAAATGAAGATGAGGAGATTGCTTTTCTCATAAGAAAATTTAGAAATTTGTGAGGAAAGGAAAGAACTTTGGCACCAAAGGATTCAATGAAAGAAGTGGAAGAGAAAAGAATAAAGAAATGACCAAGTGCTATAGATGTGAAGGAGCGTAACATATGCAAGTTCAATGTCCCACACCTGAAGAAAACAAATCAAAGGAACGACAAGAGAAGAAAGATAGAAGTAATTCTAAAAGATTTTCAAAACCTAAATGTACATGAATGAGGATACATCCACCAGAAGAAGTTCATCAAACGAGGACCATGAAGCTGTAAACTATGCAAGGATTTTCCATGTGGCAAGAATAGAGGAATAAAACATCATGAACTGTCTCATTGTAACTGAATTAGTAGAAGGATTAACCGCCTCAATTGATTGCATAAGTGGTGAAGAGGTAATTTCTAAACTTGATCATTCTAATTCCAAGTCTATTTATTCATCTACTCATGATTGTCTCAAATATGCTGAGTTAGAAGAGTTACAACAGGCTTATGATTCATTGTATAATGAAATCAAGAATTTATGTACCAAATATACATAAAAAAAGAGACAATGTGACTCAACTATTGCAGTAAATCGAGAACTAGCTAAAAGAGTTAAATGTCGAGTGGAAGAGATCAAAGATTTGAAAAATAAAGTAGAAAAGCTAAAGAAAGAAAATGAAATATTGAATAAATCATTAGCCAAATTGTCTTACCTAAAAGAAAGTGTCAAAATATTTTTGAACATGACTACCCAAATTAGCAAAAGAGGACTTGGCTAATCCACATTTGAGAAAGGTGAATGCAGTAGGTCAAATACTCCAAAATGGTTGAAACCCCAAGCCAAAATAACTATTTTTCAGCACAACCAAAATTGAACAATTTTGTTGGATTAGAAGGAAAACTTGGGAACCACAATGTGCATGGAGCCCTACGCCTAGACTTCCAAGGGTATGTAATTTTTGCAACAAGTTTGGTCACAAAATATATAAATGCAAAATTAAAAAATTATACAGCCAAGGTGCTAGATTAGTCTGGGTTCCAAAGAGCATTGGATTTGTGCCTTGCAAAGTAGAGCAATGTAGACTCCAATAGCTTATTAACCCAAATGAACCCATAAAAGGGGTACCAAAGATATAAACTTTATGTGAATATTTTTTCCAGGTTTGTCTTAGAGCAAAAGCCAACAACACATGGTTTTTGGATAGTGGTTGCTCAAGACACATGATAGGAGATAAAGCCTTATTTCATGATCTCAAACTGTATAATGGAGTCACTATTGCTTTTGGGAATAGTGAAAAAGGTAAAATTAATTGTAAGAGAAATGTTTATGGTATTTCAAATGAATATATAGAAGATGTGTCGTTTATTGAAGGACTCAAATACAACCTAATGAGTATTAGTTAATTATGTGACAAAGACTACAAAGTCACATTTGAATCATCTATATGCAATGTTTTTGATAGAGATCATATAGTATTTATTGACAAAAGATATGAAAATATATATTTGGTTTCCTTTAATGAATTAGATGGAAAATGTCTTATAGCTGTTGATAATGATCTATGGGTATGACATAAAAGACTTTTACATATAAATACGTCAAACATTAGGACCCTATGGAAAAATAGTTTTATAGAAGGGCCACCAAAACTCAAAATTGTCTTTTCACCTAAAAATTATGTCTAAATAGTCTAAGGTGTCCTTCTCACCTAAAAATGAAGTTTCAACCTCAAGGCTACTTGAGTTACTACAAATTGATCTTTATGGGCCTTCTAACATTTTGAGCCTTAGAATAAAAAAATATATTTTTGTTATAGTGGATGATTTTTCAAGATTCACTTGGATAATGCTATTAGCTAGCAAAGTTGAAACCTTTTCAATGTTTATTATTTTCTCAAAATTGGTGCAAAATGAAAAATATAATACAATTATATCAATTAGAAGTGACCATGATGGTGAATTTGAAAACAAACACTTTAAAGAAATTTGTAATGAAAAAAAAATTCACCATACATTTTTTGCACCTAGAATCCCTTAACAAAATAGGGTATTTGAAAGGAAAAATAGAACAACACAAGAGATGACTAGAACGATGCTAAATGAAAGCAAGTTGTCCAAGAAATTTTGGGTGAAGCTGTAAGTAAAGCTTGTCATATATTAAATCGAGTTACCATCAGAGCAATTTTGAAGACGACCCCATATGAACTATGGAAAGGTAAAAAACTAAATATTTTATATTTTTGAATGGATACCTTAATGAAGAGGTGTATATTAAACAATCTCCTGGTTTCAAAGAAAGAAATTAGTCCAAATTTGTTTATAAGTTGACCAAAGCCTTATATGGACTGAAACATGCTCCAAGAGTTGGTATGAGAGGTTAAGTAAATTTTTGATTAATCATAAATTTCAAAGAGAAAAAGTTGATACTACCTTATTCATTAATTATAAAGGAATAAATATACTAATTATTCAAATTTATGTCGAGGATATTGTATATAGTGCTACTAATGAATCTCTGCGCCAAGAATTTTCCAAGCTTATACAAAATGAATTTAAAATGAGCTTGATGAGCGAACTCAATTTCTTTCTTGCACTACAAATCAAGAAATTAAATGAAGGAATTTTTATAAATTAGTCTAAGTACGTCAAAGAAATGCTTAAGAAATTTGGAATGCATAACAAGAATGGAGCAAACACTCCCATAAGCTCAACTATCAAAATTGACAAGGATTGAAAAGGGTAAACAATTTGATCAAAGATCATATAGAAGTGTGATAGGATCCCTATTATGTTTGACTACACCTTGACCGGATATATTACTTAATGTTTACATTTGTTCTAGATTCCAGTCATGTCCCAAAGAATCACATTTGGTAGCTTTGAAAAGAATTTTTAGATACTTGATTAACACTACCAATTTAGGGTTGTGATATCCTAAGGGCTCAACATTTGGTCTAATCGGCTATTCGGATGCCGATTTTTTCGGTTACAAGGTATATAGAAAGAGTACTAGTGGAACATGTCAATTTCTTGAAAATATGATGATTTCATGGTTTTTAAGAAAACAAACTAGTGTTTCTCTATCTACTGTGGAAGTCGAATATATTGCTACCAGAAGCTGTTGCACACAATTGATTTGGATGAGACAACAACTTAGAGATTATGGGATAGAATACAAAGATATACCTTTAAGATGTGACAATATAAGTGCTATTTGTCTAACCAAGAATCCCAAATCACGTTGTAGAACTAAACACAGATGTAAGTATCGTTTCATTGGAGAACATGTTGAAAATCATAATATTTGTTTAGAATATGTCAAAACTAAAGATCAAATTGCAAACATTTTCAATAAACCACTAGGAAATGAATCATTTTATAAAATTAGGAATGAAAGGGGTATGATTGATATTGATGCATGAAACTAGTGAAAAATTGCAAATCTACTGTTAATATGCTGTTCATGATTGTTATGTTTGTTGAAGTAATATGTTAGTATGAAATGGGTCAAATGGGTAGGAAATTGCGGATATTTACACTTAGGTTGGTGGAGCCAAGTCGACTCCACTCATCCCAAGTCGACTTTGGATGAGCGAATTGACTTCAAACCGAACTTAGGGTTTGGAGTCGACTCTGTTGACATCGCTTCGACTGCCTACACTTGGCACGAATTCGACACTCTCCTCGCTCCCTCCTTTCTTTCCATTCAAATCGACTCCCATTTTTCTCCTCCTCCTAAGTTTGTAATCACCAATACCTACTTTTCCACCTTCCAATCTTTGATTTTTCGCTACCCATTTCATCACATCAACAAGCTTCCTATTTCCTACAACTCAATGACGCCTAAATCTACCCCGTGGCTCACCAAATTGGCGGTTTCATAGAGAAGAGGTTCAAGACGTCAAAGAACTCTGTCCAAGATACTTCGGGATGAGGCGACCACCTTTACTAAGTAGATAGGTTCAAGTTCAGGAAGGTAACCCATCTGTATCTCTTCTTAGGGACTCTATGCATGATGAAACAAGTGAGGAAGTAGAAATAGTTGGAAGCAAAAGAGGGAACCCAGCTTCATGGGGCTAAGTTTTGAAAGTGCCCATGGAAGATTTCAAAAATGAGGCCAACATAGAAGATTTTATAAGAATTTCTATGAGAGGAAGACTTTCCCTCCAAATATCATTGATTTTTAGTTTTTATAAGAATATAAATTTGGTATAGAAGAATTGCTTGACTTTCAAGGTTGGACTACCCTACTAAAGAATGACGGAAAGATTTACACCGACCTCACCAGACTATTTTATTATCTATGGGATCAAGAAAATTTCAAAACATATGTAAAAGGAGTGGAAATTGATCTAGGAAATGCAAATGGTGTTAGTGAGTTCAATGCATGTAGTAGTGTGGCTAGCATTATAGGTGTCCCCATGTTTGAAGATCCACTTCCTGCAGGCCTTACTCAGATGGGAGCTAGTCCATTTCATGACCAAGATAGGGCAGAAGACTTACCACCTAGGTCTCCAAAGATAGCTTCATATTAGGGGGAGGTTCTTATACCTCTTGCATCACCATAGCCTGCCTCATTGGCTTCTCATGCTTCTCATTCACCTCAGACCTCCCAGGCCTCCTCGAGACCAACCCATGCTCCTATGATTTGTATGAATGAGAATCATGAGCTATTTGCCGAGTTTGAAAGCCGATAAGCAAGGAATTGAGGTTTATCTATCATTCTATGACTCAGATGCACGATAAGCAAGATTTCCTCGAATTTGAGATCACCCGGATCAAATATCACCTTGCCTCAGGCAGTCAGTACAGCCAACGTGTGGCTCCCCAGCCTGAGCATCACAACATTAACCTTACTCTGGGACCATTATTGATTGGTAAACGTGATCAGGATTGTTGCCTTGTGACACGATGAGTTTTATTGGATATTTATCCATTTAATCCTGACTCCTTAGGAGTTTATATCATTTCGTACATTCCAATTTAAATCAAATGCCATTTTAGGTCATTATACCATTTGAGAAATATATATGCTATCTCATAAAATTCATACTCATTCACAATATGATAATTTATGCTTTATCATTTGCCCATAAAAAATTTTTGACCATCCATAGTCACAAATCATAACATGATTTTTATACAATCATTAAGACAAATATTTAATGTCATCATATAACCATTCAATTCATAAATTCATACAAAGGTAATTCATAAAATTCATTCATCCTTTAAGCTCCATCTGTGCTCCTTGCTTGGTGCTACCTTTCACCTGTCTTTGGGGTTTGGAAAACAAAATCGTGAGTCGAAACTCAATAACAAGATATAAGGTTTTTAGGCAATTCATTTTCATTTAAAATATCTTGGAAAGCAATATTATACCCAATCAAGGGTATAAAAATATGATTTCTTATACTCGTCAAGAGTATATCATAAATAATGCAATGTATTATTTAAAACATGACATCATAGGATAGTAGCTAGCTAGGTAACCATCCATCTTCATCGTCTCTCCCAATCCAAGGAGGTGCCACTGGCCCAAGGCCTATCTTAGCGACTTGGCCGCATCAAAGGAGGACATTCGGTTTGCTTATACCGTTGAGGTGGACCTCATGCTTTGTGTACATGAATCTTTCATAAACATTCCTTTTGACATGCTAGCATGATTTTCAATTTATAAACTTTCATAGTGTAAATTTTCATCAATATTTGATAAAGCAGGACATAAAACATTTATTACAATTGAAATTGCATTTCAACATACATTGAGCTAAGGAATGGCCATCCTTAAATAACTTGGAAATAACTTCATCAATCAATTGTAAAATGATTCAAATATTAAAACAACATTAGTAATCATTTTATCATATTTTTATAAAACAAAAAGCATTTAGAAAACTGCTTGCTTACCTTTTTCGCCTTAGCTTTCCGTGTCAACTTTCTCTTTACCTTTGCCTATAAATAAAAATGGCATTGCATTCATAACAATTTCATTTGCTCGCAAACACTTAGTTGTCCAACCCATAATCCATTTCACACATAACCAACTTAAATTTCAAGTTGGCATACATACATAACATTCACTTGTGTGTCATACCATCCATTCTATATTTCATTTTAAACTCACCATTCATTAATTATCATATGGGGGGAGGTTTATATCTCCTATTCATCATTTTTCACATATTTTCACATTTCACCTATCGGTGCTTACTTTAGGCACATAATTGATAACTTAGGCCTCATATATCACTCTCAAATTTTGAGAGTAAAATTAATTAACAAAGAAACATCATAATTTAGTGTACATTCATGGAAGTTTAATCCCTAAATCACATGGTACTGAAACCGAAATTTTGCCACCATTCTTTCCCATTTTAACGTCCATCTTGACATCCTTTTCTTAGTTACCTTTGGATGTCCATATGTCTTTGTAATGTTCATTAAATAATTACAACTTATCCTCTTTTGCATATTTCTCAAAACAAATTTTAAATCGACATATATGAGGATTGGCGCCACGGCGCCCCATGGCCGCGCCTAAGCGCCAAGTTTGTGGCCACCCTTTGGACGTCCACATCATATATTCCATAAAAAATCAGATTTAAGGTATACCTTCCAAAATTATTTTGGCCGTCCAAAGTACCCTAATCCTAGGGTATTTTACCTTCTAAAACATTCATAATTTAGTCATTTACAAAACAGCAACTTAACACACATATAGGGTACCTATTTTTACCCGTTTTGACGTCCTTATGTATATGCCCCAAAAAATCCGATTTAGGGCAAATCTTTCCAAACCCTTTTGAACGTCCAAAGTACCCTTAGTTTAGGGTACTTTACCCTATAATTCACCCATAATTCATTTAATCTCCTCTTTGCATCATATTTAACATAAAAATGGAAAAGGCGTATAATACATGAAACCCTAAGATCCATTTTTGCTAAAATCATTAACATAAAACCAAACCAACATATGTAATCCATAAGAACATGAATCATTTCCTAATTATCATGCTTAAACCAAACAGCAACTTGGCTTAGGGTTTTAAGAAATTTCAAGATAGGTTTCATCTCAGGGTTTTAAGAAATTTCAAGATAGGTTTCATCTCAAAAATCAACCCTAACATCCCATTTAACCCTCTTGAACTTTTGATTTCATTTATACCATTCAAATATCATTCAATACCCTCATCAAGGCATCATAAATCATCCTTTAAGAGTTCATTATGAATCATATTCATGACTCATAATTTTAGGGAAGAAAACTTGTTTTAAATGATTCAAAACCTAAGATCCACTTACTTGAATTGAATCAAACTTGAATTCAACCTCCTTAGCTTGAATTCCCGCTTTTTCTTCCCTTTTTTCCTTCTCTTTTTCTCCTATTTTCCTCCTTTCTTTCTAGGTTTTGACGTGGAAGGGCTGGCTTTCTTTTGAGATTTTTTCCTTTGAGAATTTTTCCCTCTCTAACCCTCCTTGCACATGGATGTCTAACCTTATGTAGCTTGGAATTTTTTCCAGCTCTATAACCCCACTTTGTCACATGTCTTGAGGGTAATTTATTTCTTACTTATCCCTTGTTGACATGGAAATTTCTTACCCAAGTAAAATACACATTTTTTATTTATCAAAAATCATCAAATCAAAGCTCAATTCAATGTAACCTTGCTGTCCACTTGGGACGTCCCCACATAGCAGCTGCCTTTTGACATTTTGTGCCCATTTTCCACTTGTTTTAATGTCCCATTACTTACCCTAGGTTCTTAGCTACTTAGATACACATTTATCCATTTTTCAAAAATAAAAAACCATGCATTTATCCCCCTTGGGCGTCCCCTTGCATGACACCATAGCTAAGCCTCATTTGGCTACACATTAGGTATTTAAATCCAAGCATTTAAGCCCTGAATTTTTCATGGATTTTAGCATTAAACAATTCCAAAAAAACTAGCTCAAATCACC
The DNA here is from genome assembly GCA_030490835.1 of Annona cherimola. Taxonomy (NCBI): domain Eukaryota; kingdom Viridiplantae; phylum Streptophyta; class Magnoliopsida; order Magnoliales; family Annonaceae; genus Annona; species Annona cherimola. The sequence goes on along the minus strand of CM059973.1, from coordinate 49,191,903 downwards.
TCCATTTGACACCTCTCATGGGCATTAAACTAAGTCATTAAATCAATTGCTTTTTAATAAATGTTATGGTGCTTTTGGGTGCACAAAGTCAATGCTACTCATCTTTTTCCGATTTATCATATTCTTGTGGTAATTAGCTTAATCCAATCCTTCCATAGCATTGATTTTATAATTTTATTTAACCCTTTCAAGTTTCGTCTCAATATGACTTTTCTACGTCAAGCTATGATCATTTGAAATTATCCTTAGGGTGTAAGATAAAAAAAAATAATTATCATCTTAAACCCATCACATTTTCTTAATCCAATCCATCCATAAGGTTGAGCCCAAAATCATGATCCTATCTTTCAAATTTCATCTCAATCCACCTTATAGGCGTTAAGTTATGAATTTTCTACATTTTCTAACATAATTTCATAATTATCATTCTAATTTTTCATTAATTAAATCATGAAAATTAAAATAATTATTCACGACACATTAGCATTTTCTAATCCTTATTAAGCACCTTTAGTCATCTTAACTCACATTGGGCTATGGCGATTAATCTTAATCACCATTCTTAATCATAACCCTAATTACAAAAATTCATCAATTCATAAAATCATCCATAAATCATAATTAAAACTTAAATGCACTCATATTAGTCCTACTTGGGTCTTGGTATTACACAACCAATCCCCAGTTTGCCCGATTTTGATCCGTACTAGGGGGAATGAATCTGCGCTAAACCCCTAACGCAAGATCAATCATTGCCTCCTACTTCCCTTGACGACACATCTTGCTCCCAACACCTATATGATATGGTCCTTAGCCAAATGCTTCCCGATCAGCAACCACCATATCCTATACCTCCATTTACTTTTCAAAAATCTCAACTCATCAATTCTATTACATTTTGATGATTGACAAAAAGGGGGCGAGAAATATGGGAATTTTGATTTTTGGGATAGCCTTCTTTAGTGATTTGATAGGATGTATTTAGGGAAATATGTAAAGTTTTTATGAATGTATTGACTTGAAATGAATGTTTTGAATGACTTATTGCTATGAATGGTTTACTATGTTGTGGAGCACCCAACCCGAGGTGTCACAACCTGAGCCTTACTCTAAGATCATTATCGATTGGTAAATAAGTCAGGATTGTTGCCCTGATCACGCGACGGGTTCTTGAATTGAATGTCGTTTAATTTTTTTCTTTTCTTTATTTCAACATAAACATTCATACATTTGGAATCAATCACACTTATCATTTACACCATATCATTTACTCATTTTCATCAAAGGTCCTATTGACCTGATCATGACATTTTCGTTCGATACATACATAATCTGACCATTTTAGGTTCAATACAATCTTTCCATCCATTCACAGCATACAAACACATACAATTTACCTTTTTCTTACACGGTCATATCATATCTATATAAGATATCCCATAAAATACTCACAGGCAAATCAACCTAATCTTTTCCATCACTTAGCCTCCCTGCACCTGTCTAAGGTTAGGAAAACAAAACATGAGTTAAAACTCAACAAGCAAACATTTTTCATTTTCATGTAATGCATTTTTCTCCATTCGGTAGGAGACACTTATCAAGCGATCAACTACCAATGGATCAGAAACTTTTTCATATAAACCATTCATGTGAACCATTCATATAAACCATTAATGTAAACCTTTTCAATACTAATTTTTGGGCATTTCATAAACATTGGATGTGCATATGCATTATTTTCATTCATGACATAATCCTTCATGTGAGGATACGCTAGCTAGGTGAATATCTTTTCCTGACATGATCCTTTCCATCCATGACGCTAGACCTGGTTCTGCCTTGACTTGACTACCTGACTTCCATTCCATGCATTCATTCACCCTGACATTATATACCTGCTTCACATGGCAACATGTGATTCTCATGTAGAGAATTATTTGCACTATCCTTTTGAACGTCGTTTCAATGAAATATCATTTAAATCCATGCTGATATGCCATTTCCAAAAGGAGGAGAATTTAATCATTGATTTCAATAAGAGCAGTAATCAAAGTATTTATAAAATAAACGGATGAAGGGATGACCACCCTTAAGTAACTTTAGAAACATTCAAGTGAAACAACTTAAAAGAATTTTAGCATTTAAGAATAAAATATCATTTTCAAAAGTCTTGCTTGTTTACCTGTGGCGATCTTTTTTATGCCTTTCATCCTTTCCTTGCCTTTTCCTAGACAAGTAAATATGATTATCTTATACATTTTCATCATATGTTATGCTTGCCTAGGAAAATGTATAAGTCATATGACCATATGGGATTACCTTAACCATACATATGTGAGTTGCAATTTATCAACAACTCTTGTGATCATTTTAAATGATTTTTGGTGATCTATAACAAGCTACATTCAATTAAAATTTCTGGAGTTCATGTCCCATTTCCAAAACAGCCCTATATATACTCATATTCACTTCATTCAATACCCTTATTTAGGGTATAAAACCTTTGTTTAGGGTACTAGACCTTTACAATTGTTCAAGATGCTTAATCATCATCTATAACATTTGAAATTTACACAAAATTTCTGGAATTATTATCTACCTTTCATAACAGTCCCTTATGTGCTTAAATTTATCTAGTTTCACTTTAATAGTTGCATCTTAACTCAACATACATGTAATAACATTACTTAATAATTACACTCGCTATCGTTAATCCTTAATTGCATCCTTTCTAACATATATATCATGCAATTAATCAAAGGGAATTAAATCTGAAAATTTCTTTTTAAATTTTTATCTTATTTGGACGCCCTTTTGGGCATGAAATAAACTAATAAATAATTAAACAATTCAATCATAACATGGACAAACCAACCTTAGGTATGGACGTCCACTTCTTCCTCTCCTTCCTCTCTCTTTTCACCCTTCTTCTCCCCTTGGACATCCCATGTTTCTGCCCCTTTCTTTATTATCTTTTTTTTCTAAGTTTTTCTCTCTCTAAACAAGCCAAAAACGTCCCAAGTGCTGCCCTCCTTACTTATTTATATATGATCATGTTTTTGTCATTTAGTGCCACCTAACAACTCATGATTTAATATATAAAATTTCATTTAATTGCTGCATTTATCCAAACCATTCATTATGCTTTATTGTTGCCTAACTTGAGCCATACGTGTGTCTCATTTTGGACCATCCACATGGAGATGCAATTATCTTGCATTTTTTTCATTTTTTGTAAATTGAAAATCTACCTAAATTCCATGCCAAACGCATTGAAGGGCTGCACATTAATTAATTTTCCACTTTTTACCTTTAGTTGACTTCTTCTTGCCTCAACCAATCCCATCTTGACATCTCAAAAGTGGGCTTCAAAAGTCAAAGTTGACTTTTGCTTCTCATTAACGGCATTTACCCTTAATACCTATAAGTCAAATGCTTTAAATAAATCTCATCATTAATTTTTATAACCATTCATAATACCACTTTCCAATGGATTAGGTTTAATCTAATCCATTCATCACTTAGAGTACATCAACTTACTTAATCATAAAAAAAATTTCATCCCAAAATGATGAGCATAGGCTAAGATATTAGTCTTACATTTAATTCATGAAATTTATGTCATTTCTAGTTGTTTAACACATTTCTAATCATATTTTTCATAATCCAAATTGTTCATCATGTAGGGCATGTCAACTTAGGCTCTCCCTTTAAATTTTATCCCAATCCAACTTATGTATCATAAGATATGAATTAATCAAATAATTAATCAATAAATAACATAAAATGGGGCATTAATTACCATGCCATCTCATCATCTCTACTCCGCTTTTGTCTTTTAGCGATTTTGTCCTCTTGTATACACTTAAGCAAAGGTGATTAACTTAATTACCTTGCTTAATTGATTACCCCTTTCTCAAAATTATCACTTAACCATGTTTATCATAGTCAGGGTTTCACATATGCTTTAAGACAATCAATTATGAATGAAAAGTTATTTTATGATGTTTGGATGACGTGATAGATGAATCGTTTTTAAATCATGTGATAATGGATAACTGAATGAAGATGTATGGCTAGTTTTCGAATATCTTGGAATATGATGTAAAGAAATGATCTACTAATTTGGAATAATTGCAAGAAAATGATATGATTGTACAAATAATAGCAATTCATTCATTTATTGAAATGTACATCTCAAATTAGTTTTATCAATTATCAAAAAATGGGAGATTGTTGTAAACGAATGACAAATCAAGCACAATATATGTTTTGATGATTAACAATTCAATACGAGAAGTTTTAAGGCTCTAATATGTGTGTTAAAATAATTTAAGACTTAAAGAGTTTATGATTCAAAGCATGGTAGGTTAAGTCGCAGGCCAAGTCAACTCAGGCAACATTTACTCAGGTCAAGTCGATACCCAAGTCGACTTTGGTATCAACTTCAAGTGATTATTTTTCAACAATGCCGAAATTGTGGACACATAAGTAGGTGAAGTCGCATCCAAAGTTGACTTCGCATGCGACTTAGGTCAAGTCGTAACCCAAGTCGACTCCATCAACAACTTGGGGTATCTTCAGGAGTCTGAAGTTGAATCTTTTACCAAGTCAAGTTGCAACCGAAATCGACTCCAACATGCGACTTAAGTGAAGTGCACATGAAGTTGACTCAAACATGCGACTTGGGTGAAGTTGCAAACCAAATTGACCCCAACATTTAACTTGAGATTTTTGAAGACTAAAATCATGTTAGTTCAAGCTCAAAGGTGATTAAATTAGCTCAAACATATTCACCCCAGCATGATTCAAGGTCCAAGACACAAGTGCAACTAAGACCTCTTTCAATGGATTTGATAAAGCTCAATATACAAGAAGAGCAATGGCCCACATGCAAAAGTAAAGTCTATTGAAGCTAAATTGACAACATACAAGGATATACAAGCTAAATTGACCAAGTCGACCAAAAGTGGAACTTGAAGTTGAAGAGTGAAGACTGAAGTCATAACCTAAGTTAACTACAGTCTGTGGCTTGGGCGAAGTCGCACTCGAAGTTGACTCCAAGTGCGACTTGAGTTGTAACGGTTAGAAAAATTCGAATATTGGTGCATTCAATGCGTGCCACCTACCACCAAAGGTTCAAATTTACTCCTCTCCTATCTAATACACGTCAAATGGAAGGGAGAGGCTTAACTAGTGCATTAATTAAGCTTTACCTTCCAAATTTCTAGCATTCAAGTGCTCATTAAGGAGATCTACAAGAAGAACTGTGCTCTTAAACTACAAATGCTCAAGTGTTCATCCATTCACTCACTCTACAAGCTGAAAATCTGCCTACACATCTGTATAGTGTAGATTCTTATTTTTCATTCCTTGTTTATGATTACACTTGGTTTAGTGTCGGAGACCAAGACCAAGCGAAGGCAAAGTAGTGTGCGATTAGAGTCTGACTCACCACCTAATTGTGCAAAACTTGTAAAGGCCCCCTAGAGCTAGAATCTAGAACAGAGCAACGGTTCTAATTGTATATTCATTGACATAGTGGAACCCAAGCCATAAGGGTCTGTTCTAGAAAAAGTGGAGTAGGGAGGGTTGTCTCGAACCATAGTGATTTCTTATGTTGATATCTTCACTCTATTTACATTTTTATTCTTCACATTTTTCATTCGAGGAGATTTATTTCACAACAGATTATATCAAATATATCGAAAGAATTTTTAAAGAACCCAATTCACCCCTCCCCTCTTAGGTTTTGCCATAAACTCAAGACCAACATCAATATCATATTTTTTGGGCTAAATCTCCTTGTAGTAGGAAATATTTATGATTTGTACTCATATCTATGTTAACTTTGGTTTCCCTATGTTGAAAAGAGAATATAGTTGTGTTGTAGCTTTGATTACTTGAGATTATCCTTATATAATGCTTAAAGTATTTACAAGCTTTGCAACCTTGTAGATTGATTTAATATCCAAATCTAGGCTTGGAAGAGTGAGTTTTGGATAAGATCCATATATAAGGTACAGGCTTCCAACTGCTATGTTGAGTTAGATGTTAATGTTCATAGGAATGTACCTACTAACCTTGTGTAATCATAATTAAGTTGTGGTTATCAGACTTGTTTTACTTGGTTGCATGGGAACATATCAATTAACTAAAATTTGGTTAGGTTGTATGTGTTGAAAGACATATATTAATATAAATGAACCTAGATTAGTAATCTCTCCACAACCAACTTGATTAGCATCCAATTTAACATATCTATGAGCCAATGAATTCACACTCTCATTCATTCTAACTGTCCTAAGGAAATCTATCTTGTAGCCAATCCTCTAGTCATTTAATGCTTTATTTAGTTAAGTTTAATTTAGCCCTTTACATATAAACTCTATTTAACTTGCCAATTCACTTAAGATAATTGAAGTTTAAGGTGCTAGTCCGTTTAACACAATTATCATGGGAATGATACTCTACTCACTCTTTATTACTTGATCAACACGTATACTTGCATTAAAATAAACAATTTAGTTAGACATATACACAGCTCGTCAAGTTTTTAGTGTCGTTGCTAGGGATTGGTGCTTTGAATATAGTACCTGATAATTTCTATAGTCTTCTATGAATTTATACATATTATATATAGTTGTTTTTTTCTTTACTCACTTTTGATACAAATTTGATTTAGTGGTCTTATTTATACATAACTCAATGGCTTCAAATGTTTTCTATAGGCCAAACGTGGAGTTCTCAACACTAAGCACGATGGGTTTTTGTGAGTATGATACTACTTGGGCACATCTAGCTCAAAATGCAGGTTTTGGTAATGAAGTTCTAAGCATGAACTATGCCTATGTAAATTACTGCAGTTTCTGTGGAGGAGAGGGACATTTGTCAACTCAATATGTGTATTACTCAGCATCCGTGGGCTATCCTAATCATCCAAATGTTGTACAGGACAACCATGGAGACTCACAATCAGAAAATATGATGCCGATAGGATTTCAAGCATATCAAGCAAGGGAGCGATTACCACCTGAAAGCAAGTCATCGTTGGAAGACACGTTCGTGCAATTCATGTAGAGCCAAATTGAGTTTAACACAAACATGCAAAAATAGGTGGAGAAATTCACTACCATAATCCAAAATCAGTGTCAAGAAGCTTCTTCAATGCAGAAAATATGGAAGAAGAGGAGTTAGAACAGGGCTGTGAAGTCACTCCATCATCGATTGAGAGATATCACACAATGTTATAGCACAATTTGCCCCTCAATTCGTGCTTGAACAACTAGTTGAGCCAATGGAAAGTAAGAAAGTTGATGAGGAAACCGATAAAGAAATAGAATTTGTTTCGGTGGAGGGAGTTGAAAATTATCACATTTCTACACCTTCATTTGGTTTTCCAGAAGTCCAAGAATAGCAATACTTGATCGATCAATGCATAGTCTTAGAAAGCAGCATATTCAAGCCATCCTTTATAGAAGACCCTGAAGAACTCTTCTTTAGCATCTATGAAATTCAAGAGAAGAGGCTAATTGATCCATTGGAGGAGGCTAAGAAGAGAGCTAAACTTTCAATGCATAATCCACATGGAAAGAATTTTGATAGAGCGGGTATTGGATGATTCACTTATGGGCGTCTGGTTGAGGACTCTAAGCTTAACGCTGAAAGGGAGGCAATCCATCCCAATTTTTTATTTTTGGTCCAAGGCATGATTAAAGGATTGATCATTTGTGTCTTGAAGCAAGGAAATCAAAGAAAGATCACCATTTTTGAAAATAGCATGTAACAAAGAGTTTGATTCTTTATTTGGTCAATTCTTTAGGAATACATATGTCGTAATCTTTAAAGTGCAACTCAACATGATTCAATAAGCTAAATTCATTAAGCAATCATTCCTCTCTCTCTTGTTCATTAGAATAGGCAGTTACAAATCATGCTTAAGGCATTGAAAAGAGAAGTTAAGAAGGTTGCATGTTGGAGGTTATATGTGTTGAGGAGTCCACAAATGGATTTGGAAATTCAACAGCTAGTTATGATCTTTCCTTTTGCAATATTTGCACTAGTCGAGGAATTGTCAACAATGGTGGAGACCAAGGTCATTTACTTCTCAAGTTATCAAATTCACGATCAACATGCTCAAGTTAATGTTTTTCTCTTCAATTTGGAGTGTTGGGGTCATGGAATGATTCTTCAAGGAAGCAAATTTAGGGCTCTGGCTTCAAAATTTGAAGCCCTGGTGCCACAAATTTGCAAAGGAGCAACTTGGAGCAAATTGGAGTAAGCAAGTTAGTGCTCCGGCACTAGACCCTTGTAGGTACAAATTTCAGCATTTTTCAACAACAAAAAAATATGATAACTTCAACTAGCCATAACTTTTGATCCCAAAGGAGTTATGAAAGTCATCGCATATCAACGAAAAGCATTTTTCGAGTCCGTCGATGTGGCAATTTGAGCTCATTTTCAATGCCAAACTCCTCCATCTTTGCATATTTTAGGGTCGTTGAAGTTCTACGTCATTTTTTTACTGCTTTTAGTAAATCACCCATTTTATTACTTTAAACAAAATGTGTGTAAGTGGGTGATTTGCATTTTACATGTATTTGCGAGCATGTAGATGTGCTGTTAGTGGGTAACTTTTTTATTTGAGTTGCTCCATTATTTTATTAAGGCTAAGAGTTTAAGGTGATAAAAGAAGAGTTTATTGACTACACTCGTGTTATCAATGATATGGCTTAGCTTGAAACTTGAGTTGGATTGCCTGAGAAGAGCTTGTGTTGAGCTTTAATATGGGGCATAAAGTCAAGGGCATTTGAGCTTGCAGTGCCCCCTTGAATTTGTGCTACATGATTGCTTCCTTCCTCACATTTGCGACGTTGCTCTCCACAGAGCCATCTTGTTTATACTATCCTCTACGGCAATTCATTTGATGTTAGATGCTTCATCTATCATCATATGTTGAGTATTGCAAATATGGATTGATGAACTTATTCAGCCGGTGGAGGAAGAAGAAGAAGAAGAGAGCGACGAAGACAAGGAACACTCTTTCCATCCCAAAGACTAGGGTAGTGATAAGTCTAAAAATTTTCATTTATTTTCATATTAAATTCACACTGTTAAATATTAAAATGTTAATTAAATACATGTTTTGAGTGGAATTTTATGAAAATCATATTTTTGATAGTCTCTAATTTTGCTATAAAATGGGTCATTTTGAAATATTTTTGAAAATATAAAATTATGAACCAATAAGTTAGAAGATTTTAACATTGAAATGTGTATTAGCTTATTAATATAATTTGGGCAAATTTATAAAATCATTTAATTGGAAAAATCATAAGTATATAACTATAATTATATTTTAAAATACGGGGAATAAAGTAGACTATATTTAGATGAATTAAAATTAAGATGATAACATTGAAATTATTTAGCCAAGAATTAATATTTAAATTTGTATCTAAATATCCTGCGGGTACACCGAACAACCGTGCACCACCTGAGCATGAGCCTATCTTGGTTCGGTGCTCCACCATCTTCCCAAAACAATGAGCAGCCATTGTTGACCATCGAAGCAGCAAGGCAAACGGCCCAGCAAATCAAAACAGCCATCGCCCACCAGCTAGCCTTGATTTTGGCATCCTAGTGTTCGACAATTAGCATCTAGAATCGCCTAAAATGGCAGCACATCCAGCCCTTCCCTGTTCGATTGTCGATCCTCGTACCTGGTCCTTTTCCCCAAATTCCCTTTCCAGCCACGCGAGCCCAGAGCAACAAGCCCCAACTGGAAAACCGTCCAGCATCCCCATTTTAGAAACCCAGCCTCCATCATCCACCCAATTGGACGGTAGCCCCTTTCAAACCTAATTCTTCAAAGCTAAAATCGGCAAACCCATCTTCTCCATCCAGTAGTCATTTTCCGGTAAACCAAAGCACCCATTTTCACGGTAGCGAGCCCCTTCAATCTGCCTTCTTTCAGCACCTAGATCAGAACTCTCCATGGATTAAAGCATTGATCAGCAGCAAATTCGCTACCGTGCACATCGTCCGACCGAAACAGCCAGCATGAATTAGTTTCGGCAATTCGCAAGCCGTGATTTCACAAAGCCACCAGTAGCTTTCATCCCTCAGCTATCACCAATCGGCTGCCATGGATTTTGAAATCCAGAAGCCAAGCGCCGAGCTAACATCCACACGAACCAGCAGTTGCCGAGCACAACCAAACAGCTGAACCCACAACCCATCCACCGGCAGCAAATAGAGCAGTGCCCAAATTCGTCCATGTCTGCAATCTTCTCCTCAGATCGGTGATCTGCTCCCATCCCTTTTCCACCTGACCGAACCAAGCTTACCAGTCAGCACCACAAATTCGTCCAAGCCAACACCTAAAATCGGCCACACCGAAATCAGCAGTCATCGAATTCGCAAAACCCATCTCCGGCCCCGTCTCTGCAAGCTCTTCCTAGCTGCGATTCCAAATTCCAGCCACCAAAGATGGAACCGGACAGTAGCAATTTCAGCACCTACCTTGAAAAACCCATTTAACGATAGCTCATGGCAAGCATCCCAGGTGCTCGGGAATTCCATTTTGACGCATCTATTTCAGCATCTGCTCGAATTTCTGCGATAGAAAACCCAATGCAAATCACCGCCCCTACCTCCCCCTTTGAACATCCGACCGTCACAATAAGCATCTCAGCAGCATCCGGTGTTGGCTTCCAACCTTCTACGCTCATGCTTATTCTCACCACCGGAAGATGGATGCAATTTTGGGCAGACAATGTGAGAAGGAAGGTGCGAAACAGGCAGGCCATAGCAGAAAACGACACATTGCAAAGGGCAGCTACAGTCGAAGACAAAAGCAGGAATCCCACGTCGGATTCCACATTGAACGGAGGGTCCCTCCCACATCTATAAAAGCATGGCCCTCCACACGACACAACATCATCACCAAGCAATCCTCTCCCTTGAGTGGGACCCATTTTGTGTGGCCCCTATCAAGGAGTGGAGCCAAGCAATAAAATTTTCATTATGTGGAGATTTGCTCTTCATATTTGGGTGATGTAAATTTTATTTTGTTGCTTTATGGTTTGTAGTGCTTCATAGTTGTTAAATTTTAATTTGTAATTTTAAGATTAGATTTACTGCTTTATTTTCTGCTTTGTAATTTTTAGATTAAATTTAATATAATTCTCTTTCCGGTTTTAATAGTTGAATTTCATAGCTTTAATTGCTTTCTTAGAATAACTTTAATTCAGTTAGTGAATTATAATTTCTTTTATTTTAGCTTTTTGTCTCGCTTTCTTTCCGACTCTTCTAATATTTTCTCTTTCTTCTTTCTCTCTCTTATTTCTTCTATTTTCTTTTTTCTTCTCTCTCTAACGTCTCTCTCTCTTCTCTCTCTAATTTCTTTCCTTTTTCTCTGACTTCTTTCTCTCTCTTCTCTATACCTTCTCTTTCTCTTAAAAATAATTCAAAACTACATCGCCTCTCTGTGGATTCGACCCGACTCACCGTTATTCTACACTATCACCCGTATAGTGGTAGCTTTAATGTGTTTCGGTTAATTTTAATTAAACTGGTGATCATAGTGCTCTTAACGACAAGCACTTGGTGGGCATCAAATTTTTGGCGCCGTTACCGGGGAGGCATATTGAGGTTTGAATTGTTTTATTAGTTGCTTTAAATTTCCTTTACTTTCTTTCAATAGTATAATCTTTACTGCTTTATTTATCTGCTTTCTTTACTTACTGCACTTGAACTTTAGATTACCAATTTTTATCATTTCCTAATTTTAATTAGTGACCATTTATTGAGTAGACCTTTGGTCTAATTAAATTTCTATTTGACAACTGAAGGTTGGTGTCTAGGCTAGAGGTTTTACGGCAAATGCTGAAGTGGATCTGTGGTTATTTAATTAGGATCTTGTGAATACAATGAGAGCCTCCCACAATCCCACCTCTTACCTAGCTCACCAAAGGAAGTGTTATAGAATTTAATTACACCATAGTTATTCTCAGTAAATGAATTACTAATTAAAAAAAAACAAAAAAAATATACTAATTAAATTTTTTTTATAAAAAAAATAATAATAAAAAAATAAAAACTAAAATTAAAGAATAGACATGAATTTTATTGATCAGAAATTAGGTAAGTTAGAAGAATTAAACCAAAAGCTTAATGATTTACTTGCCTATCAAAACTCAAACAGTTCATTCTTAAATACATCGATTCCTTTTCAAACAACACATTCTAATGAGGCTCAATTTTTACCATATCGAGAACAAGTTCAAAATTTTCATAAGTTCCCTACACCGGATTACAATTCATTTTCACATACATATAACTCAGAATGGATGAATTGTCCTAATACTTCTTGGACAAACCAACAAATGCAACCCTACCCTTCATATCTACAAACCCAGTGGCCACCTGAGCAAAGTCAATTTTCAAATCATCAATATCAATCTAATCATTATGAAAATACATATGGGCCACTTGTATATCCTGAAAAAAAAATTTCATCACCTCAACCTACTAACCAATCTTCTCATCAAACTTATAATTATGATGAGAAAATTGAAGAACTAAATTTTTTTTTTCTCGATGGCTTTCAAACCATAGAATATAAATTTTCAAATTACCTAAATCGAGTTGAACATTATAAAAATATGTATTTGCACTCGAATCCCCCACAAGAGGACTTTTCAAAATTTTCATCAGATCAAGTAGATTATCAACAATCTCCTCACTCGGATAACTTGGAGGAAGAATTCGAAAGATTAGATCAACAAATCCTTTCCAACCAACAATCATTTTCTAAGATGACAGATCATGTGGATCAAGTAATAATAGCCATGAAGAAGAGAGGAGAAGAGGAATTTTATATTGACCAAATTGATAATCTAATTGATTATTTAAATTTTCAAATTCAATTAGATTCAATACCATTAGAAAATCCATATTTTGAAAATGACTTAGCATTTCCAAATGCTTTAGAAGCTGAATCCCTTAACAAACAAAAGCTAGGTCAAAAGAAAGATAATTTGAAAATAAATGATGAATATATTGAAACATTATGTGGGGAGGAACTTAATGAATCAACTATCACTCCAGTAAATCATTTTGATTATCAAACTCAATTAGATCAATTACTATCAGGAAATCTATTGTCTGAAAATTTGATAATAATTACAACATTATGTAGTGATGGTTTCTCAGATCATAAACTTAATGAGAATTCCTCTCTTCATAATCAAGAAAATATGATAGAAAACAATGACAAATTAATTAATGATAAATTTGAAGAAGAAAAAGATCAAGAAAATATTGAGGAGATTGATAATAGTTATATTAGGTTTCAAATGAACGATAGAGATCATAACCAAATTAATGGTGAGGTTAGAAATAAAGAGTTTATTGAGGATAAGTTGGGGGAGATGAAAATGAAATTATTAATGAAAATTTTGAGAAGTACATACCTGTTATTTCAAGTACTTTTAAAGATGAGCTCATTAGCATAGATAAATTAATGAAAAAGGAAGAGATGATTAAAATGTTTGAACAGGTTCACATTAAAATTTCGCTCTTCGATGTTATTCAATGTATTCCAAATTATAGTCGATTTCTCCAAGAGCGGTGTATTCAAACGGAATCCTGTTTAACCCAAAATAAAATCATGCTCCCATTAGGTAACAATTCAATAAATTTGAATAATTTAGATCAAATCAAAGAATGTTTCTGTTGGAAACAATGTTTAAAACAATAAAATTGACCAAATCTTGTGTTTTGATGATTAACAAGAACTAATTTTGAGTATATAAAAGGTACTAATATGTTTGCTAAATGTTTAAGGAAAGCAAAGAGGTCAAGTCGATCTCCAAGTCGACTTGGACTTCGACTTGGGTGAAGTCGATCCCAAAGTCGACTCAAATATCGACTTGAGAATGAATCCCAAAAGGCAACAGGTGAAGTTGCAGGTCAAGTCGACTCCACTTGCGACTTGGGAAGTCAAGTCGCAGACGAAGTCGACTCCAGCATCGACTTGGAGTATCCAGAGTTGAAAAGTAGAAACGAACATAACGAAGTCGCAAACGAAGTCGAATCCAGGTGCGACTTGGGTGAAGTCGCAGGCCAGGTCGACTCCATCCACGACTTGAGAAGTTCAAACTTCAAAAGATGCAGTTTTCAAGATATTCAAAAGGATTTATCACTCAAGTCCAAGGAATCAAGATGAAAAACAAATGAGTCAAATTCAAAGTCAAAAATCATGTTCTACATCAAATCAAGTCTATCAAGCTCAAAGACAAAGATACAAGAATGATTCAAACAATGTCTATCAAGACTACATAAGTCAAATATGCATGAATCATCTAAGTAAGAATCAAGCCAATCCAAGATAGAAGAACACAACTTGAAGATCAAAGCAGGTTCAGCAAAACCCGAGCCAAGTCGCAGGCCAAGTCGACTTCAGGATCGACTTGGGTCGAAGTCTGAAGTCAAGTCGACCAAGCCTAAGACTTGGGAATCCGAAGAACTGGAGTCGCAGACGAAGTCGACTCCAGATGCGACTTGGGTAGCCAAGTCGCATCCCAAGTCGACTCCACCTTCGACTTGGGTATAACGGTCAAATTTTCGAACGTTGGAGTTCATTTATTGTGCTCCAACCACCTCCACAACGTTCATATTTTCTTCCCTCTATAAAAGGACCCTCAAATGAACGTGAATAACAACAAGAGAACACAAGACACTACGTTAAAGTTCAAAGAGAGAAAAGAAGTGCAAGAAAGGTTTCCTATTTGCTTTTCTCCATTGTTGAGTGGTCCGTATAAATTCTAAGGAAGAAGAAAGCTTCAAGTTGCTAGCGCCTTCAACAATATTCATCCAAAGCTGCTTCTACAACTTCTTCCTCGAGCTAAATCTGCCTACACAAATCTGTAAAGTGTAGTTTCATTTATTTCATTGTCTTGTTGTATAAATCTTGATTTAGCTTGGGTAGCTAAGATCAAGTATATGCAAAGTAGGGTGTGATTGGAGTGAGACTCATCACCTACTTTTGCATGTGAGTTGTTTATGCCCCCTAGAGCTAGAATCTAGAAGAGAGCAAGTGGCTCTAGTTGTATATGCCTCCTAGAGCTGGAATCTAGAAGAGAGCGGTGACTCTAAGTGTATTCGTGGAATACATAGTGGAACCCAAGTCACAACAGAGTGTGAGCTTGGAAGAGTGGAGTAGGGAAGGTTTGCCCGAACCACTATAAATCTTGTGTTATATTCTTGCTTTATCTTTATTACTCTCTAGCCCTTTTCAAAAGGGGATTAATCACTCAAGGGGTTAAGTCTTTATTTACCAAAGATTTTTTAAAGAACCCAATTCACCCCTCCCCTCTTGGGTTTTGCCACTAACTCGGGACCAACAATTGGTATCAGAGCAGGTCTTTGAGTTTACCAAAGAGATCTTATCAAAATGGCATCCCAATCTACTTCCGTTCCTGCTTTTGCTGAAGGCAAATCCTTTACAAGGCCACCGTTGTTTGACGGGAACAATTTTGGATATTGGAAGCTTCGTATGAAGCAACTCATCATGGCTACCGACATGGACTCTTGGATTGTTATCCAAGATGGAGTAACCTTGCCTACCGATGAAAGAGCTTCCAAATGGACCGATGAGGAAGTAAGAATTGTTAAGAGCAACGCCAAAGCTATGAACTCTTTATTTTGTGCTATTACTGCTTCTGAATATGATAGAGTATCCTCTTGCTTGACCGCCAAAGAAATATGGGATACGCTAACCTCTATCTATGAAGGAACTTCTCAAGTCCAAGGGACGAGAAGAAATATTTTGATTGGAGAACTAGAGAATTTTAGAATGCTAGAAACAGAAAATATTTCTGAAATGTTCGCTAGATTCTCAAAAATCACTAATGCTTTAAAAGGTCTTGGAAAGGCTATTTCTGAATCTGAGCAGGTTATGAAGATCTTAAGAGCTCTACCGGAATCATGGACTCCAAAGATCACTGCAATAGAAGAAGCCAAAGACCTAAACACTTTAAAGCTTGAAGACTTAATTAGCTCACTCATGTCACATGAGCTAATTAAGAGAAGAAATGAAGATCAACATAGGGGCAAAAGAGCAATCGCCTTGAAAGCCGCACAAGACACTGACGATACCTCCTCTTCTCAAAACGACGACGAGATTGCCCTTCTCACAAAACGCTTCAGAAAATTTGTGAGGAAAGGGAAAAATTTCAGAAGCTTCAAGGAAAGAACTCCCAAAGAGAAGAAGAAAGAACCAACCAAATGCTACCGATGCGGCGGTTCGGGACATATGCAAGCTCAATGTCCAACTCCCGAAGAAAGCAAGGCAAACGAACAAAGAAAGGATAGAAGGAACAACAAAAGATTCCAAAAGTACAAAGGTAGAGGCATGTATGTAAATGATGAGGAATCTACAACGAGTAATTCCTCAACCGACGAAAACGAGGCGGAAGAATGTGCAAGAATTTGCTGCATGGCACAAATCGAACAAGAAGAACGAATTACCTCAACAAAATGCACAAGCGATGAAGAGGTAAGTTCCAAACTCTCCCATTCTAAATCAAGTTTTTCTTCCTTTCAAGAATGCCTCAAATGTACTGAATTAGATGAGCTACAAACTGCATATGATTCATTATATGAAGAAATAAAGAAATTAGGAAGCAAGTTTACAATTAAGAAAAGACAATGTGATGCAACAATAATTGTAAATGGTAAACTTGCAGAAAGATTAGACAAATTGAAAGATGAAAATGATCTGCTAAAAAAGGAGAACAAATCATTAAATGAATCATTAGCTAAGTTCTCTAATCCAGGAGAAAGCGTCAAAATGTTTTTGAATATGACCTCCCAAACACATAAAAGAGGTCTTGGGTATCATACATTTGAGCAAGGAGAAAGTAGCAAATTAAATGTACAAATATTTGAGAAACATCAAACTAAAAATGCATCTATATACAAGCCACAAAAGAAAAATTTTAAGTGGACTAGAAGACCAATAATGGAACCATTGTATACTTGGAGGCCTACTCCAAGATTACCTATGGCTTGTAATTTCTGCAATAAAATGGGTCACAAAACTTACAAATGTAATTTTAAGAAATTATATGACCATGGTGCAAAATTAGTTTGGGTTCCAAGAAACACATGATTTGGGCTTTCAAAGTTAGAACAACAAAGATTGATCTATATTACTAACCCAAATGGACCCATAAAATGGGTACCAAGAAGATAAGATTTATTTGCTTATTTTTCAGACATGTCTTAAGGCAAAGGCAAACAATGAATGATTTATGGATAGCGGTTGCTCAAGGCATATGACCGGTGAAAGAAGTTTGTTTCACAAACTTAAGCCTTGTAATGATGGAATGGTTGCCTTTGGCAATAATGAAAAAGGTAAAATTAAAGGTAAAGGAAATATACATAGTATTTCAAATGCATGCATGGAAGATGTTTTGTTTGTTGAAGGACTAAAACACAATTTAATGAGCATTAGCCAATTATGTGATAAAGGATACAAAGTTGTGTTTGAATCATCTATATGTAATGTATTTGATGGAGAGCATATCATGTTTAGTGGTAAAAGACATGAAAATGTATATTTGGTTTCACTTGATGAATTGAATGGTCAATGTCTAATGGCCATTGATAATGATCCATGGGTTTGGCATAAAAGGCTTGGACATATAAACATGGGAAACATAAAAACCCTATGGAAAAAGAGTTTGGTAGAAGGATTACCAAAATTGAAATATGACAAAAACAAGATTTGCAAGGCATGTCAATTATCAAAACAACCCAAGATGCCTTTCTCTACCAAAAAGGAAATTTCCACCACTAAGCCACTTGAATTGCTACATATGGATCTATACGGGCCATCCGACATTCTAACCATTGGTGGAAAGAAATATGTATTTGTCATAGTTGATGATTTTTCAAGATTCACATGGATAATTCTCTTAGCTAGTAAAGATGAAGCCTTCTCTATGTTTGCAACTTTTGTAAATTTGGTGCAAAATGAAAAACAAAGTACTATTGTGACCATAAGAAGCGATCATGGTGGCGAATTCGAAAACAAACGATTCATGGAATTTTGCAATAAAAAGGGAATTCACCACACATTTTCTGCACCAAGAACTCCATAACAAAATGGAGTAGTAGAAAGGAAAAATAGAACTATACAAGAGATGACTAGAACTATGCTAAATGAGAGCAATCTATCCAAGAAATTTTGGGGTGAAGCTGTAAGTACAGCTTGTCATGTATTGAACCGTGTTACCATTCGAGCAATCTTGAAAAAGACCCCATATGAACTATGGAAAGGAAGGAAACCGAATATCTCGTATTTTCATGCTTTTGGATGTACATGTTATGTTTTGAACAATGGAAAAACTAACTTGGGAAAGTTAGATGCTAAAAGCGATGAGGCTATATTCCTTGGTTATTCATCAAATAGCAAAGCAAATAGAGTTTTCAATAAACGAAACCAAGTTGTAGAAGAATCCATACATGTTGTATTTGATGAAATTAACCAAACTCCGAGAAAGGAGGATGAACTGAGTGATGCAGATGAAACAAAAGGCAAAGAACAATCAAAGGAACTCGAGCTCAAGCCAGAAAATCTCGTGGAGGAAGAGGTAAGTGAAGGTAATGATTCTTACAAACCCCCAACTGATTTGAAGTTCAAAAATGCCCATCCAATTGAACAAGTTATTGGAAATATATATGAAGGAGTGAAAACTAGAAGATCAAAACAAAACGTTTATGGTCAATATGCCTTTGTATCTAAAATTGAACCAAATACCATTGAACAAGCTCTCAATGATGAACATTGGATTATTGCAATGCAAGAAGAGCTAAACCAATTCGAAAGAAACAATGTATGGCATTTAGTTCCTAGACCAAATAATCACACTATCATAGATACTAAATGGATATTTAGGAACAAATTAGATGAAAGCGGACTCGTAATTAGAAACAAGGCAAGATTAGTAGCCAAAGGGTATTCCCAAGAAGAAGGAATTGATTTTGAAGAATCATATGCACCCGTGGCTAGATTAGAAGCCATACGTATTTTACTAGCATTTTCTTCTCATATGAATTTCAAATTATTTCAAATGGATGTAAAAAGTGCATTTTTGAATGGCTATCTGAATGAAGAAGTATACGTTGAACAACCCCCTGGCTTTGGAGAAAAGAATCAATCAAAGTATGTATATAAATTGACCAAAGCATTATATGGACTAAAACAAGCTCCAAGAGCTTGGTATGAAAGATTGAATAAATTTTTGATTGACCATGAGTTTAAAAAGGGGAAAGTAGACACTACTCTGTTCATTAAATATAAAAATAAAAACATTTTAATTGTGCAGATTTATGTTGATGACATAATATTTGGTGCTACTGACGAAAAACTTTGTCAAGAGTTTTCTAAGATAATGCAGAGCGAATTCGAAATGAGTATGATGGGAGAATTAAATTTTTTTCTTGGACTGCAAATCAAGCAACAAAGTGAAGGAATATTTCTAAATCAGTCCAAATACGCCAGAGAGATGCTCAAGAAGTTTAGAATGCAAAATAGCAAAGGAGCAAACACTCCAATGAGCTCTACAATCAAGATCGATGCGGACGAAAATGGTAAAAGTATCGATCAAACACTTTATAGAAGCATGATAGGATCCTTGCTATACTTAACTGCTTCTAGACCCGATATCCTATTTAGTGTTTGTATGTGCTTTAGATTCCAAGCATGTCCAAAAGAATCACATCTACTTGCTGTAAAAAGAATTTTTAAATATTTGTTAGAAACTACAAATCTTGGACTATGGTATCCAAAGGGGTCAACCTTTATCTAATCGGCTATTCGGATGCAGACTTTGCAGGATATAAAGTAGATAGAAAAAGTACCAGTGGAACTTGTCAATTTCTTGGACATATGCTAGTTTCATGGCATTCAAGAAAACAAACAAGTGTTGCACTATCTACTGCGGAAGCCGAATACATAGCCGCCGGTAGTTGTTGTGCACAATTACTTTGGATGAAACAACAGTTGAAAGACTATGGTATTGATTATGTTGATATTCCTATTAGATGTGATAATACAAGTGCAATTTGTTTTACTAAAAATCCTGTATTGCATTCTAGAACCAAACATATTGATGTGAGACATCATTTTATTCGTGAACATGTTGAAAATCATGATGTGTGCTTAGAATATGTGAAAACAAAGGATCAAATTGCTGATATCTTTACCAAACCTCTAGCTAAAGAATCATTTTACAAGATTAGGAATGATATGGGGATGATAGAGCTAAATTAGGAAAAATTAAAACAAGAAATCAAAATTTGAAAAAGGCAAACTGATGAGTCAAGTCGACTCCATAGGAGCCAAGTCGACTCCGCCAAGTCGACTTGGGAAAGTGATGTCGACTCCGCTTCGACAGCAAAGTCGACTCCACGGGGTCGAAGTCGACTCCGCACTATGTGCGAAGTCGACTCCAGGGAACCGAAGTCGACTTCGCCTAGGGCAAAGTCGACTCCGCGAGCGCGACCGTCCGACTTCCGAGCCTTCTTTTCTATTTCTTCTTCCTCTCTTCTTTCTTCCTCATTTTTTCGGCCTCCCTGTTTTCCTTTTCTCCTTCGGCGACTGCAACCCCTCTTTCCGTCTTTCCTCTCCACTCTTCCGGCAATTTTCTCCTCCTCCATCTCCGGCAAACCTTTCCGGCGAATCCTTTTCTCTCACCGGTTTTCTTCTCCATTTCTCTCTCACTCTTCCTCTCTGTTTCTCTGTTTCTCTCTCATTCAAGCTCCATCTCTCCCAAGCTCTCTCTCTTTCTCACAGCATCTCTTTGGTATCATCTCCATTTTCCTCTCTCTCAAAATCCAAACTCCAAATGGCACCAAAGAAAGCCGTATCAAAACCATACCCCAAACGGGTTCCCACACAACCACAACCTTCATCTCAACCAAAAGAAGTTCCTAGAAGAACTAGGACTCCATCAAAAAGAGCCAGAGAGGAACTATCAACTTCGACGGGTAAACGGGTTCGATTCCAAACCTCCACTCAATCATCTGATCAAGCACCCAGGACGGAAAATCAACAACAAACCTCACAGAGCACACAATCCGGGACAAGCAGAAGGGGCACTGCAGCTGGGAAAGCCCAAGTATTGAAGATGCCCACTACCTACTTCAAAACCGAGCTCCAACATAGTCGTTTCTACAAAAAGTTCTACGAACGGAAGGTATTCATACCCAAGATTATAGATTTTAATTTCCTGAAAGAATATGAATCCGACATAGAAGATCTATTGGATTTTCAAGGATGGACCAATTTGCTAAAGGAAGACGAAAGGGTCTATCCAGATCTTACTCGAATGTTTTATTATCTTTGGGATGAAGAATACTTTGGAACCTTCGTCAAAGGAGTCGAAATGGATCTTGGAATCGGGATAGTTGCAGGACCGACTGAAGTAATGAGTCATTTAGGACACATACTTGGAGTCCCGTATGAGGATGAGCCTATTCCAGAAGACCTCACTATGGATTAAATGTATAATCAGCTCACCCGGAGCAACAAGTACCATCCGGGAATCAAATTCCTTCGGTACATGGATCTTTCACCAAGGCTACGAGTACTCCGACTTCTCATTGCCCACTGCATCTACCCAAAGGGCGGTGGAAGAAACCAATTAAATCCACAAGAAGCAGGGATACTATGGAAAGTGGCCAACAGGGTCAAAGTGAGCATACCCAAATTATTTCTTGAAGCCTTGGCTTCTAGAAAGGATAACTCACGAGGAGTTCTTCCCTATGGCACATGGATCACAAAGATTCTTGAATTCTTCAAAGTGAATATTGAAGGCGAGCCTTTCGAAGTGCTCAAATCCACAAATGCCATAAATAAAGCTCTCATACAAAGAATGAAGATCAATCTGCTTGAACTAAGGCATGAAGCTTCAGAAGAAGAGCAAGAAGACAATGCACAGACTGAGGGGGAGCAACCTCCCGCGGCACCACTTGCTCAAGAGGAGCCAGCATCTCCCATATCGCACGGATCCTATTCTCCACAAGGGTCCGCTGCAAGAGAACGGGTGCCTCCAACCTCTTCTGAGGAGGTCACCCTAAAGGATTTAAAAGATGAAATTGTTGCTATGAGGGCAGAAATGGGTCATCAAGAAGACCGGATGACAAGTCTTATCTCCGGCGTTCACAACGCCCTCGAGGATATGCACTCCCGGCAAGACAGAATTGAGCGGGAAATGCGGACTATCCGCTATCATCTTGCCTCAGGCCGACATAAGAAGAGACCCATGCCTGAACTCGATCCCTACGAGTCGGGTTCAGTTCATAAAGAAGCAACTCCAGATCATGCTTCTCTTGTTTACTCATCGGCCCATCATTGTCCTATAGAACCAATCTTATATCCGATCTCTCAATTTCAATTCACAAAATCATTAAGAGTTGCTCGATTTTTGATAAATTTTTGATAGTTTGACAAAAAGGGGGAGATAGAATAGGTGAGTTGAGTAAAATTTTCTTTTGGGTTGGGTAGTTTTGTATCTAGGTTTCATTTTTGTTTTGTATTGCATTTTGTAAAAATGAAACTTGATATATATATATGCTTTTGATGAATGTTATGATTGCTTAATATGTTATGCTTGATTAATAAAGTATTCAACATGATATGCTTGAAAGGTATCAACTCAAATGAAGTTTTGTCAATCATCAAAAAGGGGGAGATTGTTGGAAACAATGTTTAAAACAATAAAATTGATCAAATCTTGTGTTTTGATGATTAACAAGAACTAATTTTGAGTATATAAAAGGTACTAATATGTTTGCTAAATGTTTAAGGAAAGCAAAGAGGTCAAGTCGATCTCCAAGTCGACTTGGACTTCGACTTGGGTGAAGTCGATCCCAAAGTCGACTCAAATATCGACTTGAGAATGAATCCCAAAAGGCAACAGGTGAAGTCGCAGGTCAAGTCGACTCCACTTGCGACTTGGGAAGTCAAGTCGCAGACGAAGTCGACTCCAGCATCGACTTGGAGTATCCAGAGTTGAAAAGTGGAAACGAACATAACGAAGTCGCAAACGAAGTCGAATCCAGGTGCGACTTGGGTGAAGTCGCAGGCCAGGTCGACTCCATCCACGACTTGAGAAGTTCAAACTTCAAAAGATGCAGTTTTCAAGATATTCAAAAGGATTTATCACTCAAGTCCAAGGAATCAAGATGAAAAACAAATGAGTCAAATTCAAAGTCAAAAATCATGTTCTACATCAAATCAAGTCTATCAAGCTCAAAGACAAAGATACAAGAATGATTCAAACAATGTCTATCAAGACTACATAAGTCAAATATGCATGAATCATCTAAGTAAGAATCAAGCCAATCCAAGATAGAAGAACACAACTTGAAGATCAAAGCAGGTTCAACAAAACCCGAGCCAAGTCGCAGGCCAAGTCGACTTCAGGATCGACTTGGGTCGAAGTCTGAAGTCAAGTCGACCAAGCCTAAGACTTGGGAATCCGAAGAACTGGAGTCGCAGACGAAGTCGACTCCAGATGCGACTTGGGTAGCCAAGTCGCATCCCAAGTCGACTCCACCTTCGACTTGGGTATAACGGTCAAATTTTCGAACGTTGGAGTTCATTTATTGCGCTCCAACCACCTCCACAACGTTCATATTTTCTTCCCTCTATAAAAGGACCCTCAAATGAACGTGAATAACAACAAGAGAACACAAGACACTACGTTAAAGTTCAAAGAGAGAAAAGAAGTGCAAGAAAGGTTTCCTATTTGCTTTTCTCCATTGTTGAGTGGTCCGTATAAATTCTAAGGAAGAAGAAAGCTTCAAGTTGCTAGCGCCTTCAACAATATTCATCCAAAGCTGCTTCTACAACTTCTTCCTCGAGCTAAATCTGCCTACACAAATCTGTAAAGTGTAGTTTCATTTATTTCATTGTCTTATTGTATAAATCTTGATTTAGCTTGGGTAGCTAAGATCAAGTATATGCAAAGTAGGGTGTGATTGGAGTGAGACTCATTACCTGTAGCAGGTTACTGTTCATGGGTTCCAAAAATAAAAAATACCATGACATAGCTCTTAGTTAGTATATCATGAAAAAATTCATGAATTTTGAATTCATCATCATTAACTTGGCTAAATAAATCATTTTCTCTATATACTAAAAATCAACATAATTTCACTTAAACATAATCCTTAAATCCAAAAATCATGAGATTAATATATCATCATTCCAACATCATAACTATCATAAATATTCATCTCAAATCATCATGTAGCAATTTTGGAGCATTATTTTCACATATCATACGTTATTTTCCCGAATGCTCTATCTTCGCTCCAAATTTTCGATATTTAGGCATAATTCCAATTTGGCATGGTATTTACACTTATTTTCTCATGCTTAAGTATTATCTAAGCATGGTTTTACCCTAATTAATACCCAAAAAAAATTGGGAAGAATTCCCTTACCTCAAGTAGAAAAACTCTCCTCCTACTTAGCCTTTCTCTCTCTTTCCTTCTCTCCTTCTCTCTCTAAGGCCTCAAACGAATTTTGGGGGTTGGAAATGCTCAATATAGCTGGGATTTGTGCCTTTGGACGTTCATCATGCTTACCTATTTATAGTGTGGCATTTTTCATTAAATTATAATTTACCCCCTTGCTCCATGTATTAAATTCTAAATATTTTTTTCCAAATTCCATGAATTGTCTTGAGAAATGTGCAGCCCCCTAGATACTGTTCACTCCCCTAGCTGTAGCTATTTATTTATGATTTTTGATTTATTAAAATTAATTATTTTAAGCTAATTAAATCTCAACTGTTGATTCTTGATGAGGATGATTTTGGGCCATTGATTTTGGCTCCAAATCCCATGCCCCTGCCCTCCTTGAGCCTTGTGCTGATTTTTCATTAATTATTTTAATTTTTAATTAATTAAATTTAACCCAAAAGTCAAATATAATTAATGAAAAATGTGGGCTACCTTTTTGATCTCCAAACGACGTTTCATCTTGACCCTTAATTCATGATTTTCATCACATCTTAAACCATTCATCATGTTCATCATAAATATTTGGCCATCCATAAAAAATTTCACTTTGTCCGACGTCCGGATTGCAAGTTATGAATTTTTCTTCATTTTCTCTCAAAAATCCACTAAAATCCGAAAATACTAAATAAATCAAAAAGTGGCTATTTTGTCCTTTTGTGGGAAGCTTCCTTTTTCGTCTTTTATGATTAAGTTAATCCAAAGTGATTAACTTAACATATTCCTTAATCCCACAGTTACTATTCATGTTTCACTATTCACGTTTACTATTCATCCGAATTAACATTCCATAATTAGCTATTTAATCCTCCAATGTCATATATTGCAAAATATCATCAATATATATTTCATATTTCATATAATTATATTACCCAGGGATTATAACCCTAGGGTTTCATACACGTTCCTAAATTTGGGGTTTCACAATGACACAGGAAATCGAGGTTGGGGCACTGATCACTCTGACTCCAAGTCCATCATAGGCTTGCACTATAGGCCTCATCCGTCCCAATGCTTGACATGTATTCTAAAGTATGGCACTACCTCTCTTTGCTTACAACAACCACCAAAACAAGTAAATGCACTTCCAAATGATGAGATTAGATTACTAAAGTCTTGAAATCATGTAATTTATATTGAATTAGACTAAAAATATATGAAATCTAAATGCAATGTGTGAAATTTAGAATTGATGAAAACTAAGCAAAAATTATGCAATTTCCTAAAATCGTTTTGGACTATCCTCTAAAGCACGCTTATAATGAGTTGTGAAAGCTCACATTTTTCTAAGTTGTTACACCCCCAAACTTAAACATCGCTAGTCCTTGAGTAACACATTCAAACACCATGCATGTATCCAAGACATGTCAAATCAGGCTTGTTTATAATCATTAGCTAAATAATCACATTACTCAACCAAGAAAGGTCAAACGATAACTCTCACTTGAAATAATTCATGAAAAACTTTCTCAGCTCAAATCAAGCCAAGGTATGCATTCCCCAACCAAGATCAAGTTACATGTAAATACAACTGCTTATAGTCACTAGTGATTGTTCAGCCCTGCTAACTATTCCCCTGATCAAAAGGATTTTCTAGGACAAGTGAAGCAAAATAGGTGGACAAGCTCTAAGTAAATATATCATCTCAATAGGCATAACCTCAATTCACCTACTTTACTTGAACCAATTATCAAACGAAATTATACATACGTTCCCCCAAACTTATTACTTTGACTCTCCTCACTATATTTCAGGATATCTTAAGATTTTTTTTACAACTCCCCTCACCATATTTCAGGGTTTCTGGAGAGTTTTCTTTGAAGCTCTATTACTGTGGCTTTCCCTTGCTTTTTTACGCGAACCTTGACATCTGTAGATGCCAAGTCTCAATTACTTAGCTTAGATTAACCACTCCCTTTATAACTTATTGTATTTTTATTAGGGGTAATATATATAAGCCGATATAGATTTTACATGCATTTTCCAATCCTAAATCTCAAGTAAAAGGGTATTTGACGCTATGAACTGTTGTAAACAAATGACGAATTAAGCACAATCCATGTTTTGATGGTTAATAACTCAATTTGGTAATATCAAGGAACTAACGAAGGTGTTAAGTTGTTTCAAGGATTACAAAATTCAAAGGTCAAAAGCTTGGCAGGTCAAGTCGCATGCCAAATCGACTCAGCCATCGATACCTAAGTCGACTTCAGCATCGATTCGAGGCCCCATTTTTCGATAGCACTAAAATATGGATACCTGAGCAGATGAAGTTGCAACCGAAGTCAACTTCACATGCGACTTAGGTGAAGTAGCAACACCAAGTCGACTCCATCAGCGACTCAGGATATCTTTAGGGACTAGAGTTGAAGTTGACAGTGTCAAGTCGTATTCCAAGTCGACCTCGTCATACGACTTGGGAGAAGTCGCACCTAAAGTCGACTTAGAACCTCGACTTGAATGTAATAGTAAATCAAGTTGATTCCAAACACTATACTCAGAAAGATGAAGTCAAAATCATGAAAGAATGACAAGCTTGAGCCAAAGTTACATTAAGTTTTTATCAAATGTTCGAGAGAGATTGACCAAATTCAAGTATTATGGCGCTCCGAACCGAGGCGTCCACATAGGCCTTACTCCGGGATCTTATTGATTGGTAAATGTGACTCAGGATTGTTGCCCTGATCACGCGGTGGGTACTTAATTGGATCTCGGCTAATTTTTTTTTTCTTTTTCTTTCATCACATAAGCATACACTTTATTCATAATAGACTCATTCATATCATCATAAAACCATTCATATCTTCTTTTTATTGAAATAATTCGCATAAGTACAATCATGTTTGTAATATCCATAAAACATGACTTCAACATGATTGTCATACATTTGTCCCTTTGGACGCATACATAGAACTGCAATTAATTTTGTAGGTCATTTCTACTTGACATCCTTTATAAGTCAGCTCCATAGCCTGTTTGTCATTTTAAAAACACATATGAGTAATAATACTCAGTAAGCAAGCTTTTTTCTTTGGCAAGTAAACATTTTCCTTTCATTCAAATGCATTTCTCCCAATTTGGTAGGAGAAACTTATAAAGTGATCAATTACCAATGGGACAGAAACTTTTTCATGCATTTCATAAGAATGCAATGCATTCATTCATTCATGACTTTCCTTGTGCCTCCAACCTCTGGGAGGACGCCGCCGGCCGCAGCCCTAGCGACTTGGCAATAGTGAAGGGGGACCCTCTGATCCGCTTTCTACCTCCACCAAAGCCTCTTCCTTGTGCACCATGAACATACACATATGCCGGCATGACATGCTCCATAAAACTTGATAAATCATTTAGAAATTAATTTAACAAGCAGTTAGCAATCATTTCATGTAAAGCATTATAGGAATGATCATCCTTAAATTTAATTCATAAAACACGTAAGCAAACAATTTGCAATCATTTAGAAATATTTTAGAAAGCATATAGCTTGCTTACCTCATCATTCTGTGTCCTCCACCTTTTCCTTTCTTTTTCCTATTCAAGGAAAAATGATATTTTATCTATATCATTCCATGTCTTAGATTTCTTCCCATGCATGCTTTATAATCATTTATTACCTCATTCATATAGAGGTTAATCTTATAAAGATACTTAGTCATTATCTCCATATATGGATTTTTTAATCCATAAATCCCTTTAAAAGTCTCATCTATATATTCTTTAGATATAAATGCTAATCTCATTTTTTTCCACCCAATTTACGCTTTTTTACTATTCATGATACTGTTCACGATCACTGTTCACGATACTGTTCACGTTTACTGTTCACAGCGATGTGGGTTACTGTTCATGGGTTCCAAAAATAAAAAATACTATGACATAGCTCAGGTTTAGTATATCATGGGAAAATTCATAAATTTGGAATTTATCATTATTAACTTGGCTAAATAAATCATTTTCTCCATGTACTAAAAATCAACATAATTTCACTTAAGCATAATCCTTAATTCCAAAAATCATGAGATTAATATATCATCATTCCAACATCATATTTATCATAAAAATTCTTCTCAAATCATCATTTATTAATATTGGAGCATTATTTACACATATCATATATTATCTTCCCGAATGCTCTATTTTTGCTTCAAATTTTTGATGTTTTGACATAATTCCAATTAAGCATTATAACTTTACTTATTTTCTCATGATTATGAATTATCTAAGCATGATTTTATCGTACTTAACATCCAAAAGAAATTTGGATAGAAATCACTTACCCGTAGTGGAGATATTGCTCTTTTTCTCACACTTTCACTCTCTAACTTTCTCCTTTTCTTCCCTTGGACGTGTGGGGGATTTGGGAACTTGAGTTTGCTCAAATGGAGCTGGGATGCAGTGCCTTTGGACGTCCACCCCTGCCCCTATTTATAGTTTTTGATTTTTCATCAAATTGGAATTTACCCCCCCTTGATTGAGGTATTAAATTATAAATGTATTTTTTTCTAATTTCCAAAAGGTGCATGGAGCCATGTGCAGCCCCCTAGCTACTGTTCACGCCCCCTATGGCAGCCCTAATTTTCATGATTTTTTGATTTATTAAATTATTTATTTTAAGCTAATTCAATCTCATCCATTGATTTTTGATGAGGATGAATTTGAGCCATTGGGTTTGGGTCCAAAGGCTCCCCCTACACCTGCATGCCCCTTCTGTAGCTCTGATTTTCATTTATTATTTTTTTATTTTTAATTATTTAAATTTAATAAAAAGTCAAATTTATAATTAATGAAAAGTAGAGCTACTTTTTGATCTCCAAATGACATTTCATCTTGACCCTTGATTCATGATTTTCATCACATATTATACCATTCATCATATTCATCATGAATTTTTAACCATCCATAAAAAAATTTATTTAAATCCGACGTCCGGATTGCAAATTATGAATTTTTCTTTAATTTTTCACTAAAATCCAAAATGTCATTAAAATATCAAAAAGTATTGCTATTTCGTCCTGTAGTGATTAAATCTTCCTTTTTTTGTCATTTTGTGATTAGGTTAATCTACGTGATTAACTCTTAATCACCTCGGTTAGTATTCATGTTACTATTCACGTACTATTCACATTGTTTAATCCCACAATTGTATTTCTTTAACCTCTAATACACATATTTTCATACTCTTGAATATATATTTTATTAGGGTGTGTTTGGTTGGAGGTAAAACTTTTGATGAAAAGTTTTTGGAGTAGAAGTTGTCAAATCAATAGAAAGTGATGTGATATAATAGGAGTAATGATGAGGAGTAAAGAGAATTAAGTTAAAATAGATAGGTTATTTGTATGGGTAGTTGTGTAGAAATGATTGAAAAGTATGGTAGTTTGTATAGAAAAATGTGAAAAAATAATTAAAAAATAAAATAATTATGGAGAGTGAAAAGTTTTAGATTGAAAAGTTTTAGTTGACACTTTTTTGCCCTAAACAAACACACCCTTAATATATTACCTAGGGTTTATAACCCTAAGATTTTATACACGTGTCTAAGATTGTGGTTTCACAAGTATCAAGAAGAATGAATCGATCTCAAATACAAATGAAGATTTATAAGCATGAATTATGAATAAACAAAGAAAGACAAGAAAGCAAATGAAGTTCACATTATGTCAAAGTTCCAAGAAATCTAATAGCTGGTGAAGTCATAATCGAAGTCGACCTCACCTACGACTTAGATTAAGTTTGAGATCAAGTCGACTCAAGTCCGGAACTTGACTTAAGAACTGAAGACCAAATTCGCAACCCAAGTCAACTGTGGTCTGTGATTTCGATGAAGACGCATACCAGGTCGACTCCAAGTGCTACTTGAATCGTAACAGTTGAAAAAATTTGAACGTTGCGCTTAAATGCGGCCACCTACCTCCAAACGTTCGAATTTACTCTCTCTTAATTAAGACACTTCAAATGAACGGGAAAGGGTAGAGAGATAGCATTGATTGAGTTCAACCTCTTTATTCTCAAGCATTTATGTGATTTTAAAGAAAGTTTCCAAGAAGAACACTGTTAAAAATTGCAACTATTGAACTACTTCATCATCAACTCCTTCTACAAGTTCTTCTCTGCGCAGAAATCTATTTTCTACACATCTGTAAAAGTGTAGCAATATTTTTACTTTGTTAATCATTTGTATTCCACTCGGTTTAGTATTAGAGACTAAGACGAAGTGAAGGCAAAGTACCGTGTAATTGGAGTGTAACTCGTCACTTACTTGTGCTAAGGCTGTATAAGGCCCCTAGAGCTAGAATCTAGAAGAGAACAAAGACTTTGTCTGTATTACTATTTTGTTTAGTGGAACTCAAGACACTAGGGTATGCTCTTAGAGGAATGGAGTAGGGAGGGTTGTCCCGAACCACTATAATTTATTGAGTTTATTTCTTTTATATTTTATGTTTTTCATTTGAGGGGACTAAAACTCTCAAGGGGTTGAGTTTCTAATTATGAAAGAATTTTCAAGAACTTAATTCACTCCTTCCCTCTTGGGTTTATTCATAAACTCGGGACAAACGGGTGGTATTAAAGCAGGTCTTTGAGTTTCTACTAAAGAGATCTTATTTTAAATGACATCCCAATCAACTTCCACTCTTGCTTTTGCTGAAGACCAGTCATTTACTAGTCCACCACTATTTGATGGAAGTAACTTCAGTTACTGAAAGTTGAGAATAAAATAACTTATTATGGCTACTGATATGGACTCCTGGATTGCTATTCAAGACAGAGTTACTTTACCAATTGGTGAAAGAGCCTCCGAATGGACTGAAGAGGAAGTTAGAATTGTAAAGAGCAATATCAATACAATGAACTCCCTCTTTTGTGCCTTAACTACTGCAGAGTATGATAAAGTATTCTCTTGTCAAACAACCAAAGAAATATAGGATACACAAACATCAATATATGAGGGAACTTCTCAAGTCCAGGGGACGAGAAGAAACATATTGATTGGAGAGCTAGAAGGTTTTAAAATGCTAGATACTGAAAATATATCTGAAATATTTGTAAGATTTTCCAAGATTACTAACGCATTAAAAGGCTTTGGAAAAGCAATTTCTGAATCTGAACTGGTCATGAAGATCCTAAGAGCTCTGCCCGAGTCATGGACCCCAAAGATCACAGCTATTGAAGAAGCAAAGGATCTAAACACGTTAAAGCTGAAAAATCTTATTAGTTTTCTTATGTCTCATGAATTAATAAAGAGAAGAAATGAGGAACATCACAAAGGAAAAAGGGCTATCGCTTTAAAAGCTACGCAGAACTCAGATAAGTCCACCTCATCTTCTCAGAATGATGACGAAGAGATTTCTCTACTCACTAGAGAATTCAGAAAGGTTGCAAGAAAAGGAAAGAACTTCAAGGGATTTAAGGAGTGAAATAGAAAGGAAAAGAAGAAGGAAATGACAAAATATTAAAGATGTAGTGGAGTGGACATATACATGGATTTCAAACTGTTTCAAATGGATGTAAAAAGTACGTTTTTAAATGGATACCTAAATGAAGAGGTATAAGTCGAACAACCTCTTGATTTTGAAGAAAAAGATCAATCCAATTTGTTTTTAGGTTAACTAAAGCTTTGTATGGGTTGAAACAAGCTCCAAGAGCTTGGTATGAGAGGTTAAGAAAATTTTTGATTGATCATGACTTTCAAAGAGGAAAGGTTGGCACCACCCTATTTATCATATACAAGGGAAAAGATATACTAATTGTTCAAATTTATGTTGATGACATCATGTTCGGTGTTACTAATGAATCTTTATGTCAAGAATTTTCTAAGCTTATCCAGAATGAATTTGAGATGAGCATGATGGACGAGCTAAACTTCTTCCTTGGGCTGCAAATTAAGCAATTCAGTTAAGGAATCTTCATTAATCATTCCAAGTACATCAAAGAAATGCTCAAGAAGTTTGGAATGCAAAACAGTAAAGGAGCAAATACACCCATGAGCTCGATTATCAAAATTGACAAGGATGAAAGTGTTGGAAATATGTGGAAAATAAGCTAAATCTATGTTTTGATGATTAACAAATCGATTTGAGTAAGTCTTGGCTACTAACATGTTTGTGGAAGTGTTTAAGGCATATACATTTGAAGAAAATAGAGCATGGAAGGCCAAGTTGTTCCCCAAGTCGACTCCAACATCGACTTCAAGGAGTCAAAGTCATCCAGAGTTGAAATTGGAAGAAGAGCAGGTGAAGTCGCAGGCCAGGTCGACTCCACTTGCGACTTGGGAAGCCAAGTCGCAAACGAAGTCGACTCCAGCATCGACTTCAGATGCCAAAATCACTCCAGAGTTGAATTTGGGAGAGAAAGAAACCGAAGTCGCAAACGAAGTCGACTCCAGTTGCGACTTAGGTAAAGTCGTAGACGAAGTCGACCCCAAGTTCGACTTGAGGTATTCTAAGTTCAAGGATGCAGATTCAAGCTCATTTCTAAGATCAACTTAAGATCTCTCAAGACCAAATCAAGGATACAAGCTCATTATCAAATTAAGTTTATCAAGTCCAAGGCAAAGCTTCAAGTACATTTCAAGATGAAGAAATCCAAGATACGAAGACTAATATCAAAAGAAAGCAAATTGCATAAATCAAAGCTCCAAGATTCACAAGGTCTACAAAAATTGAAGACCAATCCAAGTTCAAGCAAGATGCATGAACTCAACCAAGAAGGTTATTCAAGTTCTCATGGATTCAAGGCTTGAACATAGAATAAATGAAAGCAAGCTAAATAGAAGACAATGATCCAAAAGGAAATGAAGGAACCAAGCAAACAAATTTTCAAGTGCATCAAGCCAACTGACGAAGTGAAGTCGCACACCGAAGTCGACTCCACTTGCGGCTTGGGTCAAGTCGATACCCAAGTCGACCCGACCTGGAACTTGAAGTCGCTACGGAAGGCGAAGTCGCACCCAAAGTCGACTCCATCTGCGACTTGGGCGAAGTCGCATCCGAAGTCGACTCCACCTGTGACTTGGGTCGCAACGGTCGGAAAATATTCGAACGTTGGCGCATTAAATACGCGCCACCTACCTTCAAACGTTCGGATTCCCTCCACAATTATAAAAAGCATTCATTGTGGACGAGGGAAGTAGCTGAAAATCATTAAGTGTGCTTAACTCCCATCTTCAAGAGCATTAAAGAGATCAAGCTCATTCAAAGAAGAAGAACTTTGCTTCAAACTGCTAGAGCTCAACTTCTGAATCTTCAAAGCCAATTCTACGAGTTCTTCTCTGCGCCAAACTGCTTCTACACAACTGTAACGTGTAGATTCCTTTACTATTTCATTTGATTGTATTAAGCTTGATTTAGTTTGAGGAACTAAGATCAAGTGTACGCAAAGTAGTGTGTGTGATTGGAGTGGAACTCATCACCTACTTGTGCTGTGATTTGTTGATGCCCCCTAGAGCTGGAATCTAGAAGAGAGCAGTGGCTCTAATTGTATTTGAGGAATACAATAGTGGAACCCAAGTCACAAGGAGTGTGAGCTTGGAAGAGTGGAGTAGGGAGGTTGCCCGAACCACTATAAAAATCTTGTGTGCTTGATTTATATTTCTGCTCTCTACATTATATTGCTTTCCATTTCGTTTCTTCATTAAGGGGATTAGATTAATCCGAGGTAAAGTTTCTGTTTAAGTTATAAATTTTTAAATACCCAATTCACCCCTCCCCTCTTGGGTAATCGTCATTAACTCGGGACCAACAGAAAGAGGTAAAATAGTTGAACAAAAGTTATATAGAAGTATGATAGGATCTTTGTTATATTTGACTGCATCCAGGCCAGACATATTATTTAGTGTTTGGATGTGTTCTAGATTTCAATCATGTCCCTAAGAATCACATTCTGTAAAAAGAATCTTTAGGTATCTAATTGACACTACTAATCTAGGGTTATGGTACCCTAAGGGTTCAACATTTGATCTAATCGGCTACTCGGATGCGAATTTTTCTGGCTACAAAGTAGATAGAAAAAGCACTAGTGGGACATGTCAATTCCTTAGAAACATAATAGTTTCATGGTTATCAAGAAAATAAACAAGTGTTGCTTTATCTATTGTGGAAGCTGAATACATTGCTGCCGGGAGCTGTTATGCCCAACTGCTTTTGATGAAACAACAACTTAGATACTATGGGATAGATTACAATGACATACCAATTAGATGTGACAATACAAGTGAAATATGCTTAACTAAAAATCCTATACTACACTCTAGAACCAAACATATAGATGAAATAGTACATGATTTGATACTCGGGTCGAGGGAGACAAGTCGACTCCATTCATCCCAGGTTGGCTTCACCAAAGTCGACTTCGGATGAATGAAGGTGACTTCGAACTCAACTTAGGGTTCAGAGTTGACTCCGCGGGCGTTGGTTCAGCTACCTACCTCTTTTAGGCGTGCGCACGCTGATCTCCCCTTCTCTCTTTCTTTTTCAAACTTCTTCAAGCATGAAAGTTTTCTTCTCTCCTTAACCTCGAAATCCATCTCAAGCTCCCAACATTAAAGTTTCCACTGATCATACAACCTATTGTTGGTCCCGAGTTTATGGAAACTACCCAAGAGGGGAGGAGTGAATTGAGTATTTTAAAATTCTTTACTTAAACAGAAACTTTTCCCTTTTTAGAATTAATCCCCTTATTTAGGCATTTTTATTTTATTTAGTTAGTTTTTCCATCTTTTCCAGGAAGGATGGGACATATGAAGGCAAAGCGGGCGAGTTGAATGCAAACTGAGGCAACCAGAGGCAGGTGGATGGCGCCTAGGTGCCACCCTACGTGCCTTGGCCATTTTCAGCCCACACAGCTTACAACATGGCTGCCAGAGAGTTGGCGCCTAGGCGCCAGACATGATCAATCACAACATACGCATCCGTACATGCAAACTTCAGTGCGTAAGCTGCGCAAAAGGGACTCTATAAATAATTCCAAAGGGTTCATGCGCGAGAAGAGAGGGAGAGGAAGCACAGTGACGAACTAGAGAGCAAGAGAAAGAGGAAATCAAGATCAAAGCCCGAATTGAAGAGAGGAATCAACCCTGTTGGTGGAAACCGCCGGAAAATAATTTTCTCTTATTCTTTCCAATTGTCTTTCTCTACTTTCGTGGATACTTTTCATATGGATGTATTGGACGTTAAGATCATGACTTTGAACTAAACCTCCATTAGATGGATAGTTAGGATGATTTGAATTCTAAACCATATTGTTTCTTGGTTCTTAGAATATTCAAGAATGAATATTTTATTTTATATATGATTGTGTATGATTTACCTTTGCATATGTGGATTTAATTCTTTTTATAAGATTAACTACCTTCTAAGATGATTTAATTGCTTGATTTATCCTTAGAAGAGGAAGATCTCTGCCGGATCCATGTGCAAGGTATAGGTTTCTACCTTTGTGTAAGGGGAGTTGTTTAACGGATAGAAATATACTATTAGACCCTGTGTAGTCATTATACAGGTTATTCACTTATCAATTTTACTTTATTTAATGGCATGGGAACATAGCAATTAAATATGGTGTAATTAGCATTATATAATGTTGGAAGAACCAAAGCAATATAGTTTAGATTCAAGGATTCCAAGCTATCCATCTGCCATCCCTAATCAGAAAATCCGTTTAAAGTATCCAGTAGTCTCGTAACCCTTACTCTAATTTCTCATTGTAATCGTTAGTTTAGTTAAATCATAAACCCAGAATTTTCCATTCATTGAAAGCAGTTAAACTAATTAATAATTCTGGTTAACAATTCCTCGTGGGAACGATACTTTACTCACTCTTATTACTTCACACAGCACGTATACTTACGTAAATAGCGAGCATTTTAATTGACATATACGCAGCTCATTAAGTTTTTGGCGCCATTGCCGGGGAATTGTTTAGCCAATTATTTTTAGTTTTATTGCTTTCTTGTATAATTCTGTAGAATAGTTTATTTTCATAATTTCTTTTGGTTTAGAATTTCTTTTTCTGCTAGTTCAATTTTATTGGTTTCTGTAGAGTTATCTCAACTTGCATGCGCCGAGGCAGAGTCGGAAAGTAGATTGTTATTCCTTTTGATCCGGAACCCGAACGATCTTATTTGAGAACACGTCGCAAGAGCCGGGAGGTTAGGAACCAACAGCATATGATGGAGCACATCGAGAACTAGGATGAAAATGTTCATGCAAATCAACAGGAAAATCAAAGGATTGAGATCCCAAATCATCCACCTCAAGATGATTTGGACCAACCCATTTGGGATCTGATTGCGCTCGGCCAAAATGCAGTTCAAACTAGCATTGCACCTCCTCCGATCAACACCAATAATTTTGAAATCAAACCGGTTAATTTTCAGATGCTCCAGTCTATTGGGTAGTTCGGAGGTCTAGCCTATGAAGACCCGCACCGCCATCTGTGGAATTTTCTGCAGATTATGAACACATTCAAGCATAACAGAGTCTCCGACGAGGCAATGCAGCTTCGAATGTTTCCATTTTCTCTGCAAGATCGAGCTTTGGAGTGGCTAGACTCTTTGCCACCAAACTCCGTCAACACATGGAATGACTTGGCTCAGAAATTCCTAGAAAAATACATCCCGTCTGCCAAGTTAGCCAAGCTGAGGATGGATATAGTCTCGTTCAAGCAGCACAGAGAGGAGACCCTATCAGAGGCGTGGGACCATTTCAAAGACCTGCTTCGAAAATGCCCGCATCATGAATTCAACCGTGGGTCCAAATTCAGATTTTTTATAAAGGTCTCCAGGATTCCACCCGTCATATGGTGGATTCTTCATCGAACGATTCTCTGCTATGGAAAAGCTATCGGGAATCATACGCCCTGCTCGAAAACAGGCGGCCAATACCTATGGGGGTCTACTCCAACTGGACGCAGTTTCATCGATAAAGGCCCACATCGACGCTTTATCTTGGCAAATCCAGAACTTGTCCAGGCCAGTCAACATCAGTGCATTAGGGGCATCTACACCATAGCAGTCGACAACAACAGACATTTACACATGGTGTGGCGAATTCGGTCATCCCAGTGATGAATGTGCCTCTAACCCGGAGTCCATTAATTACGTGGGAAATTTTCAGAGAAACCCAGCAAATTAGTATGGAAACAACTATAACCCAGGCTGGAAAAATCATCCCAATTTCTCATGGAATAACTAGACGAGGCTAAATCAGCCACCGGGATTCTCGTAACATCCGCCACAGCAACAACCTGCAAGACCAATACAGTTCAATCCACCGTCGCGAGAAGAGAAGAAATTGGATCTGGAAAATCTCTTCATGCAGTTTATGCAATCCCAAATCACGACGAACAGGAACCTGGAAGCTCAGATAGGCCAACTGGCCTCAGCCCTGAACAACCGACCTCAAGGTTCATTGTCGAGCGACACCGAGCAGAACTCGAAGGGAAAAGGCAAAGAACAGGTCCAAGCAGTCACATTGCATAGTGGAAAGCAGTTACCCGAGGCAATTCCACCAGAATAGGTGACGTAACCCACTAATCCTCTGATTCAGCAGTCGCGGGAGCCAGAAGAACCAGTTACTACCCAGAAGCAACCAGACGCTGAAATCGCCACGAATCCAAGGCCACCTCCTCCATTTCCTTAGCGATTCGAAAAGACTAAAAAGGAGGGCCAGTTCAAGAAATTTCTTGAGGTACTCAAGTAGCTACACATCAATATACCTCTCGTCGAAGCCTTAGAACAGATACCTAGCTATGCCAAATTCATGAAAGATGTGCTATTAAAGAAAAGGTGATTGACGGAATTCGAGACAGTGGCGTTAACAGAGGAAACCAGTGCGAGGGTGCAGAGGAAGTTGCCTCCTAAACTCTAGGACCCAGGGAGTTTCACCATCCCATGCACGATTGGAGACTAGTACTTCAGAAGAGCCCTATGTAACTTGGGAGCCAGTATTAATCTCATGCCTAATTTCATTTTCAAAAAATTAGGCTTAGGGGAAGCCCGACCTACCACAGTGACGCTGCAACTGGCAGATCGATCCATCACGTATCCAGAAGGTATTATTGAGGATGTTCTTGTCAAGGTGGACAAGTTCATTTTTCCTACAGATTTTATTATCCTGGATTATGAAGAAGATCGAGATGTGCTAACCATTCTTGGTCGACCTTTCCTCGCAACGAGCAACGCAATAATCAATGTATAAACAAGAGAATTAACCATGCAGGTGCAAAATGAAAAGGTAACTTTCAATGTGCTCAAGTCTATACAAAGCCCAACTGATCCAGATGATTGCCTAAGGATTGATATGGGCAATTCAAAGGTTCAAAAGCTTCCACAAACTAGTATTAAAAAGGACCAAGAGGAGATTGCAACTAAGGGCCGCAAGTTATCTGCTTATGTTAAAAGACCAACTCGTTGGTTATGTCAAGTTCAAACGATTGACCGAGCCGGTGGAAAGCCAGGACAGGGAAATTAAAGCCAACAAATGAATAGAAGGGGTTACAACTGATAAACTTGGATGTTTTCATAACCGAAGACCCCTACCTCATCTGCAGGAGGGGCAAATCTGGCATGACTTTACAGACCGATGGGCTAAGATCAGATCTGAACCTCTAGGTTGTAGTCTGAATGGCTGAAAGCTCGAGGCGATGAAATTGAAAACGGACTAAACAACAGGAACATCGAGCTGAGGACGTTAAGCTCAGCGCTGAATGGGAGGCAACCCATTGCTTAGTTTCGATTTGATTTGCAATTTTGTTTTTGTTTTTGTTTTTAGTTTTAATTTTTATTTTCAGGAAAATAATTTGGAGCATACTTTCATAAAGATCGTGCTTGGAAGCAACCAAAAAAAAGTGAAAAAAATCGGCGCCTAGGCGCCCTGGCGCCATGAAGAACAACCCGAAGAACACGAGCACCCCGATGCCAACCGTTGGCGTCCCGACGCCGTTGTCGTGGACAGCGCGACCCGGACGCCCTATAAAGCATGGGGTTAGGGTTCTAAACCCTAAACCCCACGCCCCGATGCCGAAATTTACCATTTCTCATTTCCAAACATTCCCACTTTGATTTCAAGCCATTTCAACTCAAATCCAACTGCATTTCATCAAGGATTCATCCTCTCATTCCATTCACTCCAACCATTCCATTTTCTTCCCTTTTCTCCTTTGCTTAGATCTACTTAAATCCACCCAAAAATCCATTTTTCCAACACCAATTCACAAGCAATACCCTCACATTTGGTTTCCCATCATTTTCCCCTTGATTTGGGCTCCATTTTGAGTCCCATCATCGTCGTTTCTCTGTCCGGTGCCGGATACCGGCTGACAGCAAATCGGTGCCTAGGCGCAGCTACCCCAGCGCCCCGGCACTAGTGCAGCAACAGGGCAAGTTCAGATTTCAGGTGGAAAGCTTCTGTGGGTAAAAACTTCTTCAACTTTGAGATATTTTCTTTGTTTTAAGGTTGCTTGGTGATTGGTTGGGTGGAAGTTTGGATTGGATTTGTTGATTGGACTACGGATTGGAGATTGTTTTGGCATTGATTGGTGCTTGAGTAGCTTGCTGATTTGGGTGGATTGTCTGTTATTGGTTAGGCGGGTTATTATGTACTGGATTTTGGATTGCTTGGTTGTGTTGGACTTTTGATTGCAAGGGAAGATATGGCTTCATCATCATCAGCCAAGAGGAAGAAAGTTCAGGAGCCCATAGACTTTGACGCAAACCGATTCGTTTCCACTCAGGCGTTCAAGCGGTACACATACTCGATTCAGAAGCAGCACCTAATTCCTGAACGGGGAATAAAAATTACCCCTTTCTTCGACAACTTTATCAATCACTGAATGCTCGATGTTGGTAGAAATTCCTCGTACAGCCTGAGTCTGCAATAATGCCAGTGGTGAAAGAGTTCTATGCCAATGCAGTAGAACATAAGTAGGGCAGGGTGAAGGTTCGGGGCAAGATCGTCCCGTTTCATGCTGAAGCGATCAACTCCTATTACGGATTGGGCTCTTTTCACTATCCGCACCAGTATGAGGAGTTTTTGGAGGAAAAAGGCCGAGATGTCAACTCTATCACCGAGCATATCTGCTAACGACTTCCAACATAAAAGTCCATGGGAGGACAACTCACATCATTCAAGCGCAGCGAGATGACGTACGACGTGCAGATGTTCTTCCATTTTATCTCGGCTCGGATGATGTCATCGACCCACGTCAGTGAGGTGACGATAGATAGGGCACTGCTTCTCCATGCAATCTACAGTGGCATGACGATCGACGTGGGCCGCCTTATCTACCAGTAGATCTGTGCCTGCGCGACTGCACCCCGGGGCAGCTACTACTTCCCATCCCTCATCACCGGGCTCTGCAAGCGGGCCGGCGTCAGATGGGAGCCGACGGAGGAGGTCCTGAACTGTCAGGCCATCATTGACGACCTCTCCTACCGCACCCAGCCACGGATCCGCACCACCGCCACGCGCCCCAGACCGGCTCCATCCTTGCAGCTGCTATCCACAGCCGAGTGGCTAACAAACTTGGAGAATTTGGTTGCCGCCCAAGCCAGGTACCAACGGTAGCATGACCGGGCGATGGAGGACTACCTACGGCGAATAGCTGAGGACCGCCAGATCAGCATATCCACCCTCCCGCCTTTCCCACCTGTTGGTCCCGAGTTAATGGCAATTACCCAAGAGGAGAGGGGT
The DNA here is from genome assembly GCA_030490835.1 of Annona cherimola. Taxonomy (NCBI): domain Eukaryota; kingdom Viridiplantae; phylum Streptophyta; class Magnoliopsida; order Magnoliales; family Annonaceae; genus Annona; species Annona cherimola. Next base: position 49,150,609 of record CM059973.1, on the reverse strand, counting down.
GAATTGGGTATTTAAAAATTTTCAACTTAAATAGAAACTTTACCCCAGATTAATCTAGTCCCCTTTTATGAAGAAAAAAATGGAAAGCAATATAGTGCAGAGAGCAAAAATAAATATTAACAAACAAGATTTTATAGTGGTTCGGGCAACCTTCCTTACTCCACTCTTTCAAGCTCACACCTCTTGTGACTTGGATTCCACTATGTATTTCACAAATACAACTAGAGCCACTGCTCTCTTCTAGATTCCAGCTCTAGGGGGCATCAACAATTCACAGCACAAGTAGGTGACGAGTTCCACTCCAATCACACACTACTTTGCTTACACTTGATCTTAGTTACCAAAAATAATATCATCAACATAAATTTGAATAATCAAGATATCTTTTTCTTTGTACTTGATAAACAAAGTGGTGTATACCTTTCCCTTTTGGAAGTCATGATCAATCAGAAATTTACTTAATCTTTCATACCAAGCCCTTGGAGTTAGTTTTAATACATATAATGTTTTGGTTAATTTGTATACAAATTTAGGTTGATCTTTCTCCTCAAATCCAGGTGGTTGTTCAACATACACCTCTTCATTTATAAAGTCATTCAAAAATGCACTTTTAACATTCATTTGAAACAACTTAAAGTCCATGTGAGATGCAAAAGCTAGTAAAATCCGAATGGCCTCTAATCTAGCAACCGGGGCATAGGATTTCTCAAAGTCTATTCCTTCTTCTTGTGAGTATCCTTTTGCCACAAGTCTAGCTTTGTTTCTGACCACAAGTCCACTTTCATCTAATTTGTTCCTAAAGACCCATTTTGTGCCAATGACAATACAGTCTTTTGGTCTTGGAACAAGATGCTAAACTTGGTTTCTTTCAAATTGATTTAGCTCTTCTTGCATTGCTATGATCCAGTTTTCATCATCAAGAGCTTGGTCAATAGTGGATGGTTTAATTTTGGACACAAAGGCGTATTGTCCACAAATATTTTGTTTTGACCTTCTAGTTTTTACACCTTCATAAATATTCCCTATAACTTGCTCAATTGGATGATCATTTTTGAACTTTAAATCAATTGGAGGTTTATAGAAATTATTACCTTCATTTACCCTTTCCTCCATGGATTCTTCTTGCTTCTCCACATGCAATTTTTCAAGGTTACTTGTGATATCATCTGCATCACTTAAATCATCTTTTCTTTTGGAGCATGGGTTAAATTCATCCAAAACAACATGTATTGACTCTTCTACAACTTGGTTCTTTTTATTGAAGACTCTATATGCTTTGCTATTTGATGAATAACCAAGGAATATTGTCTCATCACTCTTAGCATCCAGTTTTCCCAAGTTGGTTTTTCCATTGTTCAAAACATAACATGTGCAACCAAAGGCATGAAAATATGAGATATTTGGTTTTCTACCTTTCCATAGCTCATATGGGGTCTTTTTCAAGATTGCTCTAATGGTAACTTGATTCAACACATGACAAGCTGTACTTACAGCTTCACCCCAAAATTTCTTGGATAATTTTCTCTCATTTAGCATTGTTTTAGTCATCTCTTGTATGGTTCTATTTTTCCTTTCAACCACTCCATTTTGTTGTGGAGTTTTTGGTGCAGAAAATGTGTAGTGAATTCTTTTTTCATTACATAATTCTATAAATCGTTTATTTTCAAACTCACCACCATGATCACTTCTAATGGTCATAATAGTACTTTATTTTTCATTTTACACCAAGTTTACAAAAGTTGCAAACATAGAGAAGGCTTCATCTTTGCTAGCTAAGAGAATTACCCATGTGAATCTTGAAAAATCATCAACTATTACAAACACATACTTCTTTCCACCAATGGTTAAAATGTCGGATCGTCCATATAGATCCATGTGTAGCAATTCGAGTGGCCTAGTAGTGGAAATCTCCTTTTTGGTAGAGAAAGGCATTCTAGGTTGTTTTGACAATTGACATGCCTTGCAAATTTTATCTTTGTCATATTTCAATTTTGGCAATCCTTCTACCAAACTCTTTTTCCATAGGGTCTTAATATTTGTCATGTTTATATGCCCAAGCCTCTTATGCCAAACCCATGGATCATTGTCAATGGCCATTAGACATTGACCATCTAGTTCATCAAGTGAAACCAAATAAACATTTCCATGTCTTTTTCCACTAAACATGATGTGTTCTCCATCAAACACATTGCATATAGATGATTCAAATACAACCTTGTATCCTTTGTCACATAATTGACTAATACTAATTAAATTGTGCTTGAGTCCTTCAACAAATAAAACATCCTTCATACATGCATTTGAACTACTGTAAATATTTCATTTACCTTTAATTTTACCTTTCTCGTTATTTTCAAAGGCAACAGTTTCATCGTTGCAAGGCTTGAGTTTGTGAAATAGACTTCTTTCTCCAGTCATATTGTAACACCCCATTCCAAGAATTACTCAAGAACTAGTCAAGGGGTACTACATAATCTAAAAAAAATTCGGCAGCATCTCCCCATAACATACAAGGGGTAATATGGAATACATGACCTGATATTCATAACATTTCCATTTGTAACATTCAATCCATTTTATATACTTGCATCTTCATATAATAAGAACATTCATATAGAAGGAAATCATTAAATATTTTCCTTACACATCAAACAGATATATTAGTCATGCATATGTGCATCAACAAGGATTACAATCCAATCTGAAATACCAAATACATTATAGTTGCCAAAGCGAATCCTACATATATGATTATCAAAAAGAGCACGAATCTAAAAGAAACTGAAATCAACATATTGTGCTAGGGTCTCTCATGTTTGATCTTCGACTTGTCCCATCCTTAAGTTCCCCTTCTGACCTGCGATCTAAAAGCACAATAACAATGATATGAGTCTAAATAGACCCAGTAAGTAGATAATGGTTAGCACAAAGTGCAAATAAGCATAATGATGGATACTCATACAGTGATGAAGCTAATACACGTGGGTCCAATACCCACTCCCAAGATCGTATACATATAACCATACACACAAATTGACCAACACAACCGATCATCTACTCATGTCCATCAAGGGCCATGAACAACCCTCTCCTCATGTAATTCAGGGGCCATGAACAACCCTTACAATCAACTATTTGAGATAACACATCATACATAACAGACAATGAAACACGCCGCAAACCACGCCTACAACATAAACACAATTCAGATTCAACACATAAATCTGTCACACAAGCATTTTATCAAACACATGATAGGTGCGAAATGAAAGAACCTTAAATTCATACTCTCGATTGGGCAATTCAATTCACGTCACATTCCAACAATATAAAATCTGCTAAGAAGTCTTTTACATCACAGAAATCCGCATTCAAAGTAAATTTTCCATGAACCCTAACTGTTACGAATTCTACGCCTAATACCATGGAGTCGTTAGAAGCTATACATTCCCTCTAGCCTCACCTCGTGTTTAACATAAAATTTCAACACTAAATCGAGAAAGGGGCGACATCTACTTACCTTGACCGTGATCCCTCCCAAGACAGCGACCCTAGATGTGGACTGCAGAAATTCGTAGCCTTGGAGCTTCCTGAACTCGGATCTATGACCTTCAAGGTAGTGGGTATAGTTCCCCTCAAGCGATCACGGGTGGTTCGAACTGAGCGGAAGAGAAAGTAGAAGAGGAACGAAGAACCAGAAGAGAAGGAGAAGAGAACGCGGTCGGGCGCGAAATGGGAATGAAATCCTAGAGCGCGGGCCGCTTATGTTAATAGAATCCATTGAGTCGGGTCGGGGCTCGGGTCCAGTCGCAATTAGTAATTTAATTCCCCGCTCCTACACTTAATAATTAAAAATTTCTCCGGGGGCGCTGCCCCCTTCACCCCCGCAATGGGCGCTGCCCCCTTGACCCCCGCGACCTGACCGGTCAGGTCGAACCCCGTACCTACTCTGCGAATGGAAAAATAGTTATAGTGCTTAACAATGACACACTAATCATACACATTTAAATTTATACTCAGTGTGCTAAGATCATAATACATGCATATATGCACTATATGTTCCCTAGATATCATATTCATATATGTTATGCATCCATTAACATTATAAACTCTTAGTGGCATGTTCATAAGTTATCTCATAAATAGAGAAGGGTTATAATGAAAATAAAATAAAATACCTGGTCCTTACACATATGCCTTGAGCAACCACTATCCATGAACCAAACGTTGCTTGCCTTTGCCTTGAAACAAACCTGAAAAATAAGCAAATAAATCTTATCTCTTTGGTACCCATTTTATGGGTCCATTTGGGTTAGTAAATTGATTTAATCTTTGTTGTTCTATTCTTGAAAACCCAAATCTTGTGTTTCTTGGAATCCAAACTAATTTTGCACCTTGGACATATAATTTCTTAAAGTTGCATCTATGAATTTTGTGACTCATCTTGTTGCAAAAGTTGCAGGCCATTGGTAGTCTAGGAGTAGGCCTCCAAGTATGTTGTGGTTCAAAGATTGGCCTTTTGGTCCAAACAACTCGTTTCCCTTTAGGTATGTAAATAGATTCAGTTTTGGTTTGATTTTTCCCAAGTATTGGCACATTTGATTTGCCGCTTTCTCTTTGCTCAAATGTGGGTATCCAAGACCTCTTCTATTGGTTTGAGAGGTCATGTTTAGAAATATTTTCACATTTTCTCCTGGATTAGAGAATTTAGCTAATGATTCATTTAATAATTCATTCTCCTTTTTCAATTTTTTCACTTCTTTCAAAAGTAGTTCATTTTCTTCTTTCAGTTTTGTTATTTTTTCTGCTAATTTTTCATTTACAATAATAATGGAATTGCATTGTTGTCTCTTTAATGATAACTTGTTTCCTAGTTTTTTGATTTCCTCATATAATGAATCATATGCATATTGTAATTCCTCTAATTCGGCACATTTGAAACATTCTTGAATAGAAGAATAAGTAGATTGAGAATGACAAAATTTGGTAGTTACCTCTTCATTACTTGTGCATTTTGTTGAGGTGGTTCGCTCTTCCAAAACTTCCATTGTGTTTAAGCATAGCAAATTTTCTTCTTGCTCAATCCGCACCATGCAGCATATTCTTGCACAATTTGCCGCTTCAAAATCATCGGTTGAGGAGTTGTTTGTTGATGAAGTTTCTTCATTCACGTACATTCCTCTTCCCTTAGCCTTTTGGAATCTCCGACTTTCATATCTTTCCTTCCTCTCTTGATGATCCTTTGATCTTTCTTCCGGTGTAGGACATTGAGCTTGCATATGTCCTATACCGCCGCATCTATAGCACTTTGTAGCCTCCTTCTTTTTCTGTTTTTGTGGTCTCTCTTTGAAATCTTTGAAGTTCTTTTCTTTTCTCATAAACTTTTGAAATTTGCGTGTAAGTAGTGCAATGTCTTCATCATCGTTGTGAGATGAGGAGGTGGACTCATCTGAGTTATGTGCCGCTTTCAATGCAATGGCTCTTTTGTATTTGTGGTGATCTTCATTTCTTTTCTTGATTAGCTCATGTGACATCAACGAGCTAATAAGATCTTCTAGCTTCAATGTGTTTAGGTCCTTGGCTTCTTCTATTGCAGTAATTTTTGGAGTCCATGATTCGGGTAGTGCCCTTAGAATCTTCATGACCTGCTCCGATTCAGAAATTGCTTTTCCAAGACCTTTCAAAGCATTAGTAATTTTAGAGAATCTAGTAAACATTTCTGAAATATTTTTTGTTTCCAACATTTTAAAGCTTTCCAATTCTCCAATTAATATATTTCTCCTTGTCTCTTGGACTTGAGAAGTTCCTTCATAGATGGATGTTAGTGTATCCCATATCTCTTTGGCGGTCAAACAAGAGAATACTCTATCATATTCGGAGGCAGTAAGAGCACAAAACAGTGAGTTCATAGCTTTAGCATTGCTCTTAACAGTTTTTACTTCCTCATCGGTCCATTTGGAAGCTCTTTCATCAATAGGCAAGTTTACACCATCTTGGATTGCAATCCAAGAGTCCATATTTGTAATCATGATGAGTTGTTTCATACGTAGCTTCCAATAGCCGAAATTGTTCCCATCAAACAATGGTGGCCTAGTAAAAGATTGGCCTTCGGAAAATGCGAGAACGGAAGTCAATTGGGATGCCATATTAAAAGATCTCTTTGGTAAAACTCAAAGACTTGCTCTGATACCACTTGTTGGTCCCGAGTTAATGACAATTACCCAAGAGGGGAGGGGTGAATTGGGTATTTAAAATTTTTCAACTTAAATAGAAACTTTACCCTGGATTAATCAAGTCCCCTTTTATGAAGAAACAAATGGAAAACAATATAATGCAGAGAGCAAAAATAAATATCAACAAATAAGGTTTTATAGTGGTTCGGGCAACCTTCCCTACTCCACTCTTCCAAGCTCACACCTCTTGTGACTTCGGTTCCACTATATATTTCGCAAATACAATTAGAGCCATTGCTCTCTTCTAGATTCTAGCTCTAGGGGGCATCAACAATTCACAGCACAAGTAGGTGACGAGTTCCACTCCAATCACACACTACTTTGCTTACACTTAATCTTAGTTATCCAAACTAAATCAAGTTCAATACAACAAGAAAAAATAAAAGAAAGTTTCTACACGTTACTGTTGTGTAGTGGTAGATTTGATACAGAGAAGAACTTGTAGCGTAGGCTTAATGATTCAGCAAGCAGCTATTGGCAGTTTGAAAGTATGGTGCTTCTTCTAAATGTTGGCTTGATCACTTAAAGCTCTTAGAGATGGAAGTTATGCTCATTCAATGAATTCTCAGCTACCCTCCTCATTCATATTGAATGTCTTATATAATTTACAATGGAATCCGAACGTTTGGAAGTAGGTAGCGCGCATTTAATGCGCCACCGTTCGAAAAATTTTCGACCGTTGCGACCCAAGTCGCAAGTGGAGTCGACTTCGGGTGCGACTTCACCCAAGAAGCAGATGGAGTCGACTTCGGGTGTGACTTCGGCTTTCGGCAACTTCTTCAAGTTCCAGTCTAGGTCGACTTGGTCCTCCACTTGACCCAAGTCGCAGGTGAAGTCGACTTCGGGTGCGACTTCACTTCTTCAGCTTGCTAGTTGAACTTGAAGTTCTTTGTAATGCCTTGCTTGCTAGAATTTCTTCATGTTTGGTTGTTCTTCCCTTGATTATATCTTTTGGAACTCAGTATAATCATCCTAGCTTGATTATTTATCTTGAAAACCTTGGATTCCTTTTCTTGAGTTCTTGAGTACTTGAGTCTTGGAATGCATGGAAGATGTCCGAGTATGTGTTCATGATCCAACATGATGGATTCATGCCGCCCTGCTTGCTTTGATCTTCATTTGAGCTTCATTTGATTTGAGTTGACATGATCTGCAAGTTCCGCATTGAAGTCGACGCTGGAGTCGACTTGGTCTGCGACTTCACCCAAGTCGCAAGCGGAGTCGACTTGGGATGCGACTTCGGCAACTCTCGTTCTTGATTTCAACTCTGGACAGAAATGACGAGTCGAAGTCGATGCTGGAGTCGACTTGGTCTACGACTTCACCCAAGTCGCATGCGGAGTCGACTTGGGAAGCGACTTCGGCAGCTTTGCTCCTCGATTTCAACTCTGGACGAAAACGACGCCTTGAAGTCGCTTCTTGAGTCGACTTGGGGATCGACTTAGCCCAAGTCGAAGCCTAAGTCGACTTGGAAATCGACTTGACTTGTCATGCTTCATTTTCTTCATTTGTATATTCTTTAATCATCTTCACAAACATGTTAGTAACCAAAACTTACTCAAATTGATTTGTTAATCATCAAAACAAGACTTGGCTTATTTTCCACATGTTTCCAACACCACCGACGCCACCAGAGGTCCGAGCTTGCTTCGGGCAGCAGTCCCAGCCTCAGCCCAACGACGAGGATGACGAGGACGCGACGGAGTCCGATTCATGAGGGAGTCCCAGTCCTTCATTTGTGTTTTTCCTTTTTTTTATTTTACTTTTCATTGTATTCTCATTTTTAGTTCATTTTAGGATCATGCATTGAGGACAATGCATCTCTCAAGTTTAGGGGGGTGTATAATTCTCAACCATAGGTTAGTTTCTCATTTTAGTTTTTCATGCTTTATTTTATGTTGCATGTATTTCAATTCCAGCTAGTGAAAGTTGTCTTTGTTGCAATCCATTTTATTCTGAAAATGTGCAAGGTTGTGATTAATGTTGACTTGAAATTGAATTCATGAAAGAATGGGCTATTCAGATTAAAAACCAAGTAAAAAGCAGATAGAAATTAACATGTGAAAGAATTAAAAGAAATTTCATAATACATTGTTCTAATTCAATCACAGGCATATCTTGCAGACCGAGATGATGAAAACTGAACTAAATAAATGCTGACCAAGTACTTTAATGAGTTCAGAAATGGTATTATTTCACAGGAATTACTCAAACATGTTCAGTACCCCTAACAAGGCATTAGAAAAAATAATAAGGGGGTGGTTGACCTAAGCTGAGTAACCGGGACTTGGCATCGACAAATGACAAGGTTCGCGTAAAAAGCAAAGGAAAATCACAGTAATAACGCTTTAGAATAAAAATTCTCCCTAGATACCCTGAAATATGGTGAGTGGAGCAAAAAAAAAAAGATCTCCAGATATCCTGAAATATGGTGAGGAGAATTTTTGCAATAAGTTTGGGGAGAAAAAGAATGTGTAGTGTTAGAAATTGAATTCAGTGACTTTATACAATTTGCTGTGACCAGTGTATTCAGCTTAATCTTGGTTTGCTTATGTTCATTAACTTTCTAACTAGTTCTCTAATCGTATGGAAGATTAACATGTTGAATTATGACTTTGCACTATGGAATCTTAGCATCCACATGTAACTTGGTTTGAAAATGAAAATGCATGCCTTGTTTGTATAATGAAGGATTTTTCAAGCTGGATTAATCTTGAACTTGTGAAACGGATAAGTGGATTGATCAAAGCATAACAAGAAGCAAACGGAGTTGACAGAGTCTGCATGCATTCATTTATTCATTCATTCAGTCATACTGTTTGCATGTGTTGCTCGAGGACTAGAAATATTTAAGTTTGGGGGGGGGTGTGATAACTCGTATTTTTACGAGTTATCATGGCCCATTTCAGACTTGATTTGTGCGTTAGTTCGAGAGATTAGGCTTAGTTTGCGTTCATTTAGTTTAATTTTCATCCACTTTGCATTTTAGGAGCATTATTTAGTTTTTAGGCATTTCTAGCATTATTTAGGCATTTTTAGTTCATTTAGTTAGTTTTTCCATCTTTTGTAGGAAGGACAGGACATATGAAGGCAAAGTGGGCGAATTGAATGCAAACTGAGGCAACCAGAGGCCAATGGTTGGCGCCTAGATTTGAATACAACTAGAGCAACAGCTCTCTTCTAGATTCCAGCTCTAGGGGGCTTGTTCAAATACAGCACAAGTAGATGACGAGTCTCACTCCAGTCAAAACATTAGTTTGCCTTCACTTGGTTTCGATTTCTAATATCAAACTAAGTGGTAACATAGATAATCAATCAAAAGAAATAACTACACTTTACAGATTCGTGTAGGCATCTTGTAGCGCGTAGAAGAACTTCTAGAGAGAGAGTGTAAGATTCAACAATGGAGATTTCAACAACTTGAAGCACAGTTTTTCACTTGGAGTTGGTGTAGATCAGCTTAAATGCAAGAGAGAGTGGAAGGTGAGCTTATTGAATGCTTCTCTAACCTCTTGAATGTCCCCTTGAAGCCTCTTTTATAATGGAAGGTTAAATTCGAACTTTTGGTGGTAGGTGGCGCGCATTTAATGAGCCAACGTTCGAATTTTTCCGACCATTGCGATCAAGTCGCATGTGGGGTCGACTTGGTATGCGACTTCATCCAAGTCGTATGGTGGAGTCGACTTCAGATGCGACTTCACCCAAGTCACAGATTGGAGTCGACTTCGGGTGCGACTTCGATCTTTGGCTTCCACTTCAAGTTCCAGCTTCAGGTCAACTTAGTCTTAGACTTGACCCAAGTCGCAGGTGGAGTCGACTTCGGGTGCGACTTCACCATTCATTTGTATATGTTGGAACTTTGAATTCTTGCAAGTGATCTTGATACTTCATTTTTACTTTTCTTATCTTATTCTGCATTTGATATCCTTGGATTTCCTTGTCTTGCCTTGAGACTTAGCATAGTATTCTTCTCTTGAGGGGTTCTTCCTTGTGGCCTTGATTTAGGATGATTGTCCTTCTCGATTTTGGTGTCCAATCTTCAGTATATAGTTGTTCATATAATAATAAACTATTTTTGAAGATGTCTAAAGTGGCCAGTTGCTTGAGTCGCTTGCTTGGGTCGACTTGGATTTCAATTTCACTCAAGTCGCATGCTTGGGTTGACTTGAGGTTCGACTTCACCTAAGTCGCATTGCGGAGTTGTGGCGCCCCAAATCGAGACGTCACTTCCTTACCTCAATACCTTATTGATTGGTAAATGTGAATCAGGATTGTTACCCTGATCACACGGCGAGTTCTTAATTGGAAGTCGTCCAAAATTTTTTTTATCATCATTCGTTTTCTTCACATTCTACGTCTTTCATCATGCAAGCGACATTATACTTGTAATAAAATTTCATATTTCATTTCATAGCATTTCATCATGCTTTTCTATAATGACATTTACATTTCATCATGCTTTTCTATAATGACATTTACATTTCATACATACGTTCATACAAGCATTGGATCACATAGAACTTATAATTCTACATAAGTTCACATGCACATCAACATACCTTAGAGCTTTAATTCATGCTATCCCATTTCTTATAGCCCACTTGGCTACCATCACATACCTTTCTTCTCCTGCTTAGGTTCGCAACCTCTTGAGTTTTCCGGTACCTGTCTAAGGTTTGGAAAAACAAAACGTGAGTGACAACTCAGTAAGCAAGCATTTTATCTTTTAGGGCAAGACTTCCTTGAAAATCATTTAATTAAACATCTTGAACACCTTTTTCCTGAGGACATTTATATGTCCTAAAACATTATCATGAAATCCTTTGTTCATGAAGACAATTCTATGTGCTTGAACATTATCTTAAAACATTCATTCTTAAAATCATTTACAAGCCACGTTTGGGCTTGATAAGGCAAAACATGTGTGTTTTATCCTTTTTTAATTAACGTTGTTTAGTCTTGTATGAAGATTTCCAATGTTCCAAGACATTTACATAAAACTATCTTTTGCCCGTAGACATTTCATGTCCAAAATATTATTCTCATAAATCCTTTGGCAAAGGACATTCTCATGTCCTAAAACAACATTCACATAAGCCTTTCTCGGCAAAGGACATTTTTATGTCCAAAAATATTTTTCATCATAAAATCCTTTAGCCCAGAGACATTTGATGTCTCAAAACATTTTTGACATAGCTTCTTTTAGCGATGGACGTATGTCCTAAAACACTATTCATTTAAATACTTTAACATTGGACATTCTCATGTCCATAAATACTTTTCATTTAGGATCTTTAGAAATGAACATTCCTATGTCAAAACTAAGTTTCAAATAATTCCTTTTCATAATCCCCGTTTTGGGGCTTGTTTATAGCAAACAAGGCAAATAAAATACATAAATCATTTTCATAGATACATTTGCATAAAAATATTTCCTTTCATTCCTGTTATTTAAACTTTTGTGTAAAACACCCTATTTTTAGGGTAAAAATTTCATAAATATCCCTTTAGGATAACTTTCATAAAAACATACTTTCATGTCCCAATCTTTGGGCTTTTCAAAAACAAAACATAAGCAAATGCATTTCTCTCCATCCAGTAGTGACACTTAGCAAGTGATCATGATACCTTTTGGAAGAGAATCCTTAACAGCACGCTAGTTAAAACCCTTTTAATAAAAGAATTTCAAAACTTTTAGATTTTCAAGAATAAATCATACATTTTTCTTGTATTTTCTTGGTTTTCATTTCAGGGCCTTTTGCTCACAAAAGTAATGCAATTGTGCTAACCCCTTCTCAACCACCTTAAAATCAATTTCTTGTCCACATATCAATTTTGTCATTTTTACATAAAGGGGCCTTGCATGGTCTTTTGTATGCTACTTTAGCAACCCAAAATCAAACTATTTTAAGAAAATTAACTTATGAGGTTGGTCATCCTTAAATCTCATTCAACCACATTCGTATAAATATTTTTCAAGATATTTTCAACATAGATTTCCTTATCTAAAGGAAATCAAAACTTTTTGAATATCATTTCAAAACATATGGACTATGTCCAAATCATCATTTATTATTTAATTATCATGACCTAGCAAAAGAAATCTTTTTCATAAATCAATTCCCCTTTTCCTTTTTCTTTCATAAACATAATTGTTTATCACAAATTATTGTAGAAATAACTCAAAATTTATTTACAAAAAATACTTTGTGAAAAAGGATAAAATTTTCTTTTTCTTATAAAATACTTTTGAAATAACATTATAAAGAACTTGCTTTCTTATAAACAAATTCTTAAAAACCATCGACATAAATTAATAAAATCCTTTAAAACAATCATCATGGAGAACTTGACTACTCATAAGCGAATTTCTCAATCCTATTGACATAAAGCATTGTCAATCCATGGCAACACTCGTGATAAATTCTTTATCTTAAAAACATTGCTTGCTTCCCATGAAGCAAACCATGAAGCTCTTCCTTAAAGCCATCATTTTTCAAAACTTATGGCTTTGCATTAAAGCCATCATTTTCAAAACTTGTGCTTGCCCACTTGTAAAACATTCATAAAAACATTGACATACCATCATTTCATCACATAAGGAAAGATCAGTAATTTGAAAAGTTCGCTTGCTTACCTGAGATTGCCATAATCCCTTTCTTCTATTCTTTTCCTTGCATTTGCCTAAATAAATGAAAATAACTTTTCATTTATTTTGTACCACTTCAAATACTTACATTTCTTAGGTTTCCAACCTACATAAATCCATCTAGTCTTAACCCACTTGTCTTTCAAGTCGGGTATTCATACGTATCAACATAGCTTATACATATCAGATCATTCAGTCCTTTATTTTAATCCTTATGTAGGGTAAACTTACATACATGTAATAATCCTTCATTAAATCATTACTTAGAGGTTCATTACCTCCATTTATCATTTTTTACATATTTTTTATTTTTCACACATCGGTGCTCATTTTAAGCACTTAATTAATAACATAGGCATCATATAATAATCTCAAAATTTGAGATTATCGTTATTTATCAAAACAGTAACCTAATCCACATTTTTCATCATATTTTCATGCATTTTTGCATTTTACCCCTTCACATAATCCATTTATCATTTTCAACATCAAAATATGGAAATCGGGTCTTATACATAACCCTAAATTCCATCCTTTCTAAACCCACCTCTAATAGGTTAAATCCTCATAATCACTTATAATACTTGTTTATATCCCATTTTAATTTAAATTCCATCCCAAAAATCTGGAATTTAACATTTATCTTGATTTATTCGTTAAGTTCTCCATAATGCTTAATTTAGGCACACTGAATTCTCAAAATCTTGAATTAATATCACATCAAGTAGTTTTGATCTAAAATTTCTACCATACCTTAATAACTACATAAATTAATCAAAATAAATATTTTAATCATGAAATATTTAGTATTTCTATTTATTTTGATATTTTTACTCTTCTGGACAGCATCATCCCTTTTCAGACAGCCTGAATCACGTAAACTATGGGGTATATTTATACCCATAGACACCTAATTTTTATTTTGTTTGTGTGATAATAAATATTTATTATATATCTTTTAAAATGTTCAACCGAACATTCATTTTATAAAAATTATTAAAAATCATTTGGTGCAGCTGATCCTACCACCCGTTCAATCCTGTTTAGGTTAATCTTCTTAGATTTTTAATTTGAAACTTTCTTAATATTTCAATCTGAAATTTTTTTCTTACCTTAATAATCATATAATTAGCTTGTAAAAAACATTTCATGGTAAAATTACTTCGTTTACTATTTTCTTCATATTTTGGTTTATAACATCATATAACTTCTAGATTTGAAGTATAAAATCAAAATTAACATATACTTACTTGATTAATTGGTAGTCCCTCGTTTGGGAACTTGAAATTCCCTTCTTTTCTTCATGATTCCTTCCCTTGGATCGTTCCAGCCACTACCCCTTTGATTTTTATTATTTTTTTCTCCCAAACAGAAGTCTGGAACGTACACACTGCCTGCTTATATAGGCATTTATTTTTCAATTTTTTCTTTACAATTTAGACCCAAAATGGAGGGTAAAGTTTTGAAAATTTACCCTATTGTTTACTCAAAAATTTTCAGGCACATATTTAATCATTTAATATTATTTTCAGATTTTTTACAGCTATATCTAGCTTTTAAATAAAGTTGTCCACTTAGTCAACCCTAATTAGCAGCCCTATTTTTCGTATTTTCTTAATTATTTTAGCTGACAAAATTCCACATAGGACATTCCTTATCCCTAAAGCAATGTGGATATCAAGTTGTCCACTTGGTGGGGTCCACTTATAATAGACTTTTTGGCATTTTCTTGCCACAAAAGTCAGCCCAAATCTCGTCCGCTATTCACCCTAGCTGCCTAGGTCATTAAAATGCACATTTTTTATTTTTTTAAAATTCAAAAATCTCATGCAATAGCCCCTTGATCGTCCATGTGTGGGTCACTTACATTGTCTCACTTGAGCTAGCTCATTAGCTCCCTAATTATATCATTAATCACTTGATTTAATCATGGGTTATGTCATTTTAAATAATCCATAAAATCCACTTGTCATTACCTCCTTTTGCCACATCATTTATGTCTCATATAGTTAATCACCTTACTTTAACATAAATACAAATTTACTTTTTGGTGCACAAAAATCAATAATTATACACCAATTTTCGTGCAACCAATATCTCATCATCATTTACTTAATCCAAGCCTCTCATTTAATGGATCTCATAATTTTAATCGTTTATTTCAAATTTCATCTCAATCCGACTTTTCTAGCTCAAGTTGTGCTCATTTGAAACCATCTTTAGATTTTGATGGTGATGATTTATTTTCACCCTAATTTCATCCTTATTTTCATAATTTAACCTTTCCATATGATTAAGCACAAAATTATGTATTTACCTTTCAATTTTCTTCTTAATCTGCCTTCCCAGCGTCGAATTATGGATTTTCTAACATTTGTTACCTTAAGTCTATAATTACCAACATATGGTGTGTTTGTTCAGGGCAAAAAAGTGTCAACTAAAACTTTTCAATCTAAAACTTTTCACTCTCCATAATTATTCTATTTTTTAATTATTTTTTCACATTTTTCTATACAAACTACCCTAGTTTTCAATCATTTCTACACAACTACCCATACAACTAACCTATCTATTTTAACTTTATTCTCTTTACTCCTTATCATTACTCCTATTATATCACATCATTTTCTATTGATTTGACAACTTCTACTCCAGAAACTTTTCATCAAAAGTTTTACCTCTAACCAAACACACCCATAATCTCCATTAATTAAGCCATAATATATGAGGTAATTGTCCTCAATATAATCACATTTCCTAATTCTCATTAAGCCTCTTTAATCACATTAACCCATATTGGCTTATATTGATCATTCATAATCACTTGCCCTAATTTGCAATAAATCATCAATATTGAAATTTGAAATCATTCATAGTTCCACTAAATTATACTTGATTCCTATTTATATGCCAATTGCATATAAATAAACCTTACTTGGGTTCGGGTTTCACAGGAGTCAACTTGGAAATGCAACTTGACTTTGAGGATTTGAAGTCTTCTGCATGGCTGTACTCAAGTCACATCTGGAGTCGACTTGGGTCTGCGACTTCACCTAGGTCGCAAGTGGAGTCGACTTCGACTGCGACTTCACCTGTCTCCGACCCAATTTCAACTCTGGAACATTTAATGCATTTGAAGTCATTTTTGGAGTCAACTTGGGAATCGACTTCACCTAAGTCGATGACTGAGTTGACTTGGGACTGCAACTTGGTCTGCTATGTTCTGAAACTTGAGTTTTTAACCTTTAACAACACTTAGCAAACACATTAATACCCAATTGATTCTCAAATTTAGTTGTTAATCATCAAAACATGGATTGTGCTTAATTTGCCTTGAATTCCAATAATCTCCTCCTTTTTGATGATTGACAAAACCAATTTGAGATATACCTTTCATTTTCTTTCAAAAATGATATGTTATACTTGTTTTGGCATTTAGAATAGTCGTGTTGTTTTATTTTCACAAGAATTTCATGTCATTGTATTCCATTTTAACAATCTGTACAAATGAAGCAAAAAAACATTTCATTTTCAAACAAGTTCATGCCAACTACATATCCATTGTTATACAATCATTCAACAACAATTTTCTCAATTAGAAAACTAATTCATATCATATATTCAGTCATTGCATACAATATGATTCAAAAAAGAAAATGACCTACATGATACATGCTACCCAAACCCAAAAAAAACAATCTAAATCCTAAAACCTAGAACAACCCTCAAATCTCTCTCCCCCTTTTTGTCAATGAATCAAAAAGAAGATAGGGGAATCGGGATTTGTAAAATTGGAAAGTTGTGATTGGATAGGAGGGAGAATAGGTAAGTGGAATGGGTCGGATGTAGGTCGATGAGTAAGGAGAGAATGGAGCCTGAACGGTGGGTTTGGCTCTCACGGACTCTCCAAAACAAGGATCGATCTCAGGAAGGCTCGGAACAGGGCGGCCATGACTACTTCCCGATGCGAGTTTGTACTTGATAATCCTCAACTCTTGATCCAATCTATCTTGGCGACTGTGCATCTCCATCATCGCCATGTGAATGGCCACCAACTGTTGTGTGATCCTGTCTTCCATCTGTCTAAGATGGTCCATGATGGTGTGAGACAATGTAGAACGAACAGGTAATCACGGATGTAGGTCGGGGATCTATGAACCATGTGGAGAGCAGGACCCATGTGAATGGGGTGACGCTGGATCTGCAGGTGCTTGAGGCGGAGATTGAACCAGCTCGGGCTGTGGTGGCTCCTCCCACTCAGGATGGCCACTCGCTTCTGCGGACTGTTTTGCATGTCCCATCATCACCCATATCCGCTCAGCCCTAAATTCTTCTATATTTATCTTCATTCAGGTCAGGAGGGCCTAGTTGATGGCATTTGTGGGCTTCAGAACCTCAAATGGTTCCCCATCCAAATCAATACTGAAAAAGCTCATGATCTTGGTAATCCACGTCTCGTATGGCAGAACTCCTCGTGGATTTTCCTTATTGTATGCCAGAGCTTCCAAAAACAGCCTTGGTAGGCTAACCTTGACCCGATTAGCCACCTTCGACAAAATCTCAGCTTCTTGGGAGTTTAACTGATTGCAACCTCCGCCCTTAGGATATATGCAATGGGCAATCAATAATCGAAGGACCCGTAGCCCGGATGGTACTTATTACTGCTGGTAAGTTGGTTGTACATCTGTGTAAGTGACAATCCGTCTGGAATCGGTTCTTTTTCTTTGGATACCTCCAAAATATTAGCAATCCGACAAAGGGCATTGCTCTTGCATGGTCCACTTCCAATTCCCAGGTTTATTTAAACCCCCTTTACATAAGTACTATGATATTCTTGATCCCATAAGTAGTAAAACAATCTAAACAGATCATGATATATCCGGTCATCTGCTTTCAACAATCTGGTCCATCCTTGAAAATCTAGAAGCTCTTCGATCCCAAATTCATAGTCACTTAGAAATTTGAAATCAATAATCTTAGGAACAAAGATCTTGCGTTCGTAAAATGCCGATAGAACCGACTATGTTGTCATTCGGTTCTAAAGTAATCGGTAGGCATTTTTAGAACCTACCCTTTTTGTGTAGGTGTTCCTTGCCTGTTTCCTGCCGACCCTGTTCCACTGCTTGATTCCTCTGATGAATCCTTATTACGGGGAGCAGATGTAGACGGATTACCTTCCTAAAACCGTACCCGTTGCCCCGCAGATGCAGTGGTTTCCTTTTGAACTAGTTTGGACAACGTTCGTTGCCGTCGTGGCACTCCTCGCCAGTGTTTGACTTAGATGGCCTCGAGACTAGTAGTTTTGTGGGTTTAGGGACGGCCTTGGGTGCCATTGATTTTGGAAATGATTTCTGAGTGTGTTGAAGGAAGGCTAAAACTGGAGAGGGCTGTGAGAGAGAGAATGAAATAGAGAGAGAGAGAGAAATAGGGAGAAATTGAGTCAGTGAGAGAGAATGTGAGTTGGAAGGAGAGAAACGAAAGGAGAGCTGAGAGAGGGAATGCGGGAAGCAGATAAGACAGTGAGATAGAGAACGAGAGATGCAAAGACTGAGAATGAGAATGCCAGAAGCAGAAAGCTTAAGAATTTGAGAGATAGCAAGGGTGAGAGAGGATAACAGAGAGAAAGAGAGATGGGATGAGAAAGAGCTTGAGGGATCGATAGAGAGAACTCAAAAATGACAGCGACAGTTCACGAGAGAAAATGGGAAGAGGGAAGAAAAAAGAATGAAAAAGAAGAAGAAGAGGAGAGGAGAGAGAGAGAGAGAGAGAGAGAGAGAGAGTAGGCACGGTAGTCCAAACGACGCACTGGAGTCGACTTTGCCCTAACCGAAGTTGACTTCACCCTTGTGGAGTCGACTTTGCCCTATACAAAATTGACTTCGCCCCTGTGGAGTGGACATTGGTGAGCTCGACTTGGGCAAATTGGAGTTGACTTCGTTCTATCGACTTGGATTCTATGTTCTTTCTAATTTACTCCCCCTATCATATTATGCTCCTAATCAATCTCAATCATTCTCATATCATTTATAATCTTGTAAAATGGTTCCTTTGCCAATGGTTTGGTGAAAATATCAGCAATTTGGTCCTCGGTTTTATCTACTCTAAATAAATATCATGATTTTCAACATGTTCCCTAATGAAATGATGTCTTACATCTATATGCTTTGTTCTAGAATGCAATATAGGATTTTTAATCAAACAAATAGCACTGGTATTATTACATCTAATTGGAATATCATGATAATCAATACCATAATCTTTAAATTGTTGTTTCATCTAAAGTAATTGGGCACAACAACTCCCGGCGGCAATATATTCGGCTTCCGCGACAGATAGAACAACACTAGTTTGTTTTCTTGAAAACAATGAAACCAATATGTTTCTAAGAAACTGACATGTTCCAGTAGTACTTTTTCTATCTATTTTGTAATCGGCAAAATTCGCATCCGAGTAGCCGATTAGATCAAATATTGTCCCCTTTGGATACTATAACCCTAGATTAGTTGTTTTGATTAAATATCTGAAAATTCTTTTTACAGCTATTAGATGTGATTCTTTTGGACATGATTGGCATCTTGACCATATACAAACACTAAACAAAATGTCCGGTCTAGAAGCAATCAAATATAGCAAGGATCCTATCATGCTTCTATATAGTTTTTGTTCAACAGGTTTACCTTTTTCATCGTTGTCGATATTGATGGTAGAACTCATTGGCGTGTTTGCTCCTTTGCTATTTTGCGTTCCGAACTTCTTCAACATTTTCTTAACGTATTTGGATTGGTTTATAAAGATTTCTTCTGCTAGTTGCTTAATTTGCAGTCCAAGGAAGAAGTTCAACACTCTCATCATGCTCATTTGAAATTCACTCTGCATAATCTTAGAAAATTCTTAGCACAGAGTTTCATTAGTAGCACCAAATATTATATCATCTACATAAATTTGAACAATTAAAATATTTTTGTCCTTATACTTGATAAATAATGTTATATCAACTTTTCCTCTTTGAAAGTCATGATCAATTAAAAACTTACTTAACCTTTCATACCAAGCTCTTGGAGCTTGTTTGAGTCCATATAATGCTTTGGTTAATTTGAAAATAAATTTTGATTGATCATTTTCTTCAAATACAGGGGGTTGTTCAACATATACTTTCTCATTTAAGTAACTATTCAAAAATGCGCCTTTCACATCCATTTGAAACAATTTAAAATCCATGTGAGAAGCAAAAGCTAGTAGGATACGTATAACTTCTAATCTAGCCATCGGAGCATAGGATTCTTCAAAATCGATTCTTCTTGGGAATATCCTTTAGCTACTAATCTGGCTTTGTTTCTTACTACAAGCTCACTTTAATCAAATTTGTTCCTAAAGACACAGTTGGTACCAATGATCGTGCAATCCTTGGGTCTAGGAACTAGGTGTCATACATTATTTCTTTCAAATTGATTTAGCTCTTCTTGCATTCCAACAATCCAATTTTCATCATTAAGAGCTTGATCAATGGAAGTTGGTTCAATTTTAGACAAAAAAGCAAATTCTCCACAGATATTGTGTTTTAACCTTCTAGTTTTTACTCCTTCATAGATATTGCCAATAACTTACTCAATTGCATGATCATTTTTATATTTTAAATCAGTTGGAGGTTTATAGAAATTATTACCTTTAGTTACCCTTTCCTCCGTGGAATTCTCTTGCTTTGTTTTAGCTCCTCCTTGTTGTTCTAGTCGTTCCTCTTTTGGATTCCTTGATATCTCATCTTTAATTATACCATTTTCGTTGTTCCCAAATGCAACCGTTCCTTCACTACATGGTTTAATCTTGTGGAACAATCCTCTTTCTCCCGTCATATGTCTTGAGCAGCCACTATCCATGAACCACATGTTATTGACCTTTGCTTTAAGACATACCTGTAAAAATAGAATCATGTAGAGCTTATGTGGCGCCCCGAACCGAAGCGTCCACATAGTCCTTACTCCAAGATCTTGTCGATTGGTAAACGTGAATCAGGATTGTTGCCCTGATCACGCGGCGGGTTCTTAATTGGATCTCGTCCAATTTTTCTTTTTTTCTTTTTCTTTTATTTCATCACATAAACATATACTCATCATCATTCATGATGGACTTATCCATAACATCATAAATCATCAACTTCTCATATTATTCATAACTCCATAATTTCATACAATCTATGTCTTTTCTCATCATATCCCATTAGGGAATCTGTTCATACAAAAATCTACTAACCTTTGTAGATTCTTCTTTTCCATTAGCAACTCGTGCCCTTCATTTCTTGTCTTTTCCTACACCTGTCTGAGGTTGGGAAAACAAAACATGAGTCGAAACTCAATAAGCAAGCATTTTTCATTTTAAATGCATTCCTCTCCATTCGATAGAAGATACTTACCAAGCGATCAACTACCAACGGAATAAAAACCTTTTCGTAAACCATATTTCGAAACCTTTCATAAACCATTCATGTAAATCATTTGTAAATGCATTTCTCTCCATTCGATAGGAGACACTTAGCAAGTGATCAACTATCAATGGAATAGAAACCTTTTCATAAACCTTCGTGTGCGGGTACGCTAGCTCAGGGAACATCTCACATAACATGGTCCAATACGTCGGCTGTCTCCGACTTGGCCTCATCAAGGGGAACCTCTCTTCCACTTGACGCTTACATGGTTCCTACATGCATGACTTTTGATTTTCCCGGCATTATATACCTCTTACACCAGGTGACTTGTCATTTTCATGTAGAGAATTATTTGCATCATCCCTTAAAAATATCTTTTCAAATCCATGTGTGCAAATACTTTCTTTCCATTCCTGACATAAACCTTCGTGTGTGGGTACGCTAGCCCAGGGAATATCTCACATAGCATGGTCCAATACGCCGGCTGTCTCCGACTTGGCCTCATCAAGGGGAACCTCTCTTCCTCTTGACGCCTACATGGTTCCTACATGCATGACTATTGATTATCCCGGCATTATATACCTCTTACACCAGGTGGCTTGTCATTCTCATGTAGAGAATTATTTGCACAATTCATTTAAAAACATCATTTCAAATTCATGCTTTTCTTTTCAATCCATGTATAAAAATGCAATGCATCCATTCACACATAACATTCCTTTGCCTCCACCTCTGGGGAGGACGCCGTCGGCACACAGCCCATACGACTCGGCAATAGTGAAGGAGACCCTCTGATCCACTTTCTACCTTCACCATAGCCTCTTCCTTATACATCATACATGTGCACATGTCCATGAACATCACATGATATCAATATGCCGGCATGACTTTTCATAAAAACTCATAAACATTCATCATTTCAAAACATTATAGGAATGGCCACCCTTAAATACATTTCATAAATACTTGTGAATAAAATCATATTTTCAAAAGGGTTTGCTTGCTTACAAATCATCATTTTCAAAAGGATTGCTTGTTTACAATAAAGCAATAAAATCATATTTTAAAAAAGCTCGCTTTCTTACAAATCATCATTTTCAAAAGGATTGCTTGCTTACCTTTGCTTTGCTTCAACCTGACTCCTTTATCCTTTCCTTTCATTTTCCTATACAAGGAAATTTGATATTTTATCCATCTATTCCATGTCTTAGCTTGCTTCCCATGCATGCTTTACGATCACATATTACCTCATTTTTATAGAGGTTATCCTTTTATAAATACTTGGCCATTACTCATTTATATGAATTTTTATCCATAAATCCTTTAAAAATCCCATCCATATATCCTCATAAATATATAAAAATGAATCTCAATTTTTTCCCAAAATACGCTGTTCACTATTCATAATTATTATTCATGTCACTATGGCAGATTACTGTTCATCATCACTATTCACCCGAGGTTACTGTTCACAGCAACGCGGGTTACTGTTCATGGGTTCCAAAAATTGACATTTTTCCCAAAAATAAAAAATACCATGACATAGCTTATGCTTCGTATATCATGAGAAATTTCATACATTTTGAATTTATCATTATTTACTTGGTTAAATAAATCATTTTCTCCATGTACTAAAAATCAACATAAATTCACTTAAGCATAATCCTTAATTCTAAAAATCATGAAATTAATATATCATCATTCCAACATCATATTTATCATATTAATATATCCCAAATCATCATTTATCAATTTTGGAGCATTATTTTCACATATCATATGCTATCTTCCCGAATGCTCCATCTTTGCTCCAAATTTTCGATGTTTGGGCATGATTCCAATTAAGCATTATAACTTTACTTATATTCTCATGATTAGGCATTATCTAAGTATGGTTTTACCTTACTTAACACCCAAAATAAATTTGGGAAGAATCCCCTTACCTGAAGTAGAAAATCTCTCCTCCAACTTGCCCTTTCTCTCTCTAACTTTCTCTCATTTTCTCTCTAAGGACAAAAACGAATTTTGGGGGTTGGAAATTCTCAATGGAGCTGGAATGGGTGTGCCTTGGTCGTTCACCATGCTCCCCTATTTATAGTGTTGCATTTTTCACATATTTGCAATTTACCGCCTTGCTCAAGGTATTTAATTCTAAATATTTTTTCCCAAATCCCATGCAATATTTTGAGCCTTGTGCAGCCACCCTAATCAGCAGATCCTTCCCCCTAGCTAGCCCCTATTTATTTATGATTTTTTATTTATTAAAATTAATTATTTTAAAGCTAATTCATCTCAACCGTTGATTTTTGATAAGATTGATTTTGGGCCATTGGATTTGGTCCCAAAAGTCCAAGCTCCAGCAGCCATAGCAGATTTTGATTAATTATTTATCCATTTAATTAATTAAAATTAATCCAAAGTCAAATGCTAATTAATGAAAAAGTAAAGCTACTTTTTGATCTTCAAATGACGTTTAATATTGACCCTTAATTCATGATTTTTGATCAATCTTGGACCACTCATCATGTTCATCATCATATTTTGGCCATCCATAAAAAATTTCATCTCAATCCGATGTCCGGATTGTAAGATATGAATTTTTCTTCATGTTACTTCAAAAATCCATCAAAAATCCGAAAATATTAAATAAATCAAAAAGTTGCTATTTTGTCCTTTTGTGGGAAGCTTCCTTTTTCGTCTTTTATGATTAAGTTAATCCAAAGTGATTAACTTAACATATTCCTTAATCCCACATTTACTATTCACGTTTCACTATTCACGTGCACTATTCATCCGAATTTCATAATTAATTATTTTAACATCTACTCCCTCATAATTTCATATTTCATGAATATATATATTTCATTAATACATTACCTAGGGTTTACAACCCTAGGGTTTTATACGTGTCTAAGATTGGGGTTTCACAGCTTATCTTTTTGGTACCCATTTTATGGGTCCATTTGGGTTAGTGAGCCATTGAAATCTATGTTGTTTTATCTTAGAAGGCACAAATCCAATGCTCTTTGGCACCCAAACCAGTTTTGCACCATAGTTGTACAGTTTTCTTATTTTACATTGATAGATCTTATGGCCCATCTTGTTGCAAAAGTTACATGCCCTCGGAAGTCTTGGAGTGGGAATCCATCTAGTGGATGGTTCCCAAATTGGTCTTTTGGTCCAAGCAACATGATTCATTTTTGGTTTAGTATAGATGGGTTTTGTTTGATTTTTAAAAGTCCTTAGAGCATTAGATTTGCTAATTCTCCTTTCTCAAATGTAAGGTACCCAAGTCCTCTTTTGTTGTTTTGTGCGGTCATGTTTAGAAACATTTTGATGCTTTTCCCTGGATTAGAGAACTTTGCTAATGATTCATTTAATGATTCATTTTCTTTCTTTAGTCTTCCACCTCATTTGTCAAAGTATTCTTTTCATTGGTTAGGCGGTCAACTTTTCTGCAAGTTTTCCATTCACAATAATTATTGAATCACATTGTCTTTTCTTTACTGTGAATTTTGTTTCCTAACTTATTTATTTCATCATACAATGAATCATATGCTTCTTGTAGTTTCTCTAATTCAGCATGTTTGAGGCATTCATTTATGGAAGAGAAAATATAATGACTTTTCAATTTAGATGTTACCTTTTCACTACTTGTGCAGTTCGTTGAGGTAGTTTGTCCTTCCAAAATTTCTGTTCCAGTGAGGCAAAAGTTGTAATCTTCCTCCATTTTGGCCATGCAACATATCCTTGCACAGTTTGCAGCCTCATTGTCTTCATTTGATGAGTTGCTAGTTGTGGACGTCTCCTCATTGACGTACATCCCTCTTCCTTTAGCTTTTTGAAATTTTTGGTTTTCACCTCGGTCTTTCTTTTCTAGTCGTTCCCTTGTCTTGTTCTCCTCGGATGTGGGACATCAGGCTTGCATATGCCCCACTCCTCCACACCAGTAGCACTTTGTTGCTTCCTTCTTTTTCTCCTTCAAGTTTCTTTTCTAGAATCCTTTGAAGTTCTTTCCTTTTCTCGTAAACTTTTTGAATCTTCTTGTGAGTAGAGCAATCTCTTCATCGTCGTTTTGAGAAGATGAGGTGGACTCATCTAAAATTTGTGCAGCCTTTAACGTGATTGCTCTTTTACCTTTGTGTTGCTCCTCTTTCCTCCTCTTTATCAACTCATGTGACATGAATGAGCTGATAAGATCTTCTAGCCCTAACGTGTTTAGGTCTTTTGCTTCTTCAATGGTCGTGATCTTGTGTGGTGCCCCGAATCGGGTGCCTAGAAGCCTTACTCTGGGACCATTTTTGATTGGTAAATGTGACTCAGGATTGTCGCCCTGATCACACGATAGGATTTTTTTTATATAACATCAATACATGGAAAATTGCCACCATTCATCCAACTTGAAATATATTTTACATATCAAAGTTATAATCAAAGTCTGTTCATAAACATCATCATTGAAAGATACCTCCAAATTATCATCATTATCTTTACATAAAAATTTACATATACAACATTTATATCAAAAATTGCATGTCATTTGCGTGCTGCCTTCATCACCATTTCCTATATGTCGTTGGAAAAGCATCGGTGAGTCATAATACTCAGTAAGCAAGTCAAACATAATTTTTCAATCATTTTCATGCATTTCATAAAATGCAAATGCAATGTATTCATAGCATTCATGACATTCCTTTATATGCGATGCTAGCTAGGCACCTATCCCATACATGCTCCCATCTCAGGGAGGTCGCCACCGGCCTAGGCTATATAAGCGACTTGGCAAAAGCGAGGCAGACATCCGGTCCGCTTACTACCTCAACTATGGACTATTCCTCGTGCACATGCTCATTTACATACACATGTCGACATGATATTTGTAAATCATAAATAATTTCCCAAAAAGCGTTTAATAAATAATTTAACAAACGTATTTTAGTTCATGTAAAGCAGTTTTAGGTATGGCCAACCTTAAATAAATTTCATAAAACAATTCACCAACAATTTCAAGCATTTTGGAAATAATTTGCAAAATATATAACTTGCTTACCTCCTCAGTTGGTGTCCTCGACTTTTTCTTTTCCTTTTCCTATTCAAGGAAAAAGGATATATCATTTATTCTGTTCAAGCTGCTTCCCATGCATGTGACGAGCTGCATATATGTCTATTAAAATGCTCGCTATTTACGCAAGTATACGTGTCGTGTCAAGTAATGAAGAGTGAGTAGAGTATCGTTTCCACGAGAAATTGTTAACCGGAATTATTATTTAGCTTAACTGCTTTCGATGGAAGGAAAATTCTGGTTTTGTGATTTAACTAAGCTAACAATTGCAAAAAGAAATCAGAGTAGAGATCACGAGACTACTGGATACTAAAAGCGAGTTTGCTAATTAGGAATGGCAGATGGATAGATCGGAATCCTTGAATATAAACTATATTGTGCTGGTTCTTTTTAAATGGATTGCATATGAATTTACTAGCCCAAGTTCATATATCTTTATATATATTTTCCAACAGTACATAAAGCTAATTACACCCTATTTAAGTCTATGTTCCCATGCCATTAAATAAAGTGAAATTGATAAGTGCATAACTTGTATAATGACTACACAGGGTTTAACGGTATATTCCTATCTGTTAAACAACTCTCCTTACACAAAGGTCGAAACCTATGCCTTGCACATGGATCTGGCAAAGATCTTCCTCTTCCAAGGATAAATCAAGCAATTTAATCATCTTACAAGGTAGCTAATCTTGTAAAAGATTATCCTCACACATGCCAAGGTAAATCATACACAATCATATATAAGCCTAAATATTCATTCCTGAATATTCTAAGAACCAAGAAACAATATAGTTTAGAATTCAATTCATCCTAACTATCCATCTAATGGAGGTTTAGCTCAAAGACATGATCTTAACATCCAACACATCCAAATAAAAAGTATCCAGAAGGTAGAGAAAGAAAATTGGAAAGAATAAAAAAAGTTGTTTTCCGGCGGTTTCCACCAACGGGATTTGATTCCTTTCTTCAATCCGAGCTTTGATCTCGATTTTCACTTTCTCTTGCACTGTAGTTCGTACCCGGCTCTCTTCTCCTTCTCTCTCCCACGCGCGAACACCTAGGAACTAAATATAGAGTCCCCTTTTGCGTAGCTTATGCATTGGAATATTCGCATACGAATGCGTATTGGCGCCAACTCTCTGTGTGCTGAGCAGTTTAGACACATTCTGGAACCCTAGGAATTTTTGCACTGGCGCCTAGGCGCCAACCCCCTGGACTGCACCACCTGCTTTATGACTCTTGACTTGGGTTTACTGTAGAGAAGTGGCGCCCGGGCGCCCCTGGGTGGCACCTAGGCGCTAACTCTCTAGACTGCTCCTTCATGTCAGCTATGTGCTGCAAATGGTCAATGCGTGTAGGGTAGCGCCTAGGCGCCAACTCCCTGCCTCTAGATGCCTCAACTTGCCTTCAACTCGTCCGCTCTGCTGCCGTACGTCCTGTCCTTCCTACAAAAAATGGAAAAACTAAATAAATAAACTGAAAATGCCTAATTAATGATAAAATTGCCTAAAAACTAATTAATGCTCCTAAAATGCAAAGAGGATGAAAATTAAGCTAAAAGAGTGCAAACTAAGCCTAATCTTTTGAACTAACACACAAATTAAGTCTGAAATGGGCCATGATAACTCGTAAAAATATGAGTTATCATACCCCCAAACTTAAATGTTGCTAGTCCTCGAGCAACACATGCAAACAGAATGAATAAATGAATGAATGAATGTATGAAGAAAAATAAAAATCAACTCCTTTTGCTTTCGGTTATGCATTGATCAATCCACTTAGTCATTTCACAAGGTAGTGATGAATTCACCCTGAAAAATCCTTTATTATACAAACAAGGCATAAATTTTCCTTTCCAAACCAAGTTACATGTGGGTGTCAGAATTCCATAGTGCAAAGTTATATTTCAACACGTCAATCTTTCATTCGATTAGAAAACTGGTTAGGAAATCCAATAATTCAAGCAAACCAATGATTGAATTGAATACACTTTTTACAGGAAATGGTATCAAGTCACTGAATTCAATCTCTAACAACTGCACTTTCTTTTTCCCCCCAAACTTATTACAAAAATTCTCCTCACCATATTTCAGGACATCTGGAGATCTTTTTTTTTTGGCTCCCTCACCATATTTCAGGGTATCTAGGGAGAATTTTTATTTTTTTAAAATGTTGTTACTGTGATTTTCCTTTGCTTTTTTACGCGAACCTTGCCATTTGTCGATGCCAAGTTCCGGTTACTCAGCTTAGGTTAACCACCCCCTTTTTAGCTTTTTCTAATGCTTTATTAGGGGTACTAAACATGTTTGAGTAATTCCTGTGAAATAATACCATTTCTGAACCCGTTAAAGTACTTGGTTAGCATTTATTTAGTTCAGTTTTCATCATCTCGGTCTGAAAGATATGCCTGTTATTGAATTAGAACAATGTATTCTGAAATTCCTTTTAATTCTTTCACATATTAATTTCAACCTGCTTTATACTTGGTTTCAATCTTAATTGCCCATTCCTTCATGAATTCAATTTCAAATCAGAATTAATCACAGTCTTACAAATTTTCACAATCAGATAAATTGAAACAAAGACAACTTTCATTAGCTGGAATTGAAATGCATGCAACATAAACTAAGGCATGAAAATTAACATGCAAAAGTAACCTATGGTTGAGAATTATACACCCCCCTAAACTTGAGAGATGCATTGTCCTCAATGCATGACCCTAATATGAACTAAAAATGAAAATACAATGAAAAGTAAAAATAAAAGAAAAGAAAAACAAAAAGAAAGGACTTGGACTCCCCTTAGGAATCGAACTCTGTCGCGTCCTCGTCGTCCTCGTCGTCCTCGTCGGCTTCCTCATCGGGCTGGGGCAGCGATGGCTGCCCAAAACAAGCTCTGACCTCTTGCGGTGTCGATAGAAAAGGCGGGAGGGTGGAGATATCGATCTGGTGGTCCTCTACGATCCGTCGTAGGTAATCCTCCATCGCCCGATCATGCTGCTGCTGGTATCTGGCTTGAGCGGCAACCAGATTCTCCAGGTTGGTTAGCCGCTCAGCCGTGGATAGCGGCTGTGAAGATGGTCCTGCTGTAGATGGAGCTGATCTGGGGTGTGTGGTGGCTGTGCGAACTCGGGGCTGGGTGCGGTAGGAGAGGTCATCTATGATGGCCTGACAATTCAGGACCTCCTCCATTGACTCCCATTTGACGCCTGCCTGCTTGCAGAGCCCGATGATTAGAGATGGGAAGTAGTAACTACCCCGGGATGCAGTCGCGCAGGCACATATCTGCTGGTAGATAAGGCGACCCACATCTATCGTCATGCCACTGTAGATGGCATGTAATAGCAGCGCTCTGTCCATTGTCACCTCACTGATGTGTGTCGACGGCATCATCCGGGCTGAAATAAAATGGAAAAACATCCGCCCATCGTACATCATCTCGCTGCACTTGAATGATGTGAGTTGGCCTCCCGTTGATTTCCATGTCGGAGGCCGTTAGCAGATATGCTTGGTGATAGAGTTGACAACTTGACCTTCTCCCTCCAAAACTCGTCATATTGGTTTGGATAGTTAAAAGAGCCCAATCCGTAATAGGAGTTGATCGCTTCAGCATGAAACGGGACGATTTGCCCCAGACCTTCACCCTGCCCTGCACTCACCACTGGCACTATTGCAGACTCAGGCTGTGCGAGGAATTTCTGCCAACCTTGAGTGTTCAGTGTGTTGATGAAGATGTTGGAGAAAGAGATAATCTTTATTCCCTACTCAGGAATCAGGTGCTGCTTCTAAAGTGAATCCGTGTACCGCTTGAACGCCCAAGCGGACACGAACCGGTTAGCATCAAATTCTCCGGGCTCCTGAACTTTCTTTCTTTTGGCAGATGATGATGAAGCCATGTTGTCCTGAAGCAGTCTCAAACGGCCTTTTGAAACCAAATTCTAACAAAACCAAGCAATCGAACAAGCCAATATATAACAAAGCTAAGCTCCAAAAATGCACCACAAGCAAGCAACAGGTTAGTCTCCACAATCCAATCACCAAGCTCAAACAAGCACCAACCCAAAACCAATCAATCCACCCAAATGTCAAACAATCCAACCAGGCTACTCAAGCACCAACTAATGCTAAGCAATCCTCCCAAAACAATCTCTAATCCGTAGTCCAATCAACAAATCCAATCAAACTTCCACCCAAATATTCACTAAGCAACCTTAAAGCAAAAAGAATATTTCAAAGTTGGAGAAGTTGTTACCCACAGAAGGCTTCCACTTGAAAATTTGAATCGTACTGTCTTTGCACTGGCGCCGGGGCGTGGGGGTAGCGGTGCCTAGGCTTCGGCGCTGGATGAAGAAAAGATGATGATGGGGCTCAAAATGGAGCCAAATCCATGGGGAAAATGATGGGAACCTCAATGTGGGGGTATTGCTTGTGATTTGGTGAAGAAAAATTGGAGTTTGAGGTGGATTTGAATGGATCTAGGAACAAGAAATAAAGGAAGAAAAATGGAACGGTTGGAATGGATGAAATGGGAGGATGAATCCTTGATGAAATGCAGTTGGATTCGAGTTAGAAAGGCTTGGAATCAAGGGAAGATTGATTAGAAGGGAAAACGAAGGAAGAGGGGTCGGCGTCGGGGCTTGGGTTAGGGTTTAAAACCCTAACCCGAGCTTTATAGTGCCGTACAGTCGTGCTGTCTACGACTTGGCGCCTAGGCGCCCGTGTTCTTCGGGGAGTTCATCATGGCGCCGGGGCTCCCCTCTTCGGCGCCCAGGCGCCGATTTATTTATTTTTATAAAGATAAACAAAAAAACAACAAAATTGCAAATCAAACTGGAACCAAACAATGGGTTTGCTCCTAATCAGCGCTAAGTTTAACGTCCTCAGCCCGATGCTTCTGCTATTCAATCCTTTTTCAATTTTTCCACCTCGAACTCCCAATCATTAGGACTGCAACCTAGAAGTTCTGATCTGATCTTAGCCCATCGTTCCATAAAGTTGTGCCAGGTTTGAATTTTTGGCCGATTAGATAGGGGTGTTTTGATATGTATAATTTTAGTTTTATCAAATGTAAAATCCCCTATTCTTTTCTTGGCTTTCATACTCGTGTCCTGATTTTCAAACGGCTCAATCAATTGTTTAAGCTCGATGTAAGCAACGAGTTGGTCTTTAACATCGGCTGATAACTTATGGCCCTTATCGTAATCTCCTCTTGGTTCTTCTCAAAAACAGCTTGAGGACACTTTTGAACCTCTGAATTTCCCATATCAACCCTTAAGCAATCCTCTGAGTTAGTCGGGCTTTGTATAGGCTTGAGCACTTTGAATGTAACCTTTTCATTCTGCACCTGCATGGTTAATTCTCCGGCTTGTACATTGATTATCGCGTTTCCTGTTACTAGAAAAGGCCGACCGAGAATAATGGGTACTTCTCGATCGTCTTCATAATCCAGGATAATAAAATCTGCCGGAAAAATGAATTTGTCCACCTTGACAAGGACATCCTCGATGATACCCTCTGGATACGTGATGGATCGGTCCGCTAGCTGCTGTGTTACTATGGTACGTCGAGCTTCTCCCAGGCCTAGCTTTCTCAAAATGGACTTGGGCATGAGATTAATGCTCGCTCCCAAGTCGCATAGGGCTCTTCCGAAATATTAATCGCTAATTGTGCAGGGGATTGTGAAACTCCCTGGGTCCTTGAGTTTAGGAGGTAATTTCCTCTGAACTCTCGCACTAGTTTCCTCTGTTAGCGCCACTATCTCGAATTCCGTCAACCGCCTTTTCTTTGGTAGCACGTCTTTCATGAATTTGGGGTAGCTCGGCATTTGTTCTAAGGCTTCAACGAGAGGTATATTAATGTGCAGCTGCTTCAGTACCTCGAGCAATTTCTTGAACTGGCCCTCCTTTTTAGATTTTGTCGAATCGGTGAGCAAAATGGAGGAGGCGGCCTTGGATTCGTGTCGATTTCAGCGTCTGATTAGTTCTGAGTTTCAGCTGGTTCCTTTGCCTCCTGTGATTGCTGAATCAGAGGGTTAGTGGGTTCAGTCACCAACTCTGGTGGAGTTGGGTCGGGTAACTGCTTTCCACTACGCAATGTGACTGCTTGGACTTGTTCTTGTCCTTTGCCTTTCGGGTTTTGTTCGGTGTCGCTCGGCAACGATCCTGGGGGCCGGTTGTTCAGGGTTGAGGCCAGTTGGCCTATCTGAGCTTCCAAGTTCCTGTTCGTTGTTATCTGGGATTGCATAAATTGCATGAAGAGATTTTCCAAATCTGATTTCTTTTCTTCTCGCTGTGGTGGAGTGAACTGCATTGGTCTTACGGGCTGTTCCTGTGGCTGCTATTGCGAGAATCCAGGCGGCTGATTCGGCCTTGTCTGGTTGTTCCATGAGAAGTTAGGATGATTTCTCCAACCTGGGTTGTAGTTGTTTCCATACTGATTAGCTGGATTTCTCTTGAAATTTCCCACGTAATTAATGGACTCTAGGTTGGAGGCAAATTCATCATTGGGATGGCCAAATTCACCACACCACGTGCATATGTCTGCTGCTGTCGACTGTTGTGGTGTTGACGTCCCTAAAGCACTGACATTGGCTGGCCTGGACAAGTTCTGAATTTGCCGAGACAAAGCGTCGATGTGGGCTTTTATCGATGAAACCGCATCCAGTTGGAGTAGACTTGCACCTCTGCTTCTGTCTGACAGCAATTGATAAGTGTTGGCCACCATGTTTTCGAGTAGGGCGTATGATTCTCGATAACTTTTTCATAGCAGAGATCCGATCGATGAAGAATCCACCATGTGACAGGTGGAACCTTGGAGACCATTATAGAAAATCTGAATTTGTACCTATGGCTGAATTCCATGATGCGGGCACTTTTGGAGCAGGTTTTTGAAACGATCCCATGCCTCCGATAGGGTCTCCTTGTCGTGTTGCTTGAATGACACTATATCCATTCTCAGCTTGGCTAACTTGGCCGGCGGAAAGTATTTTTCTAGGAATTTCTGAGCCAAGTCATTCCATGTGTTGACGGAGTTCGGTGGCAAAGAGTCTAGCCACTCGGAAGCTCGATCACGCAGAGAAAATGGAAATGTTCGAAGTCGCATTGCTTCGTCGGAGACTCCGTTCTGCTTGAAAGTGTTCGTAATCTGCAGAAAATTCCGCAGATGGCGGTGCGGGTCTTCAGATGCAAGACCTTCGAACTGCCCGATAGACTGGAGCATCTGGAAAATCACCGGTTTGATTTCAAAATTGTTGGTGTCGATCGGAGGAGGTGCAATGCTAGTCTGAACAGCATTTTGGCCAAGCGCAATCAGATCCAAATTGGCTGGTCCAAATCATCTTGAGGTGGATGATTCGGGATCTCGATCCTCTGGTTTTCTGGCTGGTTTGCATGGACATTATCGTCTTGGTTCTCAATATGCTCCATAGTATGCTGTTGGTTTCTAGCCTCCTTGCTCTTTCGGCGCCTTCTCAAATAGGTTATTTCGGGTTCTGGATCAAAAGGGATGACAGTCTCCTTTCCGGCTCTGCCTCGACGCATGCAATAGGTGATAATTCTGCAAAAACCAAAGAAATTGAACTAGCAGAAAGAAAAAGAAAAATAAGAGATTCTAATCTAAAAGAAATAATGAAAATAAGATATTCTACAGAATTGTACAAGAAAGCAATAAAACTAAATATAATTGGTTAAGCAAACTCCCCGGCAACGGTGCCAAAAACTTGATGAGCTGCGTATATGTCTATTAAAATGCTCGCTATTTAAGCAAGTATACGTGTCGTGTCAAGTAATGAAGAGTGAGTAGAATATCGTTCCCACGAGGAATTGTTAACCGGAATTATTATTTAGCTTAACTACTTTCGATGGAAGGAAAATTCTAGTTTTGCGATTTAACTAAGCTAACGATTGCAAAAAGAAATCAGAGTAGAGATCACGAGACTACTGGATACTAAAAGCGAGATGCTGATTAGGGATGACAGATGGATAGATCGGAATCCTTGAATCTAAACTATATTGCGCTAGTTCTTTTAAAATGGATTGCATATGGATTTACTAGCCCAAGCTCATATATCTTTATATATGTTTTCCAATAATACATAAAGCTAATTACACCCTATTTAAGTGTTATGTTCCCATGCCATTAAATAAAGTGAAATTGATAAGTGCGTAACTTGTATAATGACTACACAAGGTTTAACGATATATTCCTATCCGTTAAACAACTCTCCTTACACAAAGGTCGAAACCTATGCCTTGCACATGGATCTGGCAAAGATCTTCCTCTTCCAAGGATAAATCAAGCAATTTAATCATCTTACAAGGTAGCTAATCTTGTAAAAGCATTATAGTCACACATGCCAAGGTAAATCATACAAATCATATATAAGCTTAAATATTCATTCCTGAATATTCTAAGAACCGAGAAACAATATAGTTTAGAATTCAATTCATCCTAACTATCTATCTAATGGAGGTTTAGCTCAAAGACATGATCTTAACATCCAACACATCCAAATAAAAAGTATCCATAAGGAAGAGAAAGAAAATTGGAAAGAATAAGAAAAACTATTTTCCGGCAGTTTCCACCAACGGGACTTGATTCCTTTCTTCAATCCGAACTTTGATCTCGATTTCCACTTTCTCTTGCACTGTAGTTCGTACCCGGCTCTCTTCTCCTTCTCTCTCCCGCGCGCGAACACCTAGGAACTATATATAGAGTCCCCTTTTGCGCAGCTTACGCATTGGAATATTCGCATATGGATGCGTATTGGCGCCAATTTTCTGTTTGTTGAGCAGTTTACACACATTCTGGAACTCCAGGAATTTTTGCACTGGCGCCTAGGCGCCAACTCCCTGGACTGCACCACCTACTTTGTGGCTCTTGACTTGGGTTTACTGTAGAGAAGTGGCGCCTAGGCGCCAACTCTCTGGACTGCTCCTTCATGTCAACTGTGTGTTGCAAATGGTCAAGGCGTGTAGGGTGGCGCCTAGGCGCCAACTCCCTGCCTCTGGATGCCTCAGCTTGCCTTCAACTAGTCCGCTCTGCTGCCTTACGTCTTGTGCTTCCTACAAAAAATGAAAAAACTAAATAAATAAACTAAAATTGCCTAAAAACTAATTAATGCTCCTAAAATGCAAAGCGGATGAAAATTACGCTAAAAGAGTGCAAACTAAGCCTAATCTCTTGAACTAACACACAAATTAAGTCTAAAATGGACCATGATAACTCGTAAAAATACGAGTTATCAGCATGCTTTATAATATTCGAGCATTATCTCTTTATATGGATTTTTCCATCCATAGGTTCTTTAAAAATTACATCCTTATATTTAAATATTAATCTCAAATTTTCTCCAAAATCACGTTGTTTACTGTTATGATAACTGTAGCAACTTACTGTAGCAGATCACTGTTCATATGATGTTACTGTTCACAACGTGTTGGTTACTGTTCATGGATTCCAAAAATTGACATTTTTTACAAAAATGAAAAATACTATGACATAGCTTATGCTTAGTATATCATGAAAAAATTTATGAATTTTGAATTTATCATGATTAACTTGGCTAAATAAATCATTTTCTCTATATACTAAAAATCAATATAATTTCACTTAAGCATAATCTTTAATTCCAAAAAATATGAGATTAATATATCATCATTCTAACATCATATTTATCATAATAATTCATCCCAAATCATCATTTATCAATATTGGAGTATTATTTACACATATCATATGCTATCTTCCCGAATGCTCTATCTTTACTCAAAATTTTGATGTTTTGGCATAATTTCAATTAAGCATTATAGCTACACTTATTTTCTCATGCTTAGGTAATATTTAAGCATGGTTTTACCCTACTTAACATCCAAAAAAAATTTGGATAGAAATCACTTACCCGAAGTGGAGATATCCCTCTTCTTCTCACACTTTCTCTCTCTAACTTTCTCCTCTTCTTCCTTGGACGTGGGGGGGGGGGGTTTGGGAGCTTGGGTTTTCTCAAGTGGAGCTGGGGTGAATGTGCATTTGGACGTCCCCTCTTGGCCCTATTTATAGGGTTTGATTTTTTATGAAATTGGAATTTACCCCCTCTTGCTTAAGGTATTAAATTGTAAATAGATTTTTTTCTAATTTCAAAAAGGTTCATGGAGCCATGTGCAGCCCCCCTACCTGCACACGCCCCCCACAGCAGCCCTATTTTTATTTATTATTTTTTATTTTTAAAATTTATTAATTTAAGCTAATTTAATCTTAGCCCTTGATTTTTGATGATGATGAATGTGGACCATTGCACGCCCCTGCCATTGATGATTTTCATTTTATTTTTTTTATTTTTTTATTATTTAATTTTAATAAAAAGTCAAAAGGAGAATTAATGAAAAATTAAGCTACTTCTTAATCTCCATTTGATGTTTCATCTTGACCCTTAATTTATAATTTTCATCACATCTTAAACCATTCACTAAGTTCATCATGAATTTTTTACCATCCATAAAAATTTTCATCTAAATCCGACGTCCGGATTGCAAATTATGAACTTTTCTTTAATTTTTTACTAAATCCAAAATTGTATTAAAATATAAAAAAGTATTGCTATTTCGTCCTGTAGTGATTAAATCTCCTTTTTGTCTTTTCGTGATTAAGATAATTCAAGTGATTAACTCTTAATCACGTGTCTTAATCCTCGATTACTATTCACGTTCACTATTCACGTGTCCTATTCACGTGGGTTAAATTCTTAATTGTATTATTTTAATCTCCAATGCACATATCAATAAATATAATTCATGAATTTTTATTCGTCATAAAAAAATATTACAAAAATCTAGGGTTTACAATACGTATATTGCCTGAGAAAGCTGGGTTTCACATCTTGGGTGTCCATGACTTAAGTAGCGCTCTTAGAATCTTCATAACCTGCTCAGATTTAGAAATAGCTTTCCCGAGACCATTTAGCGCATTAGTGATTTTCAAAAATCTAGCAAACATCTCAGAAATATTTTCGATCTCAAGCATTTTAAAGCTTTCTAACTCTCCAATTAGAATATTTCTTCTCGTCCCTTGGACTTGAGAAGTTCCCTCATAGATAAATGTTAGTATATACCGTATTTCTTTGGCAGTTTGACATGAGGATACCCTATTATATTCGGAAGCAGTGCGAGCACAAAAGAGGGACTTCATGGCTTTGGCATTGCTTTTTATAGTTCTGACCTCCTCCTCAGACCATGTGGAGGCCCTTTCATCAATTGGTAGCATAACATCGTCTTGATAGCAATCCAAGAATCTATGTCGGTAGCCATGATAAGTTGTTTCATTCTTAACTTTCAGTAACTGAAGTTACTCCCATAAAAAAGAAGTGGCTTTGTAAATGATTGGCCTTCAGCGAATGCAGGGGTAAAAGTTTGTTGGGATGCCATTTGTAGGATCTCTTTGGTTTAAACTCAAAGACCTGCTCTGATACCACTTGTTGGTCCCGAGTTTATGGCAACTACCCAAGAGGGGAGGGGTGAATTGGGTCTTTTAAAATTCTTTACTTAAATAGAAATTTCTCCTTTTTTAGAATTAATCCCCTTAATGAAACAAGCAGAAATATAGAGAGAAATAAAGTAATAAACCACAGATAATGAAGCTACACCAAGGGACAAAGTTTTATAGTGGTTCGGGCAACCTTCCCTACTCCGCTCTTCTAAGCTCACACCTGTTGTGACTTGGGTTCCACTATTGGATTTGAATACAACTAGAGTAGCAGCTCTCTTATAGATTTCAGCTCTAGGGGGCTTGTTCAAATATAGCACAAGTAGATGACGAGTCTCACTCCAGTCACAACACTACTTTGCCTTTACTTGGTTTCGATTTCTAATATCAAACCAAGTGGTAAACCCGGATAATCAATCAAAAAAAATAACTACACTTTACAGATTCGTGTAGGCAGCTTGTAGTGCGAAGAAGAATTTGTAGAGAGAGTGTAAATTTAGCAATGGAGATTTCAGCAACTTGAAGCACAGTTCTTAACTTGGAGTTGGTATAGATCAGTTTAAATGCAAGAGAGAGTGGAAGGTGAGCTTATTGAATGCTTCTCTAACCTCTTGCACGTCCCCTTGAAGCCTCTTTTATAATGGGAGGTTAAATTCGAACGTTTGGTGGTAGGTGGAGCGCATTTAATGCCCCAACATTTGAATTTTTCCGACAGTTGAGAGCCAAGTCGCAAGTGGGGTCGAGTTGGTATGCGACTTCTGTTGCAAACATGTGGAAAATAAGGCAAGTCTATGTTTTGAAGATTAACAAATCAATTTGAGTAAGTATTGGTTACTAACATATTTGTGAAAATAATTAAAGGTTATAAAATTGAAGAATATGAAGCATGACAAGTCAAGTCGATTTTCAAGTCGACTCAGGGTTCGACTTAGGCCAAGTCGATCCCCAAGTCGACTCAAGAATCGACTTCAAGGTGTCGTTTTCGTCCAGAGTTGAAATCGAGGAGCATAGCTGCCGAAGTCGCATCCCAATTCGACTCCGCATGCGACTTGGGTGAAGTCGCAGACCAAGTCGACTCCAGCTTGGACTTTGAGGCGTCATTTTCATCCAGAGTTGAAATCAGGGACGAGAGCTGCCGAAGTCGCATCCCAAGTCGACTCCGCATGCGACTTGGGTGAAGTCGCAGATCAAGTCGACTCCGGCTTCGACTTCAGTGCGAAAATTGCTGAACGAGTTAATTCAATGACAGATTTGAGTGGAGATGAAAATCAAGACAACTCAAACACTCAAATGAAGATCAAATGGAGAATCAAAGCAATCAGGGTTGCATGAATCCATCATGTTGGATCATGAACACTTACTCGGACATCTTCCATGCATTCCAAGATTCAAGTACTCAACAACTCAAGAAAAGGAATCCAAGGTTTTCTATGTAAATAATCATATAGTATTCCAAAGAGATATAAATCAAGGGAGAACAATCAATATGAAGAAAATCAAGTGATCAAAGTCATCTCAAAAGATTTCAAGTTCATCAAGCAAGCTGAGGAAGTGAAGTCGCACCCGAAGTCGACTTCGCCTGCGACTTGGGTCAAGTCGAAAACCAAGTCGGCCTAAACAGGAACTTGAAGAAGTTGCGAACAGGTGAAGTTGCACCCGAAGTCGACTCCATCTGCGAATTGGGCGAAGTCGCACCCGAAGTCGACTCCACCTGCGACTTGGGTCACAACGGTCGGAAATTTTCTGA
Organism: Annona cherimola; assembly: GCA_030490835.1. Classification (NCBI taxonomy): domain Eukaryota; kingdom Viridiplantae; phylum Streptophyta; class Magnoliopsida; order Magnoliales; family Annonaceae; genus Annona; species Annona cherimola. The sequence continues at coordinate 49,111,022 of CM059973.1, read as the reverse complement.
ACGTTGGCGCATTAAATGCGCACCACCTACTTCCAAACGTTCGGATTCCCTCAACAATTATATGAGGCATTCAATATGAACAAGGAGGGGAGCTGAGAAATCATTGAATGAGCATAACTCCCATCTCTAAGAGCATTAAGTGATCAAGCCAACATCTAGAAGAAGAACCTTGCTTCCAAACCGCCAAGAGCTGCTTGCTGAATCATTAAGCCTACGCTACAAGTTCTTCTCTGCGCCAAATCTGCCTCTACGCAACAGTAACGTGTAGAAACTTTCTTTTGTTATTTCTTGTTGTATTGAACTTGATTTAGTTTGGATAACTAAGATCAAGTGTAAGCAAAGTAGTGTGTGATTGGAGTGGAACTCGTCACCTACTTGTGCTGTGAATTGTTGATGCCCCCTAGAGCTGGAATCTAGAAGAGAGAAGTGACTCTAGTTGTATTTGTGAAATACAGAGTGGAACCCAAGTCACAAGAGACGTGAGCTTGGAAGAGTGGAGTAGGGAAGGTTGCCCGAACCACTATAAAATCTTGTTTGTTGATATTTATTTCTGCTCTCTGCACTATATTACTTTCCATTTGTTTCTTCATAAAAGGGGACTAGATTAATCCGGGGTAAATTTTCTGTTTAAGTTGAAAATTTTTAATTACCCAGTTCACCCCTCTCCTCTTGGGTAATTACCATTAACTCGGGACCAACAAGTGGTATCAGAGCGGGTCTTTGAGTTTTAACAAAGAGATCTTTTGATATGACATCTCAATCTACTTCTGTTCCCGCTTTTGCCGAAGGCCAATCTTTTACTAGGCCATCATTGTTTGATGGGAACAATTTCGTCTATTGAAAGCTACGTATGAAACAACTCATCATGGCTACAGATATGGACTCTAGGATTGTTATCCAAAACGGTGCGACTTTGCCAATCGATGAAAGAGCTTCCAAATGGACCAATGAGAAAGTAAAAACTGTTAAGAGTAACGCTAAAGCTATGAACTCACTGTTTTGTGCTCTTACCGCTTCTGAATATGATAGAGTATCCTCTTGTCTAACTGCAAAAGAAATATGGGATACATTAACATCTATCTATGAAGGAACATCTCAAGTCAAAGGGACAAGGAGAAATATTTTGATTGGAGAGTTGGAAAGTTTTAGAATGCTGGATACAGAAAATATTTATGACATGTTTGCTAGATTCTCAAAAATTACTATTGCTTTGAAAGGTCTTGGAAAGACAATTTCCGAATCTGAACAGGTCATGAAAATTCTAAGGGCGCTACCCGAATCGTGGACTACGAAAATTACTGCAATAGAAGAAGCAAAGGACTTGAATATATTGAAGCTAGAAGACCTTATTAGCTCACTAATATCACATGAGCTAATCAAGAAAAGAAATGAAGATCACCACAAAGGAAAGAGAGCAATTGCACTAAAAGTCACCCATAACTCGGATGAATCCACCTCATCATCTCACAATGACGATGAAGACATTGCTCTACTTACTCGCAAATTTCGAAAGTTTTGTTGGTCCCGAGTTGATGGCAATTACCCAAGAGGGGAGGGGTGAATTGGGTATTTAAAAATTTATAACTTAAACAGAAACTTTACCCGGATTAATCTAGTCCCCTTAATGAAGAAACGAAATGGAAAGCAATATAATATAGAGAGCAGAAATATAAATCAAGCAGTCAAGATTTTATAGTGGTTCGGGCAACCTCTCTACTCCACTCTTCCAAGCTCACACTCCTTGTGACTTGGGTTCCACTATTGTATTCTTCAAATAAAATTAGAGCCACTGCTCTCTTCTAGATTCCAGCTCTAGGGGGCTTCAACACAACACAGCACAGGTAGGTGATGAGTTCCACTCCAATCACACACTACCTTGCTTACACTTGATCTTAGTTCCTCAAACTAAATCAAGTTCAATACAGACAAATGAAATAACAGAAGGAGTCAACACTTTACAGATGTGTAGAAACAATTTGGTGCAGAGAGGAACTTGTAATGTAGGCTTTGAAGATTCAGAAGTTGAGCTCTTGCAGTTTGAAGCAAAGTTCTTCCTCTTTGAATGACTTGATCTCTTTTAAGGCTCTTGAAGATGGGAGTTAAGCTCTCTTAATGATCTCAGCTACTTCCCTCGTCCACCATGAATGCCTTTTATAATTTTGGAGGGAATCCGAACGTTAGAAGGTAGGTGGCGCTCATTTAATGCACCAACGTTTGAATAAATTCCGACCGTTGCGACCCAAGTCGCAGGTGGAGTCGACTTCGGATGCGACTTCGCCCAAGTCGCAGATGGAGTCGACTTCGGGTGCGACTTCGCCTCTCCGTCGCAACTTCAAGTTCCAGGTCGGGTCGACTTGGGTATCGACTTGACCCAAGTAGCAGGTTGAGTCGACTTCGGATGCGACTTCGCCCAAGTCGCAGATGGAGTCGACTTCGGGTGCGACTTCGCCTCTCCGTCGCAACTTGAAGTTCCAGGTCGGGTCGACTTGGGTATCGACTTGACCCAAGTCGCAGGTGAAGTCGACTTCGGGTGCGACTTCACCTTGTCAGTTGGCTTTGATGAACTTGAATAATTCCGAGATGCTTGTTCCTTCATGCCTTTATTTCTTTTGCATCTCTCATGTCTTTCCTTTATTGTTTTTGCTTTTATTTGCTCCATGTTTTGTAAGCCTTGAATCATTGAATAACTTCTTGGTCAAGCTTATACATCTTGTTTTGAACTTGGATTGATCTTCATAGCTTGAGTTTCTCCATCTTGAGATACGCTTGGAGCTTTGCTTTGGACTTGATAGATTTAAGTTGATCTTGCACCTTTGATTTGGTTTTGAGAACACTCAAGTTGACTCTTGGAATGAACTTGAAACTGCATCTTTGAGCTTGAGAGCATCAAGTCGAACTTGGGGTCGACTTCGTCCGCGACTTCGCCCAAGTCGCAACTAGAGTCGACTTCGTTTGCGACTTCGGCATTCTTCCATCCCAAATTCAGCTCTGGAGTGAATCTCCCGACTGAAGTCGATGCTGTAGTCGACTTCTTTTGCGACTTGGCTTCCCAAGTCGCAAGTGGAGTCGACTTGGCCTGCGACTTCACTTGTTTTTCTCCCATTTTCAACTCTGGATAGATTTGGCTTCTTGAAGTCGATCTTGGAGTCGACTTGGGGAACGACTTGGCCTTCAATACTTCATTTTCTTCAAATGTATATTCCTTAAACATTTCCACAAGCGTGTTAGTAGCCAAGACTTACTCAAATTGATTTGTTAATCATCAAAACATAGATTTAGCTTGTTTTCCACATATTTCCAACAATCTCCCCCTTTTTGATGATTGACAAAACTGATTTGAGTGTATACCTTTCAATAGCTTAAAAAATAACATGCTCATTTTGTATTGTGAAATTTTATCATTCTTATGCTTAGGCAAAATCATATGCAAGCTCAATGTCCTACACCGGAAGAAAGATCAAAGGATCAACAAGAAAGGAAGGAAAGATATGAAAGTAGAAAATTTCAAAGGTCGAAGGGAAGAGGAATGTACGTGAATGAAGAAACTTCATCAACAAGTAGCTCCTCAACCAATGATTTTGAAGCGGCAAATTGTGCAAGAATATGCTGCATGGCGCGGATTGAGCAAGAAGAAAATTTGTTGTGTTTAAACACAGCGGAAGTTTTGGAAGAGCAAACCACCTCAACAAAGTGCACAAGTAATGAAGAGATATGTTTCAAGGCAAAGGCAAGCAACGTTTGGTTCATGGATAGTGGTTGCTCAAGGCATATGACCGGTGAAAGAAGTTTATTTCATAAACTCAAGCCTCGCAACGATGGAACTGTTGCTTTTAGAAATAATGAGAAAGGTAAAATCAAAGGTAAAGGAAACATTTATAGTATTTCAAATGCATGTATGGAAGATATATTATTTGTTGAAGGACTCAAGCACAATTTAATGAGTATTAGCCAATTATGTGACAAAGGATACAAGGTTGTGTTTGAATCATTTATATGTAATGTATTTGATGGAGAACATATCATATTTAGCGAAAAAAGAAATGGAAATATATATTTGGTTTCACTTAATGAACTAGATGGTCAATGTTTAATGGCCATTGACAATGATCCATGTGTTTGGCATAAGAGGCTTGGGCATATAAGCATGTTTTGATGATTAACAAATCAATTTGAGTAAGTTTTGCTTACTAACATATTTGTGGAAATGATTAAAGGTTATAAAATTGAAGAATATGAAGCATGACAAGTCAAGTCGATTTCCAAGTCGACTCAGGCTTCGACTTAGGCCAAGTCGATCCCCAAGTCGACTCAAGAAGTGACTTCAAGGTGTCGTTTTCGTCCAGAGTAGAAATCAAGGAGCAAAGCTGCCGAAGTCGCATCCCAAGTCGACTCCGCATGCGACTTGGGTGAAGTCGCAGACCAAGTCGACTCCAACTTCGACTTCGAGGCGTCATTTTCATCCAGATTTGAAATCGGGGACAAGAGCTACCGAAGTCGCATCCCAAGTCTACTCCACATGCGACTTGGGTGAAGTCGCAGATCAAGTCGACGCCAGCTTCGACTTCAGTGCGAAAATTGTTGAACGAGTTAATTCAATGACAGATTTGAGTGGAGATGAAGATCAAGACAACTCAAACACTCAAATGAAGATCAAATGGAGAATCAAAGCAATCAGGGTTACATGAATCCATCATGTTGGATCATGAACACTTACTCGGACATCTTCCATGCATTCCAAGATTCAAGTACTCAACAACTCAAGAAAACGAATCCAAGGTTTTCTATGTAAATAATCATACAGTATTCCAAAGAGATATAAATCAAGGGAGAACAATCAATATGAAGAAAATCAAGTGATCAAAGTCATCTCCGAAGATTTCAAGTTCATAAAGCAAGCTGAGGAAGTGAAGTCGCACCCGAAGTCGACTTCACCTGCGACTTGGGTCAAGTCGAAAACCAAGTCGACCTAAATAGGAACTTGAAGAAGTTGTGAACAGGCGAAGTTGCACCCGAAGTCGACTCCATCTGCGACTTGGGCGAAGTCGCACTCGAAGTCGACTCCACCTGCGACTTGGGTCACAACGGTCGGAAATTTTCTGAACGTTGGCGCATTAAATGCGCGCCACCTACTTCCAAACGTTCGGATTCCCTCAACAATTATATGAGGCATTCAATATGAACAAGGAGGGGAGCTGAGAAATCATCGAATGAGCATAACTCCCATCTCTAAGAGCATTAAGTGATCAAGCCAACATCTAGAAAAAGAACCTTGCTTCCAAACTGCCAAGAGCTGCTTGCTGAATCATTAAGCCTACGTTACAAGTTCTTCTCTGCGCCAAATCTTCCTCTACACAACAGTAACATGTAGAAACTTTCTTTTGTTATTTCTTGTTGTATTAAACTTGATTTAGTTTGGGTAACTAAGATCAAGTGTAAGCAAAGTAGTGTGTGATTGGAGTGGAACTCGTCACCTACTTGTGCTGTGAATTGTTGATGCCCCCTAGAGCTGGAATCTAGAAGAGAGCAGTGACTCTAGTTGTATTTGTGAAATACATAGTAGAACCCAAGTCACAAGAGGTGTGAGCTTGGAAGAGTGGAGTAGGGAAGGTTGCCTGAACCACTATAAAATCTTGTTTGTTGATATTTATTTCTGCTCTCTGCACTATATTGCTTTCCATTTGTTTCTTCATAAAAGGGGACTAGATTAATCCAGGGTAAAGTTTCTGTTTAAGTTGAAAAATTTTAAATACCCAATTCACCCCTCCCCTCTTGGGTAATTGCCATTAACTCGGGACCAACAACTTCATCCAAGTCGTATGGTGGAGTCGACTTCGGATGTGACTTCACACAAGTCGCAGACTGGAGTCGACTTCGGGTGTGACTTCAGTCTTCGGCTTCCACTCCAAATTCTAGCTTCAGGTCGACTTGGTCTTAGACTTGACCCAAGTCGCGGGTGGAGTCGCCTTCAGGTGCGACTTTACCATTCATTTGTATCTGTTAGAACTTTGGATTCTTGCAAGTGATCTTGATACTTCAGTTTTACTTTTCTTATTTTATTCTTCATTTGATATCCTTGGATTTTCTTGTCTTGCGTTGAGACTTAGCATAGTATTCTTCTCTTGAGGGGTTTTTCCTTGTGGCCTTGATTTAGGATGATTGTCCTCCCAATTTTGGTGTCCAATCTTCAGTATATAGTTGTTCATATAATAATAAGCTATTTTTGAAGATGTCTGAAGTGGCCAGTTGCTTGAGTCGCTTGCTTGGGTCGACTTGGATTTCAACTTCACTCGAGTCGCATGCTTGGGTCGACTTCAGGTTCGACTTCACCTAAGTCTTCCGCGACCTGACTTTGAGGATTCGAAGTCTTCTGCATGGCTGTACTCAAGTCACAAGTGGAGTCGACTTGGGTCTGCGACTTCACCTAAGTCGCAAGTGGAGTTGACTTCGACTGCGACTTCACCAGTCTCCCAGCCTAATTTCAACTCAGAAACATTTAATGCAATTGAAGTCCTTTCTAGAGTCGACTTGGGAATCGACTTCACCTAAGTCGATGGCTGAGTCGACTTGGGACTACGACTTGGTCTGCTATGTTTTGAAACTTCAGTTTTTAACCTTTGACAACACTTAGGAAACACATTAATACTCAATTGATTCTAAAATTGAGTTGTTAATTATCAAAACATGAATTGTGCTTAATTTGCCTTGAATTCCAACACCTATGGCACCTAAGGCCATCTCAAAACCTAGCAAACTTCCCATTTCCAGACCCTCCAAATTGAATACGGGGAGGACATGCCTCGGCGGCAACAAATGCCATCTAATCGAGCTAGTGAAGAGTTAACGACGTCCACGGGTCATCGGGTCCATTTTCGAGATGGTAATCCTTCCATTTCTGCACCTAGAGAGGAAGGAAACTTAGAATCTAGTGATAACATGGAAGTTATTGGAAAATGGAAAGGTACCTTAGCTCCAAGGGGGCATGTCCTCAACATGCCAGTGGAATACTTTAAGACTGAGCATTAACACAACAGATTCTATAGACATTTCTATGAAAAGAAGACTTTCCTACCGAAAATCATTGATTTCAAGTTTCTGCATGAGTATGAATTTGGTATTGAGGAACTACTAGATTATCAAGGATGGACTGATTTGTTAAAGGAGGATGACAAAATTTACCTATACCTGACTAGGTTATTCTACAATTTGTGAGAATAAAAATACCTGAATACCTATGTGAAAGGGGTGGAAATTAATTTGGGAGTAGGACAAGGAATAAGCAAAGTAAATGCAATTGCTCGAGAGCGCATGCATTCTAGGTGTTCCTCCTTTTGATGAACCACTTCCAGCAGGAATAACCCTCACCCAAATGTACAACTAATTGATGAATAGCGATAAATATCACCTGGGCACCAAATTTTTACATTATATGGATTTATCTTCACAGTTGAGAGTCTTGAGGTTGCTCATAACTCACTGCATCTATCCAAAAGGTGGAGGATGAAACCAGCTTAACCATCAAGAGGCTAAAATTTTGTGGAAAGTGGCCAACTGGGTCAAAGTTAGTCTACCCGGACTATTTTTCGAGGCCCTAGAGTTAGAAAAGGAAAATCCTCAAGGTGTACTACCATATGGAACATGGATTACCAAGATACTTACATATTATCATGTTGACCTGTATGGAGGACCCTATGAGGTATTAAAGCCCACAAATGCCATAAAATGTGCCTTGTAGACCCGTATGAAGATTGATCTCGAGGCATTCAGAGCCGATCGATTATAGGATCAAATGGGAGGCAATTTTCAAGTCGCCTAAGCTCAACAAGAACCACGAGTAGAGGAGCCGAGGGGGAGGATCATCCTCATCATGATCTCCACCCATCTCCACCTCCCGCTCCTCAAGCTCCAGCCTCGACTGCATCTCATGCCTCTTGTTCCCCCTAAGGATCTCGGGCCATATATCATTTTGCACATTCTCCTAATTAACCATCTACCTCCAAAGCGATTCTCGAGTATTTACAAGCCATGGAGAGTCAGATTTCTCAAGAACTCAGAGCTATTAACATTTAACTAATGGAAATGCATGGTTGGCAAGATAAAGTAGACCAAGAACTTACCGCCATCAAATATCAGCTTGCTTCTGGTAGTTGACACATTCGACCCATTCCCAATCTAACTGATTTTGATCCATACTGGGGTGAATCTGTCCAGGCCGAACCAACCGTTCAAGCTCCATCATCACTATTCTCTTCTGTCTACCCCTGTCCCATGCCTGTAATTGACCTGCTCTCTTATCCTATATCATCTTTTTCCTTTCACAAATCCCACTTCTCGTGTTATCTTTTTTGATATTTGATAAAAAGTGGGAGATAAGCATAGAGTTTTTTTAGATTTTGGGTAGATTGTATTTAGGAATACATGAGCATTGCGTTGCACTTTGGAAATGACATGTAGTGAAACATTGTTCTGAATTATTTTAGGAATATCTGTGATTTGAATAGAATGAAATTTGACATGTTGAAATGTTATGTTCTGAATGTCTAATATGACTTGAGTTGGTGAATCAAATGCAAATGCAAATTGACATGAAATATTTCTTAATTGTTAAATGAAAGGTCCATCTCAAATCGGCTTTGTCAATCATCAAAAAGGAAAAAAATATTGTAAACAAATGACAAATTAAGCACAATCCATGTTGTGATGATTAACAACTTAATTTGAGTAATATCAAAGAACTAACAAATGAGTTAAGTTGTTTCAAGGATTATAAAATTCAATGATCAAAAGCTTGGCAGGTAAAGTCACATGCCAAGTCAACTTAGGTGAAGTCGATACCGAAGTCGACTTCAGCATTGACTTCGAGGCCCCATTTTTCAATAGCGCTGAAATATGCATACCTAAGCAGACAAAGTCGCAACCGAAGTATACGTCACATGCGACTTAGGTGAACTAGCAACACCAAGTCGACTCCATCGGCGACTTGGGATATCTTCAGGGTCTAAAGTTGAACCTTACAGTGTCAAGTCGCATTCCAAGTTGACCTCGTCATACGACTTGGGTGAAGTCGCACCTGAAGTCGATTCAAAACCTCGACTTCAATGTAATAGTAAATCAAGTTGATCCTAAACACTATACTCAGAAAGATGAAGTTGAAATCATGCAAGAATGACAAGTTTGAGCCAAATTACATTAAGTTTTTATCAAATGTTCGAGAGAGATTGATAAAACTTAAATATCAAGAAGAATGAATAGATCTCAAATACAAATGAAGATTTATAAGCATGAATTATGAATAAACAAAGAAAGACAAACAAGAAAATGAAGATCACATTATGTCAAAGTTCCAAGAAATCAATAACTGGTGAAGTCGTAACCCAAGTTGACCTCACCTGTGACTTGGATCAAGTCTGAGACCAAGTCGACTCAAGTCTGGAACTTGACTGAAGAACTAAAGACTGAAGTCGCAACCTAAATCGACTCCAGTCTGCGATTTGAATGATGTTGCATACCAGGTCGGCTCCTAGTGCGACTTGAATGAAGTCGCATACCAGGTCGACTCCTAGTGCGACTTAGATGTGCGTCACCTACCTCCAAACATTCAAAATTACTCTCCCTATGTAAGACACTTCAAATGAACGGGAAAAGGTAGAGAGATAATATTGATTGAGTTCAACCACTTTATTCTCAAGCATTTATGTGATCTAAAAGGTAGTTTCCAAGAAGAACTCATTGAAAAATTGCAAGTGTTGAACTGCTTCATCATCGACTCCTTCTACAAGTTCTTCTCTGCGCAGAAATCTATTTTCTACACATTTGTAAAGTGTAGTAACATTTTTACTTTATTAATCATTTGTGTTCCACTTGGTTTAGTATTGGAGACTAAGACCAAGTGAAGACAAAGTAGCATGTGATTGGAGTGTAACTTGTCACATACTTATGCTAAGTCTGTATAAGGCCCCCTAGAACTGGAATCTAGAAGAGAGCAAGGTCTCACTCTGTATTATTATTTTGTTTAGTGGAACCTAAGATGCTAGAGTGTGCTCTTGGAGGAATGGAGTAGGGAGGGTTGTTTCGAACCACAATAATTTCTTGAGTTTATTGCTTTTATATTTTACATTTTTCATTCGAGGGGACTAAAACTCTCAAGGGGTTAAGTTTCTAATTACGAAAGAATTTTTAAGAACCCAATTCATCTCTCCCCTCTTAGGTTTTTCCACAAACTTGGGACAAACATGAACTAATGAGACAATACATTTTCTTTAGAGCATAGGATTAACACAAGAACATATTTATATAGCTCAAAATGGGGAAACAAGAATGGCAAAAGATACATCATTGCAACATAATCATGTAAATATTTAAAATTGTCTTTGTCGCTTAAGTTAAACAAGTTAGCATCGCAATGAACTACAAAATTGACTACTATCTCTATCCTTTTATTCACATGCCACTTGAATCTTTCTCATAAAGATCACACTTGAAAGCTCAATTAGCGCATAATCCTTAGCAAAAAGTTCAAATTTTTCATGAATTTGCTTTCAAGTTGAAATTTCTTTTGAACATTGCAAGTTTTTCGTCAAAATGAATTATAACTCAACTAAATAATTATCATAGGCAGGATTTAACATATTATGCAAACTAATACATATACACATGACTTACCTATATTAGATGCATAAAAGAATGCCTAAAAGAATTATATACCCGCAAACTTGAGAAATGCATTGTCCTCAATGCATAAGAACTAAAATGAACCTTACATGACAATGATATGATTATGCAACTATAACATAGCAAATAAATAAAAAGAAAAGAAAAGAAACATAGGTAAACACAGGTAACTCCCCTAGTCCTCATGGTGTAATGAGAAATACTCTTTGTCATCTCCTTCTTCTTCGGGCTAATGTGAGGGTTGACCAAAGCATGCTCAAAACTCAAGAGGTGTCGATGGGAATGGTGGCAATGCACTGGTATTGATATGCCTCTCCTCCATGAGTCGCTTGAAGTAGGCCTTCATTGCCTGATTGGTCTGGTGCAAATATCTGGCTTGTGATGCTATCAAACTCTCTAAATTTGTTAGTCTCTCATTGTCATCCATTAGAAGAGGGCGAGATGAAGAGGCTTGGGGTGCACATGGAGCCGAGGTTAGTTGGGAAGGCTGTGATGAGGCGGCTTGTGGATAAATAGTTGCAGTTCACTCTCACTGCTCATGGGAGAAAAATTGGTCATCCAAAAATGCCTTGCAATGGATTCCCATCAGACTTGTGATAAGCGAAGGGAACTAATAGCTTCCTCGAGTTGCTTTCGTATTGGCGCATATCTGGTTGAATAGGAATCTTCCCACATCTATTGACATATTGAAATAAATAACATGAAGTAGAAATGCCCTGTCCATTGTGACATCACTCAGGTGTGTGGATGACATCAATCTAGGTGATATAAAATAAAACCATGTCTTCCCATGGTATTCAAGGGCACTTTGCTTGAAAGAGGTCAATTGCCCACCCATTGTCTTCCATTTGGGCAGGTGCTAACAGTACAACCTCGTGATCTCTTCTATGTCCTTTTCTTCACTTTCAAAAATTTTCTTGTACTGGTCAGGGTAATCAATGCTCAGCAATTAATAAAAGGCATTGATTGCATGAGCATGGAAAGGAACCAATTTGCCCCGCACTTTGATCCATCCTTGGTCATGCTCCAAAGCATTAGCATAAAATTCTTTGACCATCGAGATAATAGCTGGTTGAGGCTGCTCAAGGAATTTTCGCTAACCTCAACGATAAACCTCCTCGATGAACTCATCTGACAATGAATCAACATTTAAGTCCCTTTCTAGTATAAGATGTTTTTTTCCGTAATGAGTCAGTGTATCTTTTAAAGGCTTGCAGAGAAACAAATCTCATCGAATCAAACTCGGTGCGCTCTTGTGTTTTTTGATGCTTGGAGGAAGAGAAAGTCATTTCATTAATGTTAATGCCACACAAGCTTAACCAAACAACGTGCCCCTACTTGATTTTGCAATAAGATCAACACTCCAAGCACAAAATTGCAATTCCTCCAAATTCACATCAAACTAATCAAGGGATAAGCAAATTCCTCCAAACTTCAAGCCAACAGTATAGTTTTAAAGCAACCAAGCATATGTGAAGCACAATATCACCATTCTAACTTCTAATCAATCTTCATACATCAATATCAATACCGTTGTTGCAAAACTCCTTGAAAATTGTCGAATAACAACTATTTTTTGCCCAGCGCTCTAGCATGGAAAAAACGGCACCGCAGTGCCACTGGAATTGATAGTGAAATGCTGATGGTGGGCAAAAATGGGGAAGAGAAGGGGAGATGAAAGATAATGGAAAAAGGAGGAAAGAAGGGAAAAATGAAGGGAAAAGAGAGGAAATAAGGTGAATACAAGGGGAGGCTCATATTAGGGGTGATTTAGGGAGATTTAGATTAGGCAATTAGAGAGTGAAGGAAGAGTTGAGATAAGGGAATGGGAATGGAAACAGAGAGTTGAAAGGAAAAAACTAAAATAAAAGAAGAATTAGATGGAAAATGTGGGGTTTATGAGGATTTGGTTGAAGTTTTAGGGTTTTTAGGGTGTAAAAAAGAAAGGGTGGCGCCTGATCGGGTTTAGGGTTTAAGAAATCCTAACCTCGAACTTTAGAGTTAATCACGTATCTTAATCCCCAGTTACTATTCACGTGCACTATTCACTTGGGTTAAATTCTTAATTGCATTATTTTAATCTCCAATACACATATCCACAAATATAATCCATGAATTTTCATTTATAATAAAAATAATTACAAAGAATCTAGGGTTTACAACCCGAAATGACCCGTATATGGTTTGGGTTTCACAATCCTCCCCCCTATAATAAGTTTCGTCTCGAAACCTATATTTCCTTGAGGATATTTCCTTTCGACCTCTTCTCATAGCTCCAAGTGGCTTCAGACTCTGAATATCGATTCCATTGTACCTTTACATACTCAATCTCTCTATTCCGAAGCTTCTTGATCTTGAAATCCAATATTTTGATTAGTCTTTCATCACAGTTCCAGTGTTCTTGGATTGACAAATTTTCTGCTATCAACACATGGGTAGGATCGGAAACATATTTTATGAGTATGGAGATGTGAAACACATTGTGGATAGCACTTAAGGCTGGTGGCAAGGCTATTCTGTAGGCTAAATTGCCTATCTTTTCCAAAACTTCAAAGGGCCCGACATATCTTGGGTTTAGCTTCCCTCTCTTTCCAAACCAGGCGACTCCTTTGAATGGTGTTACTTTGACAAATATGTGATCCCCGACTTGGATATTCAAATTCCTTCTTTTGCAATCGGTGTAACTCTTTTGTTTGCTCTGGGCTGTGAGTATACACAGGCGAATCACTTGAAATTTTGCTGCCATTCTTTTTGAGAGGTCTGGAGCTAACTTCCTTTCTCCCACTTCATCCCAGTTTAGAGGAGTTCTGCATTTTCGTCCATATAAAGCTTCAAATGGGGCCATTTGAATACTTGCTTGATAATTGTTGTTATAAGCAAATTCTGCCATAGCCAAATATTCATCCCATAATCCTCCAAATTCTACTGTGCACATCCTTAGCATATCCTCAACTATTGGATTTACTATTTTTGTCTGCCCATCAGTTTGAGGATAAAATGTTGTACTGAATTTCAGCTGTGTACCTAAGGTTTGACGTAAACTTTTTCAAAATCGAGACGTAAAACTAGAATCTCGATCGAAAACTATTGACTTAGGTACTCCATGCAGTCTCACTATCTCCTTATAAAAAATCTTAGCCAGTCGCTCAGCAGTAAAATTTTTCTTGATGGCTAGGAAATGAGCTACCATTGATAATCTATCAACTATTACCCATATAGCATCATTTCCATTTTGGGTTCTTGGAAACCCTTCAATAAAATCCATAGTAATATCATCCCATTTCCATTCTGGGACTTCTAGCGACTATAACTTTCCAGGGGTTCTTTGGTGATCAGCCTTAACCCTTTGACACGTTTGGCACTTGGCCACATAATCAGCGATTTCTCTTTTCATATTATTCCACCAATACATTCTTTTAATATCTTGATACATATTGGTGCTACCCGGATGCATCGAAAATTGAGAGAAATGTGCTTCTTTCAATATCTGTTTCTTTATTTCCTCTTGATTGAGTATACACAGGCGACCCCTATATCTGTACATTCCATGTTCATATTGTATATATTCATTGGGATTTTTCTTGATCATTTTCTCCACATAACTTTTTAAATCCCCATTTTCTTGTTGAGCCATTTTAATTTGCTTAAATAAATTCGACTGGATTTGTAATTGAGTCAATCTAACTTGTATCCCAGGTGGGCTTACAATTATCTCTAATTGTCTCAATTCTTGTAGTAGCCCTTCTTCCTTTGTGATGAGATGTGCTAAGCTAATATTTCTACTTAGCGCATCAGCTACTACATTAGCTTTGCCTGGATGATATAAAATGTTGAGGTCATAATCCTTAAGTAACTCAAGCCATCTTCTTTGCCTCATGTTAACTCTTTTTGAGTAAAAATGTATTTGAGGCTTTTGTGATCAGTATAGACCTCACATTTAACTCCATATAAATAATGTCTCCAAATTTTCAAGGCAAAGACTAGTGCTGTCAATTCTAAGTCATGGGTTGGATAGTTTACCTCATTTGGCTTGAGTTGCCTGGATGCGTATGATATAACTTTTCCATTTTGCATCAGTACACATCCTAATCCTTTCTTTGAGGCATCATTATAGATCACAAACCCTTCCTTCTCCATAGGCAGTGTTAGAATTTGTGCTTTTACCAGTCTTTTCTTTAACTCTTGGAAGTTATTCTCACATTCTTGTGTCCATTCATACCTAACTTTGTTCCTTGTCAGATTTGTGAGTGGAGCCGACAATTGTGAGAATCCTTCCACAAATTTCCTGTAGTAGCTAGCTAGCCCTAAAAAGCTTCTTATTTATGTAATATTTGTTGGTTGTGGCCACTTTGTTATTGCCTCGATCTTTTGAGGATCTACCTGTACTCCTTTCTCGGATATAATGTGGTCGAGAAAGGCTACTTGTTTCAACCAAAACTCACATTTCTTGAATTTAGCATATAATTTCTTCCTTCGAAGAATTTCCAATACTATCCTTAAATATTTCTCATGCTCTTCTTCTGTCCTTGAATAAATCAATATGTCATCAATAAATACCACCACAAATTGATCCAAAATTTTTAAAAAAATTCTGTTCGTCATATCCATAAACACAGCTGGGGCATTCGTTAGTCCGAATGGCATGACTAAGAATGCATAATGCCCATATCTTGTTCTGAATGTTGTTTTATGGATATGCTTTGGACATATCCTCAACTGGTGGTACCCTAACTGTACATCAATTTTTGAAAATGTAGAGGCTCCTTTTAATTGATCAAAAAGATCATTTATTCTTGGGAGTGGATACTTATTTTTTACTATTACTTTATTCAATTCTCTGTAATCAATACAGAGTCTCAAACTCCCATCCTTTTTCCTTACAAATAGTACTGGAGCTCCCCAAGGAGATGCACTGGGTCTAATAAACCCTTTATATGATAAATCTTGGATCTATATTTTCAACTCAGCCAATTCGGCTGGCGCCATCCTATATGGGGCCTTAGATATTGGAGCTGTTCCTGGAATAATTTCTATTTCCATATCCATCTCTCTTTCCGGTGGTAAATTACATAACTCCTTTGAAAAAATATCTAGAAATTCCTTTACCACTGGAATTTGTTCCATAGGTACCCCATCTCTTTTTATTGTGTTTATAGAGATCAGATAGGTTGTACATTGTTGGCGTATCAGCTTAGTTGCTTTCATAGCTGATACCATTCTTATTGTGTTTTCTAGCTGTCTTATTTTACTGATCTCTTTTTCATCTTTTGGTGCTTCAAATTGCACCTTTTTATTTCTGCAATCAATCGTGGCACCCCATTGACTTAGCCAATCCATCCCTAGTATGACATCAAATTTTATCATTGGTAATAGGATAAGATCAACTTCCAATATTTTTGTTCCTATCTTGATAGGACATGCCTTGCAAATTTGATTCATACTTGCGAATCTATATACTGGGGATTCTACATGTATAGTACTACTGGTTTCTTCTACCCGAAGTGCGTATGTGATTACGAATTGGTATGATATAAATGAATGCGTAGCTCTAGAATCAAATAAAGCTACTGCAGAATTTCCTAAAATGTAAATCATACCTATAATCACTTTCTCCTCCATCTCCTGTGACTCTGTTCGGGTGAGGGCCTAGACACGCACTGGGTTGACAGTAGTACCGGGCCGGTTGGATATGGCAGGAACCTTTTGCTGGGCCGACCTCCCTCGGGTTGGTGCTCCTCGTGGCTTATTCGGACAGTTGGGCGACATGTGTCCAACTTGACCACAGTTGAAGCACTTTATTATTTTGGCTTAGTCGATCCCGCAGTCCCGAGCTACATGACCAGCTTGGCCACACTTGTAGGATTTCCTCGTTCCTTGTAAACATTTGCCTAAATGGCGTTTGTGGCAACTTCTACAAGTCGGGGTGCTCTTTGTCTTGTCGCCGATCTTCTTTTTCTCGGTGATTTTCCTTTTTTCCTTTATTAGCCTCACCTTCCTTGGAGGCTATAAAGAATTATTTTTGAGCTTGCCTAAGCTCTTGAGTCCTCATTGACTCCATTTCTAATGCCCTAGCCCTCTAAATGCTAGAGGCATAGTCCTTTATTAATAATAGGGCTAACCCCTCTCTTAGCTGGGGTCTTAATCCCTTCTGAAATCTTTGTGCCTTATTTTTCGGCACATTGGCAATCCATGACACATATCTTACCAAGGCATTGAACTTTGTAGCTTATTCCGTAATTATCATTCTGCCTTGGTAGAGTTTCTCAAACTCTATCACCCTTTGGCTCTGTAGTCCTACAGGGAGATATTCTTTATTAAATTACTCCGAAAATTCATGCCACGTAACTTGCTCAGGATGTGGCATAGTGACCATTAGTGTTTCCCGCCATTCATAGGCATCTTTTACCAGTAGGTGGGTAGCGCATAAAACTTTTTTCTGATCATTGCAGGGCGATATCCTGAATAGTTTCTTGATTTCTGTAGTCCATTGCTCTACAATGAGGGGGTCTGGTTCCCCTGCAAATTTGGGCGGCCGCTGGGCAAGAAAGGCATTGATAACCTTCCTGTCGGCCTCAAGGAGACTATCTTGCATTCCCCTTGACGTGTCGGGGTTGGCCGAAAGGCTTGGTCTTTCCCCGTCTCCTCTTGATGGCGGGGCCTGCTGGTTTCGCATCTCTTATAATAAAACAACAACTTGGGCTGTCCATTGCTGCATAGTTTCTGCGATGGCCGCAAATTTCTTCTATATTGACCTCTGCTTGAGGTCTAGGTCTTTCTTCTCATCGTGGGCGGGTCCTAGAGGATTGCTCTTCGGATTCTTCCCTATTAGTTCTTTTACTGGCCCTTACTTGATCAACTGATTCTTCCATTAGGGATTTTCCTTTGTTAGCTCTTGTTTTAGCTCTGGTGAGCGGCATTTTTAACTTCATAAAACATTCATTAGTATAACATCAATATTTATCATATCATATACACTTAGTCAAATAAACATAGTCACATGATCATATAATTTACATATATTATACATTGTCATCAATAATAAATCAATGGATCTTAATCATAATTTCATGCATTCTAACTTGATCATTTCTTTTCTTTTCTGCCTATTTATCAATCCATGCTCTGATACCAACTTCTATAGCACCCCGAACAGAGGTGGTTAGAAGCCTTACTCCGGGACCGTTTTTTGATTGGTAAACATGACTTAGGATTGTTGCCCCGATCACACGACAGGATTTTTTTTATATATATAACATATTCAATTCATGTAAAGCAGTTATAAGTATGGCTAACCTTAAATAAATTTCATAAAGCAACTTACAAACAATTTCAAGCATTTTGTAAATAATTTGCAAAATATATAACTTGCTTACCTCCTTAGTTGGTGTCCTCAACTTTTTCTTTTTTTTTTCCTATTCAAGAAAAAAAGATATTTCATTTCTTCTATTCAAGCTGCTTCCCATGCATGCTTTACAATATTTGGGCATTATTTATTTATATGGATATTTTTATCCATAGGTTCCTCAAAAATTCCATCCTTATATTTAAATATTATTCTCAAATTTTCTCCAAAATCACGCTGTTTACTGTTCATGATTACTGTAGCAAATTACTATCGCAGATTACTGTTCATCCGAGGTTACTGTTCACAGTAACGTGGGTTACTGTTCATGAGATCCAAACATTGACATTTGTTCCAAAAATAAAAAATACCTTGACATAGCTTATGCTTAGTATATCATGGAAAAATTCATACATTTTGAATTTATCATCATTAACTTGGCTAAATAAATCATTTTCTCCATATACTAAAAATCAACATAAATTCACTTAAGCATAATCCTTAATTCCAAAAATCATGAAATTAATATATCATCATTCTAACATCATATTTATCATATTAGTTCATCCCAAATCATCATTTATTAATTTTGGAGCATTATTTTCATATATCATATACTATCTTTCTGAATGCTCTATCTTTGCTCTAAATTTTTGATGTTTTGGCATAATTCTGATTAAGCATTATAACTATACTTATTTTTGCATGCTTAGGCATTATCTAAGCATGGTTTTACACTACTTAATATCCAAGTGAAATTTGGATAAAAATTGCTTACCTGAAGTGGAAATATCTCTCTTTTTCTCGCATTTTCTCTCTCTAACTTTTTCCTCTCTTTCCTTGGACGTGTGGGTGGTTTGGGAGCTGGGATTTGCTCAAGTGGAGTGATAAGTCTAAAAATTTTCATTTAATTTTATATTAAATTCACGTTATTAAGTATTAAAACGTTAATTAAATTCATGTTTTAAGTGGAATTTCATGAAAATCATATTTTTAATAGAATATTTGATTTTGCTATAAAACGGGTCATTTTGCAATATTCTTGAAAATATAAAATTATGACTCAATTTTAATGTTGAAATGTGTATTAGTTTATTAATATAATTTGGGCAAATTTATAAAATTATTTAATTGGAAAAATCATACATATAAAACTATAATTATATTTTAAGATATGGGGAACAAAGTAAATTATTATAAAGAATTAAACTAAGATGATATATGAATTAATATTTAAATTAGTGTTTAAATATGTTGCATGAGTACACGCAATTGTGCGCCACCGGAGCACCATATTCTGGTGCTCCATCACGCACAAATCAAGCAGCCACGAACGGAAGCCATGGAAATTCAGCATGGAGAAAATCAACCGGCGGCAGCATTGCCATTGCAAAGCCACGGCAGCCATGGATTCCAGCAACTCAAAATCGGCAGCTTCCATTAAATCCTGCACTCCATTTTCACGAAGCAGCAGACTTCCTCCAAACATCCGGCAACCTCCTTTCAGCCCCAACCAGAAAACCGACAGCAACTCCATCTTCCCCATCGGCGGCATCAGAAAACCCATCCCCAAACTCCTCCTCTGCTTAGCTCGTCCAAAAGTCCAGCCCGTACCCATCTCCATCTTCCCCATCCATTTTTCCCAAAACGACAGCCGCGATCGAGCAACAGAAACGGAAAATCCGGTCATCCTCAAATCCAAGCAGCAACTCCATTTTCCCCATCATCTCCGGCGACCAGCGGCAACACCGCCATCATTCCCGAAAGTAGAAGCTCCATCTTCTCCAAGTCCGGCGAGCTCCTTTCTCTTCTTTCCTTCTCCGGTGAACCAAGGCAGCCTTCTCCATCAAAGCTGGCAGCAACGATTCAAGCAACAGGCAGCCACGATTTAACCACGGCAAGTCAGCAGCCGTGCATTTTCCGGAACTGTTTCGAACCAAAAATGAAATCCAGCCACCAGCTGCACCGAAATCGGTCCACCATGCCATGATCAACGCTGACGACGCATTCTTCTCCCGACCGCGTCCGATCAGAAACCCAGCAATCACGATCTCGTCTGCTTCTTCCATCGCACCGGCGCCCCTTTTTCAAGATCTGCTAGCACCAGAAACTATGCCCCAAAACCGACCATCCATTTTCCAATCTGCCGGCAGCACAGGTGCGGGCAATCGGTGGTGATCGACGGGCAGCTGCAGTACTTCAGCCTCTTCAACGCAATGGTGGAAGCGGTACAATGTCTCTATTCGGCAGCCCTTTTTAATTTACCATCTGTTTCAGCAGTTGGCGTGCAAGAAAATGAAAGACAAAGAAGGCAGCCAAGGCAAACGACGGGACGAGAATCCCACATCGCTGGGAGTGATTTTCAAGGGGCCCCTCACACGTCTATAAAAGGAGCCCTTCACTCATCCCAAAAACACAACTCTCTCTCCCATCACTTGAAGTGGGACCCATTGAGGTGGGACCTTTGCCAAGTGGGAAAAATTTCAAGGGCTTGTATTGCTCATCAAAAAGAGTGGTTTTCAAGCAAGAAATGAGGTAAATAAATTTCTGTTAATTATAGTTTTTCTTTAATGCTTTGTAGTTGTTAATTTTAGATTTGTAATCTTTAGCATAGATTTATCGCTTTATGCATTGTAATTCTTAGATTACATTTAATGCAATTTTCATTCCTGCTTTCGTAGATTAATTTCTGTAGTCTTTTAATTATTGTCCTTGTTTAGATTTAATTTTTAGTTATTTGCAATTTCTTCTTTCCTTTCTCTGTCTCTTTCTCTCTCTTATTTATATGCTTTCTCTCTCTTCTTTCTTCTCTCTCTAATTTCTTCTCCTTTCTCTCTAATTTCTTTATACCTTCTTTTCTTTCTCTTGAAAACAATTCAAAACTACATCGCCTCTCTGTGGATTCGACCCGACTCACCATTATTCTACACTATCACTCGTATAGTGGTAGCTTTAATGTGTTTCGGTTAATTTAAATTAAACTGGTGATCACAGTGCTCTTAACGACAAGCACTTGGTTCGCATCAAGTTTTTGGCGCCGTTGCCGGGGAGGCATGATATTTTGAATTATTCTCCTTAAATCTTCTTAAATCTCATCTGGTGTTGCTTTATTTCATGTTACCTGTTATGCTTCCTTTTAAATTTCTTATCTGCTTTCTTTATGCTACTAACTACTAATTGCGTCTAATTAAGATACATGGGTGTGATTGACTAACTTGCATCATTTAAAAAAATTCTAAAAACTCGCATCATCTAAAAGCTTTAATGTTTGCATTTCCCTTCTTTAACCCCCATGTCTACACCTTTTCATATTTATTCTCATTTCTGATCTTGAACCCCTTTTCTACACCGTTTACATTTTACTTTTGCACGTTTAATTCTTGTCATTAACTCGCATTATATCTAACTGGCTAACCCGCTAACTCGTATTTCATATCTGGTTGCGCATTTACACATTTTACTCTGAAAAAAAAAAAAAACTCATATCTCGTACTTATTATTGTTATTTTTTGGTGCTTGCATATTTTATTCTCTCATTCAGTTCATAGTTATATTTTTTTTTTGAGCTTGCCTTACTTTTTTTTTAGGTCCATTTAGTAGCTTATCATAACACGCTGAAAAAAAATAAATAAATAAATTTTAATTTAAAACTTTAAAGAATGGACATGAATTTTATTGATCGGCAGTTAGATAAGTTAGAAGAATTAAACCAAAAAGTTAATGATTTACTTGCCTATCAAAACTAAAACCGTTCATTCTTAAATACATCGATTCCTTTTCAAACGACATATTCTAATGAGACTCAATTTTTACCATATCAAGCGCGAGTGCAAAATTTTCATAAGTTCCATACACCTGATTATAATTCATTTTCACATACACATAACTCAGAATGGATGAGTTGTCCTAATCATTCTTGGACAAATCAACAAATGCAATCTTACCCTCCATATCTACAAACCCAATGGCCACCTGAGCAAAGTCAATTTTCAAACTATCAATATCAATCTAATGATTATAAAAATACATATGGGCCACCGGTATATCCTGAAGAAAATTTTTCATCACCTCAACCTATTAACCAATCTTTTCATCAAACATATAATTATGATGAGAAATTTGAAAAAATGCAAAATATTATTCTCAATGGCTTTCAAAACATAGCAAATAGATTTGTAGAGTGCGTAAATCGAGTTGAACATTATAAAAATATGTATTTGCAAGACTGCTGCCCACAAGAGGACTTTTCAAATTTTTCATTAGAGCAAGAAGATTATCAACAACCTCCTCACTTAGATGACGTAGAGGGAGGATTCGAAAGATTAGATCAACAATTCCTTTCCGACCAACAGTTATTTTCTAAGACAACAGATCATACTGACCAAATTGATAATCTAGTTGATCATTCAAATTTTCAAATAGATCCAATACCATTGGAAAATTCATATTTTGAAAATGACTTAGCATTTCCAAATGCTTTAGAAGTTGAATCTCTTAACAACCAAATGCTAAGTCAAAAGAAAGATAATTTGAAAATAAATGATGAATATATTGTAGAAACATTATGTGGGGAGGAACCTAATGAATCAACTACTACTCCAATAAATCATTTTGACTATCGAATTCAATCAGATCAACTACTATCGGAAAATCTATTGTATGAAAATTTGGTAATAATTACAACATTATGTAGTGATGGTTTCTCAGATCATAAACTTAATGAGAATTCCTCTCTTCATATTCAAGAAAATATTATAGAAAACAATGAAAAATTAATTAATGATAAATTGGAAGAAGAAAAATATCAAGAAAATATTGAGGAGATTGATAATAGTTATATTAGGTTTCAAATGAATGATATAGATCATAGCCAAATTGATGGTGAGGTGAGAAATAAAAAGTTTATTGAGGATAAGTTGGGGGGAGATGAAAATGAAATTATTGATGAAAATTTTAAGAAGTACATACCTGCTATTTCAAGTACTTTTAAAGATGAGCTCATTAGCATAGATGAATTAATGAAAAAGGAAGAGATGATGCAAATATTTAAACAGGTTCAAGTTAAAATTTCGCTCTTTGATGTTATTCAGTATATTCCAAATTATAGTCAATTTCTCCAAGAGCGTTTTATTCAAATGGAATCCTGTTTAACCCAAAATAAAAGCATGCTCTCATTTGGTAACAGTTCAATAAATAATTTAGATCAAATTGAAGAGTGCTACATATTGGACATCATTGATAACTCATTAATCTTCACAACGCTTGAGCATGAACATATGAAAATGATAAATAATCTACATAGTGTTAAGAATTTTAATAGAGCAGGAATTGGATAACATTAATCATTATGTCTGGCTGAAGACATAAAACTTAGCGCTGGTTGGGAGGCAACCCAACATGTGTATATATATACCTTTGCTTTTCTTTTTGTAGGAGAAAGCTGTAGCAATTTAATCAGATCCTTACACCCCAGGTTGTCTCTTTCCCTGCTATCTTATTTTCATGAATTTATATATTTTGTGCATATTTATCAAAGATAGCTCTATTCAAGTTGGGGGGGGTCTGGTTTGCTTAACGTGATTTATTTAAAAATATATATAATATAAAATAAAAATTAAAAAAAAAGTTAATAAAAAAAAAATTCTAGAAAATATCAAAAAAAAAAATAGAGATAAATCAAAGTACACTTGCTATGCTTGGTAGTAAGTGAAGAGGAAAACTGTAATTAGTTATATTTGTAAAAAAATATTTTCATGGTGTTTTCAAAATTTTATTAGCACTGATTGCACCTACACGCCAATGAACTTTGTGGGCATCCTGATAATATAATTTTTCTCTCTCATCCAAGCAAGTAATCTTTAATATCATTATAATTGATAGCTGTTAGTTATATAAAAAAAAATCCCTAGATACCCTGAAATATGGTGAGGGGAGAATAAAAAAAAAATAGAAAAAAAAAATTGTAAAACCCTAGATATCCTGAAATATGGTGAGGGGAAGAAGAAAAAAAAATGTTGAAAATAAAATTAAAAAAATAATAATAATAAGTAAAAAGAAAAAAATATTCCCTAGATATCCTGAAATATGGTGAGGGGAGAAAAGAAAAAAAAATGAAAAAAAAAAGATATATTAACTGTCACTATCATAATTTTGATATGACTGTTGCTTAGCTTGGATAAGCTGAAAATAATTTATTTAACTAATGTCCATTTGTTCATTAGTACACATACACACGTGCTATAATCTTTTATATGCATCATGAAAAATATTTTACAGATATACACTAAAGAAATTTTCTTCTAAAAGCTTACTATCATTATTAGCAATGCACTTAGATTTTCATAAAAATTAGTAGTACATTATGAATTTTAAAAAAAAAAAGTATATATATATATTAAACTATTTCCATTGCTAAGGGACTAGCAATGTTTAAGTTGGGGGGTGTGATAAGTCTAAAAATTTTCATTTAATTTTATATTAAATTCACGTTATTAAGTATTAAAACGTTAATTAAATTCATGTTTTAAGTGGAATTTCATGAAAATCATATTTTTAATAGAATATTTGATTTTGCTATAAAACGGGTCATTTTGCAATATTCTTGAAAATATAAAATTATGACTCAATTTTAATGTTGAAATGTGTATTAGTTTATTAATATAATTTGGGCAAATTTATAAAATTATTTAATTGGAAAAATCATACATATAAAACTATAATTATATTTTAAGATATGGGGAACAAAGTAAATTATTATAAAGAATTAAACTAAGATGATATATGAATTAATATTTAAATTAGTGTTTAAATATGTTGCATGAGTACACGCAATTGTGCGCCACCGGAGCACCATATTCTGGTGCTCCATCACGCACAAATCAAGCAGCCACGAACGGAAGCCATGGAAATTCAGCATGGAGAAAATCAACCGGCGGCAGCATTGCCATTGCAAAGCCACGGCAGCCATGGATTCCAGCAACTCAAAATCGGCAGCTTCCATTAAATCCTGCACTCCATTTTCACGAAGCAGCAGACTTCCTCCAAACATCCGGCAACCTCCTTTCAGCCCCAACCAGAAAACCGACAGCAACTCCATCTTCCCCATCGGCGGCATCAGAAAACCCATCCCCAAACTCCTCCTCTGCTTAGCTCGTCCAAAAGTCCAGCCCGTACCCATCTCCATCTTCCCCATCCATTTTTCCCAAAACGACAGCCGCGATCGAGCAACAGAAACGGAAAATCCGGTCATCCTCAAATCCAAGCAGCAACTCCATTTTCCCCATCATCTCCGGCGACCAGCGGCAACACCGCCATCATTCCCGAAAGTAGAAGCTCCATCTTCTCCAAGTCCGGCGAGCTCCTTTCTCTTCTTTCCTTCTCCGGTGAACCAAGGCAGCCTTCTCCATCAAAGCTGGCAGCAACGATTCAAGCAACAGGCAGCCACGATTTAACCACGGCAAGTCAGCAGCCGTGCATTTTCCGGAACTGTTTCGAACCAAAAATGAAATCCAGCCACCAGCTGCACCGAAATCGGTCCACCATGCCATGATCAACGCTGACGACGCATTCTTCTCCCGACCGCGTCCGATCAGAAACCCAGCAATCACGATCTCGTCTGCTTCTTCCATCGCACCGGCGCCCCTTTTTCAAGATCTGCTAGCACCAGAAACTATGCCCCAAAACCGACCATCCATTTTCCAATCTGCCGGCAGCACAGGTGCGGGCAATCGGTGGTGATCGACGGGCAGCTGCAGTACTTCAGCCTCTTCAACGCAATGGTGGAAGCGGTACAATGTCTCTATTCGGCAGCCCTTTTTAATTTACCATCTGTTTCAGCAGTTGGCGTGCAAGAAAATGAAAGACAAAGAAGGCAGCCAAGGCAAACGACGGGACGAGAATCCCACATCGCTGGGAGTGATTTTCAAGGGGCCCCTCACACGTCTATAAAAGGAGCCCTTCACTCATCCCAAAAACACAACTCTCTCTCCCATCACTTGAAGTGGGACCCATTGAGGTGGGACCTTTGCCAAGTGGGAAAAATTTCAAGGGCTTGTATTGCTCATCAAAAAGAGTGGTTTTCAAGCAAGAAATGAGGTAAATAAATTTCTGTTAATTATAGTTTTTCTTTAATGCTTTGTAGTTGTTAATTTTAGATTTGTAATCTTTAGCATAGATTTATCGCTTTATGCATTGTAATTCTTAGATTACATTTAATGCAATTTTCATTCCTGCTTTCGTAGATTAATTTCTGTAGTCTTTTAATTACTGTCCTAGTTTAGATTTAATTTTTAGTTATTTGCAATTTCTTCTTTCCTTTCTCTGTCTCTTTCTCTCTCTTATGTATATGCTTTCTCTCTCTTCTTTCTTCTCTCTCTAATTTCTTCTCCTTTCTCTCTAATTTCTTTATACCTTCTTTTCTTTCTCTTGAAAACAATTCAAAACTACATCGCCTCTCTGTGGATTCGACCCGACTCACCATTATTCTACACTATCACTCGTATAGTGGTAGCTTTAGCTTTGGACATCCACCCCTGCCCCCTATTTATACTTTTTGATTTTTTATTAAATTGGAATTTACCCCCCTTGCTTGAGGTATAAATTGCAAATGTGTTTTTTTATAATTTTAGAAGGTGCATGGAGCCTTGTGCAGCCCACCCTACAGCTTCTCCATCCCTCCTATGGCAGCCCTATTTTTTCTAGATTTTTTTATTTATTAAAATTTATTTATTTTAAGCTAATTAAATCCTAGCCCTTGATTTATGATGATGATGATCATGGACCATTGATTTTTGGTCAATGCTCAACCACTGCCCTGCCACGCCCCTGCCATAGCTGCTTTTTCATTTGATTTTTTTATTTTTTAATTATTTAATTTAATAAAAAGTCAAATGTAATTAAATGAAAAAATAAGTTACTTTTTGATCTCCATTTGACGTTTCATCTTGACCCTTGATTTATGTTTTTTTATCACATGTTAACCCATTCATCATGTTCATCATGAATTTTGAACCATCCATAAAAAATTTCATTTAAATCCGACGCCCGGATTGCAAATTATGAATTTTTCTTTAATTTTTCACTAAAATCCAAAATTGGATTATAATATCAAAAAGAATTGCTATTTCGTCCTGTAGTGATTAAATCTCCTTTTTGTCTTTTTGTGATTAGGTTAATCCAAGTGATTAACTCTTAATCATGTATCTTAATCCCTGGTTACTATTCACATGCACTATTCACATGGGTTAAATTCTTGCTCCCATTTATTAACTTCTTCAACTTCTGGTAATCCATGTACACCATCGAACCCATAATTGTCCGAGTTAGAATCAATTCGTTATTCTCATTGGACTCTACTGTCATTCAATCTTTCTTTGGAACACATTGAACCGGGTCGACCTAAGAACTGTCAGAGATAAGATAAATAATACCCGTGTTAAGCCATTTAATTAGCTCCTTCTTGATTACTTCTTTTATAATAGGATTTAATCGTCGTTATGCTTCGATAAAATGATTGGCATTTTCTTCCAAGATGATCTTGTGCGTACAAAATGCAGAACTAATGCCTCGTATATCAGCAATAGTCTATCCTATTGCTTTCTTGTGATCACCCAGAATTGTAAGAAATTTTTCTTCTCGAAGAGAATCTAGTTCAACTATAATAATGACAGCAGTGTTGATTCACTGCCCAAATATATATATTTCAGATGATATGGTAGCGGCTTTAACTCCAGCAGCAGCGACTCTTCTATGGATAGCTTTAGATGTTTAAAGGACTCTGGTGTGAGCTCTAGTGCTCGAACTTCTGCGGGTAGCATGTAAAAAATGGAGAATGCTACAAATAGCACATTATTTTTGCTGATTCTTCATTAGTTTTGTCTATATCACCAACTAGTGACATTCCAAAATGACTTGATCAGAGTTAAATTGAAATTCAACTTGAATGGCTGAATCTACTGTAGCGATGATATAACATTCATCTTGATCACCTAGAAATTACATCGCTTTAAATACGATATATGTAATCTTCTCATCTTGCATCCGCATGGTCAACTCATGAGCTTGAACATCAATTATAGCCTTGCTAGTAGCTAGGAATGGGCAACCCAAAATAATTGGTGTGTCCCGATCCTCGTCAGAGTCCAAAACTATGAAATTCCCAGGAAATATAAATTTGTCTACCTTGACTAGAACATCTTCAATGATTCCTTCCGGATATGTCATGGATCGATCATATAGTTGTAGTATAACTGTAGTGGGTCTTTCTCCTCTCCAATGCCAAGTTTTCTAAAAATTGACTTAGGCATCAAATTTATGCTAGCTCCAAGATTACAGAGAGCTCTATCTCGAAGTAATGATTTCCAATAGTGTAGGAGATGGTGAAACTTCCTGAATCCTTGAGCTTTGGTGGCAGCTTCCTTTGTACTATGGCGTTGTACTCCTCAGATAAAGCTATCGTCTTGAATTCCGTCAATTGCCTCTTCTTAGTTAAGATGTCCTTCATGAATTTAGCATAACTGGGCATTTGTTCTAAAGCTTCCATGAGGGGTATATTGTTATGTAATTGCTTCAATACCTCGAGGAACTTTTATAACTGGTCATCTTTCTTTTGCTTTTCTAGTCTTTGAGGGAACGTAGGGGGTGGTCTTTGGATTATATAGGAGCATCAAGCACCTGATCTTAATGAATTGCTAAACCCTGGTCTTCTTCATTAACTTCTTTATCATGAACTGAGGAAGTTGAATTTGCTGCAATTGACTTCTTTGGAGGTATAACTTCATGTAACTCCCTGCCACTTCTTAAGGTGACAGCTTGCACTTACTTCTTGCCATTTTCCTTTGGATTGGGTTCAGTTTCACCCGTCAATGTGCTTTGAGGGCGACTATTGATTGTGGAAGCAAGTTATTCTATTTATGCCTACAAATTTCTATTTGTGGTAATTTGAGGCTGCATAAATTGTATAAGCATATTTCCAAATCAATTTTCTTCTCTTCTCATGGCGATGGGTTTGAAGAGTTGGTCCCATGGGTTGTTGGTGTGATGGTTGCGAAAATCTTGGTGGGTAGCTTGGCCTTGCTTGATTATTCTAAGAGAAATTAGGATGATTCTTTCATCCTTAATTATAAGTGTTGGAATAAGTATTGCCTTGGTTCCTCTAGAAATTGCCCACATAGCTAATTGATTCCAAGTTGAAGTTACATTGCTCATAAAAGTGGATAATTCCCCACACCATATGCAATACTCTCTTGATGATGAAGATGAAGAAGTCCCAACTGCACTGACATTAGCGAACATAGACAGGTTTTGAATTTTCTTTGACAAAGCATCTATGTGAGCCTTTATGGATGAAACTACATCAAGCTAAAGTAGGCCACCATTTCTAAAGAAATCCAAACGAAGTAAAGACAAGATAGACACTGAGTTTTGCTGGAGCTCTGAAGCATAAAGGACGTCATGCATGAGTAGGGTTAGGCCACTACGTATTGCAAGTTCTATCTCTTTAACTTCCACCCTATAGTTATTTCCCATATAGATCCATCATATTCTATTTGGGACTCGATGATACTTTACAAGTGCTCCTCGGTCCTTAGTAATGTGGTCCATTGCACTCGAGTCAATAGTCCATAAAGGATGTAATTTGGTTAGCACAACTAAGCTATATACATAAATAAAATTAAGAACAAGTGCATAGTTAGGTTATAGCTTCTTCGAGTTAGTGTATCACAAGCAAATTGTCCTAACTCGCTATAATTATAGCACTTAACTTTGACCATGTTCCTTTTTCTCCATGCTTATGTCTCTTGCATTAGGCCTTCTTAGTCTCTTGTGTGCCCTGATTGTCCTTTTTTACTTTCTTATAGAATCTCTAGTTCCTCTTATGATTGAAGCCTTAATTTTTATGTGGATCAAAACTAACAATATATACTTGTCTTGAAGAGGACTTTGTTGCCTCTCATGCTCATCTTCTAACTCTAAGTGACGCATAATATTATTAAAGATCTTAATGTTGTCATTATGTGTCATTTTAACTTTAACTTCTTCCCAGTTATTAAGGAGGGATCTTATCATAGCTTGCACTTGCTACTTGTTTGTTAGAACATGCATTGCTAACTTAAGCTTTGAATTATGTTTGATATTTCTAAAGATAATGTCCCATGGTGTGATTATGGAAACTTTATAGTAAGTCTCCTCACCTTTTTAAAAAATTGATAGAGCTACATACATGTTTAATTATTTTTCTATTTTAATGCAAGTATACATGACGATCAAGTAGTAAATTTTGAGTAGAGTATCGAATCTCACAAGGGAGAGTTAAATGCAACACAACTAAATTTCATTTGCCAATTACAAATTAATCGATTGAATGAATTTTATCTATTACAAGTGTCAAGAAAAATTAAACTAAACTATTAATTATTAAAATGAGTAGAAAAAGTTGATTTCTTTGAAGAGAATTAAATAATTGAGAGTTATCATTTTGATAATTTGTGTAGGGATTTACTGATCCAGGCTTAATAATATTCACATGTCTATTAACATATGTGACGCTAATTGAATTTCATTCAATCGCTATGTTCCCATATAAATGATTGAAACAAAGTCGATTTGCACCTAGCCAAACTGTGATCACATAGGATTAATACATGTATTTACATCTGTATTAATATTCAATCATCACACCTTTTACGGTAATGAAACCTGTGGTATACAACATAGATCTTATCTTAACTAAAACTTTTTGAAGCTCGAATTAAGATAATTTATATCTTCAACAAGGTAGCTAAGCTTGTAGAAGTATTAAACTTAATGTGTAAAGGCAAATCCCACACAATCACAATAAAATCAAAGGGGGTTAATATATAAAACTCTTCAAACTAAATTTAAATCTTTTAATTCTCTATAATTACTCTATTTTTTAACTTTTTTTTAACTTCTTTCTATACAACTACCTTGCTTTTCAATTGTTTATATATAATTACCTATACGTCTAACCTTTTTTATATTTATTTTCTTTACTCTTCATCATTATTATTATCATGTTACATAATTTCTCATAGTTATAAAAGCTTTTATATGAAAAAAACTTTATCAAAAGCTTTATCACTTCCCAAAAACTCCCCAAATTTATAACTTTCATTTGCTATAATGGAAATGTGAAACCCCAATTATTTTAAGCCTAATGAAGGAACTTGGAATTTGTACAAGGAGAAATTTGGAAAATTCCAAGAGATGGAGGGTTTAAGTTAACCCACATTGGTATTAGAGGTATTAAGTTTCGTGCCCTTTAATTTAAATGGATGGGATTAGGGTAACTAATTAAGCAAAGTAATTAATTTAATAACTTTTGGTTATCTTGAAAAATGGACACAAAAGGATAAAAAGATGAGGTGACACTAAAAGACAAAATAGGGTGTAGAGATAAGATGAGGTGGCATGCCCATTAATTTCCATTTTATTTTTGAGGAATTATTTAAGAAATTAATATCTCGTGATATATAAGATGGATTGACATGAAATTTTATGGCCAAGCCTAATATAATATGCTCTACATGATGAATGGAATGGATCATAGAAAGTGTGATTGGAAATGTGTTAAACAATTAGAAATGATATGAAATTTCATGAATTAAATTGAATGACTAATATCTTAGCCTATGTTCATCATGTTGAGATAAAAAATTTTATGGAAGGCTAAATTAAGGTACCCTAAGTTATGAGTGGATTTGATTATATCAAACCACCTTATAAAACCCTAATTAGCAATGCAAATATCATTGCAATTAGCAATGCAAATATCATTGCAATTAGCAATGATTATGTGATATTAATGAACTCGATCCTAAGATTGACTTTTGCAACCTATGTTTAACATGTGGCAAAGCAAGGTTTGAAATTTGTGATTCAAAGTCAACCCAATTAATGCAAGTTGATTAATTATAATTCTCATTGCATATGTGTCAAACTATGAATTAATGGGAAGATTTTTATTTAAAAAATGCAAAAATTATCATGATAAGGCAACATTTGAGGGACGTGGCAACAAGGTGAAATTGGGCAGCAATAAAATATAATGAATGGCCCACATTTATACAGCAATATATTGATAAAATATATATACTAAATCTTATTTATGAGGTGTCATTAGGGTGTTGATTTTGACAAGCTGCGTATATGTCTATTAAATAGCTCACTTTTTACGCAAGTATATGTGTCGTGTCAAGTAATAAAGTGTGAGTAGAGTATCGTTCCCATGAGGAATTGTTAACAAGAATTATTAATTAGTTTAATTGCTTTCAGTGGGTAGAAAATTCTGAGTTTGTGGATTTAAACTAAAGCTAACAACTGCAATAAAAAATCAGAGTAGAGTCCACGGAATCCCTGGAATACTAGAAATTAGTTTAATAATTGGGGATGACAGATGGATAGGTTAGAATCCTTGAATCTAAACTATATTGCATTAGTTCTTTTTAATTGAATTGTGCATGTATTTATTAGTCCAAGTTCAATAATCTTTATATATGTCTTCTAATATTATATAAAGCTAATTACACCTTATTTAATTGCTATGTTTCCATGCCATTAAATAAAGTGAAATTGATAAATTCATAACCTATTTACTGACTACACAGGGTTTAACGGTGTGGCGTCCCAAACCGATACGTCACTTCCTTATCTCAAGACCTTATTGATTGGTAAATGTGAATCAATATTGTTGCCCTGATCACGCGACGGGTTCTTAATTGGATTTCGTCCAAATTTTTTTTTCCTCTATCATCATTCATTGATTTACATAAAAATCATCATACCAACGACAATACACTTGTAATAAAATTTCATATTCTATTTCATAACATCTCATCATGCTTTTTTACAGTAAAAGTCTCTTTGACTAAATCATCACATTTTACATTCATACATCCATACATTCAATCATTGAATCATATAGAACTTAAAATTCTAATTAAGTTCACATACACATTAACATACCTTAGCAAATTTATGCTTTCCCATTCCTTATAGCCTACCTGGCTATCACCTCGTGCCTTACTTCATTGCTTAGATTTTGCATTTCCTTGAGTTTCCCGGTACCTGTCTAAGGTCTGGGAAAACAAAACGTGAGTGACAACTCAGTAAGCAAGCATTTTATCATTAGGGCAAGACTTTCTTAAAAACTTTTTTCATAAATATCTCGAACACCTTTTTCATGAGGATATTTATATGTCCTAAAATATTATCATGAAATCCTTTGTTCATGAGGACTATTCTATGTCCTTGAACATTTTCATAAAATATTCATCCTTAAAATCATTTACAAGCCACGTTTGGGCTTGATAAGGCAAAACATGTGTGTTTTACCCTCTTTTTTTTTAACTTTGTTTAGTCTTGTATGAACATTTCCAATGTTCCAAGACATTTACATAAAACCATCTTTTGCCCGTGGACATTTCATGTCCAAAACATTTTTCTCATAAATCCTTTGGCAAAGAAGGACATTCTCATGTCCTAAAACATCATTCACATAAGCCTTTCTCGGCAAAGGACATTTTTATGTCCAAAAACATTTTTCATCATAAATCCTTTAGCCCAGAGACATTTGATGTTTCAAAACATTTTTGGCATAACTTCTTTTAGCGATGGACATCCATATGTCCTAAAAAACTTTTTCATTTAAATACTTTAACATTAGACATTCTCATGTCCATAAACACTTTTCATTTAGGCTCTTTAGAAATGGACATTCCTATGTCCAAACCAAGTTTCACATAAATTCTTTTCATAATCCCCGTCTTGGGCTTGTTTATAGCAAACAAGGAAAATAAAATACATAAACCATTTTCATAAATGCATTTACATAAAAATATTTCTTTTCAATCCTGTTATTTACACTTTTGTGTAAAACATCCTATTTTAGGATAATCATTTCATAAAAATTCCTTTAGGATAACTTTTATAAAAACATACTTTTATGTCTCAATCTTTGGGCTTTTCAAAAGAAAAACATAAGCAAATGCATTTCTCTTCATGCAGTAGTAACACTTAGCAAGTGATCATGCTACCTTTTGGAAGAGAATCCTTAACAGCACGTTAGCCAGACGGCTGTTCCTTTATTCTGCTCCCATCTCAGGGAGGACACCGCTAGCACTCCTATCATCCCTTAGCCACTTGGCCTTATGTAGAGTGGGCCCCGATCATCCTAACTGTGCTCTACAACCGGCCTATTTCTTGTACTGTTGTACCATACATTATCATGACGGACCGCCGTCCGTTTAGTTTAAAGTATTACAGGCCGCAGCCCGTATCCTTTAAAATCGGGATCACAGACCTCAGTCTGCATCCATAACTTAAAAACATCACAGACCGAAGTCTATTTCTTTAAAAAATCATTTTCAAAAACACATCACAGACCGCAGTTCGTGTCAACTTGTAAAGCGAGCGCACCCACTTTAAACAAGTTGTCATTTGAAATCTAATTTTAGGATGACCTTCCTTAAATTCTTTCCTGAAATATTTTGAGTAAAACATTTTGATAAACATTTGAAATGTTTAAAAAATAATACATCTTAAAATCCTTATAAAAGAATTTCAAAACCTTTAAATTTTCAAAATTAAACTATATATTTTCTAACATTTTCTTGGTTTTCATTTCGGGGCCTTTTGCTCACAAAATTTATGCAATTATGCTACCCTTTCTCGACCACCCTAATAATCAAATTATTGTCCACGTATCTATTATACCATTTTTACATAAGGGGCTTGCATAATATTTTGCATACCATTTAGTAACCCGAAATTAAACCATTTTATGAAATCAACATAGGAGGTTGGTCATTCTTAAATCCCCTTCAACAACATTCATTTAAATATTTTTCAAGATATTTTCATCCTAGATTTTCTTATCTAAAGGAAATCAAAACTTTTCGAATATCATTTCAAAACATATGGACTATGTCCAAATCATTGCTTATATTTAATTATCCTGACATAGAAAATCAATCTTTTTCCATAAATCAAATCCCATTTTCCTTTTTCTTTCATAAACATAACTATTTATCATAAAACATCATAAAAAAATTTAAAACTTATTTACATTTGTTGCTTTGTGAAAAAGGGAAAAATTCCCTTTTTCTTATAAAATACTTTTGAAACAACATCATAAAGAACTTGCTTACTCATAAGAAAATTTCTCAATCCATTAACATAAAGCATCGCCAATCCAAGGCAACACTTGTGATAAATTCTTTATCTTAAAATTGTTGCTTGCTTCCCATGAAGCAAACCTTGAGGTTCTTCATTAAAGTCATCATTTTTCAAAACTTGTGACTTTGCAATAAAACCTTCATTTTCAAAACTTGTGCTTGCCCAGTCATCAAAACACAATCATAAAAGCATTTACATAATCATCATTTCAACATATAGAGAAAAATTCATAATTTGAAAAGTTCACTTGCTTACCTGAGATCGCCATAATCTCTTTCCTTCCATTCTTTTCCTTGCCTTTGGCTAAATAAATGAAAATAAAATTTTATTTATTTGCATCGTCTTCAAATACTTATATTCCTTTAGTTTTCCAACCTACATAAGTTCATCTAACTTAACCCACTTGTCTTTCAAGTCGGGTATTCACACTTCGCAACATAGCCTATACATATCAATCATCCATTCATTCATTTTTAATACCGTTATGTAGGATAAACTTACATACATGTAATAATCTTTCATTAAATCATTATTTGAAGGTTCTTTACCTCTATTTATCATTTTTATCATATTTATCATTTTTCACACAACGGTGCTCATTTTAAGCACTTAGTTAATAACATAGGCATCATATAATAATCTCAAATTTTGAGATTATCATTATTTATCAAAAAATTAACCTAATCCACATTTTCCATCATATTTTCATGCATTTTTTCATTTTAACCCTTCACATAATCCATTTATCATTTTCAACATCAAAATATGGAAATCGGGTCTTATACGTAACCCTAAGTTCCATCTTTACTAAACCCACCTCTAATAGGTTAAATCCTCATAATCACTTATGATACTTGTTTATATCTCATTTTAATTTAAATTCCATCCCAAAAATCTGGAATTTAACATTTATCTTGATTTATTCCTTCAGCTGTCCATAATGCTGAATTCAGGCACACTGAATTCTCAAAATCTTGATTAATATCAAATCAAGTATTTTTGATCTGAAATTCCTACAATACCTTAATAAATACATGAATTAATTAAAATAAATATTTTCAACATGAAATATTTAGTATTTCTATTTATTTTGGTATTTTTACTCTGTTGGACAGCAGCATCCCTTTTCACACAGCCTAAATCACGTAAATTATGGGGTATATTTATACCCATAAAAACCTAATTTTTATTTCGTTTGTGTGATACTAAATATGTTTTATATATCCTATAAAATTTTCAGCCAAAATTTCATTGTATAAAAACTATTAAAAATCATTTGGTGCAGCTGATCCTGCCACCCGTTTAATCCTATCCAGGTTTATTTTCCCAGATTTTTAATTTGGAACATGCTTATCCTTTTAAGCGGAAACTTGGGTCGTTCCTTAATAACCCCATCATGAGTTTTCCCACAAAGTTTCATGATAAAATTTATTCATTTACTGTTTCATTCATATTTTGGATTTCTATCTCATTTCTTCTAGGTTTTGCTCCCATATTTGCATCTAATTTCAATAGATATGCAAAAACCATTAATCATTTGTTCTTGATTCTTATACCCAACATATATAATCCATTAAATCATTATTCATAATCTAATCATGATATCCAATCCAAACAGCAACTTATTTTGTGAATTTAAGAAGATTCAAGAGAAGTACACTTACTTGAATTGAATCCAGTTGAACTCCTCTTTGCTAGCTTGAATTCTTCTTCTCTCTTCCTATTTTTCCTTCTCATTTTCTCCTCTTTTTCACTTCCCCTAATGCTGCTAGAAAACGAACTTGCACTGCCTTGCTTAGGGGGGTTTTTCCCCTTAGCATTTTTCTCTCTCCTCAACCCTTAATCAAATGGATGTGCACTTGGGGCAAAAGCTGGATTTTCCAGCTTGTGGGCCCCACTTTTTACTTTACTTAAAGCATGATTAAGACATGCTTACCCCTATTGTTGACATGGCAAAAAGTTGGCCATTTAAATTAGAAAATTATTTTTAATAAATCCATTAAAATCCACATCATTAATGGACAAAATCTGTCCATATAATGCAACGTCCCTTTGCAGCAGTCTTTTGCCATTTTTTCCACTGAATTTTTACTTTAATTTATGGGTAATTAATTACCCTAGGTAATAGCCTAATTAGGGGACCATTTATCTTATTAAAAAAATCATAAAAAATCACATTAGCAGCCTTTGAACGTGCACCTCTCTTCCTTCATGTAGCTGTCCACTTGGGTGGGGTCCACTTGCAGCAGCTTTTGCACGATTTTTCCACCTAATTTTCACTTTAATTAATGGATGTTTAATCACCCTAGATAACTAGCTTAATTAGGGGTCAATTTAGCTATTAAAAAATCAATAAAATTTCCAAAAGCTGCTTTGAACGTGCACATCATTCTTGCTCATGTTGCTGTCCACGTCCATGTGCCTTGGTGTTTTGGAATTTTATGCCATAAAATTCATCCCAAATTAATGTCATTAACCACCATTGTCATGTAGCTCATTTAAATGCATAATTTGTATTTTTTAAAAAAATTAAAAATTCCATGCAATCAGCCCCTTTTAACGTCCATTCCATGCCACCTATTTCATGCTCCTTTGAGCTAATCCAATAACCTTTAAATCAAGTCATTAATCACTGGATAATATCATGTATTTTGTCATTTTAATCAAGTCATAAAATTCATGTGTAATTACCTCCTTTCGACACCTCCTTTATGTCATTAATCATATAGTTATTCAACTTACTTTAATATAAACACAAGCTTACATTTTTGGTGCACAAAATCAATAATTATCTACCCATTTTTGTGCAACCAACATCCCAACATCATTTTCTTAATCCAATCCTCGCATTGCATGAATTTCATAATTTTAACCGTTCATTTCAAATTTTGTCTCAATCCGACTTTTCTTAGCTCAATTTGTGCTCATTTGAAACCATCTTTGAATTTTGATGGTGATGATTGATTTTCACCCTAATTTCATCATTCTCTTCATAATTCAACCTTTCCATATGATTAAGCACAAAATTATGTGCTTACCTTTCAATTTTCATCTTAATCCGCCTTCCCGATGTCGAGTTATGCATTTTCTAGCATTTGCCACCTTAACTCCATAATTAGCATCATAATCTCCATTAATTAAACCATAATATATGAGGTAATTATCCTCAATATATCAACATTCCTTAATCCTCATTAAACCTCTTTAATCCCCTTGACCCATATCGGCTTATAAACATTATTCATAATCACTTGCCCAAATTGCAATAAATCGTCAATATTGCAATGAAAATCATTCATAATTCATCTAAATTATTCATGATTCGTATGTATATGCCAAATGCATATACATAAGCCTTACTTGAGTCCGGGTATCACAATCCTCCACCCCTTATAACGGATTTTGTCCCGAAACCTATTACATTTCATATGTCGGGGGTAAGGATTACATAAATTTACTAACTTATCATCATTTCTAATACTTGAATGGCTCACTACGCTTCCATTGCGCTACTCTGGTCCTTGGTGGCATTTTAGACCTTGGTCAGTTAGATCCATCACTTATCTCTGTTGGAAACATGTGGAAATAAGCCAAGTCTATGTTTTGATGATTAACAAATCAATTTGAGTAAGTTTTGGTTACTAACATGTTTGTGGAAATGACTTAAGGTTATAAATTTGAAGATTATAAAGCATGGCAAGTCAAGTCGATTTCCAAGTCGACTCAGGCTTCGACTTAGGACAAGTCGATCCCCAAGTCGACTCAAGAAGCGACTTCAAGACGTCATTCTCTTCCAGAGTTGAAATTGAGAATGAGAGGTGTCGAAGTCGCATCCCAAGTCGACACCGCTTGCGACTTGGGTGAAGTCGCAGACCAAGTCGACTCCAGCATCGACTTCAAAACATCATTTCCTTCCAGAGTTGAAATCGAGAACAAGGACTGCCGAAGTCGCATCCCAAGTCGACTCCGTTTGCGACTTGAGGTGAAGTCGCAGACCAAGTCGACTCCAGTCGCGACTTGGAGGCGTCATTTCTGTCCAGAGTTGAAACCGAGAACAAGGGCTGCCGAAGTCGCATCCCAAGTCGACTCCGCATGCGACTTGGGTGAATTCGCAGATCAAGTCAACTCCGACTTCGACTTAAATACCAAAACATGCAGATCAAGATAACTTAATGATAGATTCAAGAGATTCAAAAGAAAATGAAGATCAAATGAGGATCAAGTGAAGACCAAAGCAAAGCTGCATATTTTTCATGAAGAATCAAGATTATGCATTTGGACCTCTCTTATGCATTCCAATACTCAAAGACACAAGACTCAAGACATGGAGTAAAATGTGCTTTAAGATAGAAGAATTAAAGAATCTTAAGTATAATCAAAGGAAGAACAACCAAACATGAAGAGATCCAAGCAAGCAAGGCATTCCAAGGATTTCAAGTTCATCAAGCAAGCTGCTTAGGTGAAGTTGCACCCGAAGTCGACTCCACCTGCGACTTGGGTCAAGTCGAGGACCAAGTCGACCCAGACTGGAACTTGAAGTTGTTGCGAACAGGCGAAGTCGCACCCGAAGTCGACTCCACCCTTCGACTTGGGTCGCAATGGTCGGAAAATTTTCGAACGTTGGCGCATTAAATGCGCGCCACCTACCTCCAAACGTTCAGATTCCCTCCACAATTATAAAAGGCATTCAATATGAACGAGGAGGGTAGCTGAGAACTCATTAAGTGAGCATAACTCCCATCTTTAAGAGCTTCAAGTGATCAAGCCAATTTTTAGAAGAAGAACCTTGCTTCAAACTGCCAAGAGCTGCTTACTGAATCTCTACGCCTACACTACAAGTTCTTCTCTGCGTCAAAACTGCCTCTACACAACAGTAACGTGTAGAAACTTTCTTTTATTCTTATTGTTGTATTGAACTTGTTTTAGCTTGGGTAGCTAAGAACAAGTGTAAGCAAAGTAGTGTGTGATTGGAGTGGAACTCGTCACCTACTTGTGCTGTGTATTGTTGATGCCCCCTAGAGCTAGAATCTAGAAGAGAGCGGAGGCTCTGGTTGTATATCCCCCCTAGAGCTAGAATCTAGAAGAGAGTGGAGACTCTAGTTGTATTCGCGGAATACATAGTGGAACCCAAGTCACAAGAGGTGTGAGCTTGGAAGAGTGGAGTAGGGAGGTTGCCCAAACCACTATAAAATTATGTGTGTTAATGTTTATTTCTGCTCTTTACACTATATTGCTTTCCATTCTGTTTCTTCATAAAGGGGACTAGATTAATCCGGGGTAAAGTTTCTGTTTAAGTTTAAAATTTTTAAATACCCAATTCACCCCTCCCCTCTTGGGTAATTGTCATTAACTCGGGACCAATAATCTCTACTATTTTCTGTTTCCGGTTCCCATATGGGTTTCTTATTGCTATTGTTCTTTTCTCTATGCCATCCATCTCTTATTCTTATGGTAGGCATACTATTATTCCTATACATAGAGAAATTATAGAATTTCTCATCTTATCATAGGGTAATATCTAGGCTACCCATTTATTCATACATAATAGAAATCCATACCAATCATTTTCACATACTATTCATATATATCATAATACATCCATTTAATAGCATAGAGCAAACGTTGCTCTCACATAAAATTTCATACATGTCTTAGCAAAAGATATTTTTGCTAAACTTATCCATTCCTTCTTATTTCATAATGTCTACAACTAGATTATACTAGCGTAGAGTTCCTAATAGGAGTACTGGTAATAAACCAGTCTAAAATATTTTCTTCCTTATCTCCCTTTCCAGTTTTCATAAACTAGTAAGGGTCCTTACCATTCTTTCTAATCTCATTTCCTATGAACATCATAGAGATATAATTCCTCTCATACCTATCCTTCTAAAGCTGCAGTTGTCTTTTCCTCCACTCTTTCTACCTGTGTAGTATTCTTATAGCGGTAACACCTCCAATCCTTTGACTCAGGATTCATAGTAGCCCGTCGTTGACGAGTTCTTGGACTCACTTGTCCTTACTGTCCTGATCGTTTAGACTTACTACTGGCTTCTCTTTTTTCTTGTTGGCTCATATCTGCAACTGTCTTTCCCTTGTTCAAAACTAAGGTGATAGGCATGTTGTAGAATGCAACATATAAAATCATGTTAATATAATCGTATCTTATCATAGAATCATGCATATCATACATATCCAATCATATAATCTAGAAAGATCAATGATCTTTCCTTTTTCATATATATACATAGCATCTAAATGAAATCAAAGCTGTTTATATTTTCATAACATCAAACATAATACATTCATAAAAATCAAAGGAAAACTCAATTTTCCCTACCTTCTCATTTCCATCTTGGCCTTTCATAGTATAAGGTTGTTTTTCCTTACACATACAGATTATACTTGCATAATCTGTTATTTTATCATGAACATAACTCTAGGCCAAAAATCACTTAAAAAGTTGGCAACTTGGTACCTTCCATAAGTCACCATGGCTTTATACCTTAAACATATGTATCATATAGTACAGTCTTGTGCTATCTTATGTGAGATATAGTTTACCTTAGGTAAGGAGGGTCTCTATGTAGGGTTCCATAACCCATCATCTATTCTTATTTCCTTCTATCCTTTATCTTTTCTTAGATTCTCCTACCTCCTTTTCATCTCATTGTCCTCATATCATTTTTTCTTCATATATCATCTACTCCATGGAACATAGCGACCAGCTACATTTCCTTAATTGACCATATCATTGCGCATCATTTTTTTTCATATACTATCTACACCATGAAATATAGCAAACCAGCTATATTTCCTTAAGTAACCATATTCTTGTGTCATAATGACGCACAATATAATACAATACATATCTATATGTCTTATAATCTCAATATATCTCTTTCATCATTTTCCATTTTTCTTCTATATCTATCTATCAATCCTTGCTGAAATATCATCTTTGTGATATCAAATCTTTTCTTAGCATACCTATTTACCAATTCATGCTCTGATACCAACTTCTGTGGTGCCCCAAACTGAGACGTCATTTCCTTACCTCAAGACCTTATTGATTGGTAAATGTGAATCAAGATTGTTGCCCTGATCACACGGCGGGTTCTTAATTGGATTTCGTCCAATTTTTTTTCCTCTATCATCATTCATTGCTTTACATAAAAATCATCATACTAGCGACAATACACTTGTAATAAAATTTCATATTCTATTTCATAACATCTAATCATGCTTTTTTACAGTAAAAGTCTCTTTGACTAAATCATCATTTTTTACATTCATACATCCATACATTCAATCATTGAATCATATAGAACTTAAAATTCTAATTAAGTTCACATACGCATTAACATACCTTAGAAAATTCATGCTTTCCCAATCCTTATAGCCTAGCTGGCTATCACCTCGTGCCTTACTTCATTGCTTAGATTTGCATTTCCTTGAGTTTTCCGGTACCTGTCTGAGGTTTGAGAAAACAAAACGTGAGTGACAACTCAGTAAGCAAGCATTTTATCATTAGGACAAGACTTTATTGAAAACCTTTTTCATAAATATCTTGAACACTTTTTTCATGAGGACATTTATATGTCCTAAAACATTATCATGAAATCCTTTGTTCATGAGGACCATTCTATGTTCTTGAATATTTTCATAAAACAATTATCCTTAAAATCATTTACAAGCCACGTTTGGGCTTGATAAGGCAAAACATGTGTGTTTTACCCTCTTTTTTTTTAAACTTTGTTTAGTCTTGTATCAACATTTCCAATGTTCCAAGACATTTACATAAAACCATCTTTTACCCA
The DNA here is from genome assembly GCA_030490835.1 of Annona cherimola. NCBI lineage: Eukaryota > Viridiplantae > Streptophyta > Magnoliopsida > Magnoliales > Annonaceae > Annona > Annona cherimola. The sequence goes on along the minus strand of CM059973.1, from coordinate 49,067,999 downwards.
TGGACATTTCATGTCCAAAATTTTTTTCTCATAAATCCTTTGGCAAAGAAGGACATTCTCATGTCCTAAAACATCATTCACATAAGCCTTTCTCGGCAAAGGACATTTTTATGTCCAAAAATATTTTTCATCATAAATCCTTTAGCCCGAAGACATTTGATGTCTCAAAACATTTTTGACATAGCGTATTTTAGCGATGGACATCCATATGTCCTAAAACACTTTTTCATTTAAATACTTTAACATTGGACATTCTCATGTCCACAAACACTTTTCATCTAGGCTCTTTAGAAATGGACATTCCTATGTCCAAACCAAGTTTCACATAAATTCTTTTCATAATTCCCGTCTTGGGCTTGTTTATAGCAAACAAGGAAAATAAAATACATAAACCATTTTCATAAATGCATTTGCATAAAAATATTTCTTTTCATTCCTGTTATTTACACTTTTGTGTAAAACATCCTATTTTAGGGTAATCATTTCGTAAAAATTTCTTTAGGATAACTTTCATAAAAACATACTTTCATTTCTTAATCTTTGGGCTTTTCAAAAAAAAAGCATAAGCAAATGCATTTCTCTCCATCCAGTAGTAACACTTAGCAAGTGATCATGCTACCTTTTGGAAGAGAATCCTTAACAGCACGCTAGCCAGGCGGCCGTTCCTTTATCCTGCTCTCATCTCAGGGAGGACGCCACTGGCACTCCAGTCATCCCTTAGCGACTTCGCCTTATGTAGAGTGGGCCCTGTTCGAAACAAGTGTTGAATTCAAATGCAAAATACCCAAAGTATATGTTTTGATGATTAACAACTCAATTTGAGTAAGTTTTAGCTAGTAATATATTTTGTGCAATGTTTAAGGAAAAAAAAGGAAACATATGAATCATGACAGGTCAAGTCGATTCTCAAGTCGACTCAGACATCGACTCAGGCCAAGTCAATCCCCAAGTCAACTCCAGCATCGACTTCAAACGGCATTTTTTGTCCAGCGTTGAAAATGGAGACCAAGAGCTACCGAATTCGCAGACCAAGTCGACTCCAACATCGACTTCAGACAGACAGTACAAAATTTGAAGAGCAAAGTCGCAAACCAAGTCGACTCGATGTTCGACTTGAGTGAGGTTGAAGACCAAGTCGACTCAAACTTCGACTTAAAACAAATGAAGATCAAAACTAGTCTTAAGTAAGTAAGGTTGCATGAATTCATCAAGTTGGATCGAGAACACACACTTGGACATCTTTCATGCGCTCCATGATCAAAGTACTCAAGAATTCAAGACATGGAGTAAAATGTTTCAAGCTAAAATAATCATACAGAATTTCAAATGATATAAATCAAGGGAAGAACATTTAATTTGAAGGAAATAAAGTGACCAAAGTCATTTCAAAAGAATTCAAGTTCAACTAGCAAGCTGAGAAAGTCAAGTCGCAACCGAAGTCGACTCCAGCAGCGATTTGGGTCAAATCGATGTCCAAGTCGACCTAAAAGATAAACTTGGAAATTTTAGGAATCCGAAGTTGCACCCGAATTCGACTCCACATGCGATTTGGGTCAAGTTCAAGACCAAGTCGACCTGAGGAAGAACTTGAGCAGCCTGTTTTCAACTGAAGTCGCACCCGAAGTCGACTCTAGCATGCGACTTGGGCGAAGTCGCACATGAAGTCGACTCCATCTGCGACTTGAGTCGTAACGTTCGAAAATTTGAAAGTTGGCACATTTATTATGTGCCAACCAACTCTCCAACGTTCAAATCTCTCCTTGCATTATATATAGACACTCAAGTGAACGTGGAAAAACACAAGATTGAGCAGAAAAAGAGGAAATAGAAGCTACTAAGTTCTATATTCAACTTTCTTCTACATTTGAGTGATCTATACATGTTTCGAAGGAAGAACGAGCTTTCAACTTGTTGTTTGCTTCGATGCCAATCGATTCATCATTTCTACGAATTCTTCCTCGAGCTGAAACTTGCCTACACAAATCTGTAAAGTGTAGATTTCTTTCATTTCATTTTGTTATTCAGTTTTTGAAGCTTGTTTTGATTTTTGTGTTTCAAACCAAGTGAGAGCAAAGTAACATTGTGACAGGAGTGGGACTCGTCACCTACTTGTGCTGTGTATTGTACACGCCCCCTAGAGATAAAATCTAGAAGAGAGCGGAAGCTCTAGTTGTATATGCCCACTAGAGATGGAATCTAGAAGAGAGTGGAGGCTCTAATTGTATTCGTGGAATACGTAGTGTAACCCAAGTCACAAGGGGTACGAGCTTGGAAGAGTGGTGTAGAGAAGGTTGTCCGAACCACTATAAATCTTGTCCATTGTTTTTCTTTTCGCTTTCATAATCTAATTTCTTTCTATTTGCTTTACTAAAGGGGACTAAACTAAACCGGGGTAAAGTTTTCAATTTAAGTTAAAAAATTTTAAATACCCAATTCACCCCTCCCCTCTTGGGTAATTGCCATTAACTCAGGACCAACAAGTGGTATCAGAGCAGGTCTTTGAGTTTTTACCAAAGAGATCTTTTGATATGGCATCCCAATCTACTTCCGTTCCTGCATTTGCCGAAGGCCAATCTTTTACTAGGCCAACATTGTTTGATGGGAACAATTTTGGCTATTGGAAGCTACGTATGAAACAACTCATCATGACTACAGACATGGACTATTGGATTGCAATCCAAGATGGTGTGACCCTGCCTATTGATGAAAGAGCTTCCAAATGGACGATGAGGAAGTGAAAATTGTCAAGAGCAACGCCAAGGGTATGAATTCATTATTTTGTGCTCTTACTGCCTCTGAATATGATAGAGTATCCTCTTGTTTGACCGCAAAGAAATATGGGATACATTGACGTCCATATATGGGGGAACTTCTCAAGTCCAAGGGACAAGGAGAAATATATTGATTGGAGAATTGGAAAGTTTTAAAATGTTAGAAACAGAACATATTTCTGAAATGTTTGCTAGATTTTCTAAGATTACTAATGCCTTGAAAGGTCTACGAAAAACAATTTTTGAATCTGAGCAGGTCATGAAGATTCTAAGAGCTCTACCGGAATCTTGGACTCCAAAGATTACTGCAATAGAAGAAGCCAATGACCTAAACACATTGAAGCTAGAAGATCTCATTAGCTCATTAATGTCACATGAGCTAATCAAGAAAAGAAACGAAGATCACCACAAAGACAAGAGAGTCATCGCCTTGAAAGCCGCACAAGATTCGGATGACTCCACCTCGTCGTCACAAAATGATGATGAAATTGCTTTCTTACAAAACGATTCAAAAAATTTGTAAGGAAAGGAAGAAATTTCAGAAATTTTAAAGAAAAAAATTCTAAAGAGAAAAAGAAAGAAACAACAAAATGTTACCGATGTGGCGGTTTGGGGCATATGCAAGCCCAATGCCCAACGCCCGAGGAGACTAAAGCAAAGGAGCAAAGAAAAGATCGAGGCGACAACAGAAAATTTCAAAGAATCAACGACATGCAGCTCTTCAAGTGAAGAGTGTGAAGCGAATTGCGCAAGAATTTATTGCATGGCAAATTTCGACATATGTCTTGCAGCAACGGAAATCTTGGAAGATCAAGCTACTTCAACAAACTACACAAGTAGTCAAGAGGTAACCTCCAAACAAAATTTTTTTAAAATTTTTTCTTCTACAAATGAATGTATCAAATGTGCTAAATTAGAAGAACTTCAACAAGCCTATGATTCATTATATGAGGAAATAAGTTTACAATAAAGAAAAGATAATGCGATGCAGTGATAATTGTAAACGGTAAACTTGCTGAAAAGGTTGATCAATTGAAAAATGAAAAGAATACTTTGATAAATGAGTTAGAAAAACTCAAAAATGAAAATGAATCATTAAATGAATCACTTACCAAGTTTTCTAATCAAGGAGAAAGTGTGAAAATATTTTTAAACATGACCTCCTCAAGTTGTAAGAAAGGACTTGGGTTACCACATTTGAGCAAGAAAAATATAATGCTCCAAGTAACAAAGCTAGACCCATTTATGCTAAACCTAGAATAAATCATGTGGTTTGGACCAAAAGACCAACTGGGGAACTAATTACCAAATGGATTCCCACTCCTAGACTACCAAGAACTTGTAATTTTTGCAAAAAGTAGGGACACAAGGTTTATCAATGCAAATTGAGAAAATTACAAAACCTTAGTGCAAAATTGGTTTGGATGCCCAAAAGCATTGGATTTATGGCTTCAAAAGAAGATCAACGTAGATTCCAATGGATAACTAACCCAAATGGACCCATAAAATGGGTACCAAAAAGATGAGCTCCACTTGACTTGATTTTTACAGGTTTGTTTAGAGCTAAGGCCAATAATATATGGTTTATGGATAGTGGTTGCTCAAGACACATGACAGGAGAAAAAGGACTGTTCCACATGATTAACCCTTGCAACGAAGGAACAGTTGCTTTTGGAAATAATGAAAAAGATAAAATTAAAGGTAAAGGAAATATTTATGAAATTTCAAATGCATGTATTGAGGACGTACTATTTGTTGAAGGACTCAAACACAACCTAATGAGTATTAGTCAATTATGTGACAAAGGATATCAAGTTGTATTTGAATCCTCTATATGCAATATTTTTTATGATGAATACATAGTATTTAGTGGCAAAAGACATGAAAATGTACATTTGGTTTGCCTAGATGAACTTGAGGGAAAATGTCTAATAGCCATAGAAAATGATCCATGGGTATGACATACAAGGCTTGGACATATAAGTATGTCAAATATTAAAAAATTTTGAAAAAAGAATCTAGTACAAGGGTTACCAAAGCTTAAATATGACAAGGATAAGATTTGCAAAGCTTGTCAATCATCTAAACAACCCAAAATGTCATTTTCCACTGAAAAGGAAATTTCAACAACTAGGCCACTTGAATTACTGCATATGGATCTTTATAGGCCATCGGACATTTTAACTCTTTGCGGGAAAAAGTAAGTATTTGTAATTGTTGATGATTTTTGAAGACTTACTTGGATTATACTCTTAGATAGCAAAGATGAAACATTTTCTATGTTTGTCACTTTTTCAAATTTGGTGCAAAATGAAAAACAAAGTTCAATTATTTCCATTAGAAGTGATCATGGTGGTGAATTTGAAAATAAATGATTTATTGAATTTTGCAATGAAAAAGGAATTCACCATACATTTTCTGCACCAAGAACTCCTCAACAAAATAGAGTTGTTGAAAGGAAAAATAGGATAATACAAGAAATGGTTAGAACTATGCTAAATGAGAGTAAATTGTCCAAAAGATTTTGTGGTGAAGCTGTAAGTACAGCTTGTCATGTATTAAACCGAGTCACCATTAGACCAATATTGAAAAAGACCCCATATGAACTTTGGAAAGGCAGAAAACCAAACATATCATATTTCCATACTTTTGGATGTACTTGTTATGTGTTAAACAATGGAAAAACAAATTTGGGAAAATTAGATGCCAAAAGTGATGAAACAATTTTCCTTGGTTATTCATCAAATAGCAAAACATATAGAATTTTCAACAAAAGAAATCAAATAGTAGAGGAATCAATACATGTTGTTTTTGATGAATTTAACCAAACTCCAAGAAAGGAGGATGAATTAAGTGATGCAGATGATACATCGAAGAATTCAAAAGCAAAACAACAAGAGCAACAAGAGGAAACCGAGCCCAAGCCAGAAAATTCCAAGGAGGAAAGGGTAAGTGAAGGTAATGATTCCTATAAACCTCCAACTGATTTGAAATTAAAAAATGCTCATCCAATTGAGCAAGTTATTGGCAATATCTATGAAGGAGTAAAGACTAGAAGGTCAAGACAAAATATTTGTGAAAAATATGCTTTTGTATCAAAAATTGAACCAACAACTATCGAACAAGCTCTTATTGATGAAAACTGGGTTATTACAATGCAGGAAGAGATAAATCAATTTGAAAGAAATAATGTATGACACTTAGTTCCTAGATCCAAAGATTGCACTATCATTGGTACTAAATGGGTATTTAGGAACAAATTAGACTAAAGTGGGCTTGTGATAAGAAATAAAGCCAGACTAGTAGCCAAAGGGTATTCCCAAGAAGAAGGAATTGATTTTGAAGAATCATATACACCTGTGGCTAGACTAGAAGTCATACGCATTTTACTTGCATTTGCTTTTTACATAGATTTCAAATTGTTTCAAATGGATGTGAAAAGCGCATTTTTGAATGGATGCTTAAATGAAGAAGTATATGTTGAACAACCCCCTAGATTTGAAGAAAATGATCAATCAAAATATGTTTATAAATTAACCAAAGCATTATACGGACTAAAACAAGCTCCACGAGCTTGGTATGAAAGGTTGAACAAATTTTTGATTGATCATGAATTTCCAAGAGGAAAGGTTGATACTACATTATTCATCAAGTATAAAAGCAAAAATATTTTAATTGTTCAAATTTACATAGATGATATAATATTTGGTGCTACTGACGAAATTCTGTGCAAGAAATTTTCTAAGATTATGCAGAGCGAATTCGAAATGAGTATGATGGAAGAATTAAATTTCTTCCTTGGACAGCAAATCAAGCAACAACTCAAAGGGATATTTATAAATTAGTCCAAGTATATCAAAGAAATACTAATGAAATTCGGAATACAAACTAGCAAGGGAGCAAACACTCCAATGAGTTCAACAATCAAGATCGACATGGATGAAAACGGTAAATGTATCGACCAAAAGCTATATAGAAGTATGATAGGATCTTTGTTGTATTTAACTGCTTCTAGACCGGATATTCTTTTCAGTGTTTGCATGTGTTCTAGATTTCAATCAGGTCCTAAAGAATCACATTTATTGGCTGTAAAAAGAATTTTTAAATATTTAATAAACACTACCAATCTTTGACTATGGTATCCAAAGGGGTCAACTTTTGATTTAATCGGCTACTCAGATGCGGATTTTGCCGGATACAAAGTAGATAGAAAAAGTACTAGTGGAACATGTCAATTCCTTGGAAACATGTTGGTTTCATGGTATTCAAGAAAACAAACTAGTTGTGAGGACCAGGTATTTTATTCTATTTTTATTATAACTTTTCTCTATTTATGAGGTAACTTATGAACATGCTAGTAAGAATTTTACGATATTAATAGATACATAACATACATGGACACGACATTTAGGAGATGTATAGTGCATATGTGCATGTATGATTAGCGTTCCATTGATGGGCACTATGACTATTGTTTCCCTCGCAGAAAATTTTAATTATTAAGTCGTATGAGTGGGAGAGTAAATTACTAATTGCAATTAGACCCGATCCATGTTCCGACCCGACCCGACCCGATAGTGATTCAGTAATAAAGGAAGCCCGCGCGCGCTAGGGTTCATTTTTCATCCCGCACCCGGCTATCTTCCTTCTTCTTCTCTTTCCGTTCTCTGCGTCTTCTCTTCTTTCCCCACCATTCAGTTCGGGCTAGCCACGGATTCATTCAAGGAAGCTCTACCGACTGTTTGAGGATCATCGACTCGAATCGTGGAAGTTCCGAATCTCTCCGTCTAAGTCTGGAGCACTGTTTTTGGGGAAAATTTCGATTCAAGTAAGTAGATGTCGCCCCTTCTCGATTTAGTGATGAAATTTTATGTTAAAAGCGATGCGAGGCTAGAGGGAATGTATAGCTTCTAACGACTCCATGGTATTAGGCGTAGAGTTCGTAACAGTTAGGGTTCATGGTGAATTTACTTTGAATGCGTGATTTCTATGATGTAAAAGACTTCTTAGCAGTTGTTATATTGTTGGAATGTGACGTGAATTGATTTGCCCCAATCGAGAGTATGAATTGAAGGTTCTTTCATTTCGCGCCTATCATGTGTTTGATAAAATGCTTGTGTGACAGATCTATGTGTTGAATCTGAATTGTGTTAATGTTGTATGCGTGGTTTGCGATGTGTTTCATTGTCTGTTATGTATGATGCGTTATCTAAAATAGTTAGTTGTAAGGGTTGTTCATGGCCCCTGATTGACATGAGGAGAGGGTTGTTCATGGCCCTTGATGGACATGAGTAGATGATTGGTCGTGTTGTTCAATCTGTGTGTATGGTTATATGCATACGATCTTGGGAGTGGGTATTGGATCCATGTGTATTAGCTTCATCACTATATGAGCATCCATCATTATGCTTATTTCCATTTTGTACTAACCACTATCTACTTACTGGGTCTATTTAGACTCATATAATTTGTTATTGTGCTTTTAGATCGCAGGTCAGAAGGAGAACTTAAGGATGGAACAAGTTGAAGATCAAACAATAAGAGACCCTAGCACAATATGTTGATTTCAGTTCTTTTAGACTTGTGCTCTTTTTGATAATCATATATGTAGACAATTACTTAGGCGGATTCGCTTTGACAACTATAATGTATTTGGTATTTCAGATTGGATTATAATCCTTGTTGATGCACATATGCATGACTATTATATCTGTTTGTTGTGTAAGGAAAATATGTAATGATTTCCTTCTATATGAATGTTCTTATTATATGAAGATGCAAGTATATAAATAGGATTGAATGTTACAGATGGAAATGTTATGAATATCAGGTCATGTATTCCATATTACCCCTTGTATGTTATGGGGAGATGCTGCCGAATTTTTCTTAGATTGTGTAGCGCCGTTGATTAGTTATTGAGTATTTTTATGAATGGGGCGTTACACTAGTGTTGCTCTATCTACGGTGGAAGCCGAATATATAGCCGTCGGGAGCTGTTGTGCCCAACTACTTTGGACGAAACAACAACTAAAAGACTATGGTATTGATTATTATAATATTCCAATTAGATGTGATAATACAAGTGCAATTTGTTTGGCAAAAAATCTTGTATTTCATTCTAGAACCAAACATATAGATGTAAGACATCATTTTATTCGTGAACATGTTGAAAATTATGATGTTTGTTTGGAATATGTGAAAACCGAGGATCAAATTGCTGATATATTCACCAAACCTTTAGCAAAAGAATCTGTTTTTCAAAATTAGAAATGATATAGGGATGATTGAGTTAAATTAGGAATAGTTAGATAGGAGAAATGGACTTAGAAAAGTCCAAGTCGATAGGCCAAGTCGACTCCGGTGAAGTCAACTTCGGGTAGGCGAAGTCGACTCCGCGTCAGGGCAAAGTCAACTCTGCAGGGGTGCCTAGGGCAAGTCAACTTCAGTGAGCGACCGTCGGGCTTCCCTCTTCTCTTCTTCTTCCCATTTCTCGTCTTCCCGCGCCAATTTCCTCTCCCGCTTCTCTCTCTCTCTCTCCAGAGCTCCGGCATTCCGGCTCAAATTCCTCTCTCTCTCTCTCCAGCCGTTTCTCATCTCTCTCTCATTTTCCTCTAACAGTTTCTCTCGTTGTTCCCTCTTTCTCCCATTTATCTCTCTCTTGGCAGACCCACATTTCCGGGTCTGTTTTTTTCTTTCTGCTCAAGCTCTCGCTCTGTCCATCTCTATCTCTCTCCTGAAAGTTCTCTCTCAGTCCGACTCTCTCTCCCATTTTCTCTCCATCACAGATTCCTCTTTCTCTCTCTCTCTCTCTATCACAGTCCCTCTATCTCAATCTATTTTTCTCCATCTCCTCTCTCTACTTTTCTCAAGTTCCTCTATCTTTTTCCATCTCACTCTTTCTCACTGTCAAACTCTCCATTTCTCTCCATCTCATCTCTACTCCTTTTTCCTTTCTCAAAACTCCATTTGAAAAATTCCATTTCAAAAACCCAATCCAAAATGGCACCTAAGTCTAGAATACCTAAATTGGTCGTGTCCAAACCAACCCAAAGGCCTGTTCCCAAACCATCCACCTCCCAAGCTGAAGAGGAAGTCCCTAGAAGGCAACGGACTCCCACGAAACATGCCCGGGAAGAACCGTCGACCTCTACTGGCCGTCGAGTTCGATTCCAAGCCGGGACTCCATCAACAACCGCTACCAGGGAAGAGGAACAGCAAACTTCGCAAAGTACAGAAATTGGGGCCAGAAGAAAGGGAACCCTAGCTGCTAAAGGTCAAGTCTTGAAAATTCCAACGACATATTTCAAGACAGAACTACAGCACAGTCGCTTCTACAAGTCGTTCTATGAGCGAAAGCTATTCATTCCCCAAATCATTGACTTTAAGTTTGTAAGCGACTATGAGTTTGAGATTGAGGAGCTTCTGGATTTCCAAGGATGGACCAGACTGTTGAAAACAGATTACAGAGTATATCCCGACTTCACTAGGATTTTCTACTATTTATGGGATGATTAGACCTTTAGTACCTTTGTTAAAGGAGTCGAGATGTTTTTAGGTACTAGGGGGGAATACAGCCTAGATCATGCCATTATGAAGGTGAGACGAATCCTAAAGGTCCCTTATGATGATGAATGACTGCCTGCCGATCTATCTATCTCTCCAATGTATAATCAGCTCACCAGGAGCAACAGATATCATCCCGGGATCAAGTTCTTACATTACATGGACTTATCCCCGAGGCTAAGGGTCCTAAGGCTATTGATTGCCCACTGTATCAACCAAAAAGGCGGAGGCAGAAATTAGCTAAACCCGCAGGAGGCAGAAATCCTCAGGAAAGTCGCCAATCGAGTCAAGGTCAGCCTTTCACGACTATTCCTAGAAGCCCTGGCCTCCAGAAAAGACAACCCACGAGGGGTTTATCCCTACGGGACTTGGATTAACAAAATCATGGAGCATTTCGAGGTCGACATAGAAGGAGAGCCATTCGAGGTGTTGAAGCCGACGAATGTCATCAACAAGGCCTTGCTCCAAAGGATGAAAATAATTGTGGAGCAGTTCAAAGCAGAAAGAATCCAAGAGAAGATGGGCGTACCGGCTCCAGAAGAAGCCGGAGAAGCACATGTTCAGGGGGAGTAGCCCCCTCCACCACCAGAGGAGCAACCCGCTCCACCTCAGGATGCTCCCGAGGAGCCTGCTTCGCCAGTATCACATGGATCCTGCTCACCCCATGGATCAGACATCACAGGCCTCGCACCTTGACCTCCATCTTGGGACAACTTAGTCAATGCGATCTGGGAGCACCTAGAGCAGATCGAGGATCGCTTGACTACTCAGATTGCCGAGGTCCTCAATGCAGTGATGGACATGCATTCAAGACAAAATCGCATGGATAGGGAGTTACGCACGATTCGATATCATTTGGCATCCGGACATCACAAGAATCAACCGCTGCCTGAACTGGATCCATTTGACACCGGATCAGTACGCAGAGATCCGACTCCGGGCCCTATCTCATCGTTATATTCATCAGCCCATGTTCGACCTGTCCGACCTACCCCTGCTCCCCAATCTCCATATGCCATATCGACATTCTTATATGCCAAATCTCACAAAATCAACCCCTATTCGATCTATTGACAAAAGGGGGAGAATAGTTGAGTATGTGTTTAGATTTTTAGGATTTTGGGTTGGGTAGCTTGTATATAGGTTTTTACTACTTTTGAAACTTATATGAAACATTTGTTCATGATCTGTTTACTTATGAAAAGTTTATACTTATGCTCAGATTACTTGCATTATGCTCTGACTACTTTATGTTCTGTTTTTATGCTCTGATTACTTATGTTCTGATTACTTGTGTTCTGAAATGGTTTTAAGAATTCAACTTGTGATGTAAGAGATTCTTGGAAATAACATTTGTAAATGTTGAAAATGGAATAAGTATGACAATACAAAAGGCAAAGGACCTATAATCGTCCTAAAAATATCAAAACAAAATAAAATAGCATGTCTTAAACATATCGAAAGGTACATACTCAAATCGATTTTGTCAATCATCAAAAAGAGGGAGATTGTTGGAAACAAGTGTTGAATTCAAATGCAAAATACCCAAAGTATATGTTTTCATGATTAACAACTCAATTTGAGTAAGTTTTAGCTACTAATATGTTTTATGCAATGCTTAAGGATATAAAAATGAAAAATATGAAGCATAACAGGACAAGTCGATTCCCAAGTCGACTCAGACATCGACTCAGGCCAAGTCGCAAATGAAATCGACTCCACATGCGACTTGGGTGAAGTCGCAGACCAAGTCGACTCCAGCATCGACTTCAGACAGACAGTACAAAATTTGAAGAGCAAAGTCGCAAACCAAGTCGACCCGATGTTCGACTTGAGTGAAGTAGAAGACCAAGTCGACTCAAACTTCGACTTGGAACAAATGAAGATCAAAACTAGTCCTAAGCAAGTAAGGTTGCATGAATTTATCAAGTTGGATCGAGAACACACACTTGGACCTCTTTCATGCGCTCCATGATCAAAGTACTCAAGAATTCAAGACATGGAGTCAAAAGGTTTCAAGCTAAAATAATCATATAGAATTTCAAATGATACAAATCAAGGGAAGAACATTTAATTTGAAGGAAATAAAGTGACCAAAGTCATTTCAAAAGAATTCAAGTTCAACTAGCAAGCTGAGAAAGTCAAGTTGCAACCGAAGTCAACTCCAGCAGCAACTTGGGTCAAGTCCCAGTCCAAGTCAACCTAAAAGATAAACTTGAAAATTGGAGGAATCCGAAGTTGCACCAGAAGTCGACTCCACATGCGACTTGGGTCAAGTTCAAGACCAAGTCGACCTGAGGAAGAACTTGAGCAGCCTGTTTTCAACTGAAGTTGCACCCGAAGTCGACTCCAGCATGCGACTTGGGTGAAGTCACACACGAAGTCGACTCCAGCATGCGACTTGGGCGAAGTCGCACACGAAGTCGACTCCATCTGCGACTTGGGTCGTAACATTCGAAAATTTGAATGTTGGCACATTTATTACGCGCCAACCAACTCTCCAATGTTCAAATTTCTCCTTGCATTATATATAGACACTCAAGTGAATGTGGAAAAACACAAGATTGAGCAGAAAAAGAGGAAAGAGAAGCTACTAAGTTCTATATCCAACTTTCTTCTACATTTGAGTGATCTATACATGTTTTGAAGGAAGAACGAGCTTTCAACTTGTTGTTTGCTTCAACGCCAATTGATTCGTCATGTCTACGAATTCTTCCTCGAGCTGAAACTTGCCTACACAAATCCATATAGTGTAGATTTCTTTCATTTCATTTTGTTATTTGGTTTTTGAAGCTTGGTTTGATTTTGGTGTTTCAAACCAAGTGATAGCAAAGTAGCGTTGTGACTGGAGTGGGACTCGTCACCTACTTGTGTTGTGTATTGTACACGCCCCCTAGAGCTAGAATCTAGAAGAGAGCGGAGGCTCTAGTTGTATATGCCCCCTAGAGCTGGAATCTAGAAGAGAGCGGTGGCTCTAATTGTATTCGTGGAATACGTAGTGCCCAAGTCACAAGGGGTGTGAGCTTGGAAGAGTGGAGTAGGGAAGGTTACCCGAACCACTATAAATCATGTCCATTGTTTTTCATTTCTGCTTTCATAATCTTATTGCTTTCAATTTGCTTTACTAAAGGGGACTAAACTAAACCAGGATAAAGTTTCTAATTTAAGTTGAAAAATTTTAAATACCCAATTCACCCCTCCCCTCTTGGGTAATTGTCATTAACTCGGGACCAACAGGCCCCGGTGTGGCGCCCCGAACCGAGACGGCCACATAGTCCTTATTCTAAGATTTTGTCGATTGGTAAGTGTGAATTAGGATTGTTGCGCTGATCACGCGGCGGATACTTAGTTTGATCTCGTCCAAATTTTTTTCTTTTTTTTTCTTTTCTTTCATCACATAAAGACACATACTTATTATCAAATTTCAATTATCATTGATATCATTTATACTTGTTTTTGTACAATACAGGTTATTTTAACCTGTTCATTTCATACATACATAATCCTTACTATATATTCATTCATACCATATATAGATCAACATATCATAAAATTTTCTTCATACCTTCTTTTTTCTTTCCTTCCTGGCCTGAGTTGTACCTGTCTATAATTTGAAAAGCAAAACGTGAGTCGAAACTCAGTAAGCAAGCATTTTTTTTCATTAAATGCATTTCTCCCGTTCAATAGTAGACACTTATCAAGTGATCTACTATCAACCAGTGAAAACCTTTTCATAAAACATATGCTTACAAACTTAACATGTAAACCTCTTTTTCATGAACATAAAAATATTTTTCATAAAATTTCCTTTCACTAAGGACATTCTCATGTCCTTAAAACTTTTTTCATAAAGCTTTTCAAAACAAGCATATGCATCATGCATTACATTTCTATTCGTCGGGTAGATGATACTTACCAAATGATCACCTTTTCCTCCTTAGGAGAGAAACTCTTTCATTAGATAGCCCGCTAGCTGGGTGGCTATCCGTTCCTTCTCCCATTTCAGGGAGGGTGCCGCTGGCATTTCGCCTTTTGAAGCGACTTGGCCTATGTAGAGGGGGCCCATCTTGCAACTACGTTCGGTCTGCTTATCCTCCACAATAGACCTAGTACATAACTTATGTGCACATTCCTTTCTCCATATTCATATGTTAGCATGCTTTTTATAAAACTCCACAGACCCTAGTCTGTGACTTTTCCTTTTCAAAACTTGATGCTAGCAGGTCATTTTAAAATAGTACAAACCTCGGCCTGTATTCCCTTTTCTAACCTGAAAACTTGGCACAATCCAAGTTAACAAGTTAATAAAAATATTTTGTAAGGATGACCAACCTTAAATAATTTTGAAAATATTTAAATAACATATTTCTAAATCATTTAAAATATTTGAAGGAAATATTTGAGAAATAGTAATTTTAAAATTTTGCTAAAATGTTTTTAAATAAATTTTGAGCAGTAAAATAATTTCAAAAATATTGTAATATCTAATGACAAAAGATTTTACAAACGCTTTTCTTCTCATTTCTGGGTTTTGCATGAACAAAGGATATACCAATGCATAATTCATTTTCTTTATATGGTATCATATTCTTTGTCCACATGACACATGAGTTACTTCTATATGAAGGTAAGCTTGTATGATCCTTTGGTCATTATTTTTTTAAAAAAAAAAATCTTCATTCAAATCGATTATCAGTTGACCTTCCTTAAATTCGCTTCAAAATATTTTAATAAATCATTTTAAATTTATTTGATAAAACTACATATTGTTTGGAAATCAAAATTTTCCTTTTCCATTATAATGCAATCATTTCCACATTTTTTCTTATTTTCATAAGGATTTGCTTATGATAAGGAAATTTCCACGTAACTTAACATTTCTCCTTACTTCCATATGGATTCACTTATGATAAAGCAATTCCGACATATTCCATGGTTGCAATATATTAAAAAAATTATTTTCAAAAAAGTTTGCTTGCTTACCTCTATTTTGCTTCAATCTGAATCCTTTATCATTTCCTTTACTTTTCCTATACAAGTGAAAAGGATATACATACTTTATCATACATATATTATATTCATTTATGACCTTATTTTCTTCCATAATTTCATATAGAGGTTAACCTCAAAAATACTTGGTCATTATTTCCTTATACGGATTTTTATCTATAAGTTCCTCAAAAATTCCATCCTTATATTTGAATATTAATCTCAAATTTTCTTCAAAATCACACTGCTTACTGTAGCAAATAACTGTAGCAAATCTCTGTTCAGCAGCGGGTTACTGTTCACAGCAATGCGTGTTACTGTTCATAGGTTACAAAAATTGATATTTTTTCCAAAAATAAAAAATACCATGACATAGCTTATGCTTAGTATATCATGGAAAATTTCCTACATTTTGAATTTATCATCATTTACTTGGCTAAATAAATCATTTTCTCCATATACTAAAAATCAACATAAATTCACTTAAGTACAATCCTTAATTCCAAAAATCATAAAATTAATATATTATCATTCCAACATCATATTTATCATATTCATACATCCCAAATCATCATTTATAAATTTTGGAGCATTATTTTCAAATATCATATGCTATCAAATAAACATCTTTGCTCTAAATTTTTGATATTTTGGCATAATTCTGAATAAGCATTATTACTATACTTATTTTCTCATGCTTAGACATTATCAAAGCATGGTTTTACACTACTTAACATCCAAAAAAATTTTGGGTAGAAATCACTTACGCGAAGTGAAGATATCCCACTTTTTCTCATACTTTTTCTCTCCAACTTTCTCCTCTTCTTTCTCCTCAAGGCTAGAACGTGATGGAGGGGGGAAAATGATCAAATGGAGCTGGGTTTTTGATGCCTTGGACGTCCCCACTGCTAGGGCTTGATCTTTCAAAAAATTAGATTTTACCCCCTAGCTTGAGGTATTTAATTATAAAAATGTATTTTTTATAAATTTGAAAATGCATGGATCTTTGTGCAGCCTCCCTAGGCCTGCTCCAGACCACCCTATGCAGCCTTATTTTTCCTTTATTTTTTGATTTTTAAAATTAATTAATTTAGGCGAAATAAATCCTAGCCGTTGATTTAAAATGATGATGATCATGGACCATTGATTTGGTTAAAATTTCAGCCACCCTAGCCTGCCATGCCCCTGCTGCAGCTGCCCTTTTCATTTAATTTTTAATTTTTAATTATTTATTTTATTAAAAAGTCAAAAGTAGATTTAATTAAAAGTTAAGCTACTTTTTTTATCTCTATTTGACGCTTCATCTTAACCTTTGATTGGGATTTTCATCACATCTTAACCCATTCATCATGTTCATGATGAATATTTAACCATCCATAAAAAATATCATCGAATTCTGACGCCTGGATTCCAAATTATGAATTTTTTCTATTTTTCACTAAAATCCAAATTTGTATTAAAATAATAAAAAGTAATGCTATTTTGTCTTGTAGTGATTAAATCCTCATTTTGTCTTTTTGTGATTAGGTTAATCTAAGTGATTAACTCTTAATCACGTGTCTTAATCCTCGGTTACTATTTACATGCACTATTCACGTGAGTTAAATTCTCAATTGCATTATTTTAACCTCTCGTACACACGTTTGAAAATATAACATATTTTATGAATTTTATTTATCATAAAAATTAGTACAAAAATCTATGTGTTATTCTAGGATTGCGGGTTTCACAATCCTCCCCCCCTTACAAAAGGTTTCGTCCTGAAACCTGTTACAACCCATCACACTTCTGCTGCGCCTTTCATATACAGGGTTTTTTATATAGAGACACTATTCATTCCTTCTACTAACAGTGCAGGAGTAGTTCATATGGAAATCACATATTGTCATCATTAATTAATTCATCATTCATCCCTGCAATTTCTTCCTCTCCTTGTTTTTGTGACTCTTCGTGAGTCAACGCATACATCTGCACTGGGTTAGTAGAGGTACCCTATTGGTTAGCAGTCATATTCCTTTGCTGAGCAGATTTCCCTTGACCTCTTGCTTCTTGTGCTTTGTTCGGACATTTGGTAGCAATGTGTCCTACTTGTTCACAAATTAAGCACTTTAATAATTTTGCCTCAACACTTTTGCAATTCTTTGCTATATGACCAGTCTGGCCACACCTATAACATTTATTAGAACCTTTTAAACATTTGCCAAAATGACACTTTTGACAATTTCTACATATTGGAGCACCTACTGGGATGGAGTTAGACTTCATTATTCTTGTCACTGTCTTCTTGCTCCTTTCTTTTTCCGTATCATGCTCCTGGGTGTCAAAATTAAACTACTCTTGTTCTTCTTGGGTTCTTAATATTTCTAATTCTAAGGCTCTTGCACTTTCTATGCTTGAGGCATAATCTCTAATCAAATGAGGTGCAAAGCCTTCTCTTAAACACGACTTCAACACTTGCGGAAACCTTTGTGCCTTATTTTCGGGCACATTCGCTATTCATGGAACAAATCTTACCAGGGCATTAAATTTTGTAGCATATTTCGTAATAGTCATATTGCCCTGACATAATTGCTCGAACTCAATCACCTTTTGACTTTGGAGACCTGCTGGAAGGTACTCCTTATTAAATTCTTCCAAAAATTTTTGCCACGTCACCTCTTCCGGGTGTGGCATAGTAACTAGTAGAGTCTCCCACCATTGATAGGCGTCCCCAACCAATAAGTGGGTGGCGCACAATAACTTCTGTTGATCATTGCATGGGGAGACTCTATTTAACTTCTTAATCTCAATTATCCATTGCTCGGCTTTAATAGGGTCTGGTTCGCCTGCACACTTAGGGGGGTCTTGTGCTAGGAAAGCATTAATAACCCTTCTATCAGCTTCTAATGGGCTATCTTCCATTTCTATTATAGGGGTAGGATTGACCAATGGACCGATTCTTTCCCTATCCTTGTGTGGCGCCCCGAACCGATGCGTCCACATAGTCCTTACTCCGGGATCTTGTCGATTGATAAACGTGATTCAGAATTGTTGCCCTGATCACACGGCGGGTTTTTAATTGAATCTCATCTAAATTTTTTTTCATTTATTTTTTTTTTCGTTTTTTTCATCATATAAACATATACTCATCATCATTCATAATTAACTTATTCATATCATCATAAATCATCAACTTGTCATATTATTCATAACTTCATAATTTCATACAACCTATGTCCTTTTTCATCATATCCCATTAGCGAATCTATTCATACAAAAATCTACTAACCTTTGTAGATTCCTCTTTTCCTTTAGCAACACATGTCCTTCATCTCTCGGCTTTCCCTACACCTGTCTGAGGTTGGGAAAACAAAACATGAGTCGAAACTCAATAAGCAAGCATTTTTCATTTTAAATGCATTCCTCTCCATTCAGTAGAAGACACTTACCAAGTGATCAACTACCAACGGAATAGAAACTTTTTCATAAACCATTTTTGGAAACCTTTCATAAATCATTCATGTAAACCATTCGTAAATGCATTTCTCTCCATTCGATAGGAGACACTTAGCAAGTGATCAACTATCAATGGAATAGAAATCTTTTCATAAAAATCATTTCATAAACACTGGATGTGCAAATGCTTCCTTTGCACTCCTGACATAAACCTACGTTTGCGGGTATGCTAGCCCAGGGAACATCTCACATAGCATGGTCCAATACGCCGGCTGTCTCCGACTTGGCCTCATCAAGGGGAACCTCTCTTCCTCTTGACGCCTACATGGTTCCTACATGCATGACTTTTGATTTCCCCGGCATTATATACCTCTTACACCAGGTGACTTGTCATTCTCATGTAGAGAATTATTTGCACCATCCCTTAAAAATATCATTTCAAATCCATGCTTTCCTTTTCCATCCATGTATGAAAATGCAATGCATTCATTCACACATAACATTCCTTTGCCTCCACCTCTGGGGAGGACGCCGTCGGCACACAGCCCATACAACTCGGCAATAGTGAAGGGGGATCCTCTGATCTGCTTTCTACCTCTACCAAAGCCTCTTCATTATACATCATATATGTGCACATGTCCATGAACATGACATGATATCAATATGCCGACATGACTTTTCATAAAAAAACTCATAAACATTCATCATTTCAAAACATTATAGGAATGACCACCCTTAAACACATTTCATAAATACTTGAGAATAAAATCAAATTTTCAAAGTTGTGATTGCTTACGATGAAGCAATAAAATCACATTTTTAAAAAGTTTGCTTGCTTACCACCTCAATCTGTGTCCTCCACCTTTTCCTTTCATTTTCCTATACAAGGAAAAATGATATTGTATCTATATCATTCTCTGTCTTAGATTGCTTCTCATGCATGCTATATAATCGTTTATTACCTCATTCCTATAGAGGTTAATCTTATAAAGATACTTGGTCATTACCTCCTTATATAGATTTTTATCCATAAATCCTTTAAAAATTCCATCAATATATTTAAATATTAATCTCAATTTTCTCCAAAATCACGTGTACTGTTCATAGTTACTGTACCAAATCACTGTAGCAAATTACTATTCATAAACAGTGTTTACTATCACTGTTCATGGGTACTGTTCACCCGAGGTTACTGTTAACAGCAACATGGGTAACTGTTCATGGGTTCCAAAAATAAAAAATACGATGACATAGTTTATGCTTAGTATATTATGGAAAATTTCATACATTTTGAATTTATCATCATTTACTTGGCTAAATAAATCATTTTCTCCATATACTAAAAATCAACATAAATTCACTTAAGCATAATCTTTAATTCCAAAAATTATGAAATTAATATATCATCATTCCAACATAATATTGATCATAATCATACATCCCAAATCATCATTTATCAAATTTGGAGTATTATTTTCATATATCATATGCTATCTTCCCGAATGCTCCATCTTTGCTCCAAATTTTCGATGTTTCGGCATAATTCCAATTAAGCATTATAACTTTACTTATTTCCTCATGCTTAGGAATTATCTAAGAATGGTTTTACCTTACTTAATACCCAAAAGAAATTTGGGAAGAAATCACTTACCCGAAGTGAAGATATCCTTCTTTTTCTCACACTTTCTCTCTCTAACTTTCTCCTCTTCTTTCTCCTCAAGGCTAAAATGTGATGGGGGTGAAAAATGCTCAAATGGAGCTGGGATGATGTGCCTTGGACGTTCACCCCTGCCCCCTATTTATACTTTTTGATTTTTCATCAAATTGGAATTTACCCCCTGCTTGAGGTATTAAATTATAAAATGTATTTTTTATAATTTTAAAAGGTGCATTGAGCCAAGAGCAGCCACCCTATGCCTGCTCCATCCCACCCTATGCAGCCCTATTATTTATTTATTTTTTGATTTTTAAAATGATTTAATTTAAGCTAAATAAATCCTAACCGTTGATTTTGGATGATGATGATCATGGACCATTGATTTGGTCAAATATTCCCAACCACCCTCCTGAAATTTATTCTATTCATTTATTATTTATTATTTTTTAATTATTTAATTTAATAAAAAGTCAAAAGTATCATTAATGGAAAATTAAGCTACTTTTTAATCTCCTTTTGACGTTTCATCTTGACCCTTGATTTGTGATTTTTATCAATTTTGGACCACTCATCATGTTCATCATCATATTTTGGCCATCCATAAAAAATTTCATCTCAATCCGACGTCCGGATTGCAAGATATGAATTTTTCTTCATTTTCTTCACAAAAATCCATAAAAATCCAAAAATTTTTATTTTAATTCAAAAAGCACTTTTGTCCTTTAGTGGGAAGCTTTCTTTTTTGTCTTTTATGATTACGTTAATCCAAAGTGATTAACTTAACATATTCCTTAATCCCACGTTTACTATTCATATTTCACTATTCACGTGCACTATTCATCCGAATTTCATAATTAATTATTTTAACCTCTATTCCCACATATTTTCATACTCATGAATATATATTTTATTAATATATTACCTAGGTTTTACAACCCTAAGGTTTCATACCGTGTCTAAGATCAGGATTTCACACCTTGTTTCCTAGGCACATTGATGTTCCTCCCATAATCCTTGGATCATGCCCATGGCTTGTGTTGTCCATTGCTATATTGCTTTCTCTACAGCTGCAGCTACCATTTCCTATATTTGCTTTTCTTGATTAATTCCTCTTTCTATACGGGGTTCAGGACTAACCTCTTCTCGTAGTTGACGAGTCCTTGAACCTGATTGTTCCTCTTGCCTTGGTTGCTTAGACCTATTACTGGTCTCCTCTTTTTCCTGTTGACTTACAAGTTCATCATTCGTGACCATCTTTCCTTTGTTCAACCTAGCTCCTGCTCTGGTGATAGGCATCTTTCTATATTTTCAAAAATCATATCATCAATAATTCATAACATAATTAATCATATAAATCACTAATCATACATACTTATCATACAAGTGTAAAGTATTTTCACTTGTATCTAAAACAACCTATATTCATTTATCATTTCAAAAGTCAAAAGAGACTTTTGTTATCTTCCTCTACCATTTTCTTACCACATATATTCCACTTAGCTAGTGCTAGACCAACCAAGTCATCTTTACTTTTCTTCTTTCCACTCCTATTTACCAATCCTAATTTTGATATCAACTCTGTGATATCAAATCTTTTGTTTCCACGCCATTACCAATCCTTGCTCTGATACCAACTTTTGTGGTATCAGACCTATCCTTTCATCATCGTTTATTTTCTCCTTCTCCCGCCTATTTACCAATCCTTGCTTTGATACCAATCTCTGTGGCGCCCCGAACCGAGACGTCCACATAGTCCTTACTCCAAGATCTTGTCAATTGGTAAGTGTGAATCAGGATTGTTGCCCTGATCACGCGGCGGATACTTAGTTTGATCTCGTCCAATTTTTTTTTCTTTTTTTCATCACATAAAGACACATACTTATCATCAAATTTCAATTATCATTGATACCATTTATACTTATTTTTGTACAATACAGGTTATTTTAACATGATCATTTCATGCATACATAATCCTTAGCATATATTTATTCATACCATATATAGATCAACGTATCATTAAATTTTCTTCATACCTTCTTTTTTCTTTCCTTCCTGGCCTGAGTTGTACTTGTCTAAAGTTTGAAAAGAAAAACGTGAGTCGAAACTCAGTAAGCAAGCGTTATTTTCATTTAAATGAATTTCTCCTGTTCAATAGTAGACACTTATCAAGTGATCTACTATCAATAAGTGGAAACCTTTTCATAAAACCTTTCATAAAACATATGCTTTCAAACTTAACATGTAAAACTCTTTTTCATGAACGTAAAAATGTTTTTCATAAAACTTCCTTTCTCCAAGGACATTCTCATGTCATAAAACCTTTTCAAAACAAGCATATGCATCATGTATTACGTTTCTGTCCGTCTGGTAGATGACTCTTACCAAGTGATCACCTTTTCCTCCTTAGAAGAGAAACCCTTTCATTAGATAGCCCGCTAGCTGGGCGGCTATCCGTTCCTTCTCCCATTTCAGGGAGGGCGCCGCCGGCATTTCGCCTTTTGAAGCGACTTGGCCTATGTAGAGGGGGCCCATCTTGCAACCGCGTCCGATCTGCATATCCTCTACAATAGACCTAGTAAATAACTTATGTGCACATTCCTTTCTCCATATTCATATGGTAGCATGCTTTTTATAAAACTCCACAGACCCTAGTCTGTGACTTTTCCTTTTCAAAACTTGATTCTAGCATGTCATTTTAAAATAGTACAGACCTCGGCCTGTATTCCCTTTTTCTAACCTGAAAACTTGGCACAACCCAAGTTAGCAAGTTAATAAAAATATTTTATAAGGATGACCAACCTTAAATAATTTTGAAAACATTTAAATAACATATTTCTAAATCATTTAAAATATTTGAAGGAAATATTTGAGAAATAGTAATTTTAAAATTTTGCTAAAATATTTTTAAATAAATTTTTAGCAGTAAAACAATTTCGAAAATATTGTAATATCTAAAGACAAAAGATTTTGCAAACTCTTTTCTTCTCATTTCTAGGTTTTGCATGAACAAAGGATATACCAATGCATAATTCGTTTTCTTTATATGGTATTATATTCTTTGTCCACACGACACATGAGTTACTTCTATATGAAGGTAAGCTTGTATGATCCTTTGGTCATTATTTTTTTTAAAAAAAATCTTCATTCAAATCGATTATCGGTTGGCCTTCCTTAAATTCGCTTCAAAAAATTTTAATAAATCATTTTAAATTCATTTGATAAAACCACATATTGTTTGGAAATCAAAATTTTCCTTTTCCATTATAATGCAACCATTTCCACATTTTTCCTTATTTTCATAAGGATTTACTTATGATAAAGCAATTTCCACATAACTTAACATTTCTCCTTACTTCCACATGGATTTGCTTATGATAAAACAATTCCGACATATTCCATGGTTGCAATATATAAAAAAAAAAATATTTTCAAAAAAGTTTGCTTGCTTACCTCTATTTTGCTTCAATCTGAATCCTTTATCATTTCCTTTCCTTTTCCTATACAAGTGAAAAGGATATACATACTTTATCATACATATGTTATATTCATTTATGACCTTATTTTCCTTCATAATTTCTTATAGAGGTTAACCTTAAAAATACTTGGTCATTATTTTCTTATATGGATTTTTATCTATAAGTTCCTCAAAAATTTCATCTTTATATTTAAATATTAATCTCAAATTTTCTCAAAAATAACACTTTTACTGTAGCGCATTACTGTAGCAAATCTCTATTCACCCGAGATTACTATTCACAACAACGTGGGTTACTGTTCATGGGTTCTAACAATTGACATTTTTTTAAAAAATAAAATATACCATGACATAGCTTATGCTTAGTATATCATGAAAAATTTCCTACATTTTGAATTTATCATCATTTACTTGGCTAAATAAATCATTTTCTCCATATACTAAAAATCAACATAAATTCACTTAAGCATAATCCTTAATTCAAAAACTCATGAAATTAATATATCATCATTATAACATTATATTTATCATATTCATACATCCCAAATCATCATTTATAAATTTTGGAGCATTATTTTCACATATCATATGCTATCTTCCCGAATACTCAATCTTTACTCTAAATTTTTGATGTTTTGGCATAATTCTGATTAAGCATTATTACTATACTTATTTTCTCATGCTTAGAAATTATCTAAGCATGGTTTTATCCTACTTAATATTCAAAAAAAATTGGGTGAAAATCACTTACCCGAAGTGAAGATATCCCACTTTTTCTTACACTTTTTCTCTCCAACTTTCTCCTCTTCTTTCTCATCAAGGCTAGATCGTGATGGGGGTGAAAAATGCTCAAATGGAGCTGGGTTTTTGATTCCTTGGACGTCCCCCCTGCTGCCCTATTTATAGGGCTTGATCTTTCAAAAAATTGGATTTTACCCCCCTAGCTTGAGGTATTTAATTATAAAAATGTATTTTTTTATAATTTTGGAAATGCATGGAGCTTTGTGCAGCCACCCTAGGCCTGCTCCAGCCCACCCTATGCAGCCCGATTTTTCCTTATTTTTTGATTTTTAGAATTAATTAATTTAGGCTAAATAAATCCTAGCCGTTGATTTAAGATGATGATGATCATGGACCATTGATTTGGTCAAAATTCCAGCCACCCTAGCCTGCCATGCCCCTGCCGCCGCTGCCCTTTTCATTTAATTTTTAAATTTTTTATTATTTATTTTATTAAAAAGTCAAAAGTAGATTTAATTAAAAGTTAAGCTACTTTTTCGATCTCTATTTGACGCTTCATCTTGACCTTTGATTTGTGATTTTCATTACATCTTAACCCATTCATCAGGTTCATCATGAATTTTTAACCATCCATAAAAAATTTCATCGAATTCCGACGCCCGGATTGCAAATTATGAATTTTTTTTCTATTTTTCCACTAAAATTCAAATTTGTATTAAAATAATAAAAAGTAATGCTATTTTGTCTTGTAGTGGTTAAATCCCTATTTTGCCTTTTTATGATTAGGTTAATCCAAGTGATTAACTCTTAATCACGTGTCTTAATCCTCGGTTACTATTCACATTCACTATTCACGTGGGTTAAATTCTCAATTGCATTATTTTAATCTCTAGTACACACATTTGCAAATATAACATATTTCATGAATTTTATTTATCATTAAAATCAATACAAAAATCTGTGTTATTCTAGGATTGCAGGTTTCACACCCGGTCATCCCAACCGTGCTCTACATCCAGCCTATTCCTTGTACTAGTGCACCATACATCATCATGACGGACCGCAGTCCGTTTGGTTTAAAGTATTACAGACCGCAGCCTGTATCAATTTGGAAATTGGTATTATATTTTGTGGACATCTTATACCAATTTGGTGGATAATTAATTGAAGTTAATATGAAATTTGGTTTAAAATGTGGTTTTGCAACTTTTGGGTATTAAATATTAATTTCAATCAATTTACACAATTTTTATAATCTTTTGGCGTGCAATTACATTTTATTTGTTGCCATGAAATTAAATGGGATCGAAATAATTTTATAATAATAACCCACTAATGATTTTTATGAATTAATGATTTAAATATTTTTATGCAGGGAAAACAAATTACATCAAGTGGGTCCCACATGGAAATCAAATCCAAACCATCCATTTCATCACCGGCCAATCAATGCAGCCCATCCAGTCGTCCATTTTGATTTCAAGATCAAAACGTCCAGATTATTTCCAGAAATCACCACCGTCCATTTTACGTGATCAAGCAGCGGACCCCACATATTATCCAAAACACATAAGCAATTCACATGAATTGATGGACCATTGCTGCCCATTGACTTGCTAAGATGAAAGCATTTTTTTAAGCAGCACATTAATTCAAAGCAATGCTTGTTCACGTGAATATGCTGCCCATGTGTGGCCCACCAATGCAAAGCATAACTCCCCATTCCCATTCACGTGAAATGACCCCATGCCTATTTAAAATTCAGCAAATGCAGTTGCACAATTTTATATTAAGCTGGACCCCAAGCAATAGTCGTTCAATGCAGCATCCATTAAAGCAATGTCAATTGCAGCAACAGCATTCACGTGATTGTGGCCCACCAGAAATCAACGATCAGCATTTCTCCACCATTTCAGATCACAACCAGCAACAAATTAGATCCAGCACCGTCCGTTCAAAGCTGCCCATTAATTCCGTATGTGCTAATTTGATGAATCACGTGATCAAATTAGCTGCATTAAAATCCATCCATCTAGATTTTTTAGCAATCACATGAAATGAAATGTCCAATAAATCCAGCTGCCTATTCACGTGAATATATGGCCCATGCATGGACCCCACTAATCAGCAACCAACCGTCCAATAGCTGCCCATCAATTTTGATCACGTGATCTTATGGGGCCCAAATTAATTGGATGATTTCTGGACGTGATTCTCCAAATCATGCCATCCGTTTAATTGCATCAATCCATTTCCAGCAAATAATTCAGCCGTCCAAAGCTCATTAGTGGACCCCACAAAAATTCCATAGCAACGTCCATAACTATTTATTATTCAGCAGCCATTAATTCATCATGTGATCAAGCATCCAAATTAGCATGTCCAGATTTTTATCCACCATCCAGCCGTCTAATATTTCCGATGATAAGTTTTAGCTATCCAAAATGATATTTTCAACAGCTAAAAATTCTGCAAATTAATGTGTCCAGAAATTAATCAAAATCTCAGCCGTCCAATTTTCAAAAAATCCAAGCCGTCCATTTATTTTTAAACATCCATCCAGAAATCATGCAGCTGCCAAAAAAATCCACCGTCCAGATTTTACTTCCACCGCTTAAGCTTCCAAAAATAATTTCCATGCCATCAGCTCCAGATTTTTCGTCAATTCATGCACCCCTTTCAACCATCATTTATTTTTCTATGAACCCCACTTCAAATTCAGTAGCAATGCAGCTGCCCACACAATGCATTCACGTGAATAAACCAGCTGCCCATGGACCCCACACAATGCACATTCTCGTGAGCATTATTCAGCTGCCCATTAAATCCCACAAATGCATTCACGTGAGGAACCAAGCTATAAAAGAGGAGATTCCAACGAGCAGCAGGGGTGTGGATTCTAGCGGATAAAATTCCAGGGCCGTTCCAGAGCAGAAAATTCTACAGGAGCAGAATAAAGAATTTCATCAGAAAATTCCAGGGAAGTTGGTTCCGAATCAGAAAGTTCCGGAGCAGAGAAAATTCACAGGAAGAATTTTGAGAGAGAAAGAGATTGAGCAACGAGGTGAAGAGCACGGGAAAAAGGGCAGACTGGCAAGTTGCGTAGAGCAGCCGACACACCATCGGGGCTTCAAACCAATAAGCTTTTCTATCTTTTCCCTTTTTTATTTTAATTGTCTTGTTTAAAATGGATTGTAATTTTAATTTTATTTCGGACTTAAACATGCTTGGCTAAACCTTAAATCTAGGGTTTAGGACGTAGCATGCGTACAATGTAGTGTGGTGTGAATTTTTAATTCATTTATGATAGATATTGTTGTTAATTTAATATCTTGTGATTTTTATGCTTGCTTTGTACATGGGCCCATACTTTGGCGTGATTCCAATTATTAGGTGATGGAACCGAGAGGTGGTAGCCTAATATACGATCATCAAGATATTAAACCTGGAAATCTAAGACCATGAGAATAGGCATGATAACCTTGAGGAATTCTATGAACAAACCACAGAACTTAATGGATTCTAATTAACTTAATCTCATGAGAATAGGTGGTTAAGAAAATTAGGGTACACCTTATAGGTTTCGAGAGAAGGTGCGAGGATACATTAAGATTTGTTCTCCTTTAACAAACAATATTCAAATTAAATAATTATACCACTACCCGTTGCAAAAGACGCATTTGAAATCCTAGACCCTAGGTACTAGCATTCTCGTTTTCTCTACTCATTTTTAATTTGCAATTTTTTCTTCCCATTTTGTTTATTTCCTTTCCCTTTTATTTATTGTATTTCTTCCCCACTTTTCTATTTTATTTTCTATATTTTCTCCATATTCGACACGAAAGCATTTAAAAATAAAGTTTATAGTCCCGAATTCCTTATGGATCGATAATTTATATACTACAATCTACGACCCGTGCACTTGTGATGAGATTGCGAACAAGTGTTTTGCCGCCGTTGCCGGGGAACTTCGGCGTTACTTTAAATTTTGTTTTTAGATACTTTCTTTATTTTTATTTGTTGTTCTGAATTAGCTAGTTAATCTTTGTGCACCCACATACCCGAAATTTTGCAAAACAACTAGCTAAAAACTCTTTATTGTTGACCCTGAGATTGAACGTTCTCTTAGGAGAAGAATTCGTGACTACAAGCAGCAAAAATATTCTCAAGACACTATGGCGGAACGCAACAATCCAAACCCGCCATATCAAGAGCAGGAGGAAGGCCAGGCCGAGAATAACGCTCCTCCAAGAAGGATGACACTTAGCGATCGGAATCGCCCGAACCCTCGTGGATTCCGATCATGCATAGTTGAACCAGAGATTGATGGAAGAAATTTTGAACTAAATCCCGGTCTCATCCGAATGGTTCAACAGGACCAATTTGCAGGACTTTCCTCTGAAAACTCAACTGTACACATCAATAAATTCCTGAAATTATGCAACACGATCAGGGTACAAAACATTCCACGCGAGGTAATTCGTCTGCAACTTTTCCCATTTTCTCTTTGAGATAGGGCAAGTGAATGGTTCTATTCTATTCCGCCTGACATTTTCAACACATGGGATGAACTTTCTACTGCATTCCTGAAAAAATTCTTTCTACCAAATAAAACCAGGAAGATCGGAGACGAGATCAATCAGTTCGTCCAGAAAGATGGTGAAACCCTATATGATGCATGGGAGAGAATGAAAGATCTGCAGCGCAAGTACCCTCATCATGGTATCTCGCAAGGAAATATTATTGAAAACTTTTTTAATGGACTCAATCGACCTAGCCGAAGCGTCGTCAATTCAGCCGCTGGTGGCCGATTCATGTGACGAGAATGCATATCCATGATTGCTATATGGATCCCGGCTAGCTGGGATGTAATCCTGTCCTCCATCTGCTCCAAATGCTCCCGAATAGCCTTAACTGATTTGTCCCAAGTAGGCAGATGTGGACGCGGATCGGGAATCTGTGAGCCTCTAGGAGAGCATGACCCATGTGATTGGGGCGATGCAGGCTCTGTAGGCATGACAGATGGTGGAGACGGGGCTGTCTGCTGCTGTGGAGACGGAGGGGGCTGCTCCCCCTCAGGATGTGCACCTCCTGCTTCTTCTTGGGCCGGTTGTCCCATGCTTTCCCGAATCCTTTCAGCCCGAAAATCCTCTATATTGATTTTCATTCTTTGTAAAAGTGCTTTGTTTATTGCATTTGTTGGCTTTAGAACTTCAAACGGCTCGCCGTCAAGATCAACACCGAGGTAATGCATAATTCTTGTGATCCAAGTTCCATATGGTAGCACGCATCGTGGGTTATCCTTCTTTGAGGCCAATGTTTCTAACAACAAGGCAGATAAGCTAACTCTAACTCTAACTCGGTTGTCAATTTTCTAAAAAATCTCAGCTTCCTATGGGTTTAATTGGTTATAATTCCTCCTTTAGGGTATATGCAATGAGCGATCAACAATCTAAGAACCCTCAATCTCGATGACAAATCCATATAATGTAAAAAATGTATCCCAAGGTGATACTTATTGCTCTTAGTTAGCTGATTATACATCTGTGTGATGGTTAACCTTTCAGGAATATTCTCCTCGACTTCGGGAACATCCAAAATATGAGCAATTCTATGGATTGCATTGTCCCTGTGAGTTCCCAATACCCAGGTTTATCTCTTTTCCTTTCACAAAAGTCAGGTAATACTCCTGATTCCAAAGGTAATAGAATACTCGGGTCAGATCAGGGTATACCCTGTCATCGACTTTCAGAAGCCCAGTCCATCCCTGAAAGTCGAGTAGCTCCTCTATACCAAACTCATAATCGTGCAGGAATTTAAAATCAATGATCTTGGGCACGAATATCTTACGTTCGTAGAAGAGCTTGTAAAAGCTGCTATGCTACCGCTCTGTTCTGAAATAAGTGGTTGGCATCTTAATGACCTGTGTCTTTTGAGTCGGGGTGTCCTGCCTGTTTGCAGTCGATAATGTCTCGCTGCTTGATCTGGATTCAGATTGGGCTTGTCAGGGCGCAAATGAGGATGGATTGGGCTCTCAGAAATGCACACGACGTCCTGCAGATGCGGAGGCCTCCTCTCGAACCCATTTGGATGGGGTCCGTTGCCGATGGGGTATTCCCTCACCTGTGTTTGATCTGGAACTGCTGGATATGCACACAAATGCAAGGGACTTTGAGAAAACAGTTGAGAGAGGCAGTGGCAATGAATAAAATGAGAGTAAACAGAGGCAATGACTGTAGAGAGGAGGCAGAGAGAGAGAGAAAACGGAAGTGATAGAATGAGAGTCTGAAAGAAAAAATCAACCGAAAAGAAACTGGGAAGACACGAAGCTGGAGACGAGAGAAAAACGGAGAACGACGTTGGGGAAGGGGAAGGAGAAAGAAAGAGAAGGAAGAGAAGAAGAAGTTCGCGCTGGAAGACGAGCCGGGGGAGAAGAAGAAGAATCGACTTCTCCCCATGCGGAGTCGACTTCGCCCCATCCGAAGTCGACTTAGATTTTGTGGAGTCGACTTCGGCGAAGTCAACTTGGGCTAACGGAAGTCGACTTGGCTCTCCAGACTTAGTTTTTCTAAAATACTCCCCCTATCATGTTATGCTTTTAATCAAATTCAATCATACCCATATCATTCCTAATTTTATAAAATGATTCTTTTTCTAAAGGTTTGGTAAAAATATCTGCAATTTGGTCCTCTGTTTTCACATATTCTAAAAAAATATCATGATTTTTAACATGTTCACGAATGAAATAGTGTCTCACATCTTTATGCTTTGTTCTAGAATGCAACACAGGATTTTTGGTCAAACAGATTGCACTTGTATTATCACATCTAATTGGTATATCATGATAATCAACACCATAATCCCTAAGTTGTTTTTTCATCCAAAGTAATTGAGCACAACAGCTCCTGGCGGCTATATATTCGGCTTCCGCGGTAGATAGAGTAACACTAGTCTGTTTTCTTGAAAACCATGAAACCAACATATTTCCAAGAAATTAACATGTTCCACTAGTGCTTTTTTTATCTACATTGTGACTGGAAAAATCCGCATCCGAGTAGCCAATTAGATCAAAAGTTGACCCATTTGGATACTATAGTCCTAGATTAGTGGTATTTATCAAATATCTGAAAATTCTTTTTAAAGCTATTAAATGTGATTCTTTAGGACATGATTGGAATCTAGAACACATGCAAACACTGAATAAGATATCAGGTCTAGAAACAGTTAAATATAATAAAGACCCTATCATACTTCTATACAGTTTTTGTTTGATAGATTTACCCTTCTCATCCTTGTCGATATTGATGGTTGAACTCATTGGTGTGTTTGTGTCTTTGCTATTCTGCATTCCGAACTTCTTTAACATCTCCTTGACATACTTGGACTGATTTATGAATATCCCTTCTGCTTGTTGCTTCATTTACAGTCCAAGGAAGAAGTTCAATTCTCCCATCATGCTCATTTCAAATTCACTCTGCATAATCTCATAAAATTCTTGGCATAGAGTTTCATTAGTAGCACCAAATATAATATCATCAACATAAATTTGAACAAGTAAGATATCATTGTCTTTATACTTGATGAATAATGTTGTATCAACCTTTCCTCTTTGAAAGTCATGATCAATCAAAAAAATTCTCAACCTTTCATACCAAGCTCGTGGAGCTTGTTTTAGTCCATATAAAGCTTTGGTTAATTTGTAAACATATTTTGATTGATCCTTTTCTTCAAAACCCGGAGATTGTTCAACATAAACTTCCTCATTCAAGTATCCATTCAAAAATGCACTTTTCACATCTATTTGAAGTAATTTAAAGTCCATGTGAGAAGCAAATGCTAGTAAGATATGTATGACTTCTAATTTAGCCACAGGAGCATATGATTCTTAAAAATTTATTCCCTCTTCTTGGGAATAACCTTTGGCTACTAATTTGGCTTTGTTTCTCACCACAAGTCCACTTTCATCTAATTTGTTTGAAATACCCATTTGGTACCAATAACTGTGCAATCCTTGGGTCTAGGAACAAGGTATTAGACATTTTTTATTTCAAATTGATTTAGCTCTTCTTGCATTGCGGTGATCCAATTTTCATCATTAAGAGCTTGATCAATAGATGTTGGTTCAATTTTTGACACAAAAGAAAATTCTCCACAAATATTGTGTCTTGACCTTCTAGTTTTTACTCCTTTATAGATATTACCAATAACTTGCTCAATTGGATGATCATTTTTGAATTTTAAGTCAGTTGGAGGTTTATAAAAATTGTTACCTTCACTTACCCTTTCCTCCATGCAATTTTCTTGTTTTGCCTCGGCTTCTCCTTATTGCTCTTGTTGTTCTGCCTTTGGATTCTTTGATGCCTCATCTACATCACTTAATTCATCCTCCTTTCTCGGAGTTTGGTTAAATTCATCAAAAACAACATGTATTGATTCTTCTACTATTTGATTTTTCTTGTTAAAGACTCTATATGCTTTGTTATTTGATGAATAATCAAGGAAAATTGCTTTATCACTTTTAACATCTAATTTTTCTAAGTTGGTCTTTCCATTGTTTAGCACATAGTAAGTACATCCAAAGGCATGAAAATATAATATGTTTGGTTTTCAACCTTTCCAAAGTTTATATGGGGTCTTTTTCAAGATTGCTTTAATGGTAACTCGATTTAATACATGACAAGCTGTACTTACAGTTTCACCCCAAAATCTTTTGGACAATTTACTCTCACTTAGCATAGTTCTAGCAATTTCTTGTATTGTCTGGTTTTTCCTTTCAACAACCCCATTTTGTTGGGGGGTTCTTGGTGCAAACAATGTATGGTAAATTTCTTTATCATTGCAAAATTCTATGAATCGTTTATTTTTAAATTCACGACCATGATCACTTCTAATGGAAATAATTGTATTTTATTTTTTATTTTGCACCAAATTAGAAAACATGACAAATATAGAGAATGCTTCATCTTTGCTAGCTAAGAGTATTATCCAAGTGAATCTTGAAAAATCATCAATAATTACAAATATATACTTTTTTCCACAAAGAGTTAAAATGTCTGATGGCCCATAAAGATCCATATGCAATAATTCAAGTAGCCTAGTCGTTGAAATTTTCTTTTTGTTGGAAAATGGCATCTTGGATTGCTTCGATAATTGACAAGCCTTATAAATCTTATCCTTGTCATACTTGAGTTTTGGTAACTCATCCACTAGGCTTTTTTTCCACAAAGTTTCAATATTTGACATATTAATGTGTCCAAGCCTTTTATGCCATATCCATGGATCATTTTCTATGGCTATTAGACATTTTCCATCAAGTTCATCTAGACCAACCAAATATACATTTTCATTTCTTTTGCCACTAAAAGCTATGTGATCATCATCAAATACATTGCATATAGAGGATTCAAATACAACTTTATAATCTTTATCAATTAACTAATACTCATTAAGTTGTGTTTGAGTCCTTCAACAAATAGTACATCCTCAATACATGCATTTGAAATTCCATAAACATTTCTTTTACCTTTGATTATACATTTTTCATTGTTCCCAAAAGCAACTATTCCTTCACTACACGGTTTGATCCTATGGAACAATCTTTTTTCTCCCGTCATGTGTTTTGAGCAACCACTATCCATAAACCATATGTTGTTAGCCTTTACTTTAAGACAAACCTGTAAAAATAAAATCAAGTGGAGCTTATCTTTTTGGTACCCATTTTATGGGTCTATTTGGGTTAGTTAACTATTGGAATTTACGTTTATCTACCCTTGAAGGTATAAATCCAATGCTCTTAGGTACCCAAACCAATTTTGCACCAAGGTCATGTAATTTTCTCAATTTACATTGATATACCTTTTGCCCCATCTTGTTACAAAAATTACAAGCTCCTGGAAGTCTTGGAGTGGGAAGCCATATAGTAGTAGGTTCCCAAGTTGGTCTTTTGGTCCAAACAACATGATTCATTTTTGTTTTAACATGGATGAGTTTTACTTATTTTTTATAAGTTCTTGGAGCATTTGACTTGCTACTTTCTCCCTTTTCAAATGTGGAATACCCAAGTCCTCTCTTGTTATTTTGGGCGGTCATATTCAAAAACATTTTGACGCTTTCCCCTGGATTAGAGAACTTAGTAAGTGATTCATTTAATGATTCATTTTTCTTTTTAAGTTTTTCCATCTCTCTTATCAATGTGTTCTTTTCGTTTGTCAAGTGATCAACTTTTTTGGCAAGTTTTCGTTCACAATAATTACTGCATCACATTGTCTTTTCTTCATTGTGAACTTGTTTCCTAATTTATTTATTTCCTCATATAATGAATCATAGTCTTGTTGTAGTTCTTCCAATTCAGCATATTTGAGGCAATCATTTGTACAAGAGAAAATAGAAATAGATTTTGGTTTAGAGGTTACCTCTTCACTACTCGTGTAGTTTGTTGAAGTGGTTTGATCCTCCAAAATTTTCGTTGCAGCAAGGCATAGGTTGAGATCTTCTTCCATTGTGGCCATACAACAAATCCTTGCACAATTTTTGGCCTCGTTTTCTTCATTTGAAGAGCTGCATGTTGTGGACGTCTCCTCATTGACGTACATTCCTCTTCCTTTAGCCTTTTGAATTCTTCCATTTTCGCCTTGATCTTTCTTTTCTCTTCGCTCCTTTGTTTTGGTCTCTTCGGGCGTTGGACATTGGGCTTGCATATGCCCCATACCGCCACACTGGAAGCACTTTGTAGCCTCCTTCTTTTTCTCCTTTGGATTTCTTTCTTTGAAGCTCTTGAAATTCTTTCCTTTCCTTATAAATTTTCTGAAACGTCTTGTAAGTAAGGCAATCTCCTCATCGTCATTTTGAGAGGATGAGGTGGAGTCGTCTGAAACTTGTGCAGCTTTTAAGAAAATAGCTCTTTTGCCTTTGTGTTCCTCATCATTCGTCCTCTTGATTAACTCATGTGACATGAGAGAGCTTATGAGATCTTCTAGTCGTAGCGTGTTGAGGTCCTTTGCTTCCTCAATGGCCGTGATCTTTGGAGTCCAAGATTCGTGTAGCGCTTTTAAGATTTTCATTACCTGCTTAGATTCAGAAATAGCTTTTCCAAGACCTTTCAAGGCGTTAGTAATCTTAAAAAATTTAGCAAACATTTCAGAAATATTTTCAGTTTCAAGCATTTTAAAGCTTTCTAACTCTCTAATCAAAATATTTCTTCTCGTCCCTCGGACTTGAGAAGTTCCCTCATAGATAGAAGTAAGAGTATCTCATATCTCTTTGGCAGTTTAGCGAGAAGATACCCTATCGTATTCGGATGCCGTTAATGCACAAAAGAGGGAGTTCATGGCCTTTGCGTTATTTTTAACGGTTCTTACTTCCTCTTTGGACCATGTGGATGCTCTTTCATCAATAGGCAACACAACACCATCTTGGATGACAATCCAAGAATCTATATTCGTAGCCATGATTAATTGTCTCATTCTCAACTTTCAATAACCGAAGTTAGTCCCATCAAATAGAGGCGGTATTGTGAAAGATTGGCCCTCGGCAAATGCATGGGTGGAAGTTGATTGGGATGCCATTTCAAAGATCTCTTTGATTTAAACTCAAAGACCTGCTCTGATACCACTTGTTGATCCCGAGGTTATGGCTATTACCCAAGAGGGGTTAGAAATTTCCCCCTTTTTAATTCAATCCCCTTAATGAAACAAATGAATAATATGAAGAGTAATAAAGCAGTAAAATGATAAATGCAAACCACAGCAGTAGGCAAGGGTTTTATAGTGGTTCGGGCAACCTCCCGTACTCCACTCTTCCAAGCTGACACCCTTTGTGACTTGGGTTCCACTATTGTATTATTAAATACAGCTAGAGCAATAGCTCTCTTCTAGATTCCAGCTCTAAGGGGCGTATACAAATCACAGCACAAGTAGGTGAAGAGTCCCACTCAAGTCACAACACTACTTTGCTTTCACTTGGTTCAAAACACCAATATCAAACCAAGTATCAAATACAAGTAATGAATCAAATAAAGAAATCTACACGTTACAGATTGTGTAGGCAAGTTTTAGCTCGTGGAAGAACTTATAGAGGAGATGATTTGATCAGCGTTAGAGCATGCATCAAGTTGGAGCTTAGTTCTTCACTTGAAACTTGTGTTGATCACTTAATGCTTGGAGAGGATAGTAGTTGGATCTCAGTAAATGCTTTCTCTAACCTCTAGCACGTTCACTTGAATGCTTATTTATAATGGTGGAGTAAATTTGAACATTTGGAGGTAGGTGGCGCGCATTTAATGCGCCAACATTTGAATTTTTCCGACCATTGTGACCCAAGTCGCATATTGGAGTTGACTTGGGGTGCGACTTTGGTCTCCAGTAAAAACTTAAAGTTCCACTTTAGGTCGACTTGGTCTAGGACTTGGCCCAAGTCGCAGGTGAAGTCGACTTTGGGTGCGACTTCACTTTTTGTATGCGCTTGTTGGAACTTGGATTTCTTGAGAGTGATCTTGAATGCTTGCTATCCATCTTATATTGTTCTTCCACTGATATTCTTGATTTTGGAACTCAACATGATCATCTTTTCTTGGAGACTTGCTTTCATGTCATGAACTTAGAATAGTTTGGTCTTGAAGTTCATAGATGTAGCCCAATAATTATTCCTTGAGAAATATACGGTCTTGAAAGATTAACCTAGGCACATTTGCATGTCCGTACTACATATTTCTTCATTCTCACTTGAGTCAAATATCCGGGTCGACTTGAGTTCCAACTTCACTTCAAGTCTCATATGGAGTCGACCTGGGGATGTGACTTCACCCAAGTCGAACATGGATTCAACTTCGGGTGCGACTTCACCTATCTTGGATCCCAGTTTCAAAGTTGAAAGGTTTGAGCATCTGAAGTCAATGGTGGAGTCGACTTGGGTCTGTGACTTCACCCAAGTCGCAGATGGAGTCGACTTAGACTGCGACTTCACCTGTCTTGGATCCAAAATTCAACGCTGGAAGGTTTTGCTCTTTCCAAGTCGATCCTGAGGTCGACTTGGGTATCGACTTCACTCAAGTCGATAGCTGAGTCGACTTAGCTTTGCGACTTGGTCTGTCAGGTTCTGAATTTTAATTTTCTAGCCTATAAACAATTTCAACGAATCATCTTAGTACCCAAAATATTCTCAAATTGAGTTGTTAATCATCAAAACACAGATTGTGCTTAATTTGTCATTGATTCCAACAAGGTATTGATTTAGAGATGTATGTTTGACGCGTAGTTTGGGACACTATAATTGTTGTGAACCTTTGCAAAATAGGTACGGGGTTTGACCTGCTCGATCAGGTCATAGGGGTCAAGGGGGCAGTGCCTCCGGAGAAATTTTTAATTGATTAAGTGGTACGGGTGTAAAGGTTAGTAACAGATCAGTAACTGGGCCCACCCATGTATGGGCCTAACCCATGTTACCTTCCCCGTTTTCCTTCTTCTTCTCCTTTTCACCCCTTCTCCCTTCTTTATCCTCTTCTCGCCAGCCATCGAATAGGCCCTAATTTTTCTCAAAATCTAGCCAAACTGCATCAAAGATTATTCGTCCACATCAAGGAAGCTCGCGAATCTCAAAAGCTAGAGTACAGGTTTGCTGGTTTTGAGAGAAATCGCAATCTAGGTAAGTAGATGTTTCCTTTTTCTTAATTAGTGGTGGAATTTTATCTTAATCGTGGCATAGGACTGGTAGGAAAAGGGGTAAGTCCAATAACTTCATGGCTTGGGGCATTTAGGGTCCCTAATAATTTAGGGTTAGCAAGAATGACAGGAAACTCGATATTGTTGAGTGAAATTTCTGAAATAGATCATGGATTAACATTCTTTCCTCCCTCACAGATGATATTGTTCAGTGGGTTTTGTTGGTCCCGACTTTATGGCAAAACCTAAGAGGGGAGGGGTAAATTGGGTTCTTTAAAATTCTTTTGATGTATTAAATATAATCCCTTGTGAACTAAATTCTCTTGAATGAATAATGTGAAAAATGAAAATGTAAATAGAGAAAAGATATCAACACAAGAAATTATAATAGTTCGGGATAACCTTCCCTACTCAACTCCTCCAAGAACATACCCTTGTGCCTTAAGTTCCACCATGTCAATGGATATACAATTAGAGCCTTTGCTCTATTCTAGATTTTAGCTCTAGGGGTATTTATAATATCCACATAAGTAGGTGACGAGTCACACTCTAACTACACACTAGTTACCTTCACTTGCTCTTGGTCTCCAACATTAAACCAAGTGAAATTACAAGAATGATGAATATAAATAAAAATCTACACTTTACAGATGTGTACAGGAGTTTTTGATGCTGAAAAGAACATGTAGTATTAGTTGATGAGAGATCGCTTCAACTCTTGCAATGGATGACACAGTTCTTCTTCAAAATCACTTTAATGAGCACTTGAATGAATGTAAATTGGAAGGTGAAAGCTTAATCAATGCTCTAGCTAACCTTCTTCATTTTATTTAACATGTATTAAATAGAAGAGTTGACTTAGGTTGCGACTTTGGTCTTCAAGTCTTCAACTTCGAGTTCCATTCAGGGTCAACTTGGCCCCAAATTTGGTCCAAGTCGTAGGCGAAGTCAACTTGGATTACAACTTCACTCTCCACTTAGCTCATTGGAACTTTGACACATCACTAACTTGATCCTTTCGCATAGGTGCTCTTGTTTCTTCATATTTTATCTTCAAAAGACTTTATTTATGCATGTAGGGCTTTGGACTTCTTGATTATTAAGCTTGGTCATGTTCATTTGAGAATTCTTGGATGGGCTTATGTCTTGGACCTTGAATCATGTTGGAATAATGTTGCTAGAACCAATCTTGTCACCCTTGGACTTGAAACTTCTTGATTCAACCTTCTTGTGCTGAAGTTGAGAGTTAGGGTCGACTTGGTTTGCAACTTCATTCAAGTCGTGTAGCTGAGTCAACTTCATTTCCGACTTCACCCAAGTTGCATGTTGGCGTCGACTTGGGTTGCGACTTCACTTGACCAAACTTAGCTTCAGAAATCATAAGTTCACTTAAGTCGCTAACAGAGTTGACTTGGGTTGCGACTTCACCCAAGTCGCATGTGAAGTCGACTTCGATTGTGACTTTGCCTACCCACGCATCTACATTATCAGCGTTGTCGAAAAATGGCCCTTTGAAGTCGATGTTGGAGTTGACTTCGTTATCGACTTGACCTAAGTCAATACCGAAGTCGACTTGGCATGTGACTTGACCTGCCATGCTTTGAAACTTGAAAATTTTGAGCCTAAAATCATCTCCATACACACGTTAGTACCTTAAAACATCTCGAATGATATTGTTAATCATCAAAACATTGATTGTGCTTGATTTGCACATTTATTTGCAACATGTTCAACGAGAGTTTCTCTCCAAAGCCTATCATGTGTTCGATGAAATGCTTATGTTAACAATGGGTATTCTACATTTAAAGCTAACGCTGTGGGTTTATTGATACTATTGTTGTGGTTTGTGACACTTAATCTTATGTGTATTAGATGATGTATTATTCGAGATATATCATATAACTTCTGATGTAATTGGTATGTGCATGAGTTGTATAGCTAAAAAAGGATGTTCATGGCCCTTGATTGGCATGAGGAAAAGGGTTGTTCATGGCCCATGATTAACATGAGGAAAATGATTGTTCATGGCCCTTGATTGGCAAGAGGAGAGGATTATGCATGGCCCATTAAGGACATGAGATTATATGCATACTGTGGCACTCCCGACCCTAGGCGTCATTACCTGAGCCTTACTCCAAGTTCGTTATCAATTTGTAAATGTGAAACATGATTGTTGTTCTAATCACGCGGCGGGATTTTTGAATCTATTTCGTTTAGTGAAATTTTTTTTTCTTTCCGTTTCCTCCATCATTTTTCGAGCAGCATATACTTGAAGTTAACTATATATATCATTCTCACCATTCATTTCACAAGTAATTATATACTTGTAACATATTAACTTGTTTACATACATCATGAA
This sequence comes from Annona cherimola, assembly GCA_030490835.1. Classification (NCBI taxonomy): domain Eukaryota; kingdom Viridiplantae; phylum Streptophyta; class Magnoliopsida; order Magnoliales; family Annonaceae; genus Annona; species Annona cherimola. The sequence goes on along the minus strand of CM059973.1, from coordinate 49,027,354 downwards.
CATTCATAACCTAATATCTTCATAATCAATACAAGCATTCAATCATTAACATATCAATTCTTACATAATAACTAAAAATTTATTAACACATTAAGAATACTAGTCATTCTTCCCTTCGATTTATTAGGTCCTTTCTCCTTTTAAGCTTCTTTGAACCTATCTAGGGTTGGAAAAATAAATCGTGAATGATAAACTCAGTAAGTAACCATTTTGCATTTTCATATAAATGCATTTCTCGTTGTTCGGTAGGAGACACTTATCAATTGATCAACTACTAACAAGAAAATACTTTTCATGAAAATCTTTCATATAAACCCTTCATGAAAACCTTTCATATAAACCTTTCATCAAACCTTTTTTTTCATTAGGACAATTATATGTCCTAGAATGTTTTCATATATGCTTTATTTCATCAAGACAATTTTATGTCCTAAAACATTTTCATATACACCCTTTAATCATGAGTACAAGCGTAGGTCCTAAAACGTTGTCATATAAACATTTAATTATGATGACAAGGGTATGTCTTAAAACTTTATCATATAAACATTTAGGGTGTGTTTGCGAATGGATAAAACTTTTGGGAAATAGTTTTGGAGAGTAAAAATTATTAAATGATGTGATATGATAGGGGTAATAATGATGAGTAAAGAAGATAAAGTTAAAATAAATAGGTAAGTTGTATGGGCAGTTGTGTAAAAATGATTGAAAAGTATGGTAGTTGTATAGAAAAATATGAAAAAATAATTAAAAAATATGGTAATTGTGGAGAGTGAAAAGTTTTAGATTGAAAATTTTTAACTTAATATTTTCTGCAAATTGACAAACACACCCTTAATCATGAAGACAAGTATATGTCCTAAAATGTTGTCATATAAATATTTAATCATGAGGACAATTGTATCTCTTGAAACATTTTCATATAAACCTTCTTATATCCCAAATTCTAGGCTTTTCAAAAACAACGCATATGCATATAAATCTTTTATATGTGTAGACATTCTTATGTCCTGAAATATCTCTAAGTAAACATTATTTTCTGTGGACATTGTTATGTCCTGAAATAGCCTTAAGTAAACATTGTTTCCTATGGACATCGTCATGTCCTAAAATATTCTCATGTCCCCATTTTGGAGCTTTTAAAACAAAATATATACATATACATCTTTAACCTTCTGGCAGGTGATACTTACCAAGTGATCATCCTTCCATAGGAAAGAAACCATCCATGTGCTATCACCGCTAGCTAGGCGGTCGTCCATGATCCTACTCCCATTTCAAGGAGGGTTTTGTCGACCTCCGGCCTTCCCTTAGCGACTCGGCCACAAGTAGAGGTGGGCCCTGGTCTGCCACTGTCTCGGTCTGCAATCGCCTCTAACATGGACCTAGTACATGATCCTCGTGCACATTCGTTTATATTTGCATTGTCATGCTAGCATGAATTAATAAAATCCACACAATCAACAGACCATGCCATTTTTAAACCAAACTTGATATAACATAAGCTATCATAGTCCTCAGACTCAGCCCTTCTCAAATTGAGAATTGGGCATAGTCATTTTAAAAATAAAATATTTTCATAAACCGTTTTCAATCATAATGTTAGGATGACCACCCTTAAAGAATTTTGGAAACATTTTAGTAAATAAATGTTACAAAATATTTGCAGTATTTGAGGAAACAATATTTTTTCAAAACTTTGCTTATTTGTTAGTAAATGATTTTAGAATTCTTATTATAAAAGAAATTCTGAAATACTTCAGTATTTGGGAAAATCAGACTTTTCTTATAAAAATTTTATTCCTATTTTTGGGCTTTTCATGAACTAAAGATATGTAACCACATTCCCACTCATTTATATCGGTATTATATGCCTTGTCCACACACTATCCTTGCTACTCTTATGTAGAGAAGAGTCTACACTATCTTTTGAACATCATTAAACAAAGCAGTCATCAAATCATTTTATATCATCAATTTCTTGAGTGGGTCATCCTTAAACCCTTTTAATACATCAGTATAAACATTTTCAAAGTATTTCAATTTTTAAAGAGACTTAAAACATTTCAATAGACCATTTTGAAGCATCTAATTAAACCATGTTATGACATTTAAATAAACCATTTTAAAAACCTTATTTATTTACAAATACTATTATATGAAGAATTACTTTCTTTTTCCTCAAAACTTCTTCGGAATAGAATTCCCAAACCTTATTTTCAAAATCCTTTTTGTAGAAGAGTCGAAACTCTCTCATCATATAATTCTTTTAAAATAGCATTTTTAAGAACTTGTTTAATATGAAACAATCTTAAAACATGTCAATAATAAAGATTAAAATCATACTTTCAAGAATTGAGCTTACTTACTTTGTAATCAATTCTAAAACCATCAATATAACATTATCAAGTTATTTTCACATTTGAAATAAAATTAACATTCTTGAAAGCTTGCTTGCTTACCTTGTAAGCAATCTCGAAATTACCTTAATAAAATAAGTTCATATTATTTCAATAATTGCCAATAAAATGACAACTTGGAAATGCTTAATGGAGCATCATTATAGAACACTTTCAATATTTTCAACATTTGGAATGAAATTAATAATTTCAAAAGGTTGCTTGCTTAACTATGGCGATCAACTCGCGCCTTTGATCTTTTCCTTGCCTTTTCTTAGATAAGTGAAAATAATTATCTTATATGCACCAGTATAACATCATATATTTGCACGCTTTGTCTTTTATTAACTCATTCCCAACCCTTTTTATGATCTCATTTTATATGTGACTCTTAATATTTTAACTTTATTCCATTTTTCCTTAGAGATGAACACTCTCATCTCTTTAGTCACATATACTCATTTTATTTCGTTCAATATCCCAAATTAGGGCATTTATTTTCTTCCCCAATCATTTAAGATACTTACTTGAAACTATAATCTAAGTCTAAGTAAGATTTCTGAAGTTCACATCTAACTTTCTAATATTCACATATTTCTACCTAAGTATCTTAGTGATTATTTTCTCACTCCTTTCAAAATACACCCCTATTAGGGTAAACTCTCCTAATCACTTATAGTATTTGTTTATATCCTATTTTAAGTTAAATTCCATTCCAAAATCTAGAATTTAAATTTCGTTTTAATTATTCTTCAATCTGTCCATATTTGCTGAAATCAGACACACTGATTTATCTAATTTTTTATTTATAATCATATCAAAGAGTTTAGATCTAAAATTTCTATGATACATTAATAACTAAATTAATTAACTAAAATAATTAATTCTAGTACAAAATATTAAGTATTTATATTTATTTAGGTATTTTTAATCTGCTGGATAGCAGTATTAATTTTGTGACAGGTCAAGTCATGTTAATTATTAGGCATATTTATATCTTCCAAAAATTAATTTTTATTTTTGTTGAGTGATATTCAGGATGTCTTCTATACCATATAAAAGTTTCAGCTCAAAATTCTTTGCATAAAAATTAATAAAAAGTAATTAGTGCAGTTGATCCTAACAACCGTTCTACCCTGTTCAAGTTGATTTTTTTAGATTTTAATATACAACCTGATTAACATTTTAAGCTGAAACTTAGCTCTTCTTTAATCATCATATCATGATTTCTCACACAAATTTTCATGCTAAAAACATTTATTTAGTGTTTCTTCTCTATTTTGGTTTCCTATTCTAGATTCACTACATATAAGCATATACATGTGATTAATTTCACACTTGTAAGTATTAATGATAACTCATGAAAATGCGAGTTATCATGGACCATTTCAGACCATTTTTGCGTGTTAGTCTAAGAGATTAGGTTTAGTTTGCATCCATTTAACTGAATTTTCACTCGCTTTGCATTTTAGGAGCATTATATAGTTTTTATCCATTTTTACTATAGATTAGGTATTTTTAGTTCATTTATTTAGTTCATTCATTCATCGCAAGAAGGACGGACAATTATAGGCATGCGGCTGAACCGAATACAGAACAGAGCAAGTAAAGAAGCAAGTAGGCTGGCGCCTAGGCACCACCTTACATGCCTTAGCCAGAATACCCGACACCTCAAAAGGCAGAAAACTTCTAGTGAGTTGGCTCCTAGGCGCCACTTCACTAGCGTATAAATGAATTCCAGAAGAGTTTCTAAGTCACAAAACTTCCAGAGAGTTGGCGCCCAGGCGCCAAAGCATGAGCTTCCAAGGTATTCAGAAAGGTTTCTAAGTTACACAGCACACAGAGAGTTGGCGCCTAGGTGCCATTACGCATCCGTACATGTTGGTTTCTGCACATGTGCTGTGCAGGATAACCAGTTTAAATAGAAAGCTAGGGAGTCATGCGCGAAAAGGAAGAGAGAGAGCCGATGGATTGAAGAGAAGATTCGAACCCGTTGGTGGAAACCCCAGAAATTCAGTTTTCTCTTCATCTTTCTATTTCCTTTTCTTTATTTTTCTGGATATTTTCATAATGGATGTAAAGGATTTTTATGCCATGTCTTTGAGCTAAACTTCCATTAGATGGATAGTTAGCATGAATTGAACCCTAAACTATATTGTATTGGTTCTTTATGTTTCAGGAATGAATATTTGACTTCTATATGATTGTGTGTGTGAATTTACCCTTGCATATGATGTTTAATGCTTTTTACAAGATTAGCTACATTGTAAGATGATCTAATTGTAGGATTAATTCTTGGAAAAGGAAAATCTCTATTAGATCCATGTGAAGGGCATAGGTTTCCTCTTCGTAAGAGGAGTTGTTTAATGGATAGGAATATACCATTAAACCCTATGTAGTTATGAACAAGTTATGAATCTATCAATTTCACTTTATTTAATGGCATGGGAATATAACAATTGAATAAGGTGTAATTAGCTTTATATGCGTTGGAAGACATATATAAGGACTATTGAACTTGGACTAGTAAATCGCTGCACAATCTAATGAAAAGGAACCAATGCGATATAGTTTAGATTCAAGGATTCCTAACTATCCATCTGTCATCCCCAATCGATAACTCCTTTCTAGTATTCCAGTCGTTCCATGAACGCTTTTCTATTTCCTTATTGCATTTGATAGTTTTAGTTTTAAGTTTGAAATCCCAATTTTCTACTCACCGAAAGCAACTAAACTGATTAATAATCCTAGTTAGATCATTTCCTCATGGGAACGATACTCAACTCACTCTTTATTACTTGATTGGCACATATACTTGCATTAAAATAAGCATTTTAATTAGACCTATATACAGCTCATCAAGTTTTTGGCGCCGTTGTCGGGGAATTGGTATAACTAATTAATGTTAGTTTAATTCCTTTCTTGTATAATTTTGTAATTATAGTTCATTTTTATAATTTCTTTAGTTTAGAAATTTCTAGCTAGGTTCTATTGAATTGGTTTTTGCAGGGTTAATTATTTTTGCATGCGCCGAGGCAGGGCCGGAAAGGATATCATTATTCCGTTTGATCCGGAGTCAGAGAGAACTTATCTGAGAAGGCGTCGCAAGAGCAGGGAAGCCAAGATTCAACAACATACCATGGAGCGCATTAGGAATCAGGACAAGAACATTCATGCAGACCAACATGAAAACCAAAGGGTTGAAGTTCCAATTCATCCACCACAAGATGATTTGGACCAACCTATTTGGGATCTCATTGAGCTGGGGTAAAATGCAGTTCAGACTAGCACTACACCTCCTCCTGTCGACACCAACAACTTTGAGATTAAACCGATGTTTTTTCAAATGCTCCAATCAATTGGGCAGTTTGGAGGATTGTCATCTGAAGATCCACACTGCCATCTGCGGAATTTTCTGCAGATCATGAACATATTCAAGCAGAATGGAGTCTCCGACGAAACAATGCAGCTATGGACTTTCCCATTTTCACTGAGGGATAGAGCTTTGGAGTGGCTAGATTCTTTGCCACTGAACTCTGTCAATACGTGGAATGACTTGGCTCAAAAGTTCCTGGAGAAATATTTTTCGCCCGCCAAGTTAGCCAAACTCAGAATGGACATAGTTTCATTCAAAAAACACGGAGAAGAGACTCTATCGAAGGTGTGGGATCGGTTCAAAGATTTGCTTCGGAAGTGCCCACATCATGGAATTCAGCCATGGGTTCCAATCCAAAATTTCTACAATGGTCTCCAGGATTCCACCTGTCATATGGTGGATTCATCGTTAAATGGTTCCCTGGTAAGGAAAAACTACAAAGAATCATACACCCTATTGGAGAATATGGCAGCCAATACCTATCAACTGTCATCTGACAGAAGCAGAAGTGAGGGTTTACTCCAATTAGACGCGATCACATCGATAAAGGCCCATGTTGACGCTCTATCCAGGCAGATTCAGAACCTATCCAGGCCTGCCAATGTCAATGCAGTAGGGGGTCTACACCACAGTAACTGGCAGCAACAGAATATTGCATGTGGTGCGGAGAATTTGGCCATCCTAGTGATCAATGTGCCTCTAATCCGAAGTCCATTAATTACGTGGGAAATTTCCAGAGAAATCCAGCAAACCCATATGCAAACAACTACAATCCAAGCTGGAGGAATCATCTAAATTTCTCATGGAATAACCAGACAAGGCCGAATCAGCCACCCAGATTCTCATAGCAGCCCTCACAGCAACAACCAGCAAGACCAGTTCAACTCAATCCACCACATCGAGAAGAAAAGAAATCGGATCTAGAAAATCTTTTCATGCAATTCATGCAATCCCAGATCACGACAAACAAAAACTTGGAAGCACAGATTGGCCAACTGGCCTCAACCCTAAACAATCAGCCTCAAGGTGCATTGCCGAGCGACACAGAACAAAATCCAAAAGGAAAAGGCAAAGAGTAAATGCAAGCAGTCACATTGCGTAGTGGAAAGAAACTACCTGACGCAATTCCGCTAGAAGCAGTAATTAATGCCACTAGTCCTCTAATTCATCAGTCACAGGAGACAGAGGAACCACATACAACCCAAAAGCAACTGGATGCTGAAATAGCCATAAAGCAAAGGCCGCCCCCTCCGTTTCCTCAGAGATTCGCAAAGAACAAAAAGGAGGGCTAGTTCAAGAAGTTCTTGGAGGTACTAAAATAGCTACATATCAACATACCTCTCGTCGAAGCCTTGGAGCAGATGCCAAGCTATGCCAAATTCATGAAAGATGTTCTGTCAAAGAAAAGGTGGTTGATGAAATTCGAAACTGTGGCATTAACAGATGAAACCAGTGCTATGGTGCAGAGAAAGCTGCCGCCCAAGCTCAAGGATCCAGGGAGCTTTACTATCCTGTGCACGATCGGAAACCAATACTTCGGAAGAGCTCTATGTGACTTAAGAGCCAGTATCAATCTCATGCCCAAGTCAATTTTTAGGAAACTGGGTATTGGGGAAGCTTGACCTACGACAGTCATGTTGCAACTGGCAGACCGGTCCATGACATATCCGGAGAGCATCATTGAAGATGTTCTTGTCAAGGTGGACAAGTTCATTTCCCAGCAGATTTTATTATCCTGGATTATGAAGAAGACCGGGATGTACCGATCATTTTGGGTCGGCCTTTCCTTGCAACAGGCAAGGCTATCATTGATGTACAAGCTGGAGAGCTAACTATGTAGGTACAGAACGAACATGTTACCTTTAGCGTGTTCAAAGCGATGCAACTACCAAATGATCCAGATGAATGCCTAATGATCGATATGGTGGATTCAACAGTTCAAGCTGAATTCCAAGTCACAGCTTACAAGGACATTCTGAAAGCATCATTGGTTGGAGAAATCAGTGAATCTGACGACGAATCGACAGAGATGATACACTACTTGTAACAATCTCTGACTTTTTCACGATACCTGCAGAAGTTCGAATTGCTGGAGCTCAAACCAGAGTCTTTTAAACACTTGAAGTCGTCAATCGAAGAGCCGCCTGTTCTGGAGCTAAAACCTCTGCCAAAGCGTCTACGATATGCCTACCTGGGAGCGGAATCCTCACTCCCATGATTATTTCTTCTCCATTGGATCCTGTACAGGAAGAAAAACTGCTCAGAGTGCTCAAGAATCACAAAAAGGCCATAGGATGGACCATCGCCGGCATCAGAGGCATCAACCCATCCTTTTGCATGCACAAAATTCAAGTGGAGGAAAATTCTAGGCCATCCATTGAAGCGCAGAGAAGATTGAACTCGATCATGAAAGAAGTGGTCAAAAAGGAGATTATCAAATGACTGGATGCAGGTGTTATATATCCGATCTCCAACAGCTCTTGGGTCAGCCCAGTGCAGTGCGTCCCGAAGAAAGGTGGAATGACGGTCGTCTCCAATGAGAACAATGAATTAATTCCAACCAGGATAGTTACTGGTTGGAGAGTTTGTATGGACTACCGCAAGCTGAACAAAGCCACCCGAAAGGATCATTTTCCGCTTCCATTCATTGATCAGATGCTGGACAGGTTGGCGGGGCGGGATTTCTATTGCTTTCTGGACAGCTATTCAAGTTACCACCACATCATGATAGCACCGGAGGACCAAGAAAAGACCACATTCACATGTCCGTATGGCACATTAGCATTCAGGTGAATGCCATTTGGCCTATGCAACGCCTCAGCGACATTCAGCATTGTATGATGGCCATTTTCACTGATATGGTGAAAGATTTTCTGGATGTATTCATGGACGATTTCTCAGTATTCAGGAATTCCTATGACAAGTGCCTTGCCAATTTATCAAAGATGCTTCAGCGTTGTGAGGACACGAACCTGGTTCTCAACTGGGAAAAATGTCACTTTATGGTGTAGGAGGGCATCGTACTTGGGCACCGGGTCTCCAAACAGGAAATCAAAGTGGACAAAGCAAAGATCGAGACAATCGAGAAATTGCCTCCACTCACATCAGTCAAGGGCGTTCGCGGTTTTCTAGGACAGGCGGGGTTCTACAGGCTTTTCATAAAGGATTTTTCTAAAATAGCCAAGCCGCTATGTTCGCTGCTCGAGAAAGATGCGCCATTTGAGTTCAATAATGAATGCATGGAGGCATTACAGGAGCTGTAAAAGAGATTAGTATCTGCGCCAATCATTATTTCTCCAGAATGTAACCTCCCATTCGAATTAATGTGCGATGCGAGCGACTAGCAGTAGGAGCAATACTGGGCTAGCGAAGGAACAAAGTCTTTCACTTCATCTACTACGCCAGCAAAACCTTGAACGAGGCACAAATGAATTATACCACAACAGAAAAGGAATTGCTAGCGGTGGTCTTTACATTTGACAAATTCAGAGCCTATCTGGCAGGGACCAAAGTGATTGTGTACACAGATCATTCGGTCATTAAGTATTTGATCGAGAAAAAAGATGCCAAGCCACGCTTGATCCGGTGGGTCTTATTGTTACAGGAGTTTGACCTTGAAATTAAAGATCGGAAAGGTGCTGAAAATCTGGTCACTGACCATTTATCCCGTCTCAAGAGAAACCAGCCAGTTCAAGACACGAAGCAGATTCGGGAAGTTTTCCCGGATGAGCAGCTATTTTCCATCTCTGCAGGCAGTACACCATGGTACACAGACTTCGTAAAGTACATCGTCAGTGGACTGTTGCCTCTAGAGATGAATTCACATAAAAGAAAGAAGTTTCTCTATGACGTGAAATTTTATTTCTGGGATGATCCATTCTTGTTCAAGCAATGCCCAGACCAATTATATTGGAGACGTATTCCAGAATGTGAACGGGAATCTATATTCCAAAGCTACCATTCATCGCCATATGGAGGTCACTTCCAAGGAGACAAAACTGCAGCTAAAATACTTCAATCGGGATTCTACTGGCCATCGCTATTCAAGAACGCCCATTTCTTCGTCAAAAGATGCAATCAATGCTAGCGGGCGAGTAATATTTCCAAAAGACATGAAATGCCTCTTACTAATATCATTGAGTGGAAATATTCAATGTATGGGGTATCGACTTCATGGGTCCCTTCATCCCTTCCTTTGGAAACCAATATATTCTAGTAGTTATGGATTATGTTTCCAAATGGGTTGAAGAGATACCCACTCAAGCGGGCGACGCCAAAACGGTTCTCAAATTCCTCAAGAAGAATAGTTTTACACATTTCGGCACACCCCGGGTGATTATTAGTGATGGAGGCTCTCATTTTTGCAACCGGCAGTTCATAGCGATTTTGCACAGATATGGAGTACGCCACAGGGTGATGACAGCTTATCATCCACAAGCCAATGGACAAGTCGAGTTGGCCAATAGAGAATTGAAGTAGATTCTGGAGAAAATGATTGGGTCATCCCGCAAGGACTGGTCTATCAAGATAGACGACGTGTTATGGGCATATCGAACTGCCTACAAAACCCACTTTGGAATGTCTCCTTACCATCTGCCGCTGGAGTTGGAACATAATGCTTATTGGGCAATAAAGAAACTAAACCTGGACATGCGACAAGTAGGGGAGCGTCGATTGCTGCAGCTCAATGAGTTGGATGAATTCTGAATGCAGGCATATGAAAATGCCAAGATCTACAAGGAAAATGTTAAGAAATGGCATGACAAAAAGATTTTACCACGAAGATTCGAGCCAGGTCAAAGGGTCCTGCTTTTTAATTCAAGATTGAAATTGTTTCCAGGAAAGTTGAAATTCAGATGGTCGGGACCGTTTATTATGCTAAAGGCGATTGAGCACAGAGCAGTAGAAGTACTAAGTGAGGCATTCAGTAATAGTTTTGTTGTGAATGAGTAGCATCTAAAGCATTATATGGGAGACGATCTGCAGCGTTGCAAGAAGGTGGTGGAATTGAAAGACACCTGAACAGCAGGAACGTCGGGCTGAGGACGTTAAACTTAGCGCTGAATGGGAGGCAACCCATTACTCATTTTTATTTTTGTTTTTATTTTTTTTATGTAGGAGAATGATTTGGAGCTCAATTTCATAAAGATCATGCTAGGAAGCATCTGGGAGCACAAATTTTTAAAAAATCACTGAAGAACATTGGCGCCTAGGTGCCATGAGCATTATCCCGAAGAACCCGAAGCGCGCAACTGGTACCTAGGCGCCACAAGATGGCGCCTAAGCACCGTGTCGTGGACAGTGCGACCTGGACGACCTTATAAGGCTCGGGTTAGGATTCTAAACGCTAACCCCGAGCCCCGGCGCCGCCCCTTTCTCCCCTTTTCATCTCCAACTCTTACCAACTTGATTCCAAGCCATTTCAACTCCAATCCAACTCCATTTCATCATCAGTCACACCCCCAAGCATTCCTCTCCATTTTCCATTCCATTTCCAACTTTTCCCCTTTCTTAGATCTCACTCAAATCCACCGAAAAATCAAGTTTTCCCACACCAAATCCTTAGCCCCATTCCTAACATCCATTTCATATTCATTTCTCCTCCATTTCACCTCCATTTCAAGCCCCATTTCATCTTTTTCTTTCGGTCGGCGCCGGATTTCGACAACAGCAGATCGGTGCCTAGGCGCCGCCATACCGTGCCCCGGCGCCAGTACAAAAAATCTGAAGTTCCAGAATTCTAAGTTGCAAAGCTCTCAGGGTAAAATTTCTTATTCTTTAGTGTGATCTAAGTGTTTTGCAAGTTGTTTAGTGTTGGTTTACTACAAGGTTGGAATTTGGATTGGATTTTGTGTGGTTGGACGGAGGATTTGAGTTCATTGTGCAGTTTTTGGGGGTAGCTTGGTTGATATTGGCTGTGGAGTGTTGTTTTGGTGATTATTGATACATATTGGAGACATGACCTCCTCATCCTCTGCCAAACGGAAGAAAACTCAAGATCCTATAGAGTTTGATGCCAACCGCTGTGTGTCCGCTCAAGCTTTCAAGCGGTACACGGATTCGCTACAAAAGCGCCACTTGATTCCAGAAAGGGGAATAAAGATCGAGTCATTCTCTGACAACTTCATCAACACCTTGAATGCCCAGGGTTGGCAAAAGTTCTTGGCACAGCCACAGCCCGCGATCGTATCGGTGGTAAAGGAATTCTACGCCAACGCGGTGGAGCACGAGCAGGGACGGGTCAAGGTTGGAGGCAAGATCATCCCATTTCACCCCGAGGCGATCAACTCTTTTTATGGGACACCCGCTTTTGATCGCCCAGAACAGTACGAGGCCTTTTTGGAGGGAGAGGACAGAGACGTCAACTCCATCACAAGGCATGTCTGTGAAAGGCCACTGACGTGGAAGTCGACGAGAGGGCAATTCACATCCTTCAAGCGCAACGACATGATGTATGATGGGAGGATGTTTTTCCACTTTATCTTAGCCAGACTGATGTCGTCGACCCACGTGAGCGAAGTCACGATGGACAGGGCGCTCCTTCTGCATGCAATCTATAATGGGATGACGATTGGCGTGGGGAGATTGATTTATCATCAGATTTGTGCCAGCGCGACAGCTCCCCGTAGCAGTTACTGGTCCCCATCCCTGATCATAGGGCTCTACAAGAGGGCAGGAGTCAGATGGGAGGCGATTGAGGAAATCCTGAATTGTCAAGAAATCATCGATGATTTGTCCTACCGCACTCAGCCCCAAGTTCGCACCGCCACGACTCGACCCATGGCAGCACCATCAGCGGGACCCTCCTCTCAACCGCCAACCACCAGTTAGAGACTGACCAACCTGGAGAACCTGATGGCAGATCAAGTCAGGTTTTATGACAGTCCAACAAGGCGATAGAGGCCCACTTTCGCCGGTTGATGGAGGAGCGCCACATTGGCGCAACGTCTCTACCACCATTCCCGTCGATGCCTCCTGAGTTCCGAGCATGCTTCGGGCAGTCCTCCCAGCAGCATGGTGGCGAGAGCGAGGACGATGACGTGACCGAGTCCGATTCATGAGGGAGTTCCGGTCCTTTCTAATTTTTTTATTTTTTATTTTTATTTTTAGTTTGTATTTCTTTATTAGGTCATTTTTAGTATTATGCAATGAGGACAATGCATCTCTCAAGTTTGGGGGTGTATAATTCTCGGCCGTAGGTTTGTTTTTCATATTTTGTTTAGATTGCATGTATGTCAACTTCTGCTAATGAAAGTTATCTTGTTTCAATCCATTTTAATGAAAATATTCAAGGTTGAGAAAATTTTTGACTTGAAATTGAATTCATGAAAAATGGGCATTTCAGATTAAGGACTATGTGTAAAAAGCAAGTTGCAAGTGACATGTGAATGAATCAAAAGAATTTAGTAGTACGTGTTAATTTTTCAACTGAAATAATAAGAACTAAGTTAAACAAATGTGAACCACATGCTTTAAGGGAATTAATGGATTCAAAAATGGTAATACTTCACAAAAATTCTTCTGGCATGTTCAGTATGCCTACGAAGTTATCGGAATAATAAAAGGGGGTGATTGATCTAAGCTGAGTAACCGGGACTTGATATCAACAAATGTCAAGGTTCGCGTAAAAAAGCAAAGGAAAATCACAGTAATAACGCTTTAAAAATCAAAACTCTCCCCAGATACCCTGAAATATGGTGAGGGAAGCCAAAAAAAAATAAAAAACTAGATCTCCAGATATCCTGAAATATGGTGAGGAGAGTTTCGCAATAAGTTTGGGGGGGAATGAATGTGCAGTCGAGCAAAAGGGAATCCAGTGAATGATTACCATGTTCTTTGACTAGTTGGTTCGGCTTAAACCTTGGTTCACCTATTTTTGCATGGATTTTCTAACCAATTTGGTTCGATCAAGAGAAGGATTAGCATGATGGAATTATTACTCTGTACTAGAGAATTCCGCCATCTACATGTAACTTGGTTCGCGAATGATAAATGAAAATGCATGTCCTGTTTTGTGAAATGGATGATTTTTCCAGTTTAGATTATTCTTGATCTTGTTGATAGAGAGATGGATTGTTAGAAGCATAATGGGAAGCAAGTTGAGTTGACAGAGTCCAATGTCATTTGTTCATTCATTGTGTTTGCATGTGTTGCTCGAGGACTAGTAACATTTAAATTTAAGGGTGTGATAACTCGTGAAAATGTGAGTTATCATGACCCATTTCAGACCATTTTTGTGTGTTAGTCCAAGAGATTAAGTTTAGTTTGCATCCATTTAGCTGAATTTTCACTCGCTTTGCATTTTAGGAGCATTATATAGTTTTTATCCATTTTTAGTATAAATTAGGCATTTTTAGTTCATTTATTTAGTTCAATCATTTTTCGCGGGAAGGACGGACAATTACAGGCATTGAGCGAACCGAATGCAGAACAGAGCAAGTAAAGAAGCAAGTAGGGTGGCACCCAGGCGCCACCTTACATGCCTTAGCTAGAATACCCAACACCTCAAACGACAGAAAACTGCTAGTGAGTTGGCGCCTAGGCGCCACTTCACTAGCATACAGACGAATTCCAGAAGAGTTTCCAAGTCACGAAACTTCCAGGGAGTTAGCGCCCAGGCGTCAACTTGGGGCACCTAGGTGCCAAGGCATGAGCTTCCAGGGCATTCAGAAAGGTTCTAAGTTAGACAGCACACAGAGAGTTGGCGCCTAGGAGCCAGCTAGGGGCACCTAGGCTCCACTACGCATTCATACGCGCGGGTTTCTGCACATGTGTTGCATAGGATAACCAGTTTAAATAGAAACTTAGGGAGTCGTGCGCGAAAAGGAAGAGAGAGAGAGAGCCGACGGAACAGATACCCAGAGAAGGAATAGAACCCATTTTAAATGTAGATTGAAGAGAAGATCCAAACCTGTTGGTGGAAACTCTGAAAATTCAGTTTTCTCTTCATCTTTCTATTTCCTTTTCTCTATTTTCCTAGATACTTTCATAATGGATATAAAGGATTTTTATGTCATGTCTTTGAGCTAAACTTCCATTAGATGGATAGTTAGCATGAATTGAACCCTAAACTATATTGTATTGGTTCTTTAAGTTTTAGGAATGAATATTTGACTTCTATATGATTGTGTGTGTGGATTTACCCTTGCATATGATGTTTAATGCTTTTAATAAGATTAGCTACCTTGTAAGATGATCTAATTGCAAGATTAATTCTTGAAAAATGAAAATCTCTGTTAGATCCATGTGTAGGGCGTAGGTTTTCTCTTTATTAAGGGGAGTTGTTTAATAGATAGGAATATACCGTTAAACCCTATGTAGTCATGAACAAGTTATGAATCTATCAATTCCACTTTATTTAATGGCATGAGAACATAGCAATTGAATAGTAGCAATTAGATAGGGTGTAATTAGCTTTATATGCGTTGGAAGACATATGTAAGGACTATTGAACTTGGACTAGTAAATCGCTGCATAATCTAATGAAAAAGAACCAATGCCATATAGTTTAGATTCAAGGATTCCCAACTATCCATCTGCAATCCCCAATCGATAACTCCTTTCTAGTATTCCAGTCGTTCCATGAACTCTTTTCTATTTCCATATTGCATTTGATAGTTTTAGTTTTAAGTTTGAAATTTCAATTTTCTACTCACCGAAAGCAACTAAATTGATTAATAATCTTAGTTAGATCATTTTCTCATGGGAACGATACTCAATTCACTCTTTATTACTTGATTGGCACGTATACTTGCGTTAAAATGAGCATTTTAATTAGATCTATACACAGCTCGTCAAATAACACATAATCTATGTGAGGGTTTAGTTTACTTAATCATTCATCAAGCATTCAAGGAGCTATTTACCCATGAATGCAACGTTTACAACCATCTTAACATTAAACATCAACAAACCTGATTTAGGTTAATATATATGATTCAAAATCCCATAATACTCACCCAAATTGAACATGAATGTGGGTAAGCCTTATTGAATTCTCTTCCCCTGCCTTTGTTCTTCCTTCTTCCTCTCTTTTCTCTCTCTTAAATGTTCACACCTTGCTGCTCTTTGTTTCTCTCTTTGACGTCCCTTGCTGCCTTTCCTTTCTTTTTTTTCTATCTTGCTGCCCAAGAAACATCCCTTGACCAGCTGTATTTATACACCTTGTTCCATTTTTTATTTAATTGCTACTTTAGTCCAAACCATTCATTATGCTTTATTGTTGCTTAACTTGAGCCATACATGTGTCTCATCTTGGACTGTCCACATGGAGATGCAATTATCTTGCATTTTTACATTTTTATAAAATAAAAAAATCTACCTAATTTCCATGCCACACACGTCCAAGGGTTGCCCATTAATTAATTTTCCACTTTTTACCTTTAGTTGACTTCTTCCTGCTTCAACCAATCCCATCTTGACATCTCATGTTGACCTTTGAAGGAAGTCAAGGGTTACTTGACTTTTCATTAATTATCTTAGATTTGCATTAAATGCAAATTATTTTTTTGAAAATCAAAAGTAAATGATAATTAACCATGCATGATTTAGTATTTTCTAATGAGATTTGATATGATCAAATCCATTCATATTATAAAACACTTCAGCTTAGCTATACATAAAAAATCTCATTTCAAAATGATGAATGTATGTTAAGATATTAGCAAAATGAATTTAATTCATAAAATATCATGTAACTTTAATCATTTTACCCCTTTCATTCCATAATTTTTGTGATCCAAATGGTTCATCATGTAGGGCATGTCAACTTAGGCTTTCCCTTTAAATTTCATCCTAATCCAACTTATGTATCATAAGATATGAATCAATCAAATAACTAATCGATAATTAAAATAAAAATGGGGCATTAATTAGCATGTCACCTTACCATTTTCTACTCCACTTTGTCTTTTAGTGGTTTTTGTCCCCTTATGGACACTTAAGGAAAAGTGATTAACTTAATCACGTTGCTTAATTGGTTACCCTAATCTCATTCATCTTAATCACTTCCATTTCCTAAAACTTTCAATTTCATCTTTAAACAAATTCCAACTAAATTCATTAAGCTTACAATCCTGGGTTTCACACATACGATCCTAAGTGTAGGTGTTGGTCCCTTATATTTTGCGTAGTCATTCATGATTTTTCCTAGTGCATCTATGTCATGGCATGTTTATTAAGAATCTAATTTATATCTATTTCATACTGACTATTATCTACCTATTGAATTTGTTAGATTCACGTGATTTATTGTTTTGCTTTTAGATCATAGACTAGGTGTGACACCTCGAGATGAAACTGCAGGAGAACCCAACCCTAGGGCTTGAACTACAGGCTAGAGCTTACTTTTTGTTATTATGGACTTTTTTTATTGTCAATACTAGTACATATTAATGCTTAATTAGTTGATCCAACTATGTTAAACCTCTTCTATTAAACATTTTAGACTTGTTGCAATATACATAATCTTTTGAGATACCTTGTATGATGATGGTGTATGAGATTTTACTTACTATATAAATGTCTTTGTGGCATAATAATGCAAATGTATGAATTTAAAGATTAATGTTATATTTTAAGATGGAAATTGAGATGTTTGTGAATAACTGGTTATGTATTCCCCGCCACCTCTTGTAGTTATGGGGAGATGCTACTGAATTTTTCTTAGATCAAGTAGCATTCGTTAACTAGCCATTAGGGATGTCTTGGAAATGAGTCGTTACATTTGCCTTGGTTAATATTGATGAATGGATAGGATGGTGATTAATGATAACTTTGTGCTTCTCCTGTGTTCAATGGTTGAAGAGACATTGTAGATTTACAACTAGCCAATGGACCTACTTCTTTAAATTTTGAGGTAAAATATTACTATTTGTATTAGAAATTTCTAATCTATTTTGCTTATGTTTATGGATGTAAACTTTCATTTGAATTCATCTGATTTATAATCCAATTTGAGTTGTATTGGTGTGAATTACTATGAGGCTGAACTTAGATTTTTCAGGCTTGAAATTGTTAAATTTGTAGACTTGAGATTTTTTGAATTGTAATTTTATTGGATTGTAATCTGGTTTGAGTTGTATTGGTTTAAATTACTATGAGGTCGAACTTAGATTTTTCAGACTTTAAATTGTTTAATTTTTAGACTTGAGATTTTCTAAATTGTAACTTTATTAGATTGTAATATGATTTGATTTGTATTGGTTTGAATTACTATGAAGCTAAACTTAGATTTTTCAGACTTTAAATTGTTTAATTTTCAGACTTGAGATTTTGTGAATTGTAATTTTATTGGACTGTTGTCAAATTTTTGTACTTGATTGGAAGAGATTGCAGTTATAGATTGTAGATATGTATCTAACCAAAATTTGTTATATATTGTGTGTAACATAATCTGTTATATGGAATGAATATGATCAAACGGAGTCACAAATCCTTCCAATCAAGTAGAAAATATGTTATTTTTAGTAACTGACGACCTGTGTACATGTCTAATTAATATTCTCATTTTAATACAAGTATACGTGTCGGTTAAGTAATAAAGAATGAGTAGAGTATTGTTCGCACGACGATTGTGTTTCAATGGGTTAGCACCTTAAAATTCAATTGTCTAAAGTGAATTGGTAAACTAAAATCAAATTGTAATAAAAGAACTAATTCAAACTAACTAAGTAAAGTAGTAAATGATTAAAGGTAGGATAACTACTAGTGAGTTTGCTTTAAGATGATTAAGATGAAAGAGAGTATGAATTTATTAACTCATGGACATGTTATATTAGTTCCTTTTTAAGTTAACTGTGCAGAGATTACTAATCTGGGTTCATTTATATTCATATATGTCTTCCAACATATACAAACCTAAACCTGTTTTAGTCGATTGCTACATTCCCATGCAATCAAGTAAAATAAGGCTGATAACCAGATAATCTAATCAAAATTATACAGGGTTAGTAGATATATTTTTGTCCATAACAACATCTAACATAACAAGAGTTGAAAAACCTATGCCTTATATATATATCTCATCTAAAACTCACACTTCTAAAGATCTGGATATTAAATCAATCTACAATGTTACAAAGCTTGTAAACGTATTAAGCATTATACATAAGGATAATCTCAAGTAACACATGTTACATCACAGCTTATATTCTCATTCAAACACAAAGAAACCAACTAACATAACTTATGAAATCAAATCATCCATATTTCCCACCACAAGGAGATTTAGCCCAAAAACATGATTTCAAATCTCTTTCACATCAAGTTTACGATCATCCCGAATGAGGAGAATGATAGAAATAAGAAGAGAAAGAAGAAGAAGAAGAGACAAAACTCAATGGATTTACGGTTGACAGCTTTGCCTCTACTCAATCTTCTCTCCTAGCCTCGAAGCTTTGTTTTTTCTCCCCCTTTCTCAGTAGCCACGAGCCCTAGATCTTATGTTTGAGAAACCCTAAGAGATGTATTTAAAACCCGCTCAGTTCGGAGCTCACATGTGTGGAATTTTTCACACAAGCATCTTCATGGTCGTGACCATAATGCTCCTGGACAGGTGGACATCAAATCTTTTCTTTAGGTGGTGGACTGGTAGGTCGTGGCCACAAGCACGCTAGAGCCAAATTCGCACTTTGAAAACTTCAAGTGATTTTCTCTCATTCTATCCTCTTTTTTCCTTGAATTTGCATGGGAATTTCTCTTCAATAAAAAGTAAAAATAAGTAAATGCATTCTTAAATGATCACATGAACTTAAAATAACCAAAAGGAGATGAATTTAAACTAGATCCAGCTCAAAATGTGTGAAAATCATACTAGATGTAAAAATTACACAAATGATAAAAACTAATGCAAAACCTATGCAAACTTACATGTTTTTCTTGGACTGGCATTCAGAATAAACACGAAATGAGTTTTGATAACTCTATTTTTATAGAATTATTAGGAACCAATTTGGATCCAGAATCAGAATTGAGCCACACATGAAAAATAGGGTAGAATAGGCTCCAAATTGACTAGACCTAAAATAGGGTAAGTTAGAGGTTTTCTAAACTACGGTAAGGGTAGGCTCCACCCTTGCCTAGGCCTACGCCACCAAAGTTGCACCCTAATCACTACAACAATATTGGACTTTTGCAATGGTTTTTTCATTTTTATTATATGAGAAATCATTTATATTGTGTATTTATAACAAAAAAATTTCATTACATGATCATTGCTACATGATGCTGGGAAGGTTTTTTGCAACAAAAGTATAAATCATTACTAAGGTGCACTTCCAACAATGAAATATTTCGTTGCCAAATACATTTCATGCAACAAATATTTTGTTGCTAAATGCTTAATGCAATAATTTAGTCAACATTAGCAACAATAACTTCGATTGCAATAAGTTCATTTTTTGTTGGGACAAGCTCAATTTTCTCAACATTTAGCATTGCCAAAAAGTATAAACTTCATTGTATATGTGAAACTATTAATAATATGCATTTGATAATTGGAAATTAATAATATATTTGTGAGTATTTTATACTAATTTGGTGAGTAATTATTTGAGTTTCATGTGGAATTTGTTTTAAAATATGTTTCGGCGACATTTGGGCATCAAATATGTGGAATTTATTTAAATAATTTTTATAGTCTTCTTGGCTTGAAATTATATTTTTATTTATTGCTATAAAACCAAATATGTTTGATATTAAAAATAATTATTTTAGGCTTCAAATAATTTTAATTTATCACCTGTTTGTTAATCAGATGAGTTAATAATTTAAATCTTTGTTTTATAATCCAAGCCGTTCATCAAATTTCAGCAAGTGGATCCCACAAGATCACATCTAACAGCCTAAGAAATCGTTCCACCGTTCATCAGATCCAAAGCTGATCTGAACAGCCCAAGAAATTAAAATTCAGCAATCCCATTAGAAAGCTAATTAACGACCGGCAATTAAATATCAGAAGCATCCAGATCGTCCAATCAACCGAAGCTCAATCTCAGCCGTCCATTTCAGCCCTTTGCAGATCACGTGATCAGCATGCAACGTTCAAGATCAACCATCTAGATTTCCACCGCTTTTATCTTCAGCAAGATCCAATCGTCCACAATTTAATTTCAGCAGCTGCCCATTTGATCTAAGCTGTCCAAATCTCAAGTTGAAAAGCCCACCGCCTAAGCTGATTTGAAGCTGTCCATCTATTTTAAGTGCGGTAAATTAACCGCTCCACCAGTGGGCCCCACGTGCAGATCCATACGTCAATCCATCATGCATCTGGTTGGATGCAAATTTAATTTAGTGTCTAGAAATTTCCAACCATATAATATAGCTATAGCCACCGCCCTTAAGTATTAACCACAACCATCTCCCTAAGCACGCATCCAAGCTTACAAATTTTTTCTGCGTTAATTCAGCACTGCCTAAGGCCATCCATCCAAGTAGAAAGTCCTAAGTAATCCTACCACTCATCCAGTGCAAATAGGTTGCGCATCTTTAATTAAATGCAAATTCAGAAGGTCATAAAAGGGAATGCGGACACAGAATTTAGAGAGCAGGGGAAGAAAATCACACAGCAAAAATTCCAGAAAAAAATTGAGGAGAGAAGGCACGTTAGAAATTGAGAGAGAGAGAGGAGCAGCGGGGTAAGAGGTGGACTAGCGAGTTGTGTGGAGCGACCGACACGCCATCGGGTCTTGCAACCAATAAGCTTTTTTATCTCTTTTTCTTTTTAATTTTAATTACCTTGTCTAAGAAGGGTTTGAATTTTAATTTTGTTTTGAACTTAAATATGTTTGGCTAAGCCCTGAATCTAGGGTTTAGGATGTAGCATGCATATAATATAGCATGGTGTGTGGTTTTAATTTACTTATGATGGATATTGTTGTTAAATTAATATCTTTTGATTTTAATACTTATGTTGTATATGAGTTTGTACTTTGGCATGATTCCATATATTAGGTGATGGAACCGAGAGGTACAAATTTAATATACGGTGATTAATCTATCAAACTTAGAAATCTAAGACAATAAGAATAGGCATGATGACCTTTGAGGAATTCCATGAACAAGCCACATAACTTAATGGATTCTAATGTGGTGCCCTAGCCCGAGCGTCACAACCTTACCTCAGGATCTATCGATTGGTAAATGTGAATCAGGATTGTTGTACTGATCACGCGGCGGGTTCTTATTGGATATTTATCCACTTAATCCTAACTCCTTAGGATTTTATATCATTTATACATTCCATTTCCATCATAAAAAAATTTCTTCAATCCATGGGCATAAAACATAGCATTATCCTTCTACAACATTGAATAACAATTTTAATGTCATCATTCATATAACCATTTAACCCTTAGGTTCATACACAGGTAGCTCGTAGAAATTCATTCAACCTTGAATCTCTACCTGTGCTCCTTGCCTCCTTCCTTCTTTCATCGCACTTATTAAAAATACCCTTTGGCTTCCCTTTCATCCTTATTCATGTTCATAATCTTACAACCTGGCAGTTGTCATCAACTACGCATATCATTCATAAACTTCTATCTTGTTCTCTTATATCATTGGTTTTATCAACCTAGCCATGCCATAATCATATAAAATACATTCATCTTCAAATATTTGACATACATAGTTGGATACACACATCCAATTATGAATTCACATAGCCTTTCGAACTATCATCAAGTTCACATATGTTAACCTACCTTAAAACTTTCAATCATACCATTTCATACGTCATGACTAATCATTTTAGCACACATGAATATCATCTCAAACATATCATACCTTTCCTCAATTGCTCAGGTTCTAAACCTCTTGAGTTTCCCGGTACCTGTCTAAGGTTTGAGAAAACAAAACGTGAGTAAAAACTCAGTAAGCAAGTATTGATCATATACTTGCTTTAAGAAAGACTAATTTGATTTTGATGATTAACAAATAATTGAAATATCATTAAAAAGGTTCTAATGTATTTGTGTAAGTGTGCTCAAATATTTTGTCTCTAATTATGTGTATGAAAATGAAAATATGAAATAATTTAAGTTTCAAGAGCTCAAGTTCATGAATAGCAAGTTCAGCAAAGTGAAGTCTCAGCCCAAGTCAACTTCACTTGCGACTTAGGTGAAGTCTCATAGCCAAGTCGACTTCGCCTGCAACTTCAGACAGACAGCAAAGTGAAGTCTCAACCTAAGTCGACTTCACTTGCGACTTGGGTGAACTCTCAACCCAAGTGGACATCACCTGCAACTTCAAAGGCAAAATTCTCGACAGCAAGTAGAAGCAAGTTTTAACAAAGCGAAGTCGAAACTCAAGTCAACTTCACCCATCCCAAGTCGACTCCACTCATCTCAAGTCGACTCCACTTGCGACTTCAACCTATAACGGTCGAAAATTTGAACGTTGAAACATTAGACACACGTCAATTTCCACTCCAACGACTAGATCTTTTTTCTCTATAAATATCATTGAAGTATGAGCGTTAACAAGGAGAGAAAAAGGGAAAGAAAGAGAAAAACACAAGATGAGCTTACACCTTACATTATTCTAAATTATTGAAGTCATTTGAACAACTATTGAAGTTTCAAGTGCTACTACTTCAAGTGTGCTTACAAGATTATCTTCTTCATACAACAAGGAGCTTCTGGAGCTGATTGATTACACGTTGTAAAGTGTAAATTCTCTTTTGTCTATTTTGTTTTGTGTTGTTGCCTTGGATCGGTGTTGGAGACCGAATTCAAGAAGAAGCAAAATAGGGGGTTGGTTTGAGTTTGTCTTACTAACGGGCTTTGCTTCATTGGTTTGAGTTTGTCTCAACAACAAATCATACATGGTTGGTTAGAGTTGGTCTCACCAACAAGTGACTATTGCATATGCCCCCTAGAGATAGAATCTAGAAGAGAGCGGGTGCTCTAGATTGTATTGAATATACAATAGTGCAACCCAAGACACAACGAGTGTGTGCTTGGAAGAGTGGAGTAGGGAAGATTGCCCGAATCACTATATATTGTTGTCTCTTATTTGGTTTGCTTGCTTGCATTTTATATTTCATTTGCACCCTCTCATTCTATTTCATACCATGTTTCATTAAGGGGATTAAACTAAACAAGGGAAAAATTTCTGTTTAAGTGAAAATTTTAAAATACCCAATTCACCCCCCTCTTGAGTTTTGCCATAAACTCGGGACCAACAAGTGGTATCAGAGCAGACCTCTATCTTATTTGAGGTGATCTTATATATATCTATGGCAACCTACTTAACTTCTATACCTGCATTTGCCAAGGGCCAATCATTTTTTAGGCCACCTCTATTTGATGGCAATAATTTTATTTATTGGAAGTTGAGAATGAAACAACTCATTATGACAATTAATATGGATTCTTAGATAGCCATACAAGATGGCATTATATTACCAAAAGGGGACAAGGTGTCCACTTGGACAAAAGAAGAAACTATGTTCGTCCAAAGAAATGCTAAAGCTATGAATTTCTTATTTTGTTCATTGACTGCTGCAGAATTTGATAGAGTTTCTTCATGCACAACGGCTAAAGATATGGGAAAAATTGGTATCTATTTATGAGGGTTCCTCCCAAGTAAAGGGAACTAAAAGAAATATCCTTGTTGGTGATTTTGAAAGATTTCAAATGTTAGATGGTGAATCTATTTCAAAAATATATGCTAGATTTTCTAAAATCACTAACGCTCTTAAAGGCCTAGAAATGTCAATTTCTGAAAGTGAGCAGGTTATGAAGATACTTAGAACATTGCCAAACTCATGTAATCAAAAGGTCACAGTTATCGAGGAGGCAAAGGACTTAAACAAGCTCAAAATAAATGACTTGATTAGCTCACTCATGTCTCATGAGCTCATCAAAAATAAGAAAGAAGAATCTCGCAGAAGTAGAAAATCTATTGCATTCAAAAGTATAAAAGAGAGCTCAAGTGAATCCACATCAAGCTCTTACTCCAACATGAAGAGAAATAAATATTCCAGCTCATACAAGAAAATGAACGATAGAAGAAAGGAATTTTCAAAATGTTATAAATGTGGTGGTGTTGGACATATACAAATTGAATGCACCACACCGGATGAATTGAAAATTCAAAATAAGAGAATTGTTTCAAAGAGAAAGGCTAGAAGAATGCTTACAAAGGAATATAATACCTCAAGCTCTAGCACTTCATCAAGTGAAGGAGAAGATGCAGTAAATTAGGTAAGAGTTTGCTGCAAAGCCATTGTAGAAGATGAAAAGGAAACTTGCAAAAAATCTGGAGAGAAAAGTGATGATACAAGAAAAATCCAACTACCAACATTGGATGCATCCATGGATATTGAGGTAAGCTCATTTGATTCCTATTTCATTTCATCTTCTAATTTTTGTTCTAGATGTGATGAGTTGAATGATTTACAACAAACTTATGACTCATTATTTGATGAATTTAAAAGCCTTGGTATCAAATATACTCAAAAGAAAAAATAATTCAATACAACCGCTATTGCAAATGGAAAGTTAGTGGAGAAGAATGCATCCTTGCAAAATGATATAAATGCCTTGAAGAATGAAACAGATGCATTGAGAAAGGAGAACCAAATTTTGAAAGATTCATTGGCTAAGTTCTCCAACCCGGGAGAAAATGTGTAGAAATTTTTGAGAATGATCACTCAAGTTGATAAAAGAGGTCTTGGATATGTAAAACACATTAATGCCAAACTAAATAAAACAAACATTCCTATTTAGATTGAGGCTTCTAGTACATCAAATGTGAGGAGACAAATTTCTCATGTTAAGAAGCTTGTTGATAAATCATGGATAAAAATGCCTACTTGGCAACCAAAGAGCTATCATGGTACTCCAACCAATGCTAAAATTACTTATCATTATTGTAATAAGTTTGGACACAAAATATATTAGTGCAAGGCGAGAAAAATGACTTATAATGGAGTTAAATTAGTTTGGATGCCAAAAAGACATATCCAAGGTGGAACCAAGTCTTCCTGAGTACTTAGATTTTGTAGTACTAATATTCATGGACCCATAACACAGGTACCAAAAGGAAAGAAGATACCATTTTTGTGATGCAGGTTTTATTTTAAACAAGTGTAAAACCATCTAGAGGATGAAGGAGCATAAATTACACAAGAATGGGGGAGTTGAGCAAAATAATGATAACTCTCATCAAAGGCAAGTGAGGTATGTTGCTCTCATAGCCCCTTCTATATAAAGGCATTAGTAAATAAATTATGTCACATAGTTATATTGTAGATCATATGCTTGTGACTCAAAATGAATAATTTGAATGAGAAAAGAAATATTAAATAGAAGACTTTATATGCACAAAATGAACTTATTATGCCTCATTTGTACTACCTTTTATGTTGATTGACAAAAAGGGGGAGAGAATAGTACGAAATATCTTAAGAAAAGAATACTATTACATATAATTTAGGGGGAGAACTATTCTCATGAATAGTGGGAGAGCACATCTATATGAAAAATATATTTTGAAATTAATACATATATCATCATGAATAGTGGGAGAACACATCTACATGAAAAAGTATTTTTGAAATTAATGCATATATCATCTTGAATTTTTTGCTTATTGATGAGAATAATGATATTCATGTAGACATATCTGTGATTTATTTAAAAAGGAAAGATATTTCAATTAAGTTTTGTCAATAATCAAAAAGGAGGAGATTGTTGATCATATACTTGTTTTAAGAAAGACTAATTTGATTTTGATCATTAACAAATAATTGAAATATCATTAAAAAGGTTCTAATGTATTTGTGTAAGTTTGCTCAGATATTTTGTCTCTAATTATGTGTGTGAAAATTAAATTGTGAAATAATTTAAGTTTCAAGAGCTCAAGTTCATGAATAGCAAGTTCAACAAAGTGAAGGCTCAGCCCAAGTCGACTTCACTTATGACTTGGGTGAAGTCTCACAGCCAAGTCGACTTCGCCTGCAACTTTAGACAGACAGCAAAGTGAAGTCTCAACCCAAGTGGACTTCACCCGCAACTTCAAAGGAAAAATTCTGGACAGCAAGTAGACAATAAGTTTTAACAAAGCGAAGTCGAAACCCAAGTCGACTTCACCCATCCCAAGTTGACTCCACTCATCCCAAGTCGACTCCACTTGCGACTTCAACCTATAGCGGTCGAAAATTCGAACGCTGAAACATTAGACACACATCAATTTCCACTCCAACTGCTAGATCTTTTTTCTCTATAAATATCATTGAAGTATGAGCATGAACAGAGAGAGAAAAAGGGAAAGAAAGAGAAAAACACAAGATGAGCTTACACCTTACATTATTCTAAATTATTGAAGTCATTTGAACAACTATTGAAGCTTCAAGTGTGCTTACAAGATTATCTTCTTCACACAACAAGGAGCTTCTGGAGCTGATTGATTACACGTTGTAAAGTGTAAATTCTCTTTTATCTATTTTGTTTTGTGTTGTTGCCTTGGATCGGTGTTGGAGACCGAATTCAAGAAGAAGCAAACCAGGGAGTTGGTTTGAGTTTGTCTCACTAATAGGTTTTGCTTGATTGGTTTGAGTTTGTCTCACGAACAAATCATACTTAGTTGGTTAGAGTTGGTCTCACTAACAAGTGACTATTGTATATGCCCCCTAGAGCTAGAATCTAGAAGAGAGCGGGTGCTCTAGATTGTATTGAATATACAATAGTGGAACCTAAGACACAACGGGTGTGTGCTTGGAAGAGTGGAGTAGGGAAGGTTGTCCGAACCACTATATATTATTGTCTCTTATTTGGTTTGATTGCTTGCATTTTATATTTCATTTGTACCCTTTCGTTTTATTTCATAGCATGTTTCATTAAGGGGATTAAACTAAACAAGGGAAACATTTCTGTTTAAGTGAAAATTTTAAAATACCCAATTAACCCTTCCCCTCTTGGGTTTTGCCATAAACTCGGGACCAACAGCAAGCATTTTATCTTTTAGGCAAGCACTTCCTTTAAAACATTTCCATAACTATCTTTTCATATGAATCTTTTTTCATGAGGAAATTTGTATGTCCTAAAACGTTGTCATATAAACATTTAATC
Organism: Annona cherimola; assembly: GCA_030490835.1. Classification (NCBI taxonomy): domain Eukaryota; kingdom Viridiplantae; phylum Streptophyta; class Magnoliopsida; order Magnoliales; family Annonaceae; genus Annona; species Annona cherimola. The sequence goes on along the minus strand of CM059973.1, from coordinate 48,999,503 downwards.
ATGAGGACAAGTGTATGTCCTAAAATATTTTTACATAAACCTTTTATATGAGGACAATTATATGTCCTAAAATATTTTCTCCATATAAACCTTTGTTTATGAGGACAATATTATGTCTCAAAATATTTTTCCACATAAAGCCTTTTGGAAATGGATATTTTCACATGCAAAACATTTTTTTCATAAGCTCTTTTTGCTAGTGGACATTTTTATGTCCTAAAATAATTTTCTTATAAATCCTTTTGACAATGGACATTTTTACATCCAAAATATTTTTTCATATAAACACTTTTTGGAAATAGACATTTTTATGTCCTAAAATATTTTTCCACATAAACCATTTTTCGTAATCCCCATTTTAAGGCTTGTTTATAGCAAACAAGACATATACACCTAATCCTTTTTCATGAAAGTATTTGCATAGAAAATATTTCATTTCATCCCTGATATTTACACTTTTTTGTATAAAACCCCCTATTTTTAGGGTAACCTTTTTGTATAGGCTCGTAAAATCCCATTTGGGGCAACTTTTCATATAAATGCTTTTATATCCTAGTTTTCTGGGTTTTTCAAAAGCAAAACATATGCAAATGAATTTTTTCCCATCCAATAGTGACACTTATCAAGTAATCATTCTACCTTTTGGAAGAGAATCCATCATATAATAGCACGCTAGCCAAGTAACTGTTCCTCAATCCTTCTCCCATCTCAGGGAGGGCGCCGCTGGCCTCCTGCCATCCCTTAGCAACTTGGCCATATGTAGAGTGGTCCCCGGTCCATCTTCGACCGTCTCTACAATTGACCTATCCATTCTTTTAGTGCACCATACATCATCATCATAGATGTCCATATGCTAGCATGATTTCATAAAACATCACAGATAGCAGTCCGTGTCCTTGTAAACCATTTTGAAAAAGCGGGCGCACCCAATTTAACATATTTGAAAGTAAATTTTAGGATGACCGCCCTTAAATATGTTTAGAAATATTTTAAGTAAAATATTTTGATAAGCATTTGAAATATTTGAAAAGAACAATCTTTCTAAACCCATGTCTTTTGAATACTATTTAAACAACCAAAACTCAATTTATTTTATAAGATTAACTTATCGGGTTGGCCACCCTTAAATCCTCTTTAGAACATCCGTATAAACATTTTCAAAATATTTTCAAAGTATTTTTATTTTTCAAGAAAATCAAAACTTTTCTAATAACATTTCGAACAAATGGATCATGTCCAAATCATCGTTTATGTTTAAGAGTCATGGCATGGAGAAACAAATCTTTTTCTATAAATCAAATTCCCTTTTATTTTTCTTTTATAAACATACTTGTTTTTCACAAAATCTTGTGGGAGTAAACTCAAAACTTTTTTGTAAGCATTTTTTTGTGAAAAGGTCCAAACTCCGTTTTTCTTTATAAAATCCTTTTGAAAATAGCATCATGAAGAACTTGCTTACATGCAAGAAAATTCTTAAACTCATCAACATAAAACATTTCCAACCATTGCAACACTTGAAATAATATAATTATTTTAAGAAGTGTTGCTTGCTTCCAATGAAACAATCCTCGAGGCCTTCCATTAAAGCCATCATTTTCAAAACTTGTGCTTGCCCACTTTTAAGAAATTCATAAAAGCATCGACATAAACATTTTTAATCTTTTCAACACATAGGAGGAAATTAATATTTTGGAAAGTTCGCTTGCTTACCTGAGATAGCCTTAATCCCATTCTTTCATATTTTTCCTTGCCTTTGCCTAGATAAATGAAAATGACATTTTATTTATATGCATAAATTTCAAATGCTTGCATCCCTTAGGGTTTTCCAATCTACATGAATCCACATCAACTTACCTCAACTAGCTTAACTCACTTGTCTTTCAAGTTGGGTGTTAATCTTCCAATTCACACATCGGTGTGAAATGTGACTTAATTATGACCATTCTTTTCATCTTGACCATTCCCTTCATTTTGGATATCCTTATTTAGGGTAAGTTTTCAAACTTATTGTAACCTCTAAGGTTAACTCAACATATGGAAGTTTAATACTTCCCATTTATCATTTAACACCCATTATTTACATTTTTCACATTGGTGCTCATCCAAGGCACCTATTTATGAGTTAGGGCTACTAGTTTCAATCTCAAAATTTTGAGATTTTATAATTTTCTCAAAACAGCCCTATATTTCCTCATTTTACCATGTTTTCCTTTTATTTTTGCACCTTAGCTAATTCTCACCATCCATACTTTTCATGTTCACCCCTTTAACCACACATATATTATGTGTAATTCAAGTTCATATAAAACAGAAATTTTCCTCTCCTTTTTGGCTTAACTTAAGAACCTTTTTTCACATTAGTTAGGATATAATCATGAAATTAAAATCCATCAATTGGATTGCCCAAAATAGCAACTTGTCTCCCTCTTTCTCCACCTTGGATGTCTACATCTTTAAGGCTCTACAAAACAGATTTTTACCCTTCTTAATTCCACCCTCTGGACGTCCATAATACCCTATATTTAGGGTACTTTATCCTCCTAATCATCCATTTATCATGTTGTTTAAGTTATGCATCAATTCTACCTTAAATGAGTAGAATTTTGCATCAAGTTATCAACTCTATGTTTCACCCTCCTAAAGTCCATCAAACATGCTTACTTTAACATATATTAATCATGGAAATAATTCACATAATCAACATATAATAAAGGGTTAAAACAGCAACTTAAATCTGAAATTAATCAAAATTTCAGCATGGTGTACTTAGCATAATCAACCCTAAATCACCCACATGATTCATTGAAAGCTTGAAGTAAATCTTCTATTTTATTTATCCTTTAATAACCCTATCAAGGGCTTCTTGAATCATCATTAGGGGTTCATAATAAATCAATTTTATGAACCATTCATTGAGTTAGAAAACTTAGAATTTATCAAACCAAAACTTGATTCAAACACTTACTTGATGAGCTAGGTTTGCTTAGTCCTTGCTCAAGTTGGTTTCCTCCTTTCTTCACTTCCTTCTTCTCCTCTTTTTTTCTTCTTTCTCTTCCTTGCTTGGTCGTCCACCCTGCTGCCCTTTTTTTCTTTTTCTTTTATTTTTATTTTTATTTTCTGCCCAAAAATGGACGTCCAAGCTGTCCACAAAGGGGGCGTCCCAAGCTGCCCATTTTTCTCCTTTTATAAGGGTGTTTGTCCACCTCATTTTGACTTAAATGAATCATTTTTTATCCCCACTTGAGCTACCATGCTTTCCCCTTAAGATTTATATTTATTTTTAATTTTTTAAATGTCAAAAATCTTCCCAAAATCAATGCACCATCACGTCCACATGGGGTGCCCATTTTGTCATTTTGTGGCAAGAAAAATCTTCCCAAATAACTTGTTTGGAACGTCCCTTGATGCAACTCCTTTATCATACCTTCTTCGTTTTTTTAAAAATCACAAAATTGCTCAAAATTCTCATCTCATGACACCTCAAGCAATGCATTAAACACTTTGACTTTTCATTTCTCTCAACGAATCCTTGTTTGACACATGTCCCATTTGCTTTTCAAAAGTCAACTTTCCATTTATTTGGTTGACTTTAAATCTTGCTCAACGAATCCCATATTGACACGTGTCGCTTAACACTTTTGGTTCATTAATGACATGTCACTTTTCATGAGCAAAAGTCAAATGATTTTGTCCTTATGTGATTAAGAAATTTTCCATGATATTTAACTTGATCAAATTCATTCATATGTTAGAACACATTGTTTTAGCCGTTCATGGAAATTTTCATCTCAAAATGGTCATCCTAGATCAAGATATGGGCATTTGAAAATATCATATGGAACTTGATAAAATTAAATCATTATCATCATAATTCAATCATGATTAACATAATCCATACCATTCATGAGGTAAAGCATGTCAACTTGTGCTTACCTTTGAAATTTCACGTTAATCCGCCTTATGGGTGTCAAGTTGTGAATTTTCTAACAATAACCACATCAATCCCATAATTATCATCAACTTAATCATAATTAATGGAATTAAAGATCATGCCAAATCATCATTTCCATACCTTATTTTGTCCTTTTTGAGCACATTAACTCATATTGGGCCAAGTGATTAACTTAACCACCTTACTTAGTTATTTGCCCTAATTTTATTTGTCCACTTCAATCATATAATTAACACTAATTACATGCCTAGATTACATATATGAGTCACATTTGTTCTGGGTATCACACTCGTAGTATGCTGAATCTGGTAAAAATGTTGTGTTTTAAGAATTCGGCAACCACCCATGAGTCATTTGTCGGAGAATCAATCACCTCCACCCATCTAGTTACATAGTCGACTGCAAGAAGTATGTACTGGTTGTTGAATGAGGATGGGAAAGGTCCCATGAAATCCATGCCCCAGACATCGAACAGTTCGATCTTGAGAATGTTTGTGAGTGGCATCTCATTTTTCTTTGAGATATTTCTTGTTCTTTGGAACCTATCACAAGTTAGTGTAAAGGATCAAGCACCTTTGAACAAAGTGGGTCAGAAAAAACCTGATTGCAGGACTTCTGCTGCAGTTTTGGTAGGACCCATGTGTCCACCATAGGGTGAAGAGTGGCAGTGGTGAAGAATGCTTTGGATTTCCTTGTTTGGTACACATCTACGAATCAGACCATCACCGCATCTCTTGTAAAGGTTCGGGTCCTCCCAGATGTAGTATTTCACATCGCCATGAATCTCTTTTTCTGTTGATAGCTGAAATCGGGTGGAATTTCTTTGCAGACTAAGTAATTAACAATTTCTCCATACCAGGGCATTGACGCTTCCTTGAGTGCAAGCAGGCACTCATAAGGAAAGTCCTCATTAATCTGCTCATTTTTGGTTAGTCAGTCTCCTCAGTTGATGGTAATCTAGATAGATGATCAGCTAACACATTCTCAATGCCTTTCTTGTCTTGGATTTCAAGGTCAAATTCTTGTAATAACAAAATCCAGCGAATCAACCTCGGTTTGGCATCTTTCTTGGTGAGTAGATAGTGAATGACTGCATGGTCTGTATAGACAATCACCTTTGACCCTACAAGATAAGAACAAAAATTATCAATAACGAACACACCAGCTAGCAATTCCTTTTCAGTGGTTGCATAGTTGACTTGAGCATCATCCAGGGTTTGCCTGCATAATAGATCACCACTGGCTTGTTGTCCTTCCATTGACCTAGAACTGCTCCAATTGCATGGTCACTTGCATCACACATGATCTCAAATGGTTGGCTCCAGTCAAGGGGTTGTATAATAGGGGTAGTGGTCAAAGCTTCTTTTAACCTACAAAATGACTTCAGACAATCATAAAAAAAATTCAATTTTACATCTTGATTTAGCAGTTTAGTCAATGGTTTATCAATTTTAGAAAAATCTTTAATAAAACATCAATAGAAACCAGTGTGTCCTAAAAAACTTCAAATTCCTTTGACCGAATTAGGTAGCGGTAGTTTTTCAATGACTTCTATTTTTGCCTCATCTACTTCAATACCTTTGCTTGAAAACTAAATGCCCTAATACAATTCCTTCCTGTACCATGAAATGACACTTTTCCCAATTCAAAACCAAGTTGGTTTCTTCGCACCTCTGTAAAACCTTAGTTGAGTTAGATAAGCACAAGTCAAAAGTAGAGCCATAAACAAAAAAATCATCTATAAATACTTTGATTATGTTTTCAATATAATTAGAAAATATGACCATTATGCATCATTGAAAAGTGGCAGGTGCATTATAAAGACCAAAAGGCATGCGTTTATATGTAAAAGTGTCGAATGGACAGGTGAAAGTAGTTTTCTCTTGATCCTGTGGTTGAATAGGATTCTGAAAGTAATTGGAGTAACCATTTAAATAGCAAAAGTAAGAGTGATTGGCAAGTTGTTCAAGCATTTGATCAATGAAAGGCAAAGGAAAATGGTCCTTTCGGGTGGCAATGTTCAGTTTGTGATAATTGATGCACATTCGCCAACCCTTGACTGTCCTAGTTGGTATAAGTTCATTTTTATCACTTTTCACGATAGTCATATCACCTTTCTTGGGTACCACATGTACTGGGATTACCTAACTGCTATAAAAAATAGTGTAAATGATTCCGGCAGCAAGAAATTTTAAATTTTCCTTTTTGTTACCACTTCTTTCATGTTTGGATTCAGAAGCTTTTGAGGTTCAATGCTTGTCCTGCAATTGTCCTCCATAAGAGTCCTATGCATGCATAGAGAAGGGTTAATACCAGATAGGTCATTAATGCAGTAGCCAGTTGAGTTCCTATGTTTTCTTAGTTTAGTTAATAGTTCATTAGATTGAGATTCAGAAATATTTGCAACGATTATAACAGGATAAGTAGCATTTGGGCTAAGAAATGCATGCCTGAGATTTTTTAGGAAGAGGTTTGAGTTCTACTTTTGGTGCTTCTTCCTTTGATTTTCTTGAGGTCAAAGAATTGACGTCCATGTCCAGTTTCTTAGGAGTTGAGATGGAAGCAGGTGAGATAGGAGGGTTTCCATCTAAGAGAGCTGCACAAGCAAAAGTTCAGAGTTATCATTTTCAATAGTTGCACCCTGAATAATACATACCTCTATCAGGTCATCTTTTTCTTCAATCGGCAAAGGTTCGATGACGTCGGCTCGCAAGCAGGAGTTATCGGTCGATGGGTGCTTTGTTGCTTCAGAAATGTGATACCTAGAACATTTCGAGATCCATAAATGTAATCTAGGTATTCAAGAGTAATTAATGGTATGATTTAAGTGAATGAATGAGATTAGGGCTAATGGCTAAGTATGGTAGTTAGTTAACCACCTTTGCGCAATTTGGGGTAACGTGCATAAAAAGACAAAATGAGGTATGAAAATGATGATTTGGCATATTTTTAATCCCATTAATTATGATTTAGTTGATGATAATGATGGGATAAATTAGGGTATTACTTGGAAAATTCATAATTTGACGCCCATAAGGCGGATTGATGTGAAATTTGAAAGGTAAGTACATGTTGACATGCTCTACCTCGTGAATTATATGGATTATGATAATAATTATTTAATTTCATCAAAATGCAAGAGGCATTTTCAAATGACCATAACTTACACTAGAAATGTCATTTTGAGGTGAAAATTTTTATGAACGGATAAAACAAGGCGTTCTATCATATAGATGGATTTGATTAAGCTAAATATCATGAAAAATTACTTAATTACATAAGGAAAAAACTGTTTGACTTTTGCTCATGAAAAGTGACATGCCATTAATAAAACAAAAATAATAAGTGACACATGTCAATGTAGGATTCATTGAGCAAGATTTAAAGTCAACCAAATAAGTGAAAAGTTGACCTTTGAAAAGCAAATGGGACATGTGTCAAACAAGGATTGGTTGAGAGAAATTAAGTGAACCAAAAAGGTGTCAAACTTGACTTTTGCAACCTCCACTCAACGTGATCAAGGGGCGGATTTTTGGGAACAAATTTTTGTAATTTTTAAGATGGAAATGCATGGAAAAAGGGACGTTCTAATGGGCTTACTTGGGCAGAAATTTAGTGTGTAATTCCATTATTTAAAACCTCAAAAATGAGGTGGAATTAAGGGGTGGAAATTCAGCAAAATAAAAGGAGAAGAGAGGGCAACTACATGTCCATTTTCTTGGACGGCAAGTTGGAAGAAAGGAGGAAAAGGTCCAATAGGTTGGACAGCCAAGCAAGGAGGAAACAGGGTGAAGAAAAGAGGAGAAGAAGGAAGGGAAGAAGATGAGCAACCAAGATTGAGCAAAGAGGAGGCAAACCTAACAACTTCAAGTAGGTCTTAAATCAACTTTGGTTTGATAAATCTTAAGTTTTCTAGCTCAATTCATGGTTCATAAAATTGAATCATTATGAACCCTAAATGATGAGGTATGAAGCCTTTGATAGGATTATTGAATGCCAAATAAATTAGGAGACTTAATTCAAGCATTCGATAAAGGCTATGGATGAAATAGGGTTCATATGCACATGATAACCAAGCTGAAATTTTGATTAATTTCAGATTTAAGTTGCTGTTTTGAGCATGTTATATGAATGGATTAGGTGAATAATTTTCATGTTTAATATATGTTAAACCAAGCATGTTTGATGGACCTTAGATGGGTGGAACTTTGGTTTAACAACTAAGTGAAAATTTTCATTCTAATAGGGTAGAAATGATGCATGACTCAAGCAACATGAGATGTGGGTGATTAAATACCCTAAATATGGAGCAAGATGGGACGTCCAAATGGTGGAAATTAAAAGATAAAAATCTATTTTGTATGAACATGTTGATGTGCACGTTCAAAGGAGAGAAAATTGGAAAGAAAGTTGCTGTTTTGGAGCAACTTGATTTAAGGGTTTTAATTCCATGAATATACCCTAAATTATGTACAAAATAAGTGTCTAAATTAGGCAAAAATGAAGGGCAAGGTGTTGTTTTATATAAACTTGATTAATACATAATGTATGTGTGACTAAGAGAGTGCACATGAAGGGTATGAAAGGCAAGAATGGGAAATGACCAAATATGACTTGCTAAAATGTAAAAATGAAATGAAAACATAGAAAAATGAGAAAAGAGGAGGCTGTTTTGAGAAAATTATGGAATCGCAAAAATTTGGGATTGAAATTAGTAGCCACAACTCATAAATAGGTGCCTTGAATGAGCACTAATGTGAAATGCAAGTATGGGTGTTAAATGATAAGTAGGAAGTGTTAAACTTCCATATGATGAGCTTGAAAACTTACCCTAAATAAGGGTGTCAAAATGGGAATAATGGTCATAATTGAGTCACCTGTCAAACTGATGTGGGAATTGGAAGATTAACACCCAATTTGAAAGACAAGTGGGTTAAGCTAGTTTGATGTAAATCCAAATGGATTCATAAGGATTGAAAAACCCTAAGGGATGCAAGCATTTGAAATTTATGAATATAAATGAAATGTTATTTTCTTTTATCTAGGCAAAGGCAAAGAAAAGGATGAAGGGAAGGGATTGAAGCTATCTCAGGTAAGCAAGCAAACTTTTCAAAATATTGATTTCCTCCTATTTGTTGAAATGATTAAAAGTTTTTTATGTTTATGCTTTTACGAATTTCTTACAAGTGGGCAAGCATAAGTCTTGAAAACTATGCTTTTAATGAAATGTCTCAACGATTGCTTCATTATAAGCAAGTGTTGATGTTTGGAAATGTCTCAAGTGCTTTCAAGTGTTGCAATGATTGGAAATGTTTTATGTTGATGAATTTAAGAATTCCTTACAAGTAAGCACATTCTTTAAGATGTTATTTCCAATGGATTTTATGAAAAAAAGAGTTTTGACTGTTTCACAAAGAAATACTTGCAAATAAGTTTTGAGTTTACTTCCATGAGATTTTGTGAAAAATAAGTATATTTATGCAAGAAAAGAAAAATATATTTGATTTATAAAGAGAAATTATTTACGTCTTGAATGACACTTGAAAATAAACAATGATTGGAAAATGGTCCAATTATTTGAAATGGTTTACTAGAAAAGTTTTAATTTTCTTTAATTAGGAAAATACTTTGAAAATGCCTTGAAAATATTTACAAGAGTGTTCTAAAGAGGATTTAAGGGTGGCCAACTCGATAAGTTAATTTCATAAAATGAATTGATTTCGGTTTTGCTAAATAGCTCTTCCTTACCTAAAAAAAGGATAAGAATGACATGTGGACAAGTATATGATTCTAGGGTGAATCAAGGAGGATGATGCAATTGCATGTCCTTGGTGTGCTAAAAGCCCCTAAAAAAGAAATAAAGAAAAGGTTAGTGAGAAGAGCTTTCTCTCTTTGTATATTGAAATGCTTTGAAATCCTTTATCATGATAATTTTAAGATTTATTACAAGCAACATTTTTAGAAAAGATTACTTTCTCAAACATTTCAAATACTTATCAAAATGTTTTACGTAAATATTTCTAAAAGTATTTAAAGGTGGTCATCCTAAAATTAGATTTCAAACATGTTAAAGTGGGTGTGCCTACTTTTCAAGATGGTTTAAAAGGACTGCGGTCCATGATGTTTCGTGAAATCATGCTAGCATGTGGACATCTATGATGATGATGTACGGTGCACCAGAACAATGGATAGGTCAATTGTAGAGACGGTTGGAGATGGACCGAGGCCTACTTTACATTTGGTCAAGTCGCTAAGGGATGACAGGAGGCCAGCGGCGTTCTCCCTGAGATAGGAGCAGGTTTACAGAACAACCGCCTGGCTAGCGTGTTGTTATATGATGGATTCTCATCAAGAAGGTAGAATGATCACTTGGTAAGTGTCACTACTGGATGGGGAGAAATGCATTTGCATATGTTTTGTTTTGAAAAACCTAGAAAACTAGGATATGAAATTATTTATGCAAAAAGATTACCCTCAATAGGATTTTATGAGCCAATACAAAAAATTTACCCTAAAAATAGAGTGTTTTACACAAAAGCGTAAATATCAAGGTTGAGATGAAATTTTTTTTATGCAAATGCATTCATGAAAATGGATTACGTGCATATGCCTTATTTGATTTAAATAAGCCCCAAATTTGGATTACGAAAAATGATTTACAAGAAAAAATATTTTTAGGACAAAAAAGTCCATTGGCAAAATGGGTTTATGTGATAAATGATTTGGGACAGAAAAACGTCCATTTAAGAACAAAAGGAATTACCTAAAAAGGTTATTCACATATGCATCGCCTTTGAAAAGCCCAGACGTAGCATACAAAAGGTTTATATGAAAAGATGTTTATGAAAATATTTTAAAGGAAAGTGCTTGCCTAAAGACAAAATGCTTGCTTACTGAGTCATCGCTCACGATTTATTTTTCCAAACCTTAGGCAGGTACATGGAAGCTCAAAAGGTGGAGAACCTGAGCATTTGAAGAAAGGTATGAGATGGTATTCATATGAGTGCTAAAATGATTAGCTATGATGTATGGAGTGGTATGACTGGAATGTTTAAGGCATGTTAACGTATGTGAACATGATGATAGTTCTAAAGGCTATGTGGATTGATGATTTAATGTATGTATACAAGTATATATGTTAAATATTTGATTATAAATATATTTTATATGATTATGGCATGACCAAGTTGACAAAATCGATGATGTAAGAAAACAAGATGAAAGTTATGAACGATATATGTAGTTAATTACAACTATCAGGTTGTAAGATTATGAACAAGTATAAGGATAAAAGGGGAACTAAATGGTATTTTTAAAATACTAAGTGCAACAATTCACAAGAGTATCGTTGCTTATGAATGGAGTGAAATGTAAAAAAATGAAATGATGAAGGAAAAGGAATAAAACGAAAAAAAAATTGGACGAGATCCAATTAAGAACCCGCCATGTGATTAGGGCAACAATCCTAATTCACATTTACCAATCAACATGATCTTGGAGTAAGGCTTGTGTGACGTATCGAGTTGGAGGCGCCACGAGAAAGGTTCAATTCGACTTTTTCATCTCCAACTGTCAGTGAGAGTTGACCATTCTTGACGTCTATGATGGGTCTAGCAGTGGCTAAGAATTTCAAATGACGGCGTTAACAATGAATTGATTCCAAGTAGGACAGTTACAGGTTGAAGAGTTTGTATGGACTACTGGAAGCTGAACAAAGCCACCAAGAAGGATCACTTCCCACTCCTGTTCATCGACCAGATGCTTAATAGGTTGGCGGGTCGAAAATTTTATTGCTTTCTAGATGGGTATTCAGGCTACCACCATATCATGATCGCACCTGAGGACCAAGAGATGACCACATTCACATGTCCATACGGCACATTCGCATTCAGGCGAATGACATTTGGCCTATGCGACGCACCAACCACATTCCAGCGTTGTATGATGGTTATTTTTACTGATATGGTGGAAGACTTTCTAGAGGTATTTATGGACGACTTCTCCGTATTTAGGAATTCCGATGATGATTGTCTCGTAAATCTATCCAAAATGCTTTAGCGTTACAAAGGCACAAACTTGGTTCTCAACTGGGAAAAATGTCACTTTATGGTAAAAGAGGGTATAGTACTCGGGCACCGGGTTTCTAAACAAGGAATAGAAGTCGACAAAGCAAAAATTGAGACAATCGAGAAACTTCCTCCTCCCACATCAGTAAAAGGCATTCGTAGCTTTCTAGGGCATGCGGGGTTCTGCAGAAGATTTATTAAAGACTTCTCAAAAATCGCCAAGCCGTTATGTACACTGCTAGAAAAGGACGTGCCATTCGAGTTCGATAAGGAGTGCATGCAATCATTCAATGAAATGAAAAAGAGATTGGTATCAGCGCCAATTATTATTTCTCTCGAATGGAATCTCCCATTTGAATTAATATGCAATGCAAGCAAATTCGTAGTGGGAGCAGTGTTGGGCCAGAGGAAGAATAAAGTATTTCACTCCATTTATTATGCCAGCAAAACCTTAAATGAGCCACAACTGAATTACACAACTACAGAAAAAGGAGTTACTGGCAGTGGTGTTTGCATTCGACAAGTTCAGAGTGTATCTGGTAGGGACCAAGGTGATCGTATATACAGATCACTCTACAATTAAGTATCTGATCGAGAAGAAAGATGCAAAGCCACGCTTGATCCGATGGGTCTTATTGCTACAAGAGTTTGACCTTGAAATTAAAGATCGGAATGGAGCTAAAAATCAAGTTGTCGACCACTTATCTCGCCTCAAAAGAAGCCAGCAGTTCCAAGACACGGAACAAATCCAAGAAGTGTTCCCGGATGAGCAGTTATTCTCAATTTCTCAAGGCAGTCCACCATGGTATGCAGATTTCATAAACTATATTGTTAGTGGAATATTGCCTCCGGAGATGAATTCACATCAAAGGAAGAAATTTCTCCATGACGTGAAATATTATTTCTAGGATGAGCCATTTTTGTTCAAACAATGCCCAGATCAGCTATACAGGAGATGCATTCTAGAATGTGAAAGGGAACCAGTACTGCAAAACTGCCATTCATCACCATATGGGGTCACTTCCAGGGAGACAAAAGTGCAGCAAAAGTACTCCAATCGGGGTTTTATTGGCCATCTTTATTTAAAGATGCTCATCTATATGTCAAAAGGTGAGATCAATGCCAGCGTACGAGTAAGATCTCAAAGAGACATGAAATGCCGCTCACTAATGTCATTGAAGTTGAAATATTTGATGTATGGGGTATCGACTTCATGGGACCCTTCATCCCTCTTTTGGCAATCAATACATTTTGGTAGTAGTTGATTACATATCCAAATGGGTTGAAGCCATACCAACTCCAGCGGGTGATGCTAAAACGGTTCTTAAGTTTATAAAGAAGAATATCTTTACTCGTTTCGGAACTTCGCGGGTGATTATTAGTTATGGCGGGTCACACTTCTGTAACAGGCAGTTCATGGCGATCTTGACCAAATATGGATTATGCCATAGGGTGACAACAGTATATCATCCTCAAGCCAATGGACAAGTCGAGTTGGCCAACAAAGAACTGAAACAAATTTCGGAGAAAACAATTGGGTCATCTCGCAAGGATTGGTCTCTCAAATTGGATGACGCATTAGGGGCATATTGAACTGCTTACAAAACTCAATTTGGAATGTCTCCCTACCAGCTGGTTTACGAAAAAGCTTGCCATTTGCCACTTGAGTTGGAGCATAACGCCTATTGGGCAATTAAGAAGCTAAACCTGGACATGCAACAAGCTGGTGACCGTCGACTGTTGCAACTTAATGAGTTAGATGAATTCATAATGCAGGCTTATGAAAATGTTAAAATTTACAAGGAGAAAGTGAAGAAATGGCATGATAAAAAGATCCTGCCAAGGAAATTCAAGCCAAGCCAAAAAGTCTTGCTTTTCAATTCCAGATTGAAGCTGTTTTCAAGAAAATTCAAGTCGCGATGGTCTGGACCATTTATTGTGTTAAAAGAAACTGAACACGGGGCAGTGGAAGTGCTCAATGAAACGTCAGGTAGAAATTTTGTTGTGAATGGGCAGCGTTTAAAGCATTATATAGGGGACGATCTGCAGCGTTGCAAGGAGGTGATGGTATTGACAAATCCATAGATAGATGGAATGTCGGACTGAGGACGTTAAACTTAGCGCTGAATGGGAGGCAACTCATTACTCATTTCTAATTTTGTTCATGTGTAGGATTTCTCTTTGGAGCTCAAGATCATGGATGTCGAGCAAGGAAAGCCTTATGAATTCCCTCCACGCACCAATGTTCAAGTTATGGGTAAGCAAGGAAGTAATTTGGGGGCCAAATTCAGAAAGTCAACTGAAGAGCAGTGGCGCCGCGACGTCCCAACACGGTGCCGAGGCGCAGTGATGAGGATCCCGGATTTTACGGAGCTTGCTAGTGGCGCCTAGGTGCCGCAACATCAGCGCCTTGGTGCCGATTCGTGGACAGCGCGACCCGGATGAGTTTATAAAGCTCGGGTTAGGGTTAAAACCCTAACCCCAAGCCTCAACGCCGTTTTTCTCCTCCTTCCTCTCCATGCCCTAGCAAATCCATTCTACTCCATTCCAACTCCATTAATCTCCCATTTCTTTCCCAATCTCATCTCCATTTCATCATCTTCTCTTCCATTCCATTTCCATCTCTTCCCCATTTCTAAATTCCACTCCAATCCACCCAAATCGAGCCTCTACATCTCCAAACCTAAGCCCCATTCCTACCCTACATTCACTCTCCATTTCCCCTTCATTTTCTTTCATTTCATCACCTATTCTCTTCCCCATTTTCGGCCGGCGTCGGATTTTCAAAGATAGCCGATCGGTGCCGAGGCACCACCCATCCGCGCCCCGGCGCCAGTGCAGACAGCCCGCAACATTCACAGTTTCCAAGCAAGCAATTAGGTAACATCTCCTAATCTTTGGTTGGATTGCTATTCTTTATATTGTGGATTCCTTGTGTTGGTTGAATGCAAATTTGGTTCTTTGGGATTGAGATTTTGTGATTGGAAGGGTTATTTGAAGTTTGGTTTAGAGTTGGCGTGGAGATTGATTGAAATTGATTATGGATTGCTGTCTTGGTGGGTTGTTTGATCATCTTGGAGATATGACATCTTCATCTTCTGCCAAAAGGAAGAAAATCCAAGACCTCGTCGATTTTGATGCAAACCGCTTCGTTTCGGCTTAGGCTTTTAAGCAGTATACGGACTCCCTGCAGAAACAACACTTGATTCCTGAGAGGGGGATCAAAATCGACTCGTTCTCTGATGATTTCATCAATGACCTCAATGCCTTGGGTTGGAAAAAGTTTATGGCTCAACCACAACCGGCTATTGTACCTGTGGTAAAGGAGTTCTACACCAATGCGGTGGAGCATGATCAAGGCAGAGTCAAAGTCCACGGCAAGATAGTCCCGTTTCACCCCAAAGCAATTAACGCTTTCTATGAGACGCTTGACGAGCTACGTATATGTCTATTAAAATGCTAGTTTCAACGCAAGTATACGTGCTGATCAAGTAATAAAGAGTGAGTAGAGTATCGTTCCCATGAGAATTTTGTTTAACAGATTTGCACCTTAAATCTCAATTGTCTAAGTGAATTGGTAAAGTGAAGGAGAAGTTATATCAAAGAACTGAATTAAACTAAACTATGAAAATAGTAAATGACCAAGGTAGGATGGATATTGCCGAGATTGCCTTGAGATGATTAAAATAGGTGGGAATATGAAGTAATTGAATTATAGCTAGGTCATTTGGTTCCATTTAAGTTAGTTGTGCAGAGATTACTAATCTAGGTTCATTCATATTCATATATATCTTCCAACACATACAAACCTAACCAAGTTTTAGTTATGTGTTATGTTCCCATGCATACAAGTAAAGCAAGGTTGATAACCATATAACCTAATCTTGATTACACAGGGTTAATAGGTATATTCATATCCATATTAACATCCGACACAATATGAGCTAGAATACCTGTGCCTTATATATGGATCTTATTCAAATACCACTTTTCCAAGCATGAATCTGAATATTCGATCAATCCACAAGGTTGCAAAGCTTATAAACGCATTAACCATGATATATTAGGGTAATCCCAAGTAACACAAGTCACAGCACAATAGTATTATCAATTCAAGAAAAAGAAAACCAAATATCATAAGCTATGAGTTCAAATCCTACATATCTCCCACCATAAGAAGGTTTAGCTCATTAACATGACTTCAATTCCCATTAAAATTAAGTTACAATCATCTCCAAGAACACAGAGAAAAGGAAAGAGAAAGGAAAGAGAAAACTGAATCTTAGAAGCTTCCACAAACGAGATCGGATCTCCTCTTCCGCTTGTGATGGAAATGGGTCCTTTTCCTTCTCTGTGCGGCTACTCTAGCGGCTCTCTCCACGCCTCTCTTCTCTCCATCTCTGAGTCTCTTAGGATCTATTTATAAGTTGAATTACGCAACACACGTACATAATTTTGCGCGTACGGATGCGTATTGGCGCCTGTTGGAAACAAGTGTTGAAATCAAAAGCCAAGTACCCAAAATATATGTTTTGATGATTAACAACACAATTTGAGTGAGTTTTAGCTACTAATATGTTTGGTGCAATGTTTAAGGATATAAAAATAAAAAATATGAACCATGGCAGGTCAAGTTGATCCCCAAGTCGACTCAGGTATCGACTTAGGCCAAGTCCATCCCCAAGTCGACTCCAGTAGCGACTTCAAGCGTCATTTTTTGTCCAGCATTGAAATTGGGGACTAAGCGCTGCCGAAGTTGCAAATGAAGTCGACTCCACATGCGACTTGGGTGAAGTTGCAAACCAAGCCAACTCCAACTTCGACTTCAGACTGATAGTGCAGAACTTGAAGAGCTAAGTCACAGACCAAGTCGACTCGATGCCAGACTTGAGTGAAGTTGAAGATCAAGTCGACTCAAGCATTCGACTTAGGCTAAATGAAGATCAAATCAAGTCCAAAGCAAGCAAAGTTGCATGTATTCATCATGGAGGTTCAAGATCACACATTTGGACTTATTTCATGCACTTCAAGACTCAAGTATCTAAGAATCTGAGATTTCAAGACATGGAGTCAAATGTTTTTCAAGATAGAATAATCATAAAGAGTTTCAAGTAATATAAAATAGTGGAAGAATAATTAACATGAAGAGATTCAAGCAAGCAAAGTCATTCCAAAGAATCTCAAGTTCAACTAGCAAGCTAAGGAAGTAAAGTCGCACCCGAAGTCGACTTCACCTGCGACTGGGTCAAGTCCAGGACCAAGTCGACCTAGAATGGAACTTGAAGTATTCGCTGAAGGATGAAGTTGCACCCGAAGTCGACTCCAGCATGCGACTTGGGCGAAGTCGCACCGAAGTCGACTCCACTTGCGACTTAGGTGGCAACGGTTGGAAATTTTTCGAACGTTGGCGCATTAAATGCACGCCACCTACTTCCAAATGTTCGAATTCCCTTGCCATTTATATAAGGCATTCAAGATGGACGTGGAGGGTAGCTGAAACTTCATTGATTGAGCATAACTCCCATTCCTAAGAGCTTTAAGTGATCAAGCTAACATCTAGAAGAAGAACTTTGCTTTCAAACTGCCAAGAGATGCTTGCTAATTCATTAAGTCTGCTTCACAAGTTCTTCTCTGTGTCAAATCTGCCTCTACACATCAGTAACGTGTAGAAACCTTATTTAATTATTTCTTGTTGTATTGAACTTAATTTAGTTTCGGTAACTAAGATCAAGTGTAAGCAAAGTAGTGTATGACTGGAGTGGAACTGGTCACCTACTTGCGCTGTGTGTTGTTTATGCCCCTAGAGCTAAAATCTAGAAGAGAGCAGAGGCTCTAGTTGTATTTGTGAAATACATAGTGGAACCCAAGTCACAAGAAGTGTGAGCTTAGAAGAGTGGAGTAGGGAAGATTGTCCGAACCACTATAAAACCTTGTCTATTGATTTTTATCTCTGTTTTCATTATCTTATTGCTTTCCATTTGTTTCATTAAAGGGGATTGGACTAAACCGGGGAACATTTTCTGTTTAAGCGAAAGTTTTTTAAATACCCAATTCACCCCTCCCCTCTTGGGTAATTTCCATTAACTCGGGACCAACAAGTGGTATCAGAGTAGGTCTTTGAGTTTTATCAAAGAGATCTTTTATATAATGACAAACCAATATACTTTCGTTCCCGCATTTGCCGTAGGCTAATTTTTTACTAGGCCACCATTGTTTGATGGGAACAATTTTGGCTATTGGAAGCTACGTATGAAACAACTCATCATGGCTACAGATATGGACTCTTGGATTGCAATCCAAGATGGTGTAACCTTGCCAATTGATGAAATAGCTTCCAAATGGACTGATGAGGAAGTAAAATTTGTTAAGAGCAACGCTAAGGCCATGAATTCATTATTTTGTACTCTTATCGCCTCTGAATATGATAGAGTATCCTCTGGTTTGACTGTCAAAGAAATATGGGATACATTAACATCTATCTATGAGGGAACCTCTCAGGTACAAGGGACAAGAAGAAATATTTTGATTGGAGAATTAGAAAGTTTCAAAATGTTGGACACTGAGAATATTTTTGAAATATTTGCTAGATTTTCAAAAATTACTAACGCTTTGAAAGTCTTGGAAAAGCTATCTCAGAATCTGAACAGGTTATGAAGATTCTAAGAGCCCTACCGGAATCATGGAATCCAAAGATCACTGCAATAGAAGAAGCCAAGTACCTAAACACATCGAAGCTAAAATGACCTCATTAGTTCATTAATGTCACATGAGCTAATTAAGAAAAGAAATAAAAATCACCACAAAGGAAAGAGAGCAATTGCATTAAAAGCCATACACGATTCGGACGTCTCCACCTCATCCTCACAAAATGACAATGAGGAGATTTCTTTACTTACAAGACGATTCAAAAAGTTTGTAAGGAAAGGAAGGAATTTCAAAAGTTTTAAAGAAAGAAATTCCAAGGAGAAAAAAGAGGCAATGAAATATTTTTGCTGTGGCAGTATGGGACATATGCAAGCCCAATGCTCAACGCCTGAGGAAACCAAAGCAAAGGAACGTCAAGAAAAGAAGGAAAGATATGAAAGATGAAAATTCCAAAAGCCTAAGGGAAGAGGAATGTACGTGAATGAAGAAACTTCATCAACAAGTAGCTCTTCAAATGATAATCTAGAAGCAGCAAATTGCGCAAGAATATGTTGCACAGCACGAATTGAGCAAGAAGAAACTTTATTGTGTTTAAACACAACAGAAGTTTTGGAAGAACAAAGCACCTCAACCAAATGTACAAGTAATGAAGAGGTAACTTCCAAACTTGATTATTCTCAATCTATTCATTCTTCTATACAGAAGTGTCTCAAATGTGCTGAATTAGAGGAATTACAACAAGCGTATGATTCATTATATGAGAAAATCAAAAAACTAGGAAACGAATTATCATTGAAGAAACAACAGTGTAATTCCATTATTATTGTAAATGAAAAACTAGCAGAAAAAATAAGAAAACTGAAAGAAGAAAATGAATTACTATTAAAAGAAGTGGAGAAATTGAAAAAGGAGAATGAATCATTAAATGAATCATTAACTAAGTTCTCTAATCTAGGAGAGAGTGTGAAAATATTTCTGAACATGACCTCTCAAAACAATAGAAGAGGTCTAGGATACTCCACATTTGAGCAAGGAGAAAGTAGCAAATCGAATGTGCCAAAACTTGGAAAAAATCAAGCTAAAGCTGCACCCATTTACAAACCAAAAGGGAAACAAGTTATTTGGACTAGAAGGCCGAATTTTGAACCACAACATATTTGGAGATCTACTCCTAGATTACCAATGGCCTGTAACTTTTGCAACAAGATGGGTCACAAAATTTATTAATGTAACTTCAAGAAACTATATGACCATGGTGTAAAATTAGTTTGGGTTCCAAGAAACACCAGATTTGGGCTTTCAAGAATAGAACAACAAAGATTAAACTAGTTTACTAACCCAAATGGACCCATAAAATGGGTACCAAAGAGATAAGCTCTATTTGCTCATTTTTTCAGGTATGTTTCAAGGCAAAGGAAAACAACGTTTGGTTCATGGATAGTGGTTGCTCAAGGCATATGACTGGAGAAAGAAGTTTATTTCATAAACTCAAGCCTTGCAACGATGGAACTGTTGCTTTTGAAAATATCAAGAAAGGTAAAAACAAAGGTAAAGGAAACATTTATAGTATTCCTAATGCATGCATGGAAGATATATTATTTGTTGAAAGACTCAAGTATAATCTGATAAGTATTAGCCAATTATGTGACAAAGGGTACAAGGTTGTGTTTGAATCATCTATATGCAATGTATTTGATGGAGAACATATCATGTTTAGTGGAAAAAGACATGGAAATATATATTTGGTTTCACTTAACGAGCTAGATGGTTAATGTCTAATGGCCATTGACAATGATCCATGGGTGTGGCATAAGAGGCTTGGGCATATAAACATGTCAAACATCAAGACCTTATGAAAAAAGAGTTTAGTAGAAGGGTTGCCAAAATTGAAATATGACAAAGATAAAATTTGTAAGGCATGTCAACTGTCAAAACAACCTAAAATGCTTTTTTCCTCCAAAAAGGAGATTTCCACCACTAGGCCACTTGAATTGCTACATATGGATCTATATGGGCCATCCGATATCTTAACCATTGGTGGAAAGAAGTATGTATTTGTAATAGTTGATGATTTTTCAAGATTCACATGGGTAATTCTCTTAGCTAGCAAAGATAAAGCTTTCTCTATGTTTGCAACTTTTGTAAACTTGATGCAAAATGAAAAACAAAGTACTATTATGACCATTAGAAGTGATCATGGTGGTGAGTTTCAAAATAAACGATTCATAGAATTATGTAATGAAAAAGTAATTCACCACAAATTTTCTGTACCAAGAACTCCACAACAAAATAGAGTAGTTAAAAGAAAAAATAGGACTATACAAGAGATGGCTAGAACTATGCTAAATGAGAGTAAATTATCCAAGAAATTTTGGGGCGAAGCTGTAAGTACAGCATGTCATGTCCTAAACCGTGTAACCATTAGAGAAATCTTGAAAAAGACCCCATATGAGCTATGGAAAGGTAGAAAACTAAATATTTCATATTTTTATGTTTTTAGTTGCACATGTTATGTTTTGCACAATGGTAAAACCAACTTGGGAAAACTAGATGCCAAGAGTGATGAGGCAATATTCCTTGGTTATTCATCAATTAGCAAAGTATATAGAGTCTTCAATAAAAAGAACCAAGTTGTAGAGGAGTCAATACATGTTGGTTTTTTATGAATTCAATCCATGCTCCAAAAGAGAAGATGACTTAAGTGATGCAGATGATGTCACAAGTAATCTTGAAAAACTGCATGTGGAAAAGCAAGAAGAATCCATGGATAAAAAGGTAAGTGAAGGTAATGTTTTCTACAAACCACAAACTGATTTGAAATTCAAAAATGACCATCCAATTAAGCAAGTTATTAGAAATATCTATGAAGGAGTAAAGACTAGAAGGTCAAAATAAAATATTTGTGGACAATATGCTTTTGTGTCAAAAATTGAACCAATCACTATTGATCAAGCTCTTAATGATGAAAACTGGGTTATTGCAATGCAAGAAGAGCTAAATCAATTTGAAAGAAACCAAGTTTGGCATCTTGTTCCAAGACCAAAAGACTATACTGCCATTGGCACAAAATGGGTCTTTAGGAACAAACTAGATGAATGTGGACTTGTAGTGAGAAACAAAGCTAGACTTGTGGCAAAAGGATACTCACAAGAAGAAGGAATAGACTTTGAGGAATCCTATGCTCTGGTTGCTAGATTAGAGGCTATTCGCATTTTACTAGCTTTTGCATCTCACATGAACTTTAAGTTATTTCAAATGAATGTTAAAAGTGCATTTTTGAATAGGTATATAAATGAAGAGGTGTATGTTGAACAACCACCTGGATTTGAGGAGAAAGATCAATCTAAATTTGTATACAAATTAACCAAAGAATTATATGGATTAAAACAAACTCCAAGGGCTTGGTATGAAAGATTAAGCAAATTTTTGACTGATTATGACTTCCAAAAAGGAAAGGTAGACACCACTCTGTTTATCAAGTATAAAGAAAAAGATATTTTGATTATTCAAATTTACGTGGATGATATTATTTTTGGTGCTACTAATGAGATCCTTTGTCAAAAAATTTCTGATCTTATGCAGAAGGAATTTGAGATGAGTATGATGGGGGAGCTGAATTTCTTCCTTGGACTACAAATTAAGCAACTAAGTGAAGGGATCTTCATAAACCAGTCCAAGTATGTCAAAGAAATGTTAAAGAAGTTCGGTATGGAAAATAGCAAAGGGGAAAACACGCCTATGAACTCAACCATTAAAATTGACAAAGATGAAAAAGGTAAATTTGTTGATTTAAATTATATAGGAGCATGATAGGCTCTTTATTATATTTAACTGCCTCTAGACCCGATATACTGTTCAATGTTTGTATGTGCTCTAGATTTCAATCATGTCCAAAAGAATCACATTTGGTAGCTGTGAAAAGAATTTTCAGATATTTAGTAGACACTACCAACATAGGACTTTGGTATCCAAAGGGTTCTAATTTTGATCTAATTGGCTACTCGGATGCGGACTTTGCCGGTTACAAGGTAGATAGAGAAAGTACTAGTGGAACATGTCAGTTTCTTGGGAACATGTTGGTTTCATGGTTTTCAAGAAAACAAACTAGTGTTGCTCTATCCACCGAGGAAGCCGAATACATTGCCGCCGGGAGCTGTTGCGCCCAATTGCTTTGGATGAAACAACAACTTAGGGATTATGGCATAGAATTCAAAGATATACCTATTAAATGTGATAATACTAGTGCAATATGTTTAACCAAAAATCTGGTACTGCATTCTAGGACCAAGCATATAGACTTAAGACATCATTTTATCAGAGAACATGTTGAAAATCATGATATTTGTTTGGAATATGTGAAAACTGAGGATCAAATTGCATATATTTTTACCAAACCTTTAGCCAAGGAATCATTTTACAAAATTATAAATGATATGGGGATGATTGAGTTAAATTAAGAATAGTTAGATGGGAAAAATGGACTTAGGAAAGTCCAAGTCGATAGGCCAAGTCGACTCCGGTGAAGTCGACTCCAGGCAGGCGAAGTCGACTCCTTAGGGGCGAAGTCAACTCCACCTAGGGCAAGTCGACTTCACACGCAACCATCGGGCTTCCTCTCCCTTCTCCCTTTTCTTTCCTTTTCTCTCTTCTTCTTCCCATCTTCTCCTCTTCCCACACCTCTCCATTTTTCTTCCGGCCTCTTCATCTCTTCCAGCATTTCCGCTCTGAATCCAGCTCGCACTCTCTCTATCTTTTTCCATCTCTTCTTCTCATTTTTTTCATCTTCTTCTATCTTTTCTAATTTTTTTCCAACAATCCATTTCAAAAAATTGCACCAAAATCAAAATTGTCCAAGCTAGCCGTCTCCAAACCATCTCAAAGACCAGTTCCAAGACAATCTGGCTCCTAAGCCGAAGAGGAAATCCCCGGGAGACAACGGACTTCATCCAAACGAGCCCGGGAAGAACCATCCACTTCCACTGGTCGTAGAGTCCGATTTCAAGCCGGGACTCCATCCACTTCTGCTCCCAGAGGAGAAGAACCCCAGACCTCGCAAAGCACGGAAACAGGGGCTAGACGAAAGGGAACCCCTGCCACTAAAGGGCAAGTCTTGAAAATGCCTATGACGTACTTCAAGACTGAGTTGCAGCATAGTCGATTCTACAAAAGTTTCTATGAGCAAAAGATATACATTCCTAAAATCATAGACTTTAAATTTCTAAGCGACTATGAGTTTGAGATTGAGGAGCTTCTGGATTTCCAAGGTTGGACCAATTTGTTGAAAGTAGATGACAGAGTATATCCCGACTTGACTAGGATCTTTTACTATTTATGGGATGATCAGTATTTCAGTACCTATGTCAAAGGGGTTGAGATGTTCTTGGGTTCAACGGAGGACCCAAGCCAAGCTAATGCCTTAAGAAGGATAGGCAGAATTCTAGGTGTTCCATTTGAGGATGAGCAGCTACCTGCAGATCTTACCATCAATCAAATGCATAATCAGCTCACCAGGAGCGACAAGTATCATCTCGGGATCAAGTTCCTGCATTACATGGACTTATCCCCAAGGCTACGGGTCCTAAAGCTACTGATTGTCCACTGCCTCTACCCAAAAGGCAGAGGCAGAAACAAACTAAACCCGCAGGAGGCGGGAATTCTCTGGAAAGTCGCTAATTGAGTCAAAGTCAGGCTTTCACGACTATTCTTAGAAGCCCTAGCCTCGAGAAAAGACAACCCACGAGGGGTTTTGCCCTACGAGACTTGGATTACCAAGACCTAGAACATTTTGAAGTCGACATAGAAGGGGAGCCATTCGAGGTACTGAAGTTGACGAATGCCATTAACAAGGCCCTGCTCCAACAAATGAAAATCAATGTGGAGCAGTTTAGAGCAGAATGCATTCAAGAAAGAATAGGCGGACAGCTACAGAGGAAGCTAAGGATGCACAGGCTCAGGGGGAGCAGCCCCGTCACCTCTAGAGGAGCAACCCGCTCCACCTCAGGACGCTCCCGAGGCGCCTGCTTCGCCTGCATCACATGGATCCTGCTCACCTCATGGTTCAGAGATCCCTGATCCTGCTCCTAGGCCACCGTCTTGGGATACTTCAGTCAATGCGATCCGGAGCACCTAGAACAGATTGAGGATCGATTGATAAATCAGATTGCCGGGATCTTAAATGCGGTAATGGATATGCATTCTCAACAAGATTGTATGGATTGGAAACTTAAGACGATCCGATATCATTTGGCATCTGGGAGCCATAGACATCAGCCTATACCCGAACTAGATCCATTTGACACCGGATCAGTTCGCGGAGATCCAACTCCGGCCCCCGTCTTGTCCTTTTATTCCTCGGCACATATCAAACCTATTCGACCGACCCCTGCTTCCCAAACTCCATATTCCATATCGGCATTCTTATATGTCAAATCTCATCAGATCAACCCCTATTCGATCTATTGACAAAAAGGGGGAGAATAATTGAGTTTCGAGTTTAGATTTTTAGGATTTTGGGTTGGGTAGCTTGTATATAGGTTTTATTGCTTTTGAAACTTGTATGAAACATTTGTTGATTATATATGAAAAAGTTGTTTATGAAAAGTTTGATTACTTGTGTTCTATGCTCTGTATTATTCTCTGATCACTAATGTTCTGTTTTGAAATAGTTGGTTGAATGATTATTGGAAACAAGACATGCAAATGAAATATGTATGACAATTTCACTAAGTTCAAAAGGCAAATGACTAATGATTGTCCTAAAAATGTCAAAACAGGATAAAATGACATATTGAAAGGTATAAACTCAAATTGTTCTGTCAATCATCAAAAAGGGGAGATTGTTGGAAACAAGTGTTGAAATCAAAAGCCAAGTACCTAAAATTTATGTTTTGATGATTAAAAAAACAATTTGAGTGAGTTTTAGCTACTAATATGTTTTGTGCAATGTTTAAGGATATAAAAATGAAAAATATGAAGCATGGCAGGTCAAGTCGATCCCCAAGTCGACTCCAGCAGCGACTTCAAGTGTCATTTTTTGTCCAACATTGAAATTGGGGACCAAAAGTTGCCGAAGTAGCAAATGAAGTCGACTCCACATGCGACTTGGGTGAAGTTGCGGACCAAGTCGACTCCAGCTTCGACTTCAGACTGATAGTGCAGAACTTGAAGAGCTAAGTCACAGACCAAGTCGACTCGATGCCAGACTTGAGTGAAGTTGAAGATCAAGTCGACTCAAGCATTCGACTTAGGCTAAATGAAGATCAAATCAAGTCCAAAGCAAGTAAAGTTGCATGTATTCATCATGGAGGATCAAGATCACACATTTGGACTTCTTTCATGCACTTCAAGACTCAAAAATCCAAGAATCTGAGATTTCAAGACATAGAGTCAAGTGTTTTTCAAGGTAGAATAATCATAAAGAGTTTCAAGTAATATAAAATAGTGGAAGAACAATTTACATGAAGAGATTCAAGCAAGCAAAGTCATTCCAAAGAATCTCAAGTTCAACTAGCAAGCTAAGGAAGTAAAGTCGCACCCGAAGTCGACTTCACCTGCGACTGGGTCAAGTCCAGGACCAAGTCGACCTAGAATGGAACTTGAAGCATTCGCTGAAGGACGAAGTTGCACCCGAAGTCGACTCCAGCATGCGACTTGGGCGAAGTCGCACCGAAGTCGACTCCACTTGCAACTTGGGTCGCAACGGTTGGAAATTTTTCGAACGTTGGCGCATTAAATGCGCATCACCTACTTCCAAACGTTTGAATTCTCTCGCCATTTATATAAGGCTTTCAAGATGGACATGAAGGGTAGCTAAAACTTCATTGATTGAGCATAATTCCCAATCCTAAGAGCTTTAAGTGATCAAGCTAACATCTAGAAGAAGAACTTTTCTTTCAAACTACCAAGAGCTGCTTGCTGATTCATTAAGTCTGCTTCACAAGTTCTTCTCCGCGCCAAATCTGCCTCTACACATCAGTAACGTGTAGAAACCTTCTTTAATTCTTTCTTGTTGTATTAAACTTGATTTAGTTTCGGTAACTAAGATCAAGTGTAAGCAAAGTAGTATGTGACTGGAGTGGAACTCGTCACCTACTTGTGTTGTGAGTTGTTTATGCCCCCTAGAGCTGGAATCTAGAAGAGAGCAGAGACTCTAGTTATATTTGTGAAATACATAGTGGAACCCAAGTCACAAGAGGTGTGAGCTTGGAAGAGTGGAGTAGGGAAGATTGCCCGAACCACTATAAAACCCTGTCTATTGATTTTATCTTTGCTTTCATTATCTTATTGCTTTCCATTTGTTTCATTAAAGGGGATTGGACTTGACCGGGGAACATTTTTTTTTTAAACGAAAGTTTTTTAAATTCCCAATTCACCCCTCCCCTCTTGGGTAATTGCCATTAATTCGGGACCAACAGTGCCTAGGAGCCAACTCCCTGGAAGATATTGTGTTGTGTGACCTCAAAACCCTTCTGAACTTATCTGCATGTTGAAGAAGTGGCGCCTGGGCGCCCCTAGCTGGCGCCTAGGTGCCAACTCACTGGAAGCTATTTATTTGCAGGATTATGCTGGAGTTCTGGCAAGGGCACGTAAGGTGGAGCCTGGGCGCCCTCCTCATGCCTTTTGACTTGGTCTTGACCTGCTTTCCACTCGCTCGCATGCCTTTATATTGCCTGTCCTTCCTGCAAAAAAGGAATAAACCAAATAAATGGACTAAAAATGCCTAATTTAAGCTAAAAGTGCATAAAAACTAAATAATGCTCCTAAAATGAAAAGCGAGTGAAAATTAAGCTAAATGGTTGCAAACTATGTCTAATCTCTTGGACTAACGCACAAATATAGTCTGAAATGGGTCATGATAACTCTCATTTTTACGAGTTATCACACCCCCAAACTTAAATGTTGCTAGTCCTCGAGCAACACATGCAAACACAATGAATAAATGAATGAATGAATGCAGACTCTGTCAACTCCATTTGCTTCCCGTTATGCTTTGATCAATCCATATATCTATTCAACAAGGTCAAGCGTAATCTAAACTTGAAAAATCATTCATTACACAAAACAGGACATGCGTTTTCATTCTTAAACCAAGTTACATGTGGGTGACAAAATTTCTTAGTACATGGTCATAATTCAACATGCTAATCTTCCATTTGATCAGAAAACTAGTTAGAAAATCAATGAAAGCAGGCAAACCAAGGATTAAGCTGAACTAACTGGTCACAGAAAATAGTAATAATTTACTGGATTCAATTTCTGCCAACTGCACATTCTTTTTTCCCCCCAAACTTATTGCAAAATTCTCCTCACCATATTTCAGGATATCTAGAGATCTCTCTTTTTTTGAGCTCCCCTCACCATATTTCAGGGTATCTGGGGAGAATTTTAATTTTAAAGCGTTATTACTGTGATTTTCCTTTGCTTTTTTATGTGAACCTTGCCATTTGTTGATGTCAAGTCCCAGTTACTCAGCTTAAGTCAATCACCCCCTTTTATTCTGATAACTTGGAAGGGATACTGAACATGCAAGAAAATTTTATGAAGTATTACCATTTCTGAAACTATTAATTCCCTTAAAACACTTGGTTAACATTTGTTTAACTCAATTCTTATCATTTCAGTTGAAAAGATTAGCACGGAATTAAATTATAACAATGTACAATGAGATTTAGTCCAATTCATTCATATGTTACTTGCAAATTTCCTTAACACATAGTCCTTAGCCTGAATTTTTTGATTTTTCATGAAATTGATTTTAAGTTTAAAGCTTTTCTTGACCTTGCACATATTTCATCAAAATGGATTAAAACAAGTGTAACACCCCATTCCAAGAATTACTCAAGAACTAGTCAAGAGGTACTACATAATCTAAGAAAAATTCGGCATCATCTCCCCATAACATACAAGGGGTAATATGGAATACATGACCTGATATTCATAACATTTCCATTTGTAACATTCAATCCATTTTATATACTTGCATCTTCATATAATAAGAACATTCATATAGAAGGAAATCATTAAATATTTTCCTTACACATCAAACAGATATAATAGTCATGCATATGTGCATCAACAAGGATTACAATCCAATCTGAAATACCAAATACATTATAGTTGCCAAAGCGAATCCTACATATATGATTATCAAAAAGAGCACGAATCTAAAAGAACTGAAATCAACATATTGTGCTAGGGTCTCTCATGTTTGATCTTCAACTTGTCCCATCCTTAAGTTCCCCTTCTGACCTGCGATCTAAAAGCACAATAATAATGATATGAGTCTAAATAGACCCAGTAAGTAGATAATGGTTAGCACAAAGTGCAAATAAGCATAATGATGGATACTCATACAGTGATGAAGCTAATACACGTGGGTCCAATACCCACTCCCAAGATCGTATACATATAACCATACACACAAATTGACCAACACAACCAATCATCTACTCATGTCCATCAAGGGCCATGAACAATCCTCTCCTCATGTAATTCAGGGGCCATGAACAACCCTTACAATCAACTATTTGAGATAACACATCATACATAACAGACAATGAAACACGCCGCAAACCACGCCTACAACATAAACACAATTCAGATTCAACACATAAATCTGTCACATAAGCATTTTATCAAAAATATGATAGGTGCGAAATGAAAGAACCTTAAATTCATACTCTCGATTGGGCAATTCAATTCACGTCACATTCCAACAATATAAAATCTGCTAAGAAGTCTTTTACATCACAGAAATCGGCATTCAAAGTAAATTTTCCATGAACCCTAACTGTTACGAACTCTACGCCTAATACCATGGAGTCGTTAGAAGCTATACATTCCCTCTAGCCTCACCTCGTGTTTAACATAAAATTTCAACACTAAATCGAGAAAGGGGCGACATCTACTTACCTTGACCGTGATCCCTCCCAAGACAGCGACCCTAGATGTGGACTGCAGAAATTCGTAGCCTTGGAGCTTCCTGAACTCGGATCTATGACCTTCAAGGTAGTCGGTATAGTTCCCCTCAAGCGATCACGGGTGGTTCGAACTGAGCGGAAGAGAAAGTAGAAGAGGAACGAAGAACCAGAAGAGAAGGAGAAGAGAACGCGGTCGGGCGCAAAATGGGAATGAAACCCTAGAGCGCGGGCCGCTTATGTTAATAGAATCCATTGAGTCGGGTCGGGGCTCGGGTCCAGTTATAGTTATAGTGCTTAACAATGACACACTAATCATACACATTTAAATTTATACTCAGTGTGCTAAGATCATAATACATGCATATATGCACTATATGTTCCCTAGATACCATATTCATATATGTTATGCATCCATTAACATTATAAACTCTTAGTGGCATGTTCATAAGTTATCTCATAAATAGAGAAGGGTTATAATGAAAATAAAATAAAATACCTGGTCCTTACAACAAGATAATTTTCATTAGCTGGAATTGACATAATATGCAAAACATGAAAAACTAACCTATGGTCGAGAATTATACACCCCCCAAACTTGAGAGATGCATTGTCGTCAATGCATGAAACTACATGAAACCTATATGATCATAAACTGATAAAGAAATACAAAAGTAAAACACAATAGAAGGGACAGGAACTCCCCAAGGTGTCTAATGCGGAGCAGTCGTCTTCATCATGCTCACTCTCTTCACTCGGCTACTGTGAAGACTGACCGAAACATGCTCAGAACTCGGGAGGTGTCGATAGGAATGGTGGTAATGTCGTCATATCGATGTGTCGATCCTCCATAAGTCTACGAAAATGCACCTCCATAGCCCGATTAGACTACTGTAGAAACCGGGCTTGGGCTGCCATTAGATTCTCCAAGCTGGTTAGCCTCACATTGGTTGGGAGCGGTTGAGAGCGACGTCCCAAATAGGAAGAAGGAAGAAATCGATCAGCACAATATTGAAAAGTGCACTGCAAGCTCAAATGTCAAGGACTCTACACTCCAAATATATTCCATAAAAGCTCTTCCCAGAAAATTCAACTCCAGTTTTAAGCCATATGATTGATACCACAAGTGCAGTTCATAAACTCCTCCCCCACTACTTTAAACTTTTAGCCACAACAAAATAATAGAACAACTTGAGCCAAAATGTTCTCCACAAGTAGCACATCCACATGCCCGCAAATATATGAAAGATGCAAGCCACCCATTCACACACCTTTTATTTGAAGTAATAAAATGGGTTATTCATTAAAAGCAGTAAAAAAATTGCGTAAAACTTCAACGGCCCCAAAATATGCAAAAATAGAGGATTTTGATATTGAAAATGATATAAAAATAATCAAACCATGGTCTTCGTGTCGACGAACTCAAAAAATGCTTTCCGTTGATATGTGGTAGCTCCCGTAACTCCTCTGGGATCAAAAGTTATGACGAGTTGAAGTTGGCATGCTGATAACTCGTGTTTTGCTATTTTTTTATGCTGGCTGGGGGATGGCGTCGGAGCGCCAAAAATTGAGGGTGTGGCCTCACTCCAACTGCATTGTCTTGCCTTGAATGATGAATATAAACTTGAAACTCCTTGATTGCATCATTTATCAACTTGAAAGTGGATTGAAAGTTGATATGATAATCCTTTCCTTCCTTGCCTTGGGAGATACTGCTTTATTCTTGGATAAAAAAAATTAAAACGTGTAATGGGTTGCCTCCCATTCAGCGCTAAATTTATCGTCTTTAGCCCAACTTTGCATTATGATTAGTCAATTCCTGCTCTATTGAACTTCCTTCCATGTGGATTGTGCACTGCAAGTTCAGATCTCTTCCTAGCCTCTTCAAATGGATCAGTTAGCCTCTTTTCTTGAATTTCATAGAGACTATAGAAGGGTTTTTCAGGATTTTGAATTAATGATGACTTCAAGATGCTGCTTTCCAAGGCTATGCATTGATCATTTAAGTGTTGCTGCACCTGAATTTCAGGAAGACCAATTAGAGGTATGTTGATATGACAATTTTCAACTTTCTCCAATATATCAACCTTTATTTCTTCATCGATTTTCTCTTCTGCTTCCTGGCTTTTCATTGGCTCGGTCAATTGTTCTAGAATGAACTGAGGTACAGGTTGCTCTATCACATCGATTGATATATCTTCATTAATGCTTGGAGTGACTTCGCAGCCCTGTTCCAACTCATCTTCTTCTGCAATTTCTTCAATATGACTGGAAGACGGTTCTTGATGCCGACATTGGATTGCGGTAGCCAATTGCTCCACCTGGTTCTGCATGTACTCATTAAATTGCATCTGGCTCTTCACGAATTGCATGAACATATCCTCCAAAGATAACTTGCCTTCAGGTAGTGATGGCTCATCAAACTCTTGTGTTTGACAATCGAAAGGCATCATATTCCTCCGTTGCAAATCTCTATGGTAGACCTGTGTATCATTTGAATGCTCATAATTGCCCACGGACGCTGAATAATACACGCATTGGATTGACAGATGTCCTTCGCCTCCACATAAATCGCAGTAGCTTGAATAAGAATTATCCATTCCCTGCATTTGATAATCAAAACCTGCGAATTGATCTGAGAGTGCCAGTGTGTCATTAAACCCATGGAAACGGTAAGTGCTTGGTGTTGAAAATTCTGCATTTAGCTACTAGTAAGGATTTGAAGTCATTGAAAATTATAAAACAAAGACTCCTGAAATAGAATTTTACCAAAAGAAAAGAAAGAAAAGAAAAACCATGTATAATATATACGCATTCACGAAGACAACTGAAATTGTCAGGTACTAAGTTTAAACCAATCCCCGGCAACGGTGTCAAAAACTTGATGAGCTGCGTATACGTCTATTAAAATGCTCGTTTATTATTATTATTATTATTAAATTTCTTTTACTCAGAAAGGAAAAACGGTTGGGGGATGAGAGATCAGAGTAGTGGTTAATGCATGGAAATTGAATATGCTCGGGGAATCATGCTGGCCACGATGGGGCTCAAATGCTTTTCTTTTAACTTCTCGGAAATGACTAAAATACCCCTCCACTCACTTCCGTTGAAGCTAGTTAGGCCCAGCTGTTTTAGTGACGCAGACTATTCATACATGTATGCGTTACACATTTTTGGTGGGAACGAGAGAATGCTGCTCGGGCTTGATGAGACCAACCAAGGAAGAGATTTTTATCTTCCACGTAAAATCATTTTCTAAAAAAAAACAAAGGATTGTGATCATATTAGTTGGCTAAACACAGCCTCTTTATATTCTTTTTATTTTTACACGGACCCGCCTGTATTTATTTTAGCACTCGTTTTAGTATTAAGTAAAAAAATAATAATTAATTTTAGGTAAAACTTTTTAAAAAGTAGAAGTAATGTAATATAACTGAGATAATAATTATGAGTGTAATACGTAGGATGATTGTACAAAAAGATGCCAAAAATAATGATGATGCAGCAGTTGAAAAAAGTACGGTGGTTAAATATTACATCTCATAAACTTGGGTAAAAAATAGGTAAAAATTTCGTCCTTACGTTACCAAATGTACTAGTTATAAAAATCTTACTTTTTTCACGTGCAAGGAAGAATGAGATGGATGAAAATTTTTATAAAAGAATCCCAAAAAGATATTTTTACGTATATAAACTAAATATACATGCCTAATATATAAAAAATAAAAATATATAAAATGCATAAAGTTGTTATTTTGTGTATGTTGGGTAAATTATAAAAATTTTCAACGAAAATTCTTGGGTGTAAAAATTTTGAAATAAAAAAATAATGTTATATGATAGAAGAATGATGAGGAGTAAAAAAAATAAAGTGAAAATAAATAGATTAGTGTATAAGTAGTTTTCTAAAAATGATTAGAAAGTAAGATAGCTATATAGGAAATGTAAAAAAATAAATCAATAACATGATAGTTGTGCATTGTGTAAAGTTCTGGATTGAAAATTTTAAATTTAAAAAATTTTCATTGTAAACAAACACGCCATTTGTTTTGATTCATAAAGACTCACATAGATAATTTTCTTAAAGTTAAAAATACAAGATTCTATATAAATAAGATTAAATAAATTATATAAATGTTTCAGTTACAAACTAGGTAAGAGACCATTTTAATGACTGAAAAAGAAAATTTGATAGAATAGATAATCTGCAATTGCATGCTTCCTGTGGTGGCCATATACGTCAAGAAATCAATTATGGAAAAAAGACATTTTATTTACTCGGCCACGGGAAACCACAATCCAGATCTTTGATTCTGACGGATCTTGATGGGGTAGCCCACCTGATGGACGGCCTTGATCATGAGTAGCAAGTGCGGGGAAGAAGCAAAGAGCATTGAAAATCAAACCGACTCGGGGAATGGACCGTGTCAGCGGATATGATTGCACGAGGGAAGGGCTATGATTGACCACACGAGACAAGGGGCGTGTATGCCAAGGAAATGCCTTCGGGTACTAACAAAAGGAGCAGTGTTCTATGCTTCGCGGGTGCATATATCCATTTTTTTTTTTTTTTTGAATTTTTTTTTATAAAACTGTTAATATAAGTGTATTTAACATCTTTATAAATTTTTATTATTTTTGGAGTATTTTAGATATTTATTTTTTATTTTTGAAAATTAATGGCATTTCAAATAATTTTAAATGTCACTGATTTTCAAAAATAAAAAATAAATATCTAAAATACTCAAAAAATAGTAAAAATTTATACACATATTAAATACATATAGATTAACGGTTTTATAAAAAAAAAATTTAAAAATAAAAAAAATAGGTCTATAAGCCCGGGAGCATGGAGCGCTGCATGCTCCCGGGAGCATAGGACAGCGCTCTCTAATAAAAGCCTCCATCCTCGTTTCTTTTTACACAAATGCCACCTGCAAGATTGTCATGGCACATATTCATTGGCATCCAATTCACACCCTTCAAAATAAATAGGAATTTCTATCGGTTAAATAATTAATATTTGCAAACAGAGACATTTGTTTTATGAGAACGGAAAAAGATTTTAAAATCTCAGTTTTCCACTTTTTTTTTGAATGTGGGTGTGTTTGAAAATGAATAAAACTTTTGATGAAAAGTTGTAGAGAGTAGAAGTTGTCAAATGATGTGATATAATAGGGGTAATGAAGAGGAATAAATAAGATAAAGTTCAAATAGATATGTTAGTTGTGTTGGTAGTTGTGTAGAAATGATTGAAAAGTATGGTGATTATCTAGAAAAATGTGAAGAAATAATTAAAAAATATGATAGTTATAGAGAGTGAAAAGTTTTAAATTGAAAAGTTTTAACTTCGACAATTTTTCCTTATTAACAGACGCACCCTGGAAATAGATGAGTTGAGAGTACAGATGGATGGGCATTAGATGAGTTGAGAGTACAGATGGATGGGCATTCTTCGAAGGTGGAAGGTGGTGGCAGGCGCGGGCAACTTTGGTGTTTTTATCATTTCTAGAGGGGGTTGTTTTGATCCTCTGCCAGAATGGGATGGATGCCGCCCTGGCCCGAGCCTGACAGAGAGAAATAAAGCTGCTGCTCCATTTGTCCAGACGGTGAGTGACCCCACTTTAGGTGTTTTGCAGAAGTAATTATCGACACTTGATGGTTCTTATTTTGTTTTATTTTTTTATCAAGCAAGAAAACAATGTAGTGTATACCCCTCATTCCAGTTCCTGATGGGTGGCCATTAGAATTTTCATTTACAACAGCATAAACAAAAATGATAAAATAAAATAACTTTTTTATATAGGACAGTGGGTTTTTCCACCTAACATTCTCTGTAGCAAATGTGCAAATCTACGGGCCGTAACATTTCTAGTACGCATGACATGAACAAAAATACCATTGTTAACAGCAGCAGCAAGATATGTAATTTGTTCTACCACCAAAAGGCCAAAGATACGAGTGGATGTCCTTGTGTCCACCTAGTAGGGTAATTAATAATAATGAATCACTTTTAACGTAAATGTTTTGATAATAAAGATTCAACGCGTAGCTGAGGTCCTTCACAATGTGAAACTCCAACCTAAGTAGGGTCCAATGTATGTATTGGACATATACAAGTGATTTATATGTGAATTAAATGGAATTTTTGGATGATTTTAGAATTTTATGATATTTTGCAATTAGGGTTCAACTAAGAATGATGATTAAAAATTTCGCCGGAGCCCATTATGAGTCAAGGTGACGAAAGGAGCATAATGAGGATTAAAACATGAAAATGTGGCATAAATGTTTAGTTTAATTTCCATGATTTAATTAATGGAGATTAAAGTGTAATTATGGAATTATGTTAGAAAATCATAGAAAATTCATAACTCAACGCCTGTAAGGCTGATTCAAGTGAAATTTGACAAGGAAGTTGATGATGTTGAGCTTGATATTATGGGATTATTGGATTATGAAAATCTTTGATGAAATTAGTATAATAATTTATTGATCACATCTTAATTCCGACCGTTAACTTCAAACGGCTATAACTTGAGCTAGGAAAATTGGATTGAGATGAAATTTGAAATGGTTGAATGAAATCATGAGATTAATATTTTGTAAGGTTTGGATTAAGCATATTATGCTGGGAAAATATCTGAATTGAAAAATGTTGACTTTAACACCTCAAAAGTACCATGCATTTAAGGCAAAAGGTGCATGAATTGAATGCAATTTTTAATGGCCCAAATAGGTGTCAAATGCAGGTGAAATGCAGGTTATTTTATGATTAATTATGTGAAAAAAATCTAAGAAAAATTGTGAGTTGCAGCTGCCATGAAAGGTGGAAAAAATGGACAGCTTGTTGCATACAAATCACGTGCAAAATGATGTGTGGTTGCTGCCATTTTTGCTAAATTTTTTAATGCCAAATTAATGCATGAATTAAAGGGTAATTAGGAATATAATTTACCCTTAAATTAGGGTTGAAAAAAATGGAAAAATTCCAAAATGGACAGCATCTAGGGACGTGATTTGGGGGACAACTTGAACAGTCATGCTTTGAGCAGAATTTTGGTTTAATAAAAAAATGATAAAAATATTTTATATGGCTGTAAATCAACCAGCACATCAATAGGATAAGTGAGCAATTAAAGGGCTGTGGAAAATCCAACTCCAAGTCGGGCCCATAGCTGGAAAATCCAGCTATATAAGGGGATGCTCGGTCAAGTGGAAATGAGGTTTTGTGAAAATTTTCGAAGTGCTGAAACTTGAACCCAAGGCAGTAGCTCACGTCTAGCATCTAGCCCAGCCAAGAAGGAAGAAAAAAAGAAGGAAAAGAAAAGGGAAAAGGAGGGATCACCCATTTAATCAAGTAAGTATATGATTATTTTGAGTTTATACTTCAAATCTGGAAATTATATGATGTTATAAACCAAAATATGAATGAAGTAGTAAACGAAGGATTTTCACCATTAAAATTTTTTTAAAATTTCATTATATGATTATTAAAGGACAAACAAAATTTCAGATTGAAATATTAAGCAGGTTTCAAATTACAAATCCGAGAAGATTAATCTAAACAGGGTAAAATGGGTGACAGGATCATCTGTAGAAAATGATTTTTAATAATTTTTATACAAAAAATTTTGAGCTTAAACTTTTACAGGATATATATAAAATATTTAGGATCACATAATAAAATAAAAATTAGGTTTTGATGGGTATAAATATACCCCATAATTAACGTGATTTGGATTTTCTGAAAATGGATGCTGCTATTCAGCAAGGTAAAAATACCAATTTAAATACTTAATTTTTTGTTCTGGAAATATTTATTTTGGTTAGTTCATGTAGTTATTAAGTTATGGTAGAAATTTTAGATCAAAACTACTTGATTTGGTATTAATTCAGTATTTTGAGATTTCAGTACGTTTGATTTCAGCATATGTGGATAGTTGGAGAAAAAATAAAAAAGAAACATGAAATCTATGTAGAAATGATCCAAATTGATATATATATTAATACCCTAAATTTTTATTAAGAAAATTAGGATTATTTTCTGAAAATTCGGATTTATAAATCTGCTTAGGGTTATGTGTCAAAAGACACGTTAAACGGGTGAAAATGGGTTCCAAAGTTGCTGTTTTGGAAACCTATGATTAGTGGATTTAAATTCTATAAAAATATCCTAAGTATAGTGGTAATTAAGTATAATTATCATTCTGAAATGTGTATTAAATTTCTGACTTGGTAAATTTTATGAAATGCCTCATATATGTGTTGCCAAATGGGCATATGTGAATGGATAGACATGCATAAGTGGTAAATAACCTAAGTAAATTGATTTTGTGCAAAAATGCATGAAAATATAATAAATTTTATGAATATATATCTGTTTATAATTTCATGATGTAATTCCAAATTTTGGAAATAATTAATGAGGCTTAAGGCGACCACGTGTGCTTAAAATGAGCACCGATGTATGAATTTTGGAAAATAAGTGAAAAATGGCTTAAGGAAGGTAATGAGCCACTAAATAATAATTATTGAATGATTATTATGTGATTGAATAATTACCCTACTTATGGAACCAAATGTGATGTGTAATAGCCCATGTAGTGCACAAGTATGTGTTATACTAGCATAACGACTTGAGAAGTTGAAGGAATTATGTATGTTAATGCAAATGGGTTGGAAAACTGAGTTGACTGCAAGCAAAGGAAATATATAAATATTATATTATTCTTAGATATATAGGTAAAGGCAAAGGGATAAGCAAAATAGAAAGCTAAGCAATCGAGGTAAGCAAGCAGCTTTCTAAATGATTTTGGTTTTCATTACAAGGTATTTAAGGGTGGTCATTCCTTGTCTATATGAGTTTTGAAATATTTATTTCTATTGAAATAAATGATTGCTCACTGTTTCGCAATTATGGTATACGATGTTTCATTGAAACGATGTTTCAAAGGGATGGTGCAAAGAATTCTCTACATGAGAATGAGAAGTTCCATGTGTAAGAGGGTATATAATGTTGGGGTGACTAAAAGTCATGCATAGAATGGAAATCAAGTAGGCTAGTCGAGGTAGTAAGTGAACAAGGAGTCCCCCTTGACATCGCCAAGTCGGAAAGGACCGGCGAGGTAGACTAGTCGAGGTAGTAAGTGGACAAGGAGTCCCCCTTGACGTTGCCAAGTCGGTAGGTCCGGCGCCAAGGACGGAAAGGATCATGTCATGAAAGAGGGTTCCCCGTGCTAGCGTACCGTCACATGAAGGATAGCGTCATCAATGGAAATGATGAATTTGTACATCCAATGTTCATGAAATGTTTATGAAATGTGTACAAATGATTTATGAAAAGGTTTTTGCTCCACAGGTAGTTGATCACTTGATAAGTATCTCTACTGAAGGGAGAAAATTTCTTTTAAATAAATATGCCTTCAAAATAAATTGCCTGTAAAATATAAGCTTGCTTATTAAGTTTCGACTCACGTTTTCGTTTTCCAAACCCATAGACAGGTGAAAGAAGAGACCTGGCAAAGGAGCAAGAGTCATCCATGGAAGAAATGGGAGAAACATTATAAGTTTTATGTTTGTGAAAAACTTATGTGTGATGGTTGTAAATTATTTCGATATTTTATGTTGATGACTATGGTTAGAACATGCAGTGACATCTAATTTATGAGATGTTTTGAAATATGTTATGACAATCATGTCTAGTTATGACATTATTGGATGGAAATGATTCAAATATGCATGAAATGAAAATATGAGGAATTAAACTCCTATGGAAACATAATTAATTGGATAAAATATCTGTTAAAACCCGCCGTGTGACAGGGCTACAATCTTGATCAAGTTTACCAGTCGAACGATCTTGAGGTAAGGTTGTGACGCTCGGGCTGGGGCGTTACACACAACCTCCTATCCTTCCATCAAAATGAGATTTATAAGCCCTTGCTTCATCTCGGTCTTTGCTACCACAGATGTACCATTTGAGTCTCTTAACACTGCACTAAAACCCATACTCTTAGTACTCAAATCAAAACTAAGATTAACATTAAGGGAATGTTTGGTAACACTTAAAACTCTTCAAACTAATACTTTCAATTTAAAATAAAATCTTTTCAGTTTCCATAATTATCTTATTTTTTAATTTTCATTTACAATAACATTGACAAAATACAAGGATTTTGATCTATAACATGGTGAATTTTCCCACCGAACATTCTCATGGCTACTAGCATATGTGGTAAAATGTGCTAATCTACAGGTCTTAACCTTTCCAATATGCATGATATGAATAAAAATACAATTATAACAGCAGCAACAACGGCAAAATATCTAATTTCGCTCTACCAAAGGCCAAAGATATGAATGAATGTCCTCATGTCCATTCAGTAGGGTGATTAATAATAATGAATCATTTTCCATGCAAACATTTTGATACTCAAATTCAATGCCCAGTTGAGGTCCTTCAAAACCTCCTGCATTTCCATCTAAATGGGATCTGTAAGCCCTTGCTTAATCTAGGTCTTGCTGTCACAAATGTACCATTTGAGTCTCTCAACATTGTACCAAGACCCAACATTAAAGAGGTGTTTGGTAATGCCTAATACTTTTAAAATAAAACTTTTAGATCATGTTTGGCAATTAATAAAACTTTTCACACTTTATAAGTATTTTCTTTTTAATCATTTTCACATTTTTATACAATTATTCTATTTTTAATCATTTTATACAATTAACTATACAACTAACCTATCTATTTTATCTTTATTTTCTTTACTCCTCGCCATTAACTCTATCATATCACACCATTTTATTATATTTCATTTTTATTCAAATGTTTTACCATTTCCCAAACACACCTTCAATTTAAAACTTTTCACTCTCTATAATTACTTCATTTTTAATTATTTCTATACTTCTTTTTATATAACTACTCTACTTTTTTCATCGTTTCTGTACAACTATCTATACATCTAATCTATCTATTTTAATTTTATTCTCTTTATTTCTCATCATTACTCTATCATATCACATCATTTTTTCACATTTTAAAAACTTTTCATCAAAAGTTTTATCACTTCCTAAACATACCCTAAGTTTAATGAAACCAATATCTGGTCACATCAGTCGGGGGCAGTTATTTTCCTTCAAGATAGTTTTTGTTACTAAGATGCTATAATTTTCAGCATGTGCAAATGAGAAGAAGAAAAGGATATGTCTTCCTCTAATTAAGCTGGTGGCGAAAAACATCCTGCTTGTTTTGACAATCGAAACCAGAAAACATGTTCAAGACATGCGAATCAAAAGCACAGTCGGTTGTTGTGCATTACCATAATAAATGAAAATAGTCCTCCTCAGCCTCATTGCATGGTGAACAGGCAGCTGACAGGCTTATTGATAGTTCTTATTGAATTTCCCTATTTATTATTATGGTTTGTATTGTATATAATTTCTGGGCATGCAAAGTTATTTTTTAAAATTTTTTAATGATTAATTTTTTTTACTGTTACATGTTTACGACTCATCATAAAGTATATTTTCTCATTTTTATCTAAACGGATTTTGACCCAACAGTAGAAGGCAATTCTCTGAATACAAATGGAAGGCACTTTCTCTAAATAAAATAGGAGGTAGAAGCCACCCCGATATTCAAACCACGGTCAAACTAGGACATGAGCCTAGGATTAGCAGCAGCGATACTATTGTCCAGGGCTCCCCGGGTATGTAAAGCTGTAAATGAAACAAGAAAATCAGTTTGCACTCATGCATCCTACGATTTTTTTTTTTTTTCCTTCCAATACTTTTAGGATTTTTATAATTCTTTACCATAGTTATTGATTTTGTAAACACTCCCCACTTATAAAGAGGCTTTTTACAAGTTCCGCCCTAGATGTTTGCATAATTGTGGTTTAATACATATGTCTTGACATTTGCGTAATTATGATTGGATACATATGTTTCAACATTTGGC
Source organism: Annona cherimola (assembly GCA_030490835.1). NCBI lineage: Eukaryota > Viridiplantae > Streptophyta > Magnoliopsida > Magnoliales > Annonaceae > Annona > Annona cherimola. Next base: position 48,957,956 of record CM059973.1, on the reverse strand, counting down.
AAAATAGATCTGGGGTCTATTTGGCAACACATGTAGGTGGGAAGCAAACTTTTCCATCTCTTTCTACACATTTTTAAAAAATAATTTAACATTTTAACTACTTAACTACCCTTTTTTTTCAATTTTTTTCTCTATTTGAATCGTTTTCTTATATAATTATCTTAATTTATCACCGCTTTACCCATATAACATCCAATCGTTCACACATATTTAAAAAAATTCTCTTCATAACTCCCACCCACTCACTACCCATGTTACCACATGGCGCACTAGTAATTTGTAAATCTGCAAATTGAACTTATGATAGATAATATGAGGTCATGTACGAATAAAATTGTGTCACGATTTTCAAAAAATTGAAAGCAGGCCATTTTTCTTCATCATCTTATTAAAAATTATAAACACGACATGCTCATTTTGCTAAAATTTTGAACTTATATATTATTTTATAAAATGTCAAAACATAGGTATTAAAAACACAATTTTATCTACTTTTAGGGTTGATTTGTAGAAAAAAAATCACTTATAAACTTTCCTGGTGAGACCACTTGTTTTTTTTGGGTGTAATGCGTTGTGTTTTCATCCAGGTGGGGTAAACAGAAACAATCCAAATCTTATTTGTCATATTGAAACGTAATGTAACTTAATAATTTTTCATTTTAAAAGCAAACTATAGCTTAGAAACTACGAAAGCGAGAATCTAAAGATCTTTATTGATCATTAAGAAATAGATAAAGAAGGATATCTATGACAGATGATGTATTTAACACTAAAATAATCCTAATAAACTTGGTTTGGTCTCCGTAAATTCAACTTGATGGGTCGGAGTTAAACAATGAAGTTTAAATATCAAATTTTAGTGATTAATAAGTCCGAAATTGGTCCAAGGCTCAATTAGACTAGGTTAGAGACATAAATCATCAAGGATAGCCATTAGATGAATATACACATATCTTATACAGAAAAGAGTGACTGATAAATATGAGGCCACCCAAAAAATATGGCGTTGATCAAGCAAAGATTCTACTATTTATATGTGACGCCCCCAACCCGAGCGTCACATCCTGAGCCTTACCTCGGGATCGATATTGACTGGTAAACGTGATCAGGATTATTGCCCTGTCACACGACGGGTTTTTTAACGGATAATTATCCATTTAAAATATATTTTCATAAAATTTTATTTCCTCATAATTATATCTCAGGTAATAACTAAGTCATTTCCATCCATTCAACACACAATGATGCCTGTAAATCAGAAACATTTCAACATTTTCCTAAATCAGATGTCACTGCATGTTATAATCATAGTTGTCCATATGAAAATAATAACTTAGTTACATCCATTCAGCATAAGTTCTACTACATCATCATGACTGCGAAAGTTTTTCTCTTGCTTAAGCGATATTTTATTTGCTCCTCTGCTGAGTCTCTTCATTCACCTGTCTATGGGTTTGAAAAATAAAAACGTGAGTTGAACACTCAATAAGCAAGCATTATATATTTCCAAGCAAATCATTTTAAAGGAAATCTTTTTCAACAAAAAGGTTTCTCTCCATTTAGTAGAGACACTTATCAAGTGATCAGCTACCTGCAGAGCAGAAATCTTTTATTTAAAATCATCAGGGAAAGCAACCTTATACCCCCTGGGGGATATAAAATGACCCAATAATGAATGAATTCATGATCCCTTAGGATGGAGGTTAGCTAGGCGACCATCCGTCTTCACACATTATATCACAGGACAACAGTTTTCATTTATCATAAAGCAGTTATATAAATCAATTTAAAATACCTAGTGAACTAAGGAATGGCCATCCATAAAAATTTAGAAATGAATTTCAAATAACATTTGTTAAATCAAGAAAAGCAGTTAAAACATCTTTTACAATTATTTCAAAGAAATTTTAATAAATAGAAATTCATTTAGAAAAGTTGCTTGCTTACCTTGTTCGTGAGAGCTTCCCGGATCAACCTTTTCCTTTCCTTTGCCTATAACAGAATAACATAATTTCTATATAAATGCTATTTGCTTACATTGATTTAGTTTTCCAACCCATTTCCATAAATATTCATAACCCGTTTAGTTTCCAAGTCGGGTATGCATCCTTTAAACCCTTACGTATCTCAACTATTCATTATGCTTCATATTTAATTTCCATATACTAATAAATTTGAGATTATCAATTCAGCAATGCATTTCATGTTTTTCCATAATATTTTAACATATTTTTTCATTTTAATATTTTACATATTGCATTACTCATTTAATCATGTGCTTTGCTTCTCATATGTGCGTCTAACTACGTCTAATTCATATATTTCTTAAAATTTTTCAAATCAAAAAATTATCCACTAATTCAGCAAGTTTATTAACTTCATTTAACACCTAATTAATGCATTTTAACTAATTTTTAATTCGTAATTCTCGAAATTACAAAAACAGCCACTTTGACATCCAATTTTCACACTTTATACGTCTCTTTTGATACTCTAACATAAACAGATTTTTATCTGTTTAATTCCAGAAATTTATCTCAATTTATTTGCCCTAAATTCAATGCATTTTCACATATTTAAAATCCATATATAAGTTATTTGCAAAACAGAAACATTTTCCACATGCATAGGGTACCCGTTTACACCATTTGAACGTCCACTTCTCACTTCTGTTAGAGTCCGAATTTAGGCAGTTTATATAATTCCCTTATTCACGTCCAAAGTTTCCTATATTTATGTTATTTTACCCTATATTTCATTCAAAATTTATTTGAATAATTTCCTTTATCATTTTCATCATTTAGAAGTGAATTTCAGGTCTTAGACGATACCATAACTAACTTACCTTCTATACTTCACAACACATGCTAAATTTCAGATATAATAAAAAATAAATCATGATTTATCATGTGAATACATTCACTAATCTAAACATCAACTTAAAACAAAATTTCAGCATGATTAAGCTAGAGTAAAAGCTTATTCATCACACTAAACACTCTTCCTACTTACCTCTAATTCTTAACTATACTACTTGCTATAATTTTCCATTAAATTCCTTAATGAAAAGAATCATAACTCTTCATTAAATTTCCATTATGAAACACATACATAGCTCACAATTTTCTTAGAAAAACTAGAGTAGAATAACTTGAACTCAAACCATCTACTTACTTGTGTTGTGTGCTACTTCACTTCTCCTTTTCTCAAGCAACTTCTTCTTCTAAACTCCTCCTTTTCTTTCTTGGTTTCTACCATAAATTTTTGTGTTTGAAAGGAGTGAAAAGAGGGACGTGAGCTGCTATGAAAATGGGAGCTCAAAAATTCCAGAATTTTTCTAAGTACCCAGCCCTATGCATTGGACGTCCCCTAGCTTATATGCTATTAGCTGGAAATTTCCAGCAAATGGGCCCCACATGCCACATCATCCATGAAAATTCCAATGCATTCCTATCCTCTTTGCTGACATGGCAGATTTTGGGCCATTAAAATTATTTTTTCCTTAATTATAATTCCACTAATTATCCATTGCATTTAATTAACACCAATCTGCCCATCTGTTGCACGTCCACCATCAGCTGCCATTTTGAAAATGTTTTCAACGAATTTCGCAACTAATAAATGCATATTTACATTCCCTACTACCTAGGCTATTTATTCATGCATTTTACAATTTTTAAAAATATAAAAAATCACTTTTCTGGCCACCTGAACGGCCACCTTTTTTGCTGTCCATTTTTTGATGTCTGCTCACGTCCAACTTTGCAGCAGATGTTCTCATCATAATAAATTTTTTTACAGCTTTATTTAATTACTCAATTAATTATCTAGTAGTGTAGGGAATTTAGGGTCAATTTAGGTTAATAAAAAAATTATAAACAATGCATTGAGCTGCCAAAACCGTCCACATCAACCTGGATACATGTCGCTGTCCACTTTTTCATTTTCCATTCAACAGTCAAATTCAGCTCCTAATAAATCCGAATTCACTTTAATTTAATGTAAAATTATATACATTAACTCCTTGTTGACTTTGGGTATACATTTTATTATTAAAAAATTCCAAAAATCCAGCTACAAGGCTGTTTGGACGTCCATAATCTGCCACTTCTTCCATTTTCCATTTGACCCATTAATTATGTATTTAATTAAGAGATAATTGCAGGAATTTTCTCAATTTTAATAATTTACATAATACCCTACAAATTACCCTCTTTTGACACCTCAAATTTTTCTTCTTTCATTTATTTATTTTATATAATTTCATCATAAATGCTATTTACGTTATGATTTGATAAATCAAATCTCTCATCCTAATTTCGAGATAGTTTAATCCCTTATTCATTTGCATGATCAAATCCATCCAAAACCTTAATTTCATAATTTTATCCGTTCATTTCAAATTTCATCTTAATTCGATCTTTCTAGCCCAAGTTATGATCATTTTAAGTTTTGAACGGTGATGATCAATTTTCCTCAAAATTTTCATAATCTAATTTTTCCATGAGATTAATCATAAAATTATATGCTTCCCCCTCAAATTTCACCTTAATCCAACTTAAGGTCTCCAAGTCATGAATTTTTCAATATTATCTCAACTTGGTTCTATAATTAACCTCCCAATCTTCATTAATCATTTATGAGATTTAATTAGACTTTTTATAGCATGCTAATATTTATCCATCTTTAATATGATATTTCAATCATACTAAACCACATTATTTTCACTTAGGAAATTTAAACCCACCATCCCATTCACACAGATGACCTAACTGCAAAAATCTTAAAAATTACAAATACTTCAAAGATGAACACATCATTCTTACATAGTTTATTCAATATCATTTACATGACTTCTATACAAACTACGATTTCACAATCCTCCCCCTCTTATAATAGGTTTCGTCCCAAAACCGTTTATTCTTTAAATAACTGGGGGTATTTCCTTTCTACTTCCTCCCTTAATTCCCATGTAGCTTCGCCTTCGGAATATCGATTCCACTGAATCTTTACATATTCTTTTTCTCTATTCTGAAGCTTCTGTATCTTATGATCCAAGATTCGAATGGGTCTTTCCTCATAATTCAAATGATCTTGGATTGGTAGGTTTTCTGCTACCAGTACAAGGGTCAGATCTACTACATATTTCCTAAACATGGAAATATGAAAAACATTGTGTACTAAGGCAAGTGCCGGAGGTAAAGCAATCTTATAAGCTAACTTTCCAATTTTCTCCAACACTTCAAATGGTCCAATATACCTGGGATTCAGCTTACCCCTTTTTCCAAATCTCGTAACTCCCTTGAATGGCGTGATTTTGATGAATACATGTTCGCCAACTTGGATATTTAGATCTTTTCTTTTACAATCTGTATAACTCTTCTGCCAACTCTGGGCTGTGAGTATACACTGGCGAATAATTTGTACTTTGTTTGCCATTTTCTGAGACAAATCTGGGGCTAGCTTCTTTTCTCCAACTTCATCCCAGTTCAACGGCGTTCGACATTGACGTCCATACAATGCCTCGAATGGAGCCATTTGAATACTAGCCTGATAGCTGTTATTATATGGGAATTCAGCTATAGATACATATTCATCCCATGAACCACCAAATTCCAAGGTACACATACGAAGCATATCCTCGATGATTTGATTGACTCGCTCTGTCTATCCATCTGTCTGGGGATGAAATGCGGTACTGAACTTGAGTTGGGTGCCTAGGGTTTTGTGCAAACTTTTCCAGAATCGAGATGTGAATGTTGTGTCTCGATCGGAAGATCGGAAACTATTGATTTAGGCACTCCATGTAGTCGTACTATCTCCTTATAGTAGACTTTGGCTAATCTCTCTGCGGTGTATGTTCTTTTTATGGGTATAAAATGAGCAACTTTAGATAATCGATCAACGATTACCCATATAGAATCATTTCCAAGATGAGTCTTAGGTAGTCCTTCAATGAAATCCATAGTAATATCATCCCATTTCCATTTGGGAACTTCCAGAGATTGTAATTTTCCAGATAACTTTTGATGATCAGCTTTCACTATTTGGCAAGTTAGGCACTTTGCTACATATTCAGCAATCTCTCTTTTCATATTATTCCACCAATATACTTTCTTGAGATCCTGATACATCTTAGTGCTTCCTGGATGAATGGAAAAGGGTGAAAAATGTGCTTCCTTAAGAATTTGCTCCTTCAACTCAGTTGTACTAGGTATGCATAAACGACTTTTGTATCGATACATACATTGCTCATCCACAGAAAATTCTGTCAATCCTTTTCTCTTCATTTTCTCCACATGGGCATGTAGATTTGCATCTTGTTGCTGTGCAATTTTAATTTGATCAAACAACAATGACTGTATGTACATTTGTGATAACCTTGTTTGAACTCCAGGGGGACATACAATCAATTCTAACTGTCTTATTTCCTGAAGCAACCCTTATTGTTTTGTGATAAGATGCGCCATGCTGACATTTCTGCTTAATCCATCGGCTACTACATTTTCCTTACCTGGATGATATAGTATCTCCAAATCATAATATTTTAATAACTCAAGTCATCTCCTTTGTCTCATATTCAATTCCTTTTGTGTGAAGATATACTTAAGGCTTTTATGATCTGTATAAATTTCACATCTAGTACCATACAGGTAATGTCTCCATATTTTTAAAGCAAACACCACTGCTGCTAATTCCAAATCATAAGTGGGGTAATTAACCTCATTGGGCTTCAACTGTCGTGATGCATAAGCTATCACCTTGCCTTTTTGCATTAATACACAACCCAAACCTTTCCTCGAAGCATGACTATATACCACAAAACCATCATTTCCTTCAGGTAGGGTTAGAATAGGTGCTTCCACTAACCGTTGCTTTAATTCTTGAAAACTGCGCTCACATTCCTCAGACCATACATACTTGACTCCTTTACGAGTCAATTTTGTTAACGGAGCCGATAATTGAGAAAATCCTCTAACAAATCTTCTGTAATACCCTGCCAAGCCAAGAAAACTTCGAATTTCTGTAATGGTCGTCGACCTTTGCCATTTCAAAATTGCCTCAATCTTTTGAGGATCAACTTGAATTCCTTGTTCTGTTATTATGTGACCCAGAAATCCTACTTGTTTTAGCCAAAATTCACACTTCTTTAGTTTAGCATACAATTTCTCTCTTCTCAACCTTTCCAATACCTTACGTAAATGAAATTCATGTTCTTTCTCTGTCTTTGAGTAAATCAGAACATCATCAATAAATACCACCATAAATTGATCAAGATAGTCCCAAAATACCCTATTCATAATGTCTATACCTAGTTCGAAAAGCTGTTTTATGAACATCGGTCGGACGTATTCTTAACTGATGATACCCTGACTGTAAATCAATCTTAGAAAATGTGGTAGCTCCTTGTAATTGATCAAACAAATCATCAATTCTGGGCAATGGGTATTTATTTTCCACTGTGACCTTATTTAATTCCCGATAATCAATGCATAATCTCAAACTTCCATCTTTCTTTCTCACAAATAATACCGGAGCTCCCCAGGGTGATACATTGGGTCTGATAAAACCTTTATCTAACAGCTCCTGTATCTAAGTTCTCAGCTCATTCATTTCAGCTGGTGCCATTCTGTATGGAGCCTTTGAGATTGGAGCTGTACCTGGTATGATATCAATAGTCATATCCATTTCCCTTTACAGAGGTAACATGGTCAATTCCTTTGGAAATACATCAGGAAATTCCTTAACCACTGAAGTTTGATTTATTTCTATCTCCATGCCTTTCTCCACATTAACTGATACCAGATAAGCTTGACACCTTTGGCGAATCATTTTGACCGCTTTCATGAATGTATTAATATCGTAGTGGTTTTAGGCTGTCTTAGCTTTCCGATGACTATCTCTTTTTCTAGAGCTTTTTCTAACTGAACTTTCTTATTTTTACAATCAATTGTAGCTCCCCACTGACTCAACCAATCCATCCCCAATATCACATCAAATTCTGTCATAGGTAATAGGATAAAATTGGCTTCTAAAATCAATGATTCTATTCTAATTGGGCATGCTTTGCATACTTGGCCAACACTGGCTAACCGATATACAGGGGACTCTACATGAATTATCTCATTGGTTTCCTCTACCGGTAGTGCATGGGTGGCCACAAATTGACATGCTATGAATGAGTGACTAGCACCAGAATCAAACAAAGCAACTACCGAATTTCCTAAAATGTAAACCATACCTGAGACCACCTTCTCTTCTTGTTCCTTAGATTCAGTCCGAGTCAAAGCATGCACATGTACCGGATTCGCAGTAGTTCCCTGCATATTCGCTGTTCCCGGTATCCTGAGTTGTGCGGGTCTTCCACGACCTTGGGATGTTTGTGCTTTATTCGGACAATTCGGAGCGATATGTCCTGTTTGGTCACAAATATAACATTTAATGATCTTTACTTCACCCGTTCTGCATTCCTTGGCTATATGGCCTGCTTGCCCGCATTTATAGCACCGATTTGATCCTTTTAGGCATTCGCCTGAATGTCGCCTTTGACATTTTCTACAGAAAGGCAGGAGCTTATTCTTTGGTGCTCCTTGTCCTCTCTTTACATTTCCCTTCTTACCCTTTTCTTTACCTGATTCAGTTTCCTTTGTTCCAAAACCAAACATTTTTTATCCAAACCTTAATTCCTGTGTTCTTAATGCCTCAATTTCCAATGCTCTGGCTCATTCAAGACATGAAGCATAATCCTTAATTAACAAGGGAGATAGGCTTTCTCTGATATACGGCCTCAGTCCTTGCTGGAATCTCTGTGCCTTATTACTTGGCTCATTCGCAATCCAAGGCACATATCAAACTAAGGCATTAAACTTAGTAGCGTATTCGGTAACAGACATTCTTCCCTGATAAAGCCTTTCAAATTCTATCACTTTCTGACTTTGTAAACCAACAGGAAGATATTCCTTATTAAACTCCTCAACAAATGTTGGCCATGATACCTCTTCTGGTTGTGGCATCGTGACCAACATCGTTTCCCACCATTCATGCACATCCTTAATCAATAAATGTGTAGCGCACAATACCTTCTGCCGATCATTACATGGAGAGATTCTAAATAATTTCTTAATCTCCGTTATCCATTGTTCCGCTTGTGTCGGATCAGGTTCTCCTGAAAATTTTAGGGGTCTCTGAGCCAAGAATGTATAATTTCCTTTCTATCTGCTTCCATTAACTGATTTTCATCTGCTGTGGATGCTATCATGGGGGTCGGGCCAGCCGTTGGAATGACTCTATCTCTTTCGGTACTGCCTAACTGGGCCTGCTGTGTTCTTTCCCGCAACCCTTGAATAATATCTGCTGTCTGCGCTGCCTAATCATGAGTAGCTTGCTGCATTGCCTCTTTAACTGTTGCCGCTACCCTTTCTTCTATAAGCCGTGCCTGCCTTGCCTCACTTCCTTCTTCTACATTTTGTTCTGGACCTACACTTTCTCGTCTTTATCACATTCTTGAACTTTCACTATTGGATTCAGGTTCCGCCCTTTTCGGTTTACTAGTTTCTCCCATCTCATGTTGGCTAGGGATTTCCTGAACAACTTCTTTTCCTTTGTTTGTTCTTCTTCCTAATCTTGTTTCCACCATGATGCTTTTCTGAATATATAAAGGTATATGATCTTTCATTTATAATTAAAGTTAGATCATCATCATATATATACATTATCAGCATAAAATTTAAGAATCTATTTGCACAATCAGCATCATAAACATTCATAACCATCCATATTCACAATATTTCATATATTATTCACATTAACAAACATATATTATTATACATTCCATAACCCTTAGTTTCCTAACATCACACATTATGTTACAATATCACACTCATATTTTACATACATCACACCATACATAAGTACAACATCTCTTATCAAAGTCTCCTGATTTCATAATTATACATATTAAAGTTCATAAAATAAAGAAAACTCAACGCTTACCCACTCTCCTACCAAAGAAATGATAATGCTTATGCCTAGGCGATACCTCGGTAGGTTCCTCTGCAATAAAGTTAGTATCGGACCAAGCATGATTGTTTCCTCCTCCACCATTATTGTCACTACTATCACTACTGCTTTCACTATCATTACCATTTCCTTCTTCCTCTACTATTGGTTCCAGATATTGTAATGGTGCAGCCATTGAAAACAACCTTCCCGTACTTCTATCCATATGAATCATAACTTCACCAGGACGGGGAGTAGTTTCAGGTGGCTCTATAAACCCTCTGGCATGACCCTCCTCTATAAAAGGAACCATATCTTTTTTCCTCTGTCGGATGCTCTCCCAAGTCTTTCCATAACGGAATTGGAGATATCCACCTTCAAATTTATACCAAGGTCCAGAAGTAGGAGGTACAGGTGCTGGAGTACTATTCCAAAACCGCTGCAGTTCCTGAGGGGATATAAAATCTCTGGGCATACGAAAGGTTCCTAAAGATCCAGAATGATAAGCCGGTATATTCTCAGCTCTAGGAGCCCTGCTGCTAGACTCCACAATGTTTGGCTTCTGCTGGGATCTATTCTGCAGAAAGGTGGATGCTGTATAGGAGGAAAACTTGGAGGTGCTGATGAAAAAGGATCTGCATCACATTGTGATTCTAACCACCTATTAACACTCTCTTCGATTTTTCGTTTATTTTCTTCTTCCATCTCCTTCTTTAATTCTTTTGCACTCATCACTCATTTTCCCTTATCGACCATCTGTTCAAATATATAACTGCATTAGTTATATACTAAAAATAACACATTGCAAATCATTTTGCAACACATCATCATATATCATGATAATGACCTATAAAATTCTCATAGAACCATATATATCATGTTTTATCATTAGACTTAGACTTTTCCACACCTATTTACCAGTCCATGCTCTGATACCAAGCTTTGTGGCGCCCCAACCTGAGCGTCACATCCTGAGCCTTACCTCGGGATCGATATTGACTGGTAAACGTGATCAGGATTGTTGCCCTGTCACACCGTGAGTTTTTCAACGGATAATTATCCATTTTAAATATATTTTCATAGAAGTTTATTTCCTCATAATTATATCTTAGGTAATAACTAAGTCATTTCCATCCATTCAACACACAATGATGCCTGTAAATCAGAAACATTTCAACATTTTCCTAAATCAGATGTCACTGCATGTTATAATCATAGTTGTCCATATGAAAACAATAACTTAGTTACATCCATTCAGCATAAGTTCTACTACATCATCATGACTGCGAAAGTTTTTCTCTTGCTTAAGCGATCCTCTGCTAAGTCTCTTCATTCACCTGTCTATGGGTTTGAAAAACAAAAACGTGAGTTGAACACTCAATAAGCAAGCATTATATATTTCCAAGCAAATCATTTTAAAGGAAATCTTTTTCAACAAAAAGGTTTCTCTCCATTTAGTAGAGACACTTATCAAGTAATCAGCTACCTGCGGAGCAGAAATCTTTTATTTAAAATCATCAGGGAAAGCAACCTTATACCCCCTCGAGGATATACAATGACCCAATAATGAATGAATTCATGATCCCTTAGGATGGAGGCTAGCTAGGCGACCATCCGTCTTCATCTCCTTTCACACAAGGAGACGCCGCCGGCTCTTGACCTATTTTAGTGACTCGGTAACACCAAAGAGGGACAATCGGTCCGCTTATTCCTTTAAGGTGAACCTTATGCATTGTGCACATGAATTTATCCATGACATGCTAGCATGATTTTTCACACATTATATCACAGGACAATAGTTTTCATTTATCATAAAACAATTATATAAATCAATTTAAAATACCTAGTGAACTAAGGAATGGCCATCCATAAAAATTTAGAAATGAATTTCAAATAACATTTGTTAAATCAAGAAAAGCAGTTAAAACATCTTTTACAATTATTTCAAAGAAATTTTAATAAATAGAAATTCATTTAGAAAAGTTGCTTGCTTACCTTGTTCGTGAGAGCTTCCCGGATCAACCTTTTCCTTTCCTTTGCCTATAACAGAATAACATAATTTCTATATAAATGCTATTTGCTTACATTGATTTAGTTTTCCAACCCATTTCCATAAATATTCATAACCCGTTTAGTTTCCAAGTCGGGTATGCATCCTTTAAACCCTTACGTATCTCAACTATTCATTATGCTTCATATTTAATTTCCATATACTAATCTCAAAATTTGAGATTATCAATTCAGCAATGCATTTCATGTTTTTCCATAATATTTTAACATATTTTTTCATTTTAATATTTTACATATTGCATTACTCATTTAATCATGTGCTTTGCTTCTCATATGTGCGTCTAACTACGTCTAATTCATATATTTCTTAAAAATTTTCAAATAAAAAAATTATCCACTAATTCAGCAAGTTTATTAACTTCATTTAACACCTAATTAATGCATTTTAACTAATTTTTAATTCGTAATTCTCGAAATTACAAAAACAGCCACTTTGACATCCAATTTTCACACTTTATACGTCTCTTTTGATACTCTAACATAAACAGATTTTTATCTGTTTAATTCCAGAAATTTATCTCAATTTATTTGCCCTAAATTCAATGCATTTTCACATATTTAAAATCCATATATAAGTTATTTGCAAAACAGAAACATTTTCCACATGCATAGGGTACCCGTTTACACCATTTGAACGTCCACTTCTCACTTCTGTTAGAGTCCGAATTTAGGCAGTTTATATAATTCCCTTATTCACGTCCAAAGTTTCCTATATTTATGTTATTTTACCCTATATTTCATTCAAAATTTATTTGAATAATTTCCTTTATCATTTTCATCATTTAGAAGTGAATTTCAGGTCTTAGACGATACCATAACTAACTTACCTTCTATACTTCACAACACATGCTAAATTTCAGATATAATAAAAAATAAATCATGATTTATCATGTGAATACATTCACTAATCTAAACATCAACTTAAAACAAAATTTCAGCATGATTAAGCTAGAGTAAAAGCTTATTCATCACACTAAACACTCTTCCTACTTACCTCTAATTCTTAACTATACTACTTGCTATAATTTTCCATTAAATTCCTTAATGAAAAGAATCATAACTCTTCATTAAATTTCCATTATGAAACACATACATAGCTCACAATTTTCTTAGAAAAACTAGAGTAGAATAACTTGAACTCAAACCATCTACTTACTTGTGTTGTGTGCTACTTCACTTCTCCTTTTCTCAAGCAACTTCTTCTTCTAAACTCCTTTTCTTTCTTGGTTTCTACCATAAATTTTTGTGTTTGAAAGGAGTGAAAAGAGGGACGTGAGCTGCTATGAAAATGGGAGCTCAAAAATTCCAGAATTTTTCTAAGTACCCAGCCCTATGCATTGGACGTCCCCTAGCTTATATGCTATTAGCTGGAAATTTCCAGCAAATGGGCCCCACATGCCACATCATCCATGAAAATTCCAATGCATTCCTATCCTCTTTGCTGACATGGCAGCTTTTGGGCCATTAAAATTATTTTTTCCTTAATTATAATTCCACTAATTATCCATTGCATTTAATTAACACCAATCTGCCCATCTGTTGCACGTCCACCATCAGCTGCCATTTTGAAAATGTTTTCAACGAATTTCGCAACTAATAAATGCATATTTACATTCCCTACTACCTAGGCTATTTATTCATGCATTTTACAATTTTTAAAAATATAAAAAATCACTTTTCTGGCCACCTGAACGGCCACCTTTTTTGCTGTCCATTTTTTGCTGTCTGCTCACGTCCAACTTTGCAGCAGATGTTCTCATCATAATAAATTTTTTTACAGCTTTATTTAATTACTCAATTAATTATCTAGTAGTGTAGGGAATTTAGGGTCAATTTAGGTTAATAAAAAAATTATAAACAATGCATTGAGCTGCCAAAACCGTCCACATCAACCTGGATACATGTTGCTGTCCACTTTTTCATTTTCCATTCAACAGTCAAATTCAGCTCCTAATAAATCCGAATTCACTTTAATTTAATTTAAAATTATATACATTAACTCCTTGTTGACTTTGGGTATACATTTTATTATTAAAAAATTCCAAAAATCCAGCTACAAGGCTGTTTGGACGTCCATAATCTGCCACTTCTTCCATTTTCCATTTGACCCATTAATTATGTATTTAATTAAGAGATAATTGCAGGAATTTTCTCAATTTTAATAATTTACATAATACCCTACAAATTACCCTCTTTTGACACCTCAAATTTGTCTTCTTTCATTTATTTATTTTATATAATTTCATGATAAATGCTATTTACTTTATGATTTGATAAATCAAATCTCTCATCCTAATTTCGAGATAGTTTAATCCCTTATTCATTTGCATGATCAAATCCATCCAAAACCTTGATTTCATAATTTTATCCGTTCATTTCAAATTTCATCTTAATCCGATCTTTCTAGCCAAAGTTATGATCATTTTAAGTTTTGAACGGTGATGATCAATTTTCCTCAAAATTTTCATAATCTAATTTTTCCATGAGATTAAGCATAAAATTATATTCTTCCGCCTCAAATTTCACCTTAATCCGACTTAAGGTCTCCAAGTTATGAAGTTTTCAATATTATCTCAACTTGGTTCTATAATTAACCTCCCAATTTTCATTAATCATTTATGAGATTTAATTAGACTTTTTATAGCATGCTAATATTTATCCATCTTTAATATGATATTTCAATGATACTAAACCACATTATTTTCACTTAGCCAATGTAAACAATCATTCACACAGATGACCTAACTGCAAAAATCTTAAAAATTGCAAATACTTCAAAGATGAACACATCATTCTTACATAGTTTATTCAATATCATTTACATGACTTCTATATAAACTACGATTTCACATTATAGTATTGAATATAAATAGCAGAAGATAAATGTCTAGGTGTTCTTCTCCTTTGAGTGGAAACGCAACCGACCCCCCCCCCCCCCCCCCCCGGGCAAAAAAAAACATTGAAGGAGTGGTTTGTGGCAAAGAATTGGGTAAATTAGACCCCCTTTTCAAGAGATCTGGTATTCCTTTTATACATGACTTTGTTAAAGATGGAACATACTTAATATTCAAGGAAGATTTGTAATCACCTCGATTAGATCTTTCATATGGTGATCTGTCCTTCCTTGATTTGTCGAACGTTGAATAAGGTTTGCCATGGGTAGCTTATGATGACTAAGCTAACTTCACCTTCTATTATCGTTAGAGTAGCCATTAATGTGGGAGTAGTGATGCTTTGCTTACGGGGCTGTGACACTAATAAGCTTCCTTGGGTGAGAAGCATAGCCAATATTAAGATGACCTTAGGGAGCTAATTCAAATCCTTCTATAATTCAAAAGAGGTTTAGCCTCATGTCCTAAGGGTGACTAGGTAGGAGAGCTTAGGTATGCTAATGGGGGTCCACCAACTCTTTTGATGGAGTCATAGTATCGACATTTCTCCGAGTTCAGGGGTTGGCTTTTTACTCAACCCTTATCTTTTTGTTCTCTATAGATGGATGGTTTTCAAAATCTTTTGACATTTCTCTACATGTCTTGACTAAAGAGTTGCTATGTAGTTTTGAGGATCTTTTAGCTAAAACCATGATCTGGCTATTTTGAGTGTCTTTACTGTAGTCCTTTTTCATTTGTTACTTCTAAGTGCTTCTGATGCACCGATGTAGTTGACATTTCCTAATGCATGGCTTGCTTATGTGCCTTGCCATGTTTTTTATTTTTATTTAATAGTTGCATCAACATATATTAAATGCAAATCCCTTGTAGTTAGTGCATATGGATCTTGCCTCGTATGAGCTTTAATGAGCTTTTAAACCAAGAGGCTTTGAATTTTGAATAGGAGGGTCAACTTATGCATTAAGGGAATATTTTATTTAAAACTTTCCCTTTTTGCTATTTTGGCTACACATGGCTTACTGGATGATGAACATTCTCCATTATTTAATGGCATAAGGGGTTGCCTATAAAGTCCTTTTTGATAGGCCTTCCATTGGCATGTACCACTTGCTTGGTTGATTTGTGTCTTTGATCATGGCTTAGATACCTAAAAAACTCTGTTGTCATGCTCTTGTTTTCTTTGCAATGCGGTGGCAATCATCTCAGTAGGGTCACGTAGCTTCTCTATCATCATTCAGAAGGAGTAATTTTTCCTTCAAAGAAGGGAATGTTAAACCATTAAAGATCACTTGTTTTTGGCTGGTAGCACTGGGTCAATTTCATGCTAATTTTAAAAGGTAATCATTCCCTAGACTTGCAATTGAAGCTTGATTCTACCATGCGAGGGATGGCCTTTTAATAGTCTACAAGTCTTCTTAGACATCTGGGCCATGAAAGTTTTTATTAATTCGATGATCCCACAAGTGCTTATCCCACAGTGTTGCTTGAGCATGCACCTCCATGCGCTATTGGCGTTCTTATTTGGTTACCTCTATTGCATAATATTAGGGCTTTTTCCCTGTTTCTCTCTTTTTCTCTAAGATTTCTAGTTTTATATAGTTCCTCTTTTGTCGTACCTTTCCTCTTACTCTTCTCATCATTTGTAATGAGTGTTTGAATATGTTTTCCTTTGTAACTCAAGGATTGTATTTAATTCTTTCATAATCAAACTAATGCCTCCTTTCTTGCTTCAATAATTATCACGTGGTGACTTTAAATGTTGACCTCTTGGTGATCTCCTAAGTAGTTGAGGATATTCCCTTATCACTTAACTATTTTTATACCTTATGAGGGAGAACGATTAGGCCTTTCTTAGTCTTAGTTGAGAGGCAAAAATATTAGGAAGATAAGATGCTTTTTTATGCAATTTTTACCTTACTGCTACTTTCTACATGAAAGCACATATGTTCTTAGCTTTGTGATTTTTATCACAAGATAGGGAGTTTGACTTATTTGTTAGCCTTTTTGTATTTTTCTTTCTATTGTAGTGAATCTCTCTCCTTTTATGGTTTCGATGGGAATAGGTATGATTTTTCTTTTTTTTTCTTTTTTATTACATTTATTACAAAGGAGCAAACTACTTTAACCAGAATTCAAAGTTGGGACCCCTAATGCATTCACCCCATTATGTCTCTATCAAGCTATGCCCTAGGCCACTAATTTTTCTTTTTGATTAGGCTTATTATTTTTTGTTAATTTCTTCTTTAGGATTCTTTGAATTTTGACTAGAGCTATTATTGATTTGAGTAGGTGGCTAGATTTGTCAATGGGTTTGTGGCCTGCTTTAGTGCCATTTGCACAGTTATGGGTTAACAAACTTTGGTTACTTTTTTTGGACATGATTATCCGATCCTAAACATTAGCTAGGTGGTTGGGCCTTACCTGCTTAAGTTACCTTTGTAGTGGTTCCAATACTTAGCATGCTGGTTGTGTAGGTCCTACGTTGTTGGCTTAACTCATGAGGTGAGATGTGAAAAAAATTTTCTTGGCTAATTAATAACCCCAGTTTAGTCAAGTCTCCTTGAAAAACAAATAGAGCTAACAAGAAAGAACAAGTGTGATACCTAAAACATTGTGAGTTCAATAAATGTAATTTAGGTATTTAAAATTTATTAATGTGTGCTTTGAATTGGATAAATAGAATTAGGGCAAATGACTAAGTGAGGTGATTAAGTTAATCACCTTTGCCCGATGTGGGTTAATGCGCACGAAAAAGAAAAAATGAGGTATGAAAATGATAATGTGGCATGCTTAAATATTCCATTAATTATGATTAGTTGATGATCATGATGGGATAAATTGGGCTATTGTTTGAAAATTCATAACTTGAAATATATAAGGCGGATCGATATGAAATTTGTAAGGTAAGCATATGTTGATGTGCTCTACCTCATGAATGATATGGATTATGTTAATCATTATTAAATTATGATGATAATGATTTAATTTTATCAAATTCCATATGATATTTTTAAATTTTCATAACTTGCACTAGAAAGGCAATTTTTGGATGAAAAATTTTACGAACGGCTAAAAAAAAGTGTTCTATCATATCGATGGATTTGATTGAGCTAAATATCATGGAAAAATACTTAATTACTTATGCTTAAAACCCTTTGAATTTTGATCTTAAAAAGTGCATTTTTATTAATGCAAAAGTCAATGCAATTAATGGTATAATTGAGGTGTCTAAATGAGAGATTTTTGGGCAAATTTTTATAATTTTTAAAATTAAAAAAGGCATAATAAAGGCTGCTGATTAGGGATGTTAATAGCCTGGATTTTGGGAAGCCTTTGAAGCTAACGAAATGCCAAAAAGGGGACCATATATGTGGACGTGATCAAGGATCTGGTTGGATGATTTTTTGGGTTTAAATAAATATATAAAATAGAAATTTTATGGGGATAAACATGACAACACATAGGGTGGATAAATATAGGAATTATTAAATTCCAAATGAGGTGGACTTTAAAGGGTAGAAATTCAGCAATATATAAGGAGAGAAGAGGCAACTTTGCATGTTCTCTATGGATAGCAAAGTGTAAAAAAAAAAAGACCAGCAGTTGGAACGTTCAAGCAAGAAGGAAAAGGAGAAGGAAAAGAAGAAGAAAAGGAGAGGAAAAGAAGAGAAGAAAAGGGAGAAACCAAGTTGAGTAAGAGGAGGCAAACTACACATTGTTGAAACATATGGAAAATAAGCAAAGTTTATGTTTTGATGATAAACAAATCAATTTGAGTAAGTTTTGGTTACCAAGTCGATCCCCAAGTCGACTCAAGAATCGACTTCAAAGCGTCCTTTTCGTCCAGAGTTGAAATCGAGGAGCAAAGCTGCCGAAGTCGCATCCCAAGTCGACTCCAGCTTCGACTTCGAGACGTCAAATTTGTCCAGAGTTGAAATCAAGAACGAGAGCTGCCGAAGTCGCATCCCAAGTCGACTCCGCATTCGACTAGGGTGAAGTCGCAGACCAAGTCGACTCCAGCTTCGACTTCAGTGCGAAACTTGCAGAACAAGTTGATTCAATGCTAGATTCAAGTGAAGATGAAGGCCAAGACAACTCAAACACTCAAATAAAAATCAAATGAAGTCTAGAGCAAGCAAAGTTGCATATTTTCATGGAGAATCGAGATCATACATTTGGACCTCTCTTGTGCACTCCAATACTTAAAGACTCAAGACTCAAGACATGGAGTCAAATGTGTTTAAGATAGAAGAATTATAAAGAGTCTTAAGTATAATCAAAGGAAGAACAACCAAACATGAAGAAATTCAAGCAACCAAGGCATTCCAAGGATTTCAAGTTCAACTAGCAAGCTGAAGAAGTTAAGTTGCACCTGAAGTCGACTTCACCTGCGACTTGGGTCAAGTCGAGAACCAAGTCGACCTAGACTGGAACTTGAAGAAGTTGCGAATAGGCGAAGTCACACCCGAAGTCGACTCCATCTGCGACTTGGGGTCGCAACGGTCAGAAATTTTCGAACGTTGGCGCATTAAATGCGCGCCACCTACTTCCAAACGTTTGAATTCCCTCAACAGTTATAAAAGGCATTCAATATGAACGAGGAGGGTAGCTGAGAATTCATTGAATGAGCATAACTCCCTTCTTCAAGGGCATTAAGTGATCAAGCCATCATATAGAAGAAGAACCTTGCTTTCAAACTGCTAAGAGCTGCTTGCTGAATCATTAAGCCTACGATACAAGTTCTTCTCTGCGCCAAATTTGCCTCTACACAACGGTAACGTGTAGAAACTTTCTTTTGTTATTTCTTGTTGTATTGAACTTGATTTAGTTTGGGTAACTAAGATCAAGTGTAAGCAAAGTAGTGTGTGATTGGAGTGGAACTCGTCACCTACTTGTGCTGTGAATTGTTGATGCCCCCTAGAGCTGGAATCTAAAAGAGAGCAATGACTCTAGTTGTATTTGTGAAATACATAGTGGACCCAAGTCACAAGAGGTGTGAGCTTGGAAGAGTGGAGTAGGGAAGGTTGCCTGAACCACTATAAAATCTTGCTTGTTGACTTTTATTTCTGCTCTCAGCACTATATTGCTTTCCATTTGTTTCTTCATTAAGGGGACTAGATTAATCCGTGGTAATATTTCTGTTTAAGTTGAAAATTTTTATTTACCCAATTCACCCCTCCCCTCTTGGGTAATTTCCATTAACTCGGGACTAACAAGTGGTATCAGAGCAGGTCTTTGAGTTTTACCAAAGAGATCTTTTGATATGGCATCCCAATCGACTTCCGTTCTCGCATTTGCCGAAGGCCAATCTTTTACTAGGCCACTATTGTTTGATGGGAATAATTTCGGCTATTGGAAGCTACGTATGAAACAACTCATCATGGCTACAGATATGGACTCTTGGATTGCAATCCAAGATGGTGTAAACTTGCCTACTGATGAAAGAGCTTCCAAATGGACCGATGAGGAAGTAAAAATTGTTAAGAGCAACACTAAAGCTATGAACTCACTATTTTGTGCTCTCACCGCTTCCAAATATGATAGAGTATCCTCTTGTTTAACTGCAAAAGAGATGTGGGATAAATTAACATCTATCTATGAAGGAACTTCACAAGTCCAAGGGACAAGGAGAAATATTTTGATTAGAGAATTGGAAAGCTTTAGAATGTTAGAAACAGAAAATATTTCTGAAATGTTTACTAGATTCTCTAAAATTACTAATGCTTTGAAAGGTGTCGAAAAAGAAATTTCTGAATCGGAGCAGGTCATGAAGATTCTAAGGGCGTTACCCGAATCATGGACTCCAAAAATTACTGCAATAGAAGAAGCGAATGAACTAAACGCATTGAAGCAAGAAGATCTTATTAGCTCGTTGATGTCACATGAGCTAATCAAGAAAAGAAACGAAGATCACCACAAAGGCAAAAGATCCATTGCATTGAAAGCGGCACATAACTCGAATGAGTCCACCTCCTCATCTCACAACGATGATGAAGACATTGCACTACTTACACGCAAATTTTGAAAGTTTGTGAGAAAAGAAAAGAACTTCAAAAATTTCAAAGAAAGACCATGAAAAGAGAAGAAGAAGGAGATTACAAAGTACTATAGATGCGGCGGTATGGGACATATGCAAGCTCAATGCCCTTAACCGGAAGAAAGATCAAAGGATCGTCAACAAAGGAAGGAAAGATATGAAAGCCGGAGATTCCAAAAGCCTAAGGGAAGAGGAATGTACGTGAATGAAGAAACGTCATCAACAAGTAGCTCCTCAACTAATGATTTTGAAGCAGCAAATTGTGCAAGAATTTACTGCATGGCTCGGATTGAACATGAAGAAGCCTTGAATACAATAGAAGTTTTGGAAGAGCAAACCACTTCAACAAAATGCACAAGTAATGAAGAGGTAACTTTCAAATTTTGTCATTCTTAATCTACTTATTCTACTATTCAAGAATGTCTCAAATGTGCTGAATTAGAGGAATTACAACATGCATACGATTCATTATACGAGGAAATAAAAAAAACTAGGAACAAGTTATCATTGAAGAGACAACAATGCAATTCCATCATTGTTGTAAATGGAAAACTAGCTGAAAGTACATCAAAACTGAAAGAAGAAAATGAACTACTATTGAAAGAAGTGGAAAAATTGAAAAAGGAAAATGAATCCTTAAATGAATCATTAGCTAAGTTCTCTAATCCAGGAGAAAGTGTGAAAATGTTTCTAAACATGACCTCTCAAACCAATAGAAGAGGTCTTGGATACTCCACATTTGAACAAAGAGAAAGCGGCAAATCAAATGTGCCAATACTTGGGAAAAATCGAACCAAAACTGCACCTATTGACATACCTAAAGGGAAACAAGTTGTTTGGACCAAAAGGCTAACTTTTGAACCACCACATACTTGGAGGCGTACTCCTAGATTACCAATGACTTGCAATTTTTGCAACAAGTCGGGTCACAAAATTCATAGATGCAACTTTAAGAAACTATATGACCATGGTGCAAAATTAGTTCAGGTTCCAAGAAACACAAGATTTGGGCTTTCAAAGATAGAACAACAAAGATTAAATCAGTTTACTAACCCAAATGGACCCATAAAATGGGTACCAAAGAGACAAGATTTATTTGCTTATTTTTCAAGTTTGTTTCAAGGCAAAGGCAAGCAACGTTTGGTTTATGGATAGTGATTGCTCAAGGTATATGACCGGTGAAAGAAGCTTATTTCATAAACTCAAGCCTTGCAACGATGGAACCGTTGCCTTTGGAAACAACGAGAAAGGTAAAATTAAAGGTAAAAGAAATATTTATAGTATTTTAAATGCATGTATGGAGGATGTTTTATTTGTTGAAGGACTCAAACACAATTTAATGAGTATTAGTCAATTATGTGACAAAGGATACAAGGTTGTGTTTGAATCATCTATATGCAATGTATTTGATGGAGAACATATCATGTTTAGTGGAAAAAGACATGAAAATGTATATTTGGTTTCACTTGATGAACTAGATGGTCAATGTCTAATGGCCATTGGCAATGATCCATGGGTTTGGCATAAGAGGCTTGGGCATATCAACATGACAAATATTAAGACCCTATGGAAAAAGAGTTTGGTAGAAGGGTTGCCAAAATTGAAATATGACAAAGATAAAATTTGCAAGGCATGTCAATTGTCAAAACAACCTAAAATGCCCTTCTCTACCAAAAAGGAGATTTCCACCACTAGGCCACTTGAATTGCTACACATGGATCTATATGGGCCATCCGACATTTTAACCATTGGTGGAAAGAAGTATGTGTTTGTAATAGTTGATGACTTTTCAAGATTCACATGGGTAATTCTCTTAGCTAGCAAAGATGAAGCCTTCTCTATGTTTGCAACTTTTGTAAACTTGGTGCAAAATGAAAAATAAAGTACTATTATGACCATTAGAAGTGATTATGGTGGTGAGTTTGAAAAAAAATGATTCATAGAATTATGTAACGAAAAAAGAATTCACCACACATTTTCTGCACCAAGAACTCCACAACAAAATGGAGTGGTTGAAAGGAAAAATAGAACCATACAAGAGATGGCTAGAACAATGCTAAATGAGAGTAAATTATCTAAGAAATTTTGGGGTGAAGCTGTAAGTACAGCTTGTCATGTATTGAACCGAGTTACCATTAGAGCAATCTTGAAAAAGATCCCATATGAGCTATGGAAAGGTAGAAAATCAAATATTTCATATTTTCATGCCTTTGGTTGCGCATGTTATGTTTTGAACAATGGAAAAACCAACTTGGGAAAACTGGATGCTAAAAGTGATGTGACAATATTCCTTGGTTACTCATCAAATAGCAAAGCATATAGAGTCTTCAATAAAAGGAACCAAGTTGTAGAAGAGTCAATACATGTTGTTTTTGATAAATTTAATCCATGCTCCAAAAGAAAAGATGATTTAAGTGATGCAGATGATATTACAAGTAACCTTGAAAAATTGCATGTGGAGAAGCAAGAAGAATCCATGGAGGAAAGGGTAAGTGAAGGTAATAATTCCCATAAACCTCCAACTGATTTAAAGTTCAAAAATGACCATCAAATTAAGCAAGTTATAGGGAATATTTATGAAGGTGTAAAAACTAGAAGGTCAAAAACAAAATATTTGTGGACACTACACCTTTGTATCCAAAATTGAACCATCTACTATTGACCAAGCTCTTGATGATGAAAACTGGATCATAGCAATGCAAGAAGAGCTAAATCAATTTGAAAGAAACCAAGTTTGGCATCTTGTTCCAAGACCAAAAGACTGTATTGTCATTGGCACAAAATGGGTCTTTAGGAACAAATTAGATGAAAGTGGACTTGTAGTAAGAAACAAAGCTAGACTTGTAGCAAAATGATACTCACAAGAAGAAGGAATAGACTTTGAGGAATCCTATGCTCCGGTTGCTAGATTAGAAGCAATTCACATTTTGCTAGCTTTTGCATCTCACATGAACTTTAAGTTGTTTCAAATGGATGTTAAAAGTGCATTTTTGAATGGGTATATAAATGAAGAGGTGTATGTTGAACAACCACCTGGATTTGAGGAGAAAGATCAATCTAAATTTGTATACAAATTAACCAAGGCATTATATGGAATAAAACAAGCTCCAAGAGCTTGGTATGAAAGATTAAGCAAATTTCTGATTGATCATGATTTTCAAAAGGGAAAGGTAGACACCACTTTGTTTATCAAGTATATAGAAAAAGATATCTTGATTATTCAAATTTATGTTGATGATATTATTTTTGGTGCTACTAATGAGATTCTTTGTCAAGAATTTTCTGAGCTTATGCAGAAGGAATTTGAAATGAGTATGATGGGAGAGCTAAACTTCTTCCTTGGACTACAAATCAATATGATGGGAGAGCTAAACTTCTTCCTTGGACTACAAATCAAGCAACTAAGTGAAGGGATCTTCATAAACCAGTCCAAGTATATCAAAGAAATGTTAAAGAAGTTTGGCATGGAAAATAGCAAAGGGGCAAACACGCGTATGAGGTCAACAATTAAAATTGACAAAGAAGAGAAAGACAAACCAATTGATTTAAAGTTATATAGAAGCATGGTAGGCTCTTTATTATATTTAACTGCTTCTAGACCCGATATACTGTTTAGTGTTTGTATGTGTTTTAGATTTCAATCATGTCCAAAAGAATCACACTTGGTAGCTGTAAAAAGAATTTTCAGATATTTAGTAGATACTACCCACATAGGACTTTGGTATCCAAAGGGCTCTAATTTTGATCTAATCGGCTACTCGGATGCGGACTTTGCCGGTTACAAGGTAGATAGAAAAAGCACTAGTGGAACATGTCAGTTTCTTGGGAACATGTTGGTTTCATGGTTTTCAAGAAAATAAACTAGTGTTGCTCTATCTACGGCGGAAGCCGAATATATTACCGCCGGGAGCTGTTGTGCCCAATTGCTTTGGATGAAACAACAACTTAGGGATTATGACATGAACTTTAAAGATATACCTATTAGATGTGATAACACAAGTGCAATATGTTTAACTAAAAATCCAGTATTGCATTCTAGGACCAAGCATATAGACCTTAGACATCATTTTATTAGAGAACATGTAGAAAATCATGACATATGCTTAGAATATGTAAAAATAGAAGATCAAATTGCAGATATTTTTACGAAACCTCTAGCAAAAGAACCATTTTATAAAATTAGAAATGATATGGGAATGGTTGAATTAACTTAGAGAAGCACAAACTGAGGGGGACCAAAGGTTCAGGGGGAGCAGCCCCGCCATTTTCAAAGGATTAACTCGTTCCATCTCTATTTTTGATTAATTGACAAAAAGGGGGAGAAGAGATCGGGTTTGAGTTTCGGTCTTAAATGTTTGTATAAATGAACTTAACTTGTGATTAATTGGAAGTGAATGTTTGTATAAATGTTTTTAAATTGTGATTCATTGGAAATGAAATATGTATGTTAAAATTCAAAATGCAAAAATAGTATGTTTTAAAGACATTAAAAGGTATACACTCAAATCGGTTTTGTCAATCATCAAAAGGGGGAGATTGTTGGAAACATGTGGAAAATAAGCTAAGTTTATGTTTTGATGATTAACAAATCAATTTGAGTAAGTTTTGATTACTAACATGTTTGTGAAGATGATTAAAGGATATACAAATGAAGAAAATGAAGCATGACAAGTCAAGTCGACTCAGGCTTCGACTTAGGCCAAGTCGATCCCCAAGTCGACTCAAGAAGCGAATTCAAAGCGTCGTTTTCGTCCAGAGTTGAAATCGAGGAGCAAAGCTACCGAAGTGGCACCCCAAGTCGACTCCGCATGCGACTTGGGTGAAATCACAGACCAAGTCGACTCCAGCTTCGACTTCGAGGCGTCAATTTTGTCCAGAGTTGAAATCAAGAACGAGAGCTGCCGAAGTCGCATCCCAAGTCAACTCCGCATGCGACTTGGGTGAAGTCGCAGACCAAGTCGACTCCAACTTCGACTTCAGTGCGAAACTTGCAGAACAAGTTGATTCAATGCTAGATTCAAGTGAAGATGAAGGCCAAGACAACTCAAACACTCAAATGAAAATCAAATGAAGTCCAGAGCAAGCAAAGTTGCATATTTTCATGGAGAATCGAGATCATACATTTGGACCTCTCTTATGCACTCCAATACTCAAAGACTCAAGACTCAAGACATGGAGTCAAATGTGTTTAAGATAGAAGAATTATAAAGAGTCTTAAGTATAATCAAAGGAAGAACAACCAAACATGAAGAAATTCAAGCAAGCAAGGCATTCCAAGGATTTCAAGTTCAACTAGCAAGCTGAAGAAGTTAAGTCGCACCCGAAGTCGACTTCACCTGCGACTTGGGTCAAGTCGAGAACCAAGTCGACCTAGACTGGAACTTGAAGAAGTTGCGAATAGGCAAAGTTGCACCCAAAGTCGACTCCATCTGCGACTTGGGGTCGCAACGGTCGGAAATTTTTGAATGTTGGCGCATTAAATGCACACCGCCTACTTCCAAACGTTTGAATTCCCTCAACAGTTATAAAAGGCATTCAATATGAACGAGGAGGGTAGCTGAGAATTCATTGAATGAGCATAACTCCCTTCTTCAAGAGCATTAAGTGATCAATCCATCATATAGAAGAAGAACCTTGCTTTCAAACTGCTAAGAGCTGCTTGCTGAATCATTAAGCCTACGCTACAAGTTCTTCTCTGCGCCAAATCTGCCTCTACACAACAGTAACGTGTAGAAACTTTCTTTTGTTATTTCTTGTTGTATTGAACTTGATTTAGTTTGGATAACTAAGATCAAGTGTAAGCAAAGTAGTGTGTGATTGGAGTGGAACTCGTCACCTACTTGTGCTGTGAATTGTTAATGCCCCCTAGAGCTGAAATCTAAAAGAGAGCAGTGGCTCTAGTTGTATTTGTGAAATACATAGTGGAACCCGAGTCACAAGAGGTGTGAGCTTGGAAGAGTGGAGTAGGGAAGGTTGCCCGAACCACTATAAAATCTTGCTTGTTGACTTTTATTTCTGCTCTTAGCACTATATTGCTTTCCATTTGTTTCTTCATTAAGGGGACTAGATTAATCCGGGGTAAAATTTCTGTTTAAGTTGAAAATTTTTATTTACCCAATTCACCCCTCCCCTTTTGGGTAATTGTCATTAATTCGGGACTAACACGCATCACAAGTAGGTGCTTAAAACTAATTTTTGGTTTGTTAATTTCTATGTTTTCTTGCTCAAGTAATGGTTCATAAATTTGAATCATTATGAATACTAAATGAAGGTGATGAAGCCCTTGATAGGGTTATTAAATGGTAAATGAATTAGGAGATTCAATTTAATCATTCAAGAAAGGTTATGTATGAATCAGGGTTGTTTTGCCCATGATAATCATGCTAGAATTTAAATTAATTTCAGTTATATGTTGATGTTTTAATCATTTATCATGTATAGATTATGTGAATTATTTTCATGTTTAATTTATTCTAAATCAATCTTGTTTGATGAACCTTAGTTGGGTGAAACTTTGGTTTGACAACTAGGTGAAATTTCTATTCAATTATGGTGGAAATGAGGCATGACCTAAACAACAAGATATATGGAAAATTATTTGGGTAAAATACCTCATTAATGGAGTATTATAGACGTCCAAAGGGGTGGAAATAAAAAATAAAAAATCAATTTTAAATAGCACATATGACAGGGACGTCCAAGGTGGAGAAAATGAAGAGAAAAGTTGCTGTTTTTGAGCAATTTAATTGATGAGTTTTAGTTTCATGATTATAGCCTAATTAATATGCAAATAAGTGTCTAAATTAGACAAAAATGGAAAGAAAAATTCTGTTTCATGTTAAGTTAACTAACACATAATAAATGTGTAATTAGAAGGTGCACATGATGGGTATGGATGGCAAGGAAGGGGGAATGAACATGTATAAATAGCTAATGTGCAAAAATGAGAAGGAAATATGGTAAAATGAGAAAAGAGAGGGTCGTTTTGAGAAAATTATAAAATCTCAAAAATTTAAGACTAACCCATAAATGGATGCCTTAAATGAGCACAAATATGAAAATGTAAAGTACGGATGTTAAATGAGAAACGAGAGATGTTAAACTTCCATAACTTGAGTTAAACTAATGATTATATATGAGCTTGAAAGCTTACCCTAAATAAGGGTAACAAAATAGGAAGAATGGTCAAAATGGAACCATAAGTCACACCAATTTGTGAATTGAAAAAATTGACACCCAACTTGAAAGAAAAGTGAGTTAAGTTAGTTAGATATGAATTCATGTGGGTTGGAAAACCTTAACATGTGTAAGCATATGAAATTTTATGTATATGAATGAAATATGATTTTCATGTATCTAGGCAAAGGCAAAGAAAAGGGTAGAAGTAAGGGATTCAATCTATCATAGGTAAACAAGAAAACTTTTGAAAAATATTGATTTCATCCCAAGTGTTAAAATGATTGAAAGTGATTTATATTGATACTTCAAAGAATTTCTTACAAGTGATCAAGTACAAGTCTTGAAAATTATGGTTCTAATGGAATGCCTCGGAATTGCTTCATTGCAAGTAAGCAACACTTTTTAAAATATTTATTTTATCTCAAGTGCTGTAATGATTGAAAATGTTTTACGTTGATGATTTTAAGAATTGCTTACAAGTAAGCAAGTTCTTTAAGATGCTATTTCCAAAGAATTTTATAAAAAAGGGAGTTTCGACCTTTATACAAAGAAATAATTGCAAACAAGTTTTAAGTTTACTTTCATAGGATTTTGTAAAAAGTAACTGCGTCTATGAAAGAAAAGAAAAATGGGTTTGATTTATAAAAAGAAATTGTGTATTTCTTGATATGACATTTGAAAATAAATGATGATTTGGAAATGGTCTAATTGTTGAAAAGACTTATTAGAAAAATTTTGATTTCCTTTAAATATGAAAATACTTTGAAAATGCCTTGAAAATGTTTATACGGATGTTTTTAAAAAGGGTTTAAGCGTGGCCAACCTGATAAGTTAACTTTACAAAATAAATTGATTTTTTACCAAAATATTATTCAAAAGAGTATGCAAGCTCTTCCTTACATAAAAAGGACAACGATGATAAGCGGACAAGTATATGATATTAGGGTAGACAAAAGAAGATGATACAATTACATATCCTTTGTGTATGAAAAACCTAAGATGGAAACAAAGAAAATGTTAGTGAGATAAGCTTTCTTTTCTTGAAAACTGAAAAGGTTTGAAGTTTTGTTATCATGATGATTTTAAGATTTACTACAAGCAATACTTTTAAAAATTTTATTTTCTCAAATATTACCAATCCTTATCAAAGTGTTTTACTTAAATATTTCTAAAAGTATTTAAGGGTGGTCATCCTAAAACTAAAATTCAAATGATGTTTATAAAAATATGTTAAAGTTGGTGCGCCCACTTTACAAGTTGCTATAAAGGACACGGACTGAGGTCTATGAAGTTTCAAGAAATCATGCTAGCATATGGACGTATATAATGATGTATGGTGCACCAGAACAATAGATAGGTCAACTGTAGAGATGGTCGTAAATGGACCGGGGTCCACTCTACATATGGCAAAGTTGCTAAGGGAAGGCAGTGTTGGTCCCGAGTTTATGATAATTATTGATGTATACCAAGTGCTTGTCGTTAAGAGCACTATGATCACTAATTTAATTAAAATTAACCGAAACACATTAAAGCTACCACTATGCGGGCGATAGTGTAGAATAACAGTGAGTCGGGTCGAATCCACAGAGAGGCGATGTAGTTTTGAATTGTTTAAAGAGAGAGATAAGATATAAAGAAGGGAGAGAAAGAAATGAGAGAAGAAGGAGGAGAAATTAGAGAGGGAGAGAGAGAAAGAGATGTTAGAGAGAGAGAGGGAAAGAACTTAGAAAGAGAGAGAAAGAAGAGAGAGAAAAGATTAGAAGAGTTGGAGAAAAAAAGAAAGAGATACAGGAAGCTAAAATGAAAGAAATTATAATTGACTAACAACTTAATTAAAACTATTCTAAGAAAGCAATTAAAAGCTATGAAATTCAATTATGAAAGCAGGAAAGAAAATTATATTAAAGTTAATTAAAACTAACAAAGCAGAAAATAAAGCAGTAAATCTAACCTAGGAATTAAAACTACATATTAAAAATTAACAACTATAAAATATTAAAAACTATAAAGCAGAAAATAAAATTTACATCACCCAAATATAAAGAGCAAATCTCTACTTAATGAGAATTTTATTGCTTTGCCCCACCTCCTTGCTACGGGTCCCATAAGAAGGGGTCCCACCCAAGGGAGAGAGAATTGTTAGTATTCATTGGGATGTGTGGAGGGGCCCTCCTTTTATAGATGTGAGGGACCCTTCCTCTAAAGTGGAATCCGATGTGGGATTCGTTTGCACCAGGCCTGCCTTTTGCCGTGGATCTCTTCTGCTTTGGCTTGCCTATTTCGCACCTTCCTTCTCACTTTGTCTACCCAATTCGAGAAACAAGACCGACCAAGCTGCCCAAAATTGCATCCATCTTCCTTTGTATATTCGGTAATAGAAAATCCATTCCAAGCTTCATCGACCCAACAGCAGGAGAACCCAGCACCAACCACATCTTGAAGCCGATAGCAACTCAAATCATCGGCCAGGCAACACCGCTATTGACGGATCGCTGAAAGACAGTCGCGGGCTGGTGGGGACAGGACTGCCACTGATTGCTGAAATTAAAGGGGGCAGCTGCTTTGGTTGGAGTGGGGAAGAGGAGGCAATCGGAGCCATGGATTACAGAACCGAAGCTGCTCTGCTACTAGAGATTAAGGCATTTTGCCCTTTTGGAATTTGTTTTTGTGATCGATTGGTTTCTATATTTGGGTTGCCGAAAGATGGTTTGATTGGTGGTTCGGTTGTTTTGGTTTACCGAAAAAATGGCTGCCAGTTATAGAAGGTAGGTGGCCGGTTGATTTCGGTGAGTGCCTAAGCTAGATTTTTTGATTTGGTGGAGCAGAGAAAGGGCTGGCCGATTGACGAGTTGCAGGTATGGGGATGACAGACTGCCTACAAATTAGGGCAAAGTTAAAATTGACGGTGGTAGACGAAAAGTGCTGCAATTTGAGGAGTAGATAGGAAGCTTGGTGCGGCTAAAATAGATGGATTTGCTGTTATGGATTGCCATCGAAATGCAGATAGACCGCTGCTATTGATTATTTTTCTGTTGTCGAAAGTAGAGAAGGAAGGCAGGTGGCATGACCGGTCTTGCTTGGATGCTAATCGCTGGATGTTTAAAGGGGGAAATAGGAGCAGTGATTTGTAGTGGGTTTTCTGCCATTGTTGTAGCTGGAGGGGTTGCGGTCAACTTAGGTGGAAGACTGGCAGCTTGGTCGGTTCTTCTCCATTTCTGTTGTCTCGAATCAGACATGGTGAAGCAGGATTTTAGGGGCAAAATCTATTTGTGTGGGCTGCGGTGGGTTGCCGTCGAATTCAGGGAAAGCAGCTGCTTGGATGGGTTTGATAGCTGCTGGTTCGCTGAAGCAATTGTTGGAGGTGGGCAGGGGACGAGCCGATTGAGCTACTTGTGATGAAGGCTTGACGCTTCAGATTTTTGATGGTAGTGGTTCTTTCGGTTTCAGGCGGGAAGGTGGGTTTCATAGTTGCAGAAAATCGAGTAGATGATGGTTTCTTGGCATGGAGAAGACGAGCTGCCTGCAAATGGAGACGTTGCAGTTTTACTTTGCTGGAATGCAGTGGCAGTTTCTGCTCAGTAAAGAGAAGAGATTAGTGGCCCAAAATAAGAGTGGTGTGACGATGATTTGGGGAAGATGGTAGAGATTGAAGCTTGAATGGACAGTTGTTGCTGCTGTTCGGTTCGGGCTTTGGCAGCTAGATGTGGCTGGAATTTTCTGCAACGGAGAACTCGTAGATATAGGGCTAAAAAAATGGGTTCCTTGGTCGTCGGAAGAGGGATTGGGCATTTGGGGAAGATGGAGCAGTAGAATATGGTGCTCTGGCGGTTTACGGTCGCGTGTACTCATGCAGAAAACGAAAACGTGAATTTAAACATTTAATTTTTGCCAAAATAATTTTAATAAGCTCGTAGAGATTTTTAATTTACTTTTTTAGCCCCTATTTATTTTATGAAATTTTATCTTAAGATTTCATAACGGTTCACTTTATACCCATATTTTAAAATCAGCCTATTTAATCCATTTTAGCATGTGTAATTATTTTTGTAATTTTATATTTTCAAAAATATTTCAAAATGACCCATTTTATAGAAAAATTAAAGATTTTTTGAAAAATATAATTTTCACAAAATTTCAATTAAAACTTGTATTTAATTAACATTTTAATATTTAACGGTGTGAATTTAATATGAAATTAAATGAAAATTTTGAGAATTATCAATTACCCAAGAGGGGAGGGGTGAATTGGGTATTTTAAAATTCTTTACTTGAACAGAAATTTCTTCCCTTTTTAGAGTTCATCCCCTCAATGAAACAAATAAAAATATGGAGAGAAATAAAACAATAAAACACAAATAATCAAGTCACACCAAGAGACAAAGGTTTATAGTGGTTCAGACAATCTTCCCTACTCCACTCTTCGAAGCTCTGTGGCGCTCCAGCCCGAGCGTCACAACCTTACTCTAAGATCTATCGATGGGTAAGCGTGATCAGGATTATTGTCCTGTCACTTGGCAGACTACTTGGATATTTATCCATTTTATCTTAACTCCGTAGGAGTTTAATCCTTTTTAAACATTTCATTTGAAATATGCACATGTGGTCTCATAATTTTCCATACTTAACTATTTCACGATTAATCATTCTTAACAATTGACCATAAAATTTTTTTGCTATTTATAGTCATATCACCACATTGTCATAAACATAACATAGACCTTATATAACATTCAGACATCAATAATGTCATCAACATATAACCATACAAATCACAAAGTTCTATCACAGGAATTTGTAAAAATTCATTTTTCCCTTGAATCTCCACCTGTGCTCCTTGCATGGTTCCCTCCTTCACCTGTCTTTAGGAATTGGAAAACAAAACTGTGAGTCGAAACTCAATAAGCAAGTTATAAGGATTTCAGGCAATACATTTTCAAGGCAAAATTGTTTAAATGCATTTTCCTCCATTCGGTTGAAGACACTTAACAAGTGATCAACTACCAATGGAGTAGAAACCTTTTCATAAACCATTCATGAAAAGCCACGTTATACCTGATCGAGGGTATATCTTAAAACATGTTTCTCATACCCATTCAGAGTATATTATAAACAATGCAATGCATCATTTAAAATTATGACATTCCTTTGATAGAAGCTAGCTAGGCAACCATCCACTTTCATCCTCTCTCCCATTCCAGGGAGGTGCCGTCGGCCTTCGGCCTCTCTTAGCGACTTGGCTGCACCAAAGGGGGACATTCAGTCCGCTTACACCTTTGAGGTAGACCTCATGCTTTTGTGCACATGCTTTCTTCCATAAACATGGACTTTGACATGCGAACATGATTTTTTTCCAATCATAAACTCATGATTCAACATTTGACATAAGTTCTTAGAAAGCAGTAAACAATTCATTTATTTCATTGGAAATAATATTTCAATACATATTTAGATAAGGAATGGTCATCCTTAAACAACTTAGAAACAATCGAAATCATTCATTTGCTAACTCATTTAAACAGTTAGAATATCATTGAAAAGCATTTTATCACATTTGATAAAACAAAGCATTTTAGAAAACTGCTTGCTTACCTTGCGCACTTAGCTTTCCGCCTCGTTAACCTCCTTGCCTTTGCCTATACATAAACATAGTATCGCATTCATAACAAGCCATTTGCTTGCATTCACTTAGTTTTCTAATCCTATAATCCATATCATAGATAATCAACTTGGATTTTCAAGTCGATCATACATACATGACAGGCACTTGTGCATCATATCAATCATTCCATACTTGTGTTTTAATTCCATATTTAGGGTAAACACATAGCATACATTCATAACTCATCATATGGGGATTTATATCTCCCATTAACTATTTTTCATGCATTTTCCATTTTTCCTATGCAATGCTTATTCTAAGCATATAAGTGACGTTTCAAGCTTCATAAATAAATCTCAAATATTGAGATAATTAATCCTCATTCATACAGAAATATCCTCATGCATTTTATCACATATCCATGAATATTTTTCATTTTAGTAAATTCACATAAGTCACTTATCATCCATTCACACATATGCTCCACATACGTTCAACATACAACACATATATTATGTGTTTCTTAAATTTTCTTAACACAGAAACTTTCACCCATTTTCATCATCATTAAACCCCTTAATTAACATATACTTTAGGGTTTAATTTCAGATTTTCAATCCATTTATCACTGGTTTCCAAAACAGCCATGTTAAGACCCATTTTTCATCATTTCAACGCCTCTTTCAAGACTTAAATCATAACAGATTTTTTAGTCATAATTTTCAGAAACTAAACATGATTTTATTAACCCAAATTTAAGGTATTATCACATATTTAAAATCCATAATTCATTTGCTTCCATAACAGCAACATTTTCATACATATATGACATCCATTTGATCCGTTTTGACGTGTCCATACATATATCCATAAAAATCAGATTTAGAGAAAATATTTCCAAACCCTTTGGAAACTCACAGTACCTTAAACCTAGGTTATTTTACCCTTCATAACATTCATAAATCATTTCATTACAAATAGCAACAAAAACAATATGGAAAGTACCCGTTTTGGCCCCCATTTGGACGTCCCATGTACATACCCTAAAAAATCAGATTTAGGGAAAACTCATCCAGCCCACTTAGGCCATCTAAAGGGTCCTTAATTTAGGTTAATTTACCCCACAATTCATCCATAAAAAATTTAAGAACTTCCTTGTATCATTTTTAACCCAAAAATGGAAAAATCAGGCATTTCTTGTAACTTAGGGTTCCATATTTGCTAAAATCATTAACGAATGCTTAAATAAATATAAATAATTCAAAATAATATGAATTAAATCCAAATAAATATGCTTAAATCATACAGAAACTTGGTTTAGGGTTTTGAGAATTTTCAAGTTAGCTTTCATCTCAAAATCCAACTTAAACTTCAGTTTTCACTCTCTTGAACTCTTGATCTCATTTAAATCTTTCAAAAATCATTCAATAACCATATTAAGGCATCATAACTTAGCATTTAAGATTTCTTTATGAACCATATTCGTGGTTCATGAATTGAGATAAAAAACTTGATTTAAGTGATTCAAAACTTAGATTTCACTTACTTGAATAAACCCTAACTTGAATCCAACTTGAGTTTCTTGATTCTTCTTCTTTTTCTCCTCTTTTTTCTTCATATTTTTCTTCTCCTTTTCTCCTTCCCCCTTGCTGGTTTGGACATGCCCAAGAGTGCTCAAGACTTGGTAACTTTTGGGAAATTTCCTCCCCCCCTTTCTCTTATACAAGTTCCATGGATATGCATCCATTTTATGATTTTTTTAACCAGCTTGTGGTACCCGTTTGCCACATCTAATGAGGGTAATTTATTTCTACCTTATCCTTTGATGATATGACATTTTTATAACCCAGTAAAATTTTCATTTACTAATTTACAAAAATCCAAAAAATTCATACATTTAAGGATCATGTTGCTGTCCACCCATGAACGTCCCCTCTTTAGCTAGGTTTTGACATTTTTTTGTGATTTTTTTCACATATTTATGTGTCCATTTACTTCATCTAGGTATTAGGAAACTTAGACCCATTTGTTTAGCATTTTAAAAAGTCACGTTTCATGCTCATAATGCCCTTTGCCACATAATCTATGCTCCATTTGAGCTAGATATTAGGCAATTAACCATGACATTTAATCCTTGAATTTTCCATGGATTTGACCATTAAACAATGCTTTAAAATCCAGCTCAATCCATCCAAAATTTGACACCTTGCATAGCATTAAAACATGTCATTTTCTCAAATGCTTTTTATTTAATGCTATGGTAGTACACAAAGTCAATATTAGGTAAATTTTTCTGATTAAACACTTTCCCATGGTAATTATCTTAATCGAATCCACTCATTTTATATATTTCATAATTGTTTTCAATCGTTTCAAATTTCATCTTAAACCGACGTTTCTACGTCATGTTATGAACCTTTAAAAATATCCTTAGAACGTGAGATTAAAAATAAATAATTATCATCTTAATCTCATTATTTGTGTCTTAATCCAATCCACTTATAAGGTTGAGCCCAAAATCATGAACTTGCCTTTAAAATTTCATCTCATTTCGCCTTATAGACGTAAAGTTAAGAATTTTGTATGATTTTCGACATAACTTCATAATTTCCATTTTAATCTCTATTAATTAAATCATGAAAATTAAAATAAATATTCCTGCCACATTAGCATATTCTAATCATCATTAATCCCCTTTAGTCATCTTGACTCATATTGGGCTTTGGCGATTAATCTTGATCACCATTCTTAGTTGCAAACCCTAATTGCAAAATTCATAAATTCATGAAAATCATCTAAAATTCAATCATTTCAAAATAAATCATTCATTACACCTTAAATGCAATTATATGAGTCCTACTTGGGTTTGGGTATTACAATCCTCCCCCCTTATAATAGGTTTCGTCTCGAAACCGTCTACTTTTGGAATAACTGAGGATTCTTCCTTTCTACCTCTTCCTTCAGTTCCCAAGTAGCCTCGCTTTCGGAATATCTATTCCATTAAACTTTAACGTACTCGATTTCTCTATTCTGAAGCTTTTGCACTTTATGATCCAGAATCTTAACAGGTCTTTCCTCATAATTCAAATGATCTTGAATTGGCAGGTTCTCTGCTACTAACACATGTGTTGGATCTGGAACATACTTTCTTAACATAGAAATATGAAAAATATTATGGACTAAAGCTAGGGCTGGAGGTAATGCTATTCTATAAGCTAACTTCCCAATTTTCTCTAACACTTCAACTGACCCAATAAACCTAGGATTCAACTTGCCTCTCTTCTCAAACCTTGTGACTCCTTTGAATGGCGTGACCTTTATAAAAACATGTTCGCCGACTTGGATATTCAAATTCCTTTTCTTGCAGTTTGTGTAACTCTTTTGCTGACTTTGGGCTGTGAGCATACACTGGTGAATAACTTGTACTTTGTTTGCCATTTGCTGAGACAAGTCTGGGGAAAGCTTTTTCTTTCCAACTTCATCCCAGTTTAATGGTGTTCAACACCTTCGTCCATATAATGCTTCAAATGGTGCCATTTGAATACTAGCTTGGTAACTGTTATTGTATGCGAACTTCGCTATCAATACATATTCATCCCACGATCCTTTGAATTATAGTGTACACATACGGAGCATATCCTCAATAATCTGATTTACTCGCTCCGTTTGTCCATCGGTCTTGGTATGAAATGTCGTGCTAAACTTTAGATGGGTGTCTAGGGTTTCATGTCAACTCTTCCAAAATCGAGACGTGAAATTCGTATCTCAATCGGATACTATGGATTTAGGCCCTCCATGGAGTCGTACAATATCCTTGTAGTACACTTTAGCCAATCTTTTAGTTGTATAAGTTCTCTTTATGAGTATAAAATATGCAACCTTGGATAATTGGTCCACTATTACCCATATAAACTCATTTTCGGCCTATGTCTTGGGTAATTCTTCAATAAAATCCATTGTTATATCATCCCATTTCCATTCGGGAATTTCTAAAGACTGAAGCTTTCCCGGCATCCGTTAGTGATCTTCCTTCACCCTTTGACTAGTTAAGCACTTTGTGTTGGAAACAATGCTTCAAAACAAAACAAATTAATCAAATACTGAGTTTTGATGATCAACAAAGACTAACTTGAGTATATTTTGAGTACTAATGAGTTTGTTATGTGATTTAAAAAAAACTCAGGTGGCCAAGTCGAACCTCAAGTCGACTTGGACTTCGACTTAGGATGAAGTCGATCCCAAAGTCGACCCAAATATCGACTTGAGAAAGAACCTCAAAAGACACAAGTGAAGTCGCAGGTCAAGTCGACTCCACATGCGACTTGGGTTCCCAAGTCGCAGACGAAGTCGACCTCGCTATCGACTTCAAATGCAAAATAGTGTCCAGCGCTGATTTTGGGGCACAAAGCTGCCCAAGTCGCAGGCCAAGTCGACTCCATGTGCAACTTGGGTGAAGTCGTAGGCCAAGTCGACTCCATCTGCGACTTGAGGGATTCAAATTTCAAAGATGCAGTTTTTCAAGCCATTCAAGAGAATATATCATTCAAGCTCAAGGCATGATTGCCTGAAGGACTTCAAACCAGGTTTATCAAGTCCAAAGAATCAAGATGAAGATCAAATGAGTCCAATTCATAGTCAAGATTCATGTACTACATCAAATCAAGTCTATCAAGCTCAAAGACAAGGATACAAGAATGATTCAAATTATGTCTATCAAAATCCAATGCATGAATCATCTAAGAAGAACTCAACTTGAAATTCAAACCAGCTTCAGCAAAACTCAAGCCAAGTCGCAGGCCAAGTCGACTTCAGTATCGACTTGGGTCGAAGTCTGAAGTCAAGTCGACCAAGCCTTAGACTTGAAAATCCGAAGAACTGGAGTCGCAGATGAAGTCGACTCCAGATGCGACTTGGGTAGCCAAGTCGCATCCCAAGTCGACTCCACCTTCGACTTGGGTATAACGTTCAAATTTTTGAACGTTGAAGTTCATTTATTGCGCACCAACCACTCCTACAACGTTCCAATCTTCCTCATTCTATAAAAGGACATTCAAATGAACGTGAGAAGACACAAGATACACTACTCTAAAGATCAAAGAGAGAAAAGAAGTGCAAGAAAGACTTTCAAATTCCTTTTCTCCATATTTGAGAATTTCAAAGGAAGAAAGAGCTTCAAACTGCAAGTTGCTTCAACAATCATCATTCAAGCTACTTTTGATTTCTTACTCGAGCTCAAATCTGCCTACACAAATCTGTAAAGTGTAGTTTTTGCTTATTTTTATTATCTTGTTGTATAAATCTTGATTTAGCTTGGGTAGCTAAGATCAAGTATATGCAAAGTAGGGTGTGATTGGAGTGAGACTCATCACCTACTTGTGCAAGTGATTGTATATGCCCCCTAGAGCTTTGAATCTAGAAGAGAGCAAGTGGCTCTAGTTGTATATGCCCCCTAGAGCTTTAAATCTAGAAGAGAGCAGCGACTCTAAGTGTATTCGTGGAATACATAGTGGAACCCAAGTCACAACGGAGTGTGAGCTTGGAAGAGTGGAGTAGGGAAGGTTTGCCCGAACCACTATAAATCTTGTGTTCTACTTATTTTTACTGCTTTATCTTATTTACTCTCCATTCGCTTAAAAAGGGGATTAATTTTTTCAAGGGGTTAAGATTTTTGATTTATCAAAAGAAATTTTTAAAGAACCCAATTCACCCCTCCCCTCTTGGTTTTAGCCATCAACTCGGGACCAACAAGTGGTATCAGAGCAGGTCTTTGAGTTTACCAAAGAGATCTTATTGATATGACATCCCAATCTACTTCCGTTCCCGCCTTTACTGAAGGCCAATCCTTTACAAGGCCACCGTTGTTTGATGGAAACAATTTTGGATATTGGAAGCTTCGTATGAAGCAACTCATCATGGCTACCGATATGGATTCTTGGATTGCTATCCAAGATGGAGTAACTTTGCCTACCGATGAACGAGCTTCCAAATGGACCGATGAGGAAGTAAGAACTGTTAAGAGCAACGCCAAAGCTATGAACTCTTTATTTTGTGCTCTCACTGCTTCCAAGTATGATAGAGTATCCTCTTGCTTAACCGCTAAAGAGATATGGGATACACTAACCTCTATCTACGAAGGAACTTCTCAAGTCCAAGGGACGAGAAGGAATATTTTGATTGGTGAACTAGAGAACTTTAGAATGCTAGAAACAGAAAATATTTCTGAAATGTTTGCTAGGTTCTCAAAGATTACTAATGCTCTAAAAGGTCTTGGAAAAGCTATTTCTGAATCTGAGCAGGTCATGAAGATTTTAAGAGCTCTACCCGAATCATGGACCCCAAAAATCACTGCAATAGAAGAAGCCAAGGACCTTAACACACTAAAGCTTGAAGACTTAATTAGCTCACTCATGTCACATGAGCTAATTAAGAAAAGAAACGAAGATCAACACAGGGGCAAAAGAGCAATTGCCTTGAAAGCCGCACAAGACACTGACGACACCTCTTCTTCTCAAAACGACGATGAGATTGCCCTACTCACAAAACGCTTCAGAAAATTTGTGAGAAAAGGCAAAAATTTCAGAAGTTTCAAAGAAAGAACTCCCAGAGAGAAGAAGAAAGAATCAACCAAGTGCTACCGATGCGGCGGTTCGGGACATATGCAGGCTCAATGTCCAACTCCCGAAGAAAACAAGGCAAAAGAACAAAGAAAGGATCGAGGGGACAATAGAAGATTCCAGAAATACAAAGGAAGAGGCATGTACGTGAATGACGAGGAATCTACAACGAGTAGCTCCTCAATCGACGAAATCAAAGCGGAAGAATGTGCGAGAATTTGCTGTATGGCACAAATCGAGCAAGAAGAACAAGCTACCTCAACAAAATGCACAAGCAATGAAGAGGTAAGTTCCAAACTCTCTCTTTCTAATTCAAGTTATTCTTCCTTTCAAGAATGCCTCAAATGCACTGAATTAGATGAACTACAAACTGCATATGATTCATTATACGAAGAAATGAAGAAATTAGGAAGCAAGTTTACAATTAAGAAGAAACAATGTGATGCAACAATAATTGTAAATGGTAAACTTGCAGAAAGATTAGACAAATTGAAAGATGAAAATGAATTGCTGAAAATGGAGAACAAATCATTAAATGAATCATTAGCTAAGTTCTCTAATCCAGGAGAAAGTGTTAAAATGTTTCTGAATATGACCTCCCAAACACATAAAAGAGGTCTTGGGTATCATACATTTGAGCATGGAGAAAGCAGCAAATCAAATGTACAAACACTTGAGAAATATCAAACTAAAACTGCATCTATATACAAGCCACAAAAGAAAAATTTTAAGTGGACTAGAAGACCAATGATTGAACCTTTGCATGCTTGGAGACCCACTCCAAGATTACCTTTGGCTTGTAATTTCTGCAATAAGATGGGTCATAAGACTTACAAATGTAATTTTAAGAAACTATATGACCATGGTGCTAAGTTAGTTTGGGTTCCAAGAAACACAAGATTTGGGCTTTCCAAGTTAGAACAACAAAAGTTGATGTATATTACTAACCCAAATGGACCCATGAAATGGGTACCAAGGAGATAAGATTTATTTGCTTATTTTTTCAGACATGTTTAAAGGCAAAGGCAAACAATGAATGGTTCATGGATAGCGGTTGCTCAAGGCATATGACCGGTGAAAGAAGTTTGTTTCATAAACTTAAGCCTTGCAACGATGGAATAGTTGCCTTTGGCAATAATGAAAAAGGTAAGATTAAAGGTAAAGGAAATATACATAGTATTTCAAATGCTTGGATGGAAGATGTTTTGTTTGTTGAAGGACTCAAACACAATTTAATGAGTATTAGCCAATTATGTGATAAGGGATACAAAGTTGTGTTTGAATCATCTATATGTAATGTATTTGATGGAGAACATATCATGTTTAGTGGCAAAAGACATGAAAATGTTTATTTGGTTTCACTTGATGAATTAGATGGTCAATGTCTAATGGCCATTGATAACGATCCATGGGTTTGGCACAAGAGGCTTGGACATATAAACATGGGCAACATAAAGACCCTATTGAAAAAGGGTTTGGTAGAGGGATTACCAAAATTAAAATATGACAAAAACAAGATTTGCAAGGCATGTCAATTATCTAAACAACCAAAGATGTCTTTCTCTACAAAAAAGGAAATTTCCACCACTAGGCCACTTGAATTACTACACATGGATCTATACGGGCCATCCGACATTCTAACCATTGGTGGAAAGAAATATGTATTTGTCATAGTTGATGATTTTTCAAGATTCACATGGATAATTCTCTTAGCTAGTAAAGATGAAGCCTTCTCTATGTTTGCAACTTTTGTGAATTTGGTGCAAAATGAAAAACAGAGTACTATTGTGACCATAAGAAGCGATCATGGTGGCGAATTCGAAAACAAACGATTCATGGAATTTTGTAATAAGAAAGGAATTCACCACACATTTTCTGCACCAAGAACTCCACAACAAAATGGAGTAGTTGAAAGGAAAAATAGAACTATACAAGAGATGGCTAGAACTATGCTAAATGAGAGCAATCTATCCAAGAAATTTTGGGGTGAAGCTGTGAGTACAGCTTGTCATGTTTTGAACCGAGTTACCATTCGAGCAATCTTGAAAAAGACCCCATATGAACTATGGAAAGGAAGGAAACCAAATATCTCATATTTTCATGCTTTTGGATGTACATGTTATGTTTTGAACAATGGAAAAACCAATTTGGGCAAATTAGATGCCAAAAGTGATGAGGCTATATTCCTTGGTTATTCATCAAATAGCAAAGCATATAGAGTATTTAACAAACGAAACCAAGTTGTAGAAGAATCCATTCATGTTGTATTTGATGAAATTAACCAAACTCCGAGAAAGGAGAATGAACTAAGTGATGCAGATGAAACAAAAGGCAAAGAACAACCAAAGGAACTCGAGTTCAAGCCAGAAAATCTAGTGGAGGAAGAGGTAAGTGAAGGTAATGACTCTTACAAACCTCCAACTGATTTAAAGTTCAAAAATGCCCATCCAATTGAACAAATTATTGGAAATATATATGAAGGAGTAAAAACTAGAAAATCAAAACAAAATGTTTATGGCCAATATGCGTTTGTATCGAAAATTGAACCAAATACCATTGAACAAGCTCTTAATGATGAAAACTGGGTTATTGCAATGCAAGAAGAGCTAAATCAATTCGAAAGAAATAATGTATAGCATTTAGTTCCTAGACCAAACAATCATACCGTCATTGGTACCAAATGGGTATTTAGGAACAAATTAGA
This sequence comes from Annona cherimola, assembly GCA_030490835.1. Taxonomy (NCBI): domain Eukaryota; kingdom Viridiplantae; phylum Streptophyta; class Magnoliopsida; order Magnoliales; family Annonaceae; genus Annona; species Annona cherimola. Next base: position 48,914,863 of record CM059973.1, on the reverse strand, counting down.
CGAAAGCGGTCTTGTAATTAGAAACAAGGCAAGATTAGTAGCCAAAGGGTATTCCCAAGAAGAAGGAATTGATTTTGACGAATCATATGCACCCGTGGCTAGATTAGAAGCCATACGCATCCTACTAGCATTTGCTTCTCATATGAACTTCAAATTGTTTCAAATGGATGTAAAAAGCGCATTTTTGAATGGTTATTTGAATGAAGAAGTATATGTTGAACAACCCCCTGGTTTTGAAGAAAAAGATCAATCAAAGTTTGTTTATAAATTAACCAAAGCATTATATGGACTAAAACAAGCACCAAGAGCTTGGTATGAAAGGTTAAATAGATTCTTGATTGATCATGAGTTTCAAAGAGAGAAAGTAGACACTACTTTGTTCATTAAGAACAAAAATGAAAATATTTTGATTGTACAAATTTATGTGGATGACATAATATTCGGTGCTACTGACGAAAGTCTATGTCAATAATTTTCTAAGATAATGCAGAGCGAGTTCGAAATGAGCATGATGGGAGAATTAAATTTCTTTCTTGGACTGCAAATCAAACAACAGAATGAAGGAATATTTCTAAATCAGTCAAAATATGTCAAAGAGATGCTCAAGAAATTTGGAATGCAGAATAGCAAAGGGGCAAACACTCCAATGAGTTCAACAATCAAGATCGACACGGACGAAAACGGTAAAAGTATCGATCAAAAGCTCTATAGAAGCATGATTGGATCCTTGTTATACTTAACTGCTTCTAGACCCGATATCTTATTTAGTGTTTGTATGTGCTCTAGATTTCAAGCATGTCCTAAAGAATCACATCTACTTGCTGTAAAAAGAATTTTTAAATATTTGATAAAAACTACAAACCTTGGACTATGGTATCCAAAAGGGTCAACCTTTGATCTAATCGGCTATTCGGATGCAGATTTTGCCGGATACAAAGTAGATAGAAAGAGTACTAGTGGAACTTGTCAGTTTCTTGGACATATGTTGGTTTCATGGTATTCAAGAAAACAAACAAGTGTTGCTCTATCTACTGCGGAAGCCGAATACATAGCCGCCAGTAGTTGTTGTGCCCAATTACTTTGGATGAAACAACAGTTGAAAGATTATGGTATTGATTATGTTGATATTCCTATTAGATGTGATAATACAAGTGCAATTTGTTTAACTAAAAATCCTGTATTGCATTCAAGAACCAAGCATATTGATGTGAGACATCATTTCATTCGTGAACATGTTGAGAATCATGATGTATGCTTAGAATATGTGAAAACAGAAGACCAAATTGCTGATATCTTTACCAAACCATTAGCCAAAGAATCATTTTATAAAATTAGGAATGATATGGGAATGATAGAACTAAATTAGGAAAATTAAAACAAGAAACCAAAATTTGAAAAAGGCAAATCTGATGAGTCAAGTCGACTCCATGGGAGCCAAGTCGACTTCGCCAAGTCGACTTGGGAAAGTGAAGTCGACTCCGCTTCAGGAGCGAAGTCGACTCCGAGGGACCGAAGTCGACTTCGCCTAGGGCAAAGTCGACTCCGTGAGTGCGACCGTCCGACTTCCGCATTTTTTTTTCTTTTTCTTCTTCTCTTCTCTCTTTCTTCCACCCATTTCTCTCCGTCTCTCTGTTTTTCCTCTTCTCTCCTCCGGCGACAACCCTGTTTCCTTTTCTTCTCCGGCGATTTCTCCTACTAAAGATCCTCGCCAGTCATTCCTCTTCGATTCCGCTCGCTCTCTCTCTCTCTCTCTCTATTGGTATCAGTTCTCTCTCTCTCTCGTCATTTCTCTCTCTGTTTTCTTTCGAAAAACCGGCAGATTGTTCTAATTCTAGAATTCTAGCAATTGCTCTCTATCTGTTTCATTTTCTCCCCTCTAAAAGACCCATCTCCTCTTAGTCCTCTCAGCTCTCTTTTTCTCTCCCAACTCTCTGAGCTCTCTCTCTCACAGTTCTCTCAAATCTCCATTCCTATCTCTCAGTCTCCAACTCCAAACCATTTCAATGGCACCAAAAGGGGCAGTATCAAAACCTTACCCCAAAAGGGTTCGTACACAAACCGAAGAGGTTCCTAGAAAACAAAGAACACCCGCTAAAAGAGCTAGAGAGGAACCGTCAACCTCAACGGGTAGAAGGGTTCGATTTCAGACCACAACCCAGTCAACTGATCGAGCTCCACAATCTGAAAGCCAACCTGAAAGCTCGTATTCTTCGAGGATTCCTATCAAGAAGGGGCAAGTCCTAAAAATGCCCACTACCTACTTCAGGACCGAGATACAGCATAGTCGCTTCTACAAAAACTTCTATGAACGAAAGGTATTCATTCCTAAGATCATAGATTTCAAGTTCCTTAATGACTATGAGTTCGACATAGAAGAATTGTTGGATTTCCAAGGTTGGATACAACTATTCAAATCCGATGAACGAATCTATCCTGATCTCACAAGACAGTTTTATTATCTATGGGACGACACCAAGTTTTGCACTTATGTCAAAGGCACTGAAATACATTTTGGGAGTATCAACTATCTAGATCAAGACGAAGCCCTGAGAAGAATTGGAAACATTCTTCAAGTACCTTTTGATGAAGAAAGGCTTCCCAAGGATCTAACTATGGACACGGTCTACAATGAATTGACCAAAAGTAACAAATATCATGCAGGCACCAAATTCCTGCATTATATGGATCTTCCTCCCAGACTCAGGGTCAACCGTCTATTGATCGCCCACTGTATCTTACCAAAAGGAGGCGGCAGGAATCAATTGAATCCTCAAGAAGCAATGATTCTATGGAAATTAGTGAACAAAATCAAGATTAGTCTTCCCAGACTATTCTTAGAAGCCTTGGCATGCAGGAAAGACAATCCGAGAGGCGTGTTACCTTACGGATCTTGGATCACCAAGATTTTTGAGCGGGTTGGGCTAGACATTGACGGGAACCATTTGAAGTCCCCAAGACGACAAACGCCATCAACGAGGCTTTGCTCCAACGCATGAAAATCAATCTGGAGCAATTTAGGGATGATCGCATCCGAGAGAAGCTTGGCGAGCCAGCACGAGAAGCAGAGGACGATGCACAAACTGAGGGGGAGCAACCTCCTATGGCATCACCTGCACGGGCCGTTTCTCCTCCATCGCACGGATCCTATTCACCGCACGGATCCGCTGCACCCGATAGAGAACCTAATATTCCATCACAAGCAGCTACGCTTCAGAGTATAAAGGATGAAATATCAGCTCTACGGGAAGAAATGGGTCACCAAGAGAATAGGATGACCAGTCTCGTCGCCGGCGTTCTAAATGCAATCGAGGATATGCACTCCCGGCAAGACAGAATCGAGCGGGAAATGCGGACTATCCGCTATCATCTTGCATCCGGACGACATAAGAAGACACCCATGCTTGAACTCGATCCTTACGAGTCAGGATCAGTTCATAAAGCAGCAACTCCAGATCACGCTTCTCTAGTATACTCATCGGCCCATCATTGTCCTATCAAACCAATCCCATATCCGATCTCTCAATTTCAATTCACCAAATCATTATTTTTGATCGATTGACAAAAAGGGGGAGATCGAACTTAGGGGGAGTTAGGGGGGAGTTAGATAAAATTGAGTTGAGTTGAACTTCTTTAAGAGTTAGGGTAAGTAAGTTTTGGGTCGGGTAGTTTGTACTTAGGAAATTTCATTTGCTTTACATTATAAACTGAAATGAAATGAATATTACCTTTGATTGACATGTTCTTATATGAATGATTGGTTACAATCTGTGTTGAAGACTTGAATGGTTGGATAAAATTTGTTGACTCATGCTCTGTTTTTGAGAATTATATAAATGCACTCATACTGAAAGGTATAAACTCAATTTAGTTTTGTCAATCATCAAAAAGGGGGAGATTGTTGGAAACAATGCTTCAAAATAAAACAAATTAATCAAATACTAAGTTTTGATGATCAACAAAGACTAACTTGAGTATATTTTGAGTACTAATGAGTTTGTTATGTGATTTAAAAAAAACTCAGGCGGCCAAGTTGAACCTCAAGTCGACTTGGACTTCGACTTAGGATGAAGTCGATCCCAAAGTCGACTCAAATATCGACTTGAGAAAGAACCTCAAAAGACACAAGTGAAGTCGCAGGTCAAGTCGACTCCACATGCGACTTGGGTTCCCAAGTCGCAGACGAAGTCGACCTCGCTATCGACTTCAAATGCAAAATAGTGTCCAGCGCTGATTTTGGGGCACAAAGCTGCCCAAGTCGCAGGCCAAGTCGACTCCATGTGCGACTTGGGTGAAGTCGCAGGCCAAGTCGACTCCATCTGCGACTTGAGGAATTCAGATTTCAAAGATGCAGTTTTTCAAGCCATTCAAGAGAATATATCATTCAAGCTCAAGGCATGATTGCCTGAAGGACTTCAAACCAGGTTTATCAAGTCCAAAGAATCAAGATGAAGATCAAATGAGTCCAATTCATAGTCAAGATTCATGTACTACATCAAATCAAGTCTATCAAGCTCAAAGACAAGGATACAAGAATGATTCAAATTATGTCTATCAAAATCCAATGCATGAATCATCTAAGAAGAACTCAACTTGAAAATCAAACCAGCTTCAGCAAAACTCAAGTCAAGTCGCAGGCCAAGTCGACTTCAGTATCGACTTGGGTCGAAGTCTGAAGTCAAGTCGACCAAGCCTTAGACTTGGAAATCCGAAGAACTGGAGTCGCAGATGAAGTCGACTCCAGATGCGACTTGGGTAGCCAAGTCGCATCCCAAGTCGACTCCACCTTCGACTTGGGTATAACGTTCAAATTTTTGAACGTTGAAGTTCATTTATTGCGCACCAACCACTCCTACAACGTTCCAATCTTCCTCATTCTATAAAAGGACATTCAAATGAATGTGAGAAGACACAAGATACACTACTCTAAAGATCAAAGAGAGAAAAGAAGTGCAAGAAAGACTTTCAAATTCCTTTTCTCCATATTTGAGAATTTCAAAGGAAGAAAGAGCTTCAAACTGCAAGTTGCTTCAACAATCATCATTCAAGCTACTTTTGATTTCTTCCTCGAGCTCAAATCTGCCTACACAAATCTGTAAAGTGTAGTTTTTGCTTATTTTTATTATCTTGTTGTATAAATCTTGATTTAGCTTGGGTAGCTAAGATCAAGTATATGCAAAGTAGGGTGTGATTGGAGTGAGACTCATCACCTACTTGTGCAAGTGATTGTATATGCCCCCTAGAGCTTTGAATCTAGAAGAGAGCAAGTGACTCTAGTTGTATATGCCCCCTAGAGCTTTAAATCTTGAAGAGAGCAGCGACTCTAAGTGTATTCGTGGAATACATAGTGGAACCCAAGTCACAACGGAGTGTGAGCTTGGAAGAGTGGAGTAGGGAAGGTTTGCCCGAACCACTATAAATCTTGTGTTCTACTTATTTTTACTGCTTTATCTTATTTACTCTCCATTCGCTTAAAAAGGGGATTAATTTTTTCAAGGGGTTAAGATTTTTGATTTATCAAAAGAAATTTTTAAAGAACCCAATTCACCCCTCCCCTCTTGGTTTTAGCCATCAACTCGGGACCAACACTTTGATACGTATTCAGCAATCTCTCTTTTCATATTATTCCACTAATATGCTTTCTTGAGATCCTGATACATCTTCGTGCTTCCCGGATGCATAGAAAATGGTGAAAAATGAGTTTCTTTGAGAATTTGTTCCTCCAATTCTCCTGAATTAGGTATGCATAAGCGACCTTTGTATCAATACATACCTTGCTCATCAATAATAAATTCATTCAACCCCTTTTTCTTCATCTTCACGCATGAGTATGTAGGTCTGTGTCCTCTTGCTGCGCAGTGTTAATCTGTTCAAATAAAGATGATTGTATGTTCATTTGTGATAATCTCTCTTGAACTCTAGGGGAACATACAATAAATTCCAGTTGCCTTATTTCTCGAAGCAAACCTTCCTCCTTAGTGATAAGGTGCGCTATGCTGGCATTTCTACTCAATGCATCAGATACCACATTTGCCTTACCAGGATGGTATAAAATCTTCAAATCATAGTTCTTAAGTAACTTAAGCCATCTCCATTGTCGCATATTCAACTCCTTCTAAGTAAAAATGTACTTAAGGCTCTTGTGATCCATATAAATCTCGCATTTAGAACCATACAGGTAGTGTCTCCAAATTTTCAAGGCAAATACCACTGCTGCTAGTTCTAGGTCATGAGTGGGGTAGCTTACTTCATTGGGCTTCAACTGCCTTAATGCATAAGCTATCACCTTCCTTTCTGCATTAGCACGCATCCCGATCACTTTCATGAAGCATCACTGTATACCACAAATCCTTCATTTCCTTCAGGTAGGGTTAAGATAGGTGTTTTTACCAAACGTTGTTTCAACTCCTGAAAACTGTATTCACATTCTTCAGACATACATAGTTGACTCCTTTATGAGTCAACTTCGTCAGTTGGGCTGATAGTTGTGAAAAACCTTCCATAAATTTTCTGTAGTAGCCTGCCAATCCTAGAAAACTTATGATTTTTGTAATGGTTGTTGGTCTCGGCCACTTTAAACCGCCTCAATCTTCTGAGGGTCAACTTGTACACCCTTTTTTGAGATTATATGCTCAAGAAATGCTATTTTCTTTAACCAGAACTCACATTTCTTCAGCTTGGCATATAGTTTCTCCTTTTTTAACCTTTCCAGTACACTTCTCAAATGAATTTCATGCTTTTTTTCTGACTTAGAGTAAATCAGGATATCATTAATAAACACGACCACAAATTGGTCCAAATAATCCCGAAACACCCTGTTCATCATATTCATAAATACAACAGGGGCATTAGTGAGTCCAAAAGGCATCACTAAAAATTCGGTGTCCATAACTTGTTTGAAATGCTATCTTGTGAACATCGACAAGATTTATCCTTAGCTGATGGTACCCCAACTGCAAATCTATCTTGAAAAATGTTATTGCTCCTTTCAACTGATCAAACAGATCATCAATTCTAGGTAATGGGTACTTGTTATTCACCATTACCTTGTTCAACTCTCTGTAGTCAATGCATAATCTAAGACTCCCATCCTTTTTCCTCACAAATAGCACCGGAGCTCCCCAGGGTGATACACTGGGTTTGATAAAACCTTTATCCAATGGCTCCTGTATTTGAGTTCTCAACACATTCATTTCTGCTGGTGCCATTAGATACAAGGCCTTAAAAATTAGAGCAGTGCCTGGTATGACATCGATCGTCATATCCATCTCTCTTTCTGGAGGTAATGTAGTCAATTCCTTCGGAAAAACATTTGGAAATTTCTTAACCACTGGAATTTGATTTATTTCCACCTCCTTTTCTTTCTTCACATGTACTAATACCAGATAAGTTTGGCAATTTTGGCGGATCATTTTAACTGCTTCAATAGAAGATATCAGTATTGTCGAATTCTCAGGCTGCCTAGCCTTCCAATAGCTACATTCTTTTCTGGAGCTGCTTCAAACTGTACCTTCTTATTTTTACAGTCAATCGTCGCTCCCCATTGGCTTAACCAATCCATGCCTAGTATCACATCAAACTCGGTCATGGGTAATAGGATCAGGTGAACTTCTAAAATCATCGATCCTATCCTGAGTGGACATGTCTTGCATACTTGGCTAGAGCTGGCTAACCTATAGACAGGGGATTCTACATGAATTACTTTATTGGTTTCCTCTACTAGGAGTTCTTGCAGGGTTACATATTGGTAAGCAATGAATGAATAAATAGCACCTGAATCAAATAATGTTATAGCTGAATTTCCTAAAATATAAACCATACCTGTAACCACTTTCTCCTCCTGCTCTTGCGACTCAGTCCGGGTCAGAGCATGCACTTGCACAGGATTCGTAGATGTTTCCTGTAACGCCCCATTCATAAAAATACTCAACAACTAATCAATGGCGCTACACAATCTAAGAAAAATTCGGCAGCATCTCCCCATAACATACAAGGGGTAATATGGAATACATGACCTGATATTCATAACATTTCCATCTGTAACATTCAATCCATTTTATATACTTGCATCTTCATATAATAAGAACATTCATATAGAAGGAAATCATTAAATATTTTCCTTACACATCAAACAGATATCATAGTCACGCATATGTGCATCAACAAGGATTACAATCCAATCTGAAATACCAAATACATTATAGTTGTCAAAGCGAATCCACCTAAGTAATTGTCTACATATATGATTATCAAAAAGAGCACAAGTTTAAAAGAACTGAAATCAACATATTGTGCTAGGGTCTCTCATGTTTGATCTTCAACTTGTTCCATCCTTAAGTTCCCCTTCTGACCTGCGATCTAAAAGCACAATAACAAATGATATGAGTCTAAATAGACCCAGTAAGTAGATAGTGGTTAGCACAAAATGGAAATAAGCATAATGATGGATGCTCATATAGTGATGAAGCTAATACACATGGATCCAATACCCACTCCCAAGATCGTATGCATATAACCATACACACAGATTGAACAACACGCCCAATCATCTACTCATGTCCATCAAGGGCCATGAACAACCCTCTCCTCATGTCAATAAGGGGCCATGAACAACCCTTACAACCAACTATTTGAGATAACGCATCATACATAACAGACAATGAAACACATCGCAAACCACGCATACAACATCAACACAATTCAGATTCAACACATAGATCTGTCACACAAGCATTTTATCAAACACATGATAGGTGCGAAATGAAAGAACCTTCAATTCATACTCTCAATTGGGGCAAATCAATTCACGTCACATTCCAACAATATAACAACTGCTAAGAAGTCTTTTACATCATAGAAATCACGCATTCAAAGTAAATTCACCATGAACCCTAACTGTTACGAACTCTACGCCTAATACCATGGAGTCGTTAGAAGCCATACATTCCCTCTAGCCTCGCATCGCGTTTAACATAAAATTTCATCACTAAATCAAGAAGGGGCGACATCTACTTACTTGAATCGAAATTTACCCCAAAAATAGTGCTCCAGACTTAGACGGAGAGATTCGGAACTTCCACGATTCGAGTCGATGATCCTCAAACAGTCGGTAGAGCGTCCTTGAATGAATCCGTGGCTAGCCCGAACTGAATGGTGGGGAAAGAAGAGAAGACGCAGAGAACGGAAAGAGAAGAAGAAGGAAGATAGCCGGGTGCGGGATGAAAAATGAACCCTAGCGCGCGCGGGCTTCCTTTATTACTGAATCCCTATCGGGTCGGGTCGGAACATGGATCGAGTCTAATTGCAATTAGTAATTTACTCTCCCACTCATACGACTTAATAATTAAAATTTTCTTCGGGGGCGCTGCCCCCTGCACCCCCGCAAGGGCGCTGCCCCCTTGACCCCCGCGACCTAACCTGGCAGGTCGAACCCCGTACCTACTCTGCGAGGGAAACAATAGTCATACTGCCCATCAATGGAACGCTAATCATACATGCACATATGCACTATACATCTCCTAAATGTTGTGTCCATGTATGTTATGTATCCATTAATATCGTAAAATTCTTACTAGCATGTTCATAAGTTACCTCATAAATAGAGAAAAGTTATAATAAAAATAGAATAAAATACCTGGTCCTCACATTTCCTGTCTGTTAGCTACTCCCATTAGCCTTGTCTGTGTCGCCTTTCCGCGTGCTTGCGATGTTTATGCTTTGTTTGAACAATTTGGAGCGATGTGTCCACCATGGTCACAAACATAGTATTTTACCATCTTTGCCTCTCCTTTGCCACATTTCTTGGCTATGGGACTCATTTGTCCACATTTAAAACACTTGTTTGAACCTTTCAAACACTCGCCAATATGGCGCCTTCGACAAATCTTGCAAATAGGTGGCATTTTCTTCATTGAAGCTCCTTTTCCTTTCCTGACAACTCCTTTCCTAGCCTTTTCCTTTCCCACCTTAACTTCTTTCGTTGTCGTGCTGAACGTTCTGGATCCCTGCCTTAGTTCTTGAGTCCTCATTGCCTCAATCTCCAAGGCTCTAGCCCTTTCTACGCTTGATGCATAGTCTTTAATCAGTAGAGGGGCTAAACTCTCTCTGAGATAGGGTCTCAATCCCTTCTGGAATCACCGTACCTTATTCTCTAGCACATTGGCAATCCATTGTACATACTTCACCAAGGCATTGAACTTGGTGGCATACTTTGTCATTATCATCCTCCCTTAGTAGAGTCTCTCAAATTCAATGACTTTCTGGCTCTGCAAACCTGCCAGGAGATATTCCTTGTTAAATTCCTCCACAAACATTTGTCAGGTCACCTCCTCCGGGTGTGACATAGTAATCAGCATCATTTCCCACCATTCATGTTCATCTTTTACCAATAGATGAGTGGCACATAGTACTTTTTGTCTATCATTGCACGTAGATATCCTGAATAATTTTTTGATCTCCGTCATCCACTGTTCAGCTTGGACGGGGTCGGATTCTCCTGAAAATTTAGGAGTCTGTTGTGAAAGGAATGCATTTATTGCCCTCCTATCTACTTCCATTAACTGGTTGTCATCCATTATGGCGCTGTTGACGAGCTGCGTATATGTCTATTAAATTGCTCGCTATTTACGCAAGTATACGTGCCATGTCAAGTAATAAAGTATGAATAGAGTATCGTTCCCACGAGGATTGTGTTAAATGGATTAGCACCTTAAATCTCAATTGTCTAAGTGAATTGGTAAAAGGAATGAGATTTGGTTTCAAAGAATTGAATTAAACTAAACTAAGAAAAACAGTAAATGACCAGAGTGGTGTGGATGTTGCTGATATTTCCTTGAGATGATTAAGATAGGTGGGAATATGAATTCATTGAATCATAGCTATGTTATTTGGTTTCAATTAAGTTAGTTGTGCAGAGATTACTAATCTAGGTTCATTCATATTCATATATGTCTTCCAACACATACAAACCTAACCAAGTTTTAGTCATGTGCTATGTTCTTATGCATACAAGTAAAACAAGGTTGATAACCATATAACCTAATCATGATTACACAGGGTTAATAGGTATATTCCTATCCATGTTAACATCTAACACAACATGAGTTAGAATACCTGTGCCTTATATATGGTTCTCATTCAAATCTCACTTTTCCAAGCATGAATCTGAATATTAGATCAATCCACAAGGTTCCAAAGCTTGTAAACGCATTAAGCATAATATATAAAGGTAAACTCAAGCAACATATGTCACAGCACAACTATATTATTAATTCAAGCATAAGAAAATTAAATATCATAAGCTATGAATTCAAATCCTATATATCTCCCACCATAGGAAGGTTCAGCCCATAAACATGACTTCAATTCCTATTAAAATCGAGTTTACAATCATCCCAAGCAAGGAGAATAACAAACAGGTGGAGATAGATAAGAAGAGGAGATGAAACTCAATGGATTTTGCGGTGATGGCTTGGATCTCCACTTGCTCTTCTCTCCTTCCTTGAAACTTTAGTTTCCTCGTTTTCTCCACAACAACTACTCCCTATTTTGGTCTCTCCTGTATGGCCTTTGGAACTCCTTTGCACGCAGCCCTAGGTTTCTATTTATAATGGGTAGCTTGCGCAACACATGTGCAGAAATCCGTGCGCGTACGGATGCGTATTGGCGCCTAGGCGCCAACTCTCTGGAGCTGCGTAACTTAAAAACCTTAAAAAAAATAAATGGAAACTCTAGGACTGCATGCCTTGGCGGCTAGGCGCCAACTCCCTGGAATCAATGTGACTTGTGACTTCAAAAACCTTTAGAACTTTGCTTGCGTGTTGATGAAGTGGCGCCTAGGCGCCATCTCTCTGGATGTAATGTGTTGTGTGAAGTGTTAGAGATTCTGGCAAAGGCCTGTAGAATTGCGCATGGGCGCCAACCCCATGCTCCTTCACTCAGCTCTGTTCTGCATTCGACACACACGCATGCTTGTAATTCTCCTTTCTTCCTGTAAAAATTACATAAACTAAATAAATGGACTAAAAATGCATAAAAACTACATAATGCTCCTAAAATGCAAAGCGAGTGACAATTTAGCTAAATGGATGTAAACTAAAACTAATCTCTTAGACTAACACGCTGTGGAACCCTGACCGTATACGAGTTGTTTCGACTGTATACGCGTCATTTCGACATTTGTAATATTGTAATTATTTTATGAATAAATGAAAATTCATGAATTATATTGATGGATATGTATATTGGAGATTGAAATAATGCGATTAGGAATTTAACCCCGTGAATAGTGCACGTGAATAGTGTACGTGAATAGTAACTATGGGCTAAGACACGTGATTAAGAGTTAATCACTTGGATTAACTTAATCACAAAAAGACAAAATAGAGATTTAATCACTACAAGACAAAATATCAATTCTTTTGGATATTTTAATCCAAGTTTGGATTTTGTGGAAAAATAGAAAAAAATTCATAAATTGCAATCCGGGCGTCGGAATTCGATGAAATTTTTTATGGATGGTTAAAAATTCATGATGGACATGATGAATGGGTTAAGATGTGATGAAAACCATGAATCAAAGGTCAAGATAAACTATCAAATAAAAATAAAAAAGTAGCTTAACTTTTATTAAAAGTTACTTTTGACTTTTTTTAAAAAAAATAATAAAAAAATAAAATAAAAATTTAATGAAAATCAGCAAGGGCAGGGGCGTGAGCAGGGGCATTTAATGGCTATTTGACTTTAATCAATGGTCCCAATTCATCCAAATCAAAAATCAAGGGTTTGGATTTAATTAGCTTAAAATTAATTAAATAAAAAATATATAAAAATAGGAAAAATAGGCCTGCAATATAGGGCAGCTGGAGCAGGGTAGGGTGGCTGCATAATGCTCTAAGCACCTTTGGGAAATTAGAAAAAAATACTTTTGCAATTTTACACCCTAAGCTAGAGGGGGTAAATTCCAAATTTATGAAAAATGGACCCCTATAAATAGAGGAGCAGCCCATGAACGAAATCCACAACCATCCCAGCTCAAAAATCACTTGAGAAACTTCATTTCCCATCCCCACACGTTTTAGCCTTAAGGAAAGAGGAGAATCGAAGGTTGGAGTGAGAAAAGGCGAGTTGAAGAGGCATAACTTCGCTTGAGGTAAGTGGATTCCCCTCAAACTTATTTTGAATGTTAGATGAGGTAAAATCATGCTTAGATAATCCCCAAACATGAGAAAATAAGTATATATATAATGTTTAAATGGAATTATTCCAAAACATCAAAAATTTAGAGCAAAGATAGGGTATTTGGGAAAATAGCATATGATATGTGAAAATAATGCTCCAAAATTGATAAGTGATGATTTGGGATGTATTATTATGATAAATATGATGTTGGAATAATGATATATTAATTTCATGATTTTCGGAATTAAGGATTATGCTTAAGTGAATTTATGATGATTTTTAGTATATGGAGAAAATGATTTTTTGGCCAAGTAAATAATGATAAATTCAAAATATAAGAAATTTCCAATGATATACTAGGCATAAGGTATGTCATGGTATTTTTTATTTTTGGAAAAAATATCAATATTTGAAACCCATGAACAGTAACCACGTTGCTGACGTATGAACAGTGATCGGCTACAGTGATTTGCAACAGTATTTGTGCTACAGTGATCTGCTACAGTGAACAGCGTGATTTTGGAGAAAATTTAGAAATTAATATTTGAATATAAGTATGGAATTTTTGAAGAATTTATGGACAAAAATATCTATGTAAAGAAATAATGCCCAAATATTATAAAACATACATGGGAAGCAGCTTAAATAAAGGAAATGAAATATCCTTTGTCCTTGAATAGGAAAAGGCAAAGAGAAGGTCGAAGACACCTCCTAAGAAGGTAAGCAAGTTATATGTTTTGCAAATTTATTTCAAAATGCTTGAAATTGTTTGTGAATTGCTTTATGAAATTTATTTAATGTTGGCCATACCTATAACTGCTTTACATGAACTGAACTTTGTGAAATTGTTTATTAAATGCTTTTTATGAAATTTTTTTTATGATTTGCAAATATCATGCCGGCATGTGTATGAGAATGAGCATGTGCATGAGGAATAGGCCTTAGTCGAGGTAGTAAGCGGACCGGATGTCCCCCTCGCTATTGCCAAGTCGCTTAATAGGCCCAGGCCGGCGGCGACCTCCCTGAAATGGGAGCATGTATGGGATGGGCGCCTAGCTAGCGTCGCATCCAAAGGAATGTCATGAATGCTATGTATGCATTGCATTTGCATTTTATGAAATGCATGAAAATGATTGAAAAATTATGTATAGCTTGTTTACTGAGTATTATTACTCACCCATGCTTTTTCAACAACAGACAGGAAATGATGATGAAGGCAGCATGCCAAGTGTTATATATAAATGATGTTTATGTAAACTTTATGTAAAGACAACGATGATAATTTTTAGATGAAAAGGGAATATTTTTATTCCAGTGAAAATGTTTATGGAATAGTTTTTTATGATAACTGTGTTACGTGAAATATATTTCAAATTGGATAAATGATGGGAATTTTCCATGTATTGATGAAAAAAAAAAAAATCCTGCCGTGTGATCAGGGCAACAATCCTGAGTCACGTTTACCAATCAAAACGATCCTGGAGTAAGGCTTCTAGGCACCTCAGTTCGGGGCGCCACACACGCAAAAATAATCTAAAATAGGCCATGATAACTCGCATTTTTACGAGTTATCAGCTGTAGGTAGAACTGGGTTAGCCATAGGACTAGGTCCCTCTTTTTCAACACTTCCTAAGTGAGCCCGTTGGGTCCTCTCCCACAAGCCTCGTATTATGTCTGCGGCTTGGGTTGCCCAATCACGCGTAGCTTGTTGCATAGCTTCTTTCACTGTTGAAGCTACTCTTTCCTCAATCATTTGAGCTTAGCTTTGGTCTGGATCTCTAATTGGTTTAAGGCTTTATCTGCCCTTCTTTGTTGATTCCTTTGGTTTTGCCCTTGTAATCCAGGCCTACCTCTTTTTGGCCTATTGGATTCACCAACTTCATGTTGGCTAGGAACTTCTGTAGCCACTTCTTTTCCCTTGTTCTTTCTAACCCTTAACCTTGTATCAACCATGGTGTTCTTTCTGAATATTCAAAAGCACATAACTTTTATTCATGGTTAGAGTTAGGTCATCATAAACACATTTCATCATCGTATGGTTACTTAACCAAATCATTCAATCATAATCATGTCATTTTCCATCATTCATCAATCATACACATTCATACTCATATGCATTCATTTCATGCATTCAAAATCCTTAGATATAGTTATATCATCATAACTAATCATATCATGCTGATTATCAAAGCATCTCATTCATAATCATAGTCTTAACATCTCAATATGCCATAACATAGATGCATACATGTCATATCACACATATATGTACATGTCATAAACCACATCATAATTATACAAATATGTGTATCACACATAAAACCATCATCAAAGTTTCATCAAACCATAATTATACAGACTTTTTCATAAAGTTCACAAAAATCAACCAAATTATCTTCTACCGGGACCCCTCATGTAACGCCTACAACTAGGAAAAACTTGAGTGGGTTCATTGGTAATCGTGCTTGTGTTTGACCATGCTAGGAAATCTTCCTCCCCACCGTCAGAACTATCACTATCATCATTTTCTTCATCAACTTCCTCATCATCATTTTCACCCTCCTCCTCCTATATCTCAGGACAAGATACTCCATTGGGTCCTCATTGTCATTATCACTATTATTATTTTCATTTCCAGTGTTAAGGCGGATAGATTCCCCATCCTGACCTGCTATGTGGATAATGACCTCATTAAGACCTGGAGCGGCAAGTGTTTCTAAAATTTCCTCAGCTCAGCGTTCCTCTATCATAATAGCTACCTCTTTTTCCCACTAATTGATCCTTTTCCAACTCACCCCGTACCTAAACTGCACTAGTCCGCACTTGAACCTATACCACTGACCATCATCAGGGGGTATGGATGCTGGAATCTGATCCCAAAATTTCTGGAGATCTGACAGTACATCAAATCGGATGGAACAGGTAGATCTATTTTGTGAGATGCTGTGGTATTTTCCACCTTAGGAACATGGCTTGTAAACCCTTCTACATTAGGCCTCTGAGGATATGGGTTAACAAAGTAATCTCCTTGATTCTGAGTTTGAAGTTGCCTAGGAGGAAAACCAGGAGGTACAGATGGAAAATACGTCGAATTCCACCATCTATTAACATTTTTAGCTATCCGTCTTTTTTGTTCCTCCTCCTTCCACCACATGTGGTCTCATAATTTTCCATACTTAACTATTTCATGATTAATCATTCTTAACAATTGACCATAAAAAAATTTCACTATTTATAGCCATATCACCACATTGTCATAAACATAACATAAACCTTATACAACATTTAGACATCAATAATGTCATCAACATATAACCATACAAATCACAGAGTTGTATCACAAGAACTTGTAGAAATTCATTTTTCCCTAGAATCTCCACCTGTGCTCCTTGCATGGTTCTCTCCTTCACCTATCTTTAGGAATTGGAAAACAAAACTATGAGTCGAAACTCAATAAGCAAGCTATAAGGTTTTCAGGTAATACATTTTCAAGGCAAAATTGTTTAAATGCATTTCCCTCCATTCGGTTGAAGACACTTAACAAGTGATTAACTACCAATAGAGTAGAAACCTTTTTATAAACCATTCATGGAAAGCCACATTATACTCGCTCGAGGGTATATCTTAAAACATGCTTCTCATACCCATTCAAAGTATATTATAAACAATGCAATACATCATTTAAAATCATGACATTCCTTTGGATAGAAGCTAGCTAGGCAACCATCTACTTTCGTCCTCACTCCCATTCTAGGGAGGCGCCGCCGACCCTCGGCCTCTCTTTGGCGACTTGGCCGTACCAAAGGGGGACATTCGGTCGGCTTACACCTTTGAGGTGGACCTCATGCTTTTGTGCACATGCTTTCTTTCATAAACATGGACTTTGACATGCTAGCATGATTTTTTTCCAATCATAAACTCATGATTCGACATTTGACATAAGTTCTTAGAAAGCAGTAAACAATTCATTTATTTCATTGAAAATAACATTTCAATACCATTTAGATAAGGAATGGCCATCCTTAAACAACTTAGAAAGAATTTAAATCATTCATTTTCTAACTCATTTTAAAAGTTAGAATATTATTGATAAGCATTTTATCACATTTGATAAAACAAAGCATTTTAGAAAACTGCTTGCTTACCTTGCGCACTTAGCTTTCCGCCTCGTTAACCTCTTTTCCTTTGCCTATATATAAACATAGCATTGCAGTCATAACAAGCCATTTGCTTGCATTCATTTAATTTTTCAATCCCATAATCCGTATCATACATAATCAACTTGGATTTTCAAGTCGATCATACATACATGACAGACACTAGTGCATCATATCAATCATTCCATACTTGTGTTTTAATCCCATATTTAGGGTAAAAACATAGCATACATTCATAACTCAGCATATGGGGATTTATATCTCCCATTAACTATTTTTCATGCATTTTCCATTTTTCCTACGTCAATGCTTATTCTAAGCATATAAGTGACGTTTCAAGCTTCATAAATAAATCTCAAATACTGAGATAATTAATCCTCATTCATACAGAAATATCCTCATGTATTTTAATACACATTCATGCATATTTTGCATTTTAGCAAATTCACATAAGTCACATATCATCCATTCACACATATGCTCCACATACGTTCAACATACAACACATATATTATGTGTTTCTTAAATTTTCTTAACACAGAAACTTTCACCCATTTTCCTCATCATTAAACCCCTTAATTAACATATACTTTAGGGTTTAATTTCGAATTTTTAATTCATTTATCACTGGTTTCCAAAACAGCCATGTTAAGACCCGTTTTTCATCATTTCAACGCCTCTTTCAAGACTTAAATCATAACAGATTTTTTAGTCATAATTTTCAGAAACTAAATATGCTTTTATTAACCCAAATTTAAGGTATTATCACATATTTAAAATTCATAATTCATTTTCTTCCATAACAGCAACATTTTCATACATATATGGCATCCATTTGACCCGTTTTGACGTGTCCATACATGTATCCATAAAAATCACAGAGTTGTATCACAGGAACTTGTAGAAATTCATTTTTCCCTAGAATCTCCACCTGTGCTCCTTGCATGGTTCTCTCCTTCACCTATCTTTAGGAATTGGAAAACAAAACTATGAGTCGAAACTCAATAAGCAAGCTATAAGGTTTTCAGGTAATACATTTTCAAGGCAAAATTGTTTAAATGCATTTCCCTCCATTCGGTTGAAGACACTTAACAAGTGATTAACTACCAATAGAGTAGAAACCTTTTTATAAACCATTCATGGAAAGCCACATTATACTCGCTCGAGGGTATATCTTAAAACATGCTTCTCATACCCATTCAAAGTATATTATAAACAATGCAATACATCATTTAAAATCATGACATTCCTTTGGATAGAAGCTAGCTAGGCAACCATCTACTTTAGTAACTTAAACCTAGGTTATTTTACCCTCAATAACATTCATAAATCATTTCATTACAAATAGAAACAAGAATCATATGGAAAGCACCCGTTTTGGCCCTCGTTTGGACGTCCCATGTACATACCCTAAAAAATCAGATTTTGGGCAAACTCATCCAGCCCACTTAGGCCGTACAAAGGTTCATTAATTTAGGTTACTTTACCCTATAATTCGTCCATAAAAAATTTAAGCAATTCCTTGTATCATTTTTAAAATGAAAAATCGGGCATTTCTTGAAACTTAGGGTTCCGTATTTGCTAAAATCATTAAAAAATACTTAAATAAATATATATAATTCAAAAGAACATGAATTACATCCAAATCAACATTCGTAAATCATAGAGCAACTTGGTTTAGGGCTTTGAGAATTTCCAAGTTAGCTTTCATCTCAAAATCCAACTTAAACTTCCATTTTCACTCTCTTGAACTCTTGATCTCATTTAAAATTTTCAAAAATCATTCAATACCCATATTAGGCATCATAACTTAGCCTTTAAGATTTTTTTATGAACCATATTCGTGGCTCATGAATTGAGAGAGAAAAACTTGATTTAAGTGATTCAAAACTTAGATTTCACTTACTTGAATAAACCCTAACTTGAATCCAACTTGAGTTGCTTGATTCTTCTTCTTTTTCTCCTCCTTTTTCTTCCTCTTTCTTCTCCTTTTCTCCTTCCTCCTTTCTGGTTTGTACGTGCCCAAGAGTGCTCAAGACTTAGCGACTTTTGGGAAATTTCCTCCCCCCTTTCTCTTATACACGTTCCATGGATATGCATCCATTTTGTGATTTTTTAACCAGCTTGTAGGATCCATTTGTCACATGTCATGAGGGTAATTTATTTCTACCTTATCCCTTGATGACTTGACATTTTTATAACCAAGTAAAATTTGCATTTACTAATTTACAAAAATCCACAAAATCCATGCATTTAAGGATCATGTTGCTGTCCACCCATGGACGTCCCCTCTTTAGCTAGGTTTTGACATTTTTTTTACCATTTTTTCTACATATTTATGCACCCATTTATTTCATCTAGGTATTAGGAAACTTAGATACATTTGTTTTAGCATTTTAAAAAATCACATTTCATGCCCATAATGCCCTTGGACGTCCGTTGCTCTTACCACATAATCTATGCTCCATTTTAGCTAGATATTAGGAAATTAACCATGCCATTTAATCCTTGAATTTTCCATGGATTTGACCTTTAAACAATGCTTTAAAATTCAGCTCAATCCATCCAAAATTTCACACCTTGCATAGCATTAAAATATGTCATTTTCTCAAATGCTTTTAATTAATGCTATGGTAGTCTAGGGTACACGAAGTCAATGATAGGTACCTTTTTATAATTAACCACTTTCCCATGATATTTAGATTAATCAAATCTACTCATTTCATAGATTTTATAATTTTATTCAATCATTTCAAATTTCATCTTAAACCGACATTTCTACGTCAAGTTATGAACCTTTGAAAATATCCAAAGAGTATGAGATTAAAAACAAATAATTATCACCTTAATATTATCACTTGTGTCTTAATCCAATCCACTTATCATATTGATCCCAAAATCATGAGCTTACCTTTAAAATTTCATCTCATTTTGCCTTATAGACGTAAAGTTATGAATTTTGTATGATTTTCAACATAACTTCATAATTTCCATTTTAATATCTATTAATTAAATCATGAAAATTAAAATAAATATTCATGCCATATTACCATATTCTAATCTTCATTAAGCCCATTTAGTCATCTTGACTCATATTGGGCTTTGGCGATTAATCTTAATCAACATTCTTAGTTGCAAATCCTAATTGCAAAATTCATAAATTCATGAAAATCATTCAAAATTCAATCATTTCACACATAAATCATTCATTATACCTTAAATGCAATTATATGAGTCATACTTGGGTCTGGGTATTACAAGCTCACACCCGTTGTGACTTTAGTTTCACTATTGAATTTGAATGCAACTAGAGCAGCAGCTCTCTTCTGGATTTCAGCTCTAGGGGGCTTGTACAAATATAGCACAAGTAGGTGACGAGTCTCACTCTAGTTACAACACTACTTTGCCTTCAGTTGGTTTCGATTTTCAATATCAAACCAAGTGGTAAACATAAAGAATCAACAAAATAAATAACTACACTTTATAGATTCGTGTAGGCAGCTTATAGCGTGTAGAAGAACTTGTAGAGAGAGAAAGAGATTCAGCAATGTAGCTTTCAACAACTTGAAGCACAGTTCTTCACTTAGACTTGTTGTACATCAACTTAAATGTAAGAGAGAGTGGAAGGAAAGCTTATTGAATGCTTCTCTAACCTCATTACCGTCCCCTTGAAGCCTCTTATACAATGGGAGATGAATTTCGAATGTTTGGTGGTAGGTGGCGTGCATTTAATGCGCCAACGTTGAAATTTTTGTGACCGTTGCGAGCCAAGTCGCATATGGGGTCGATTTGGTATGCGACTTCATCTAAGTCGCATGGTGGAGTCAACTTCGGATGCGACTTCAACCAAGTCGCAGACTGAAGTCGACTTCGGGTGCGACTTTGGTTTTCGGCTTCCACTCTAAGTTCCAGCTTCAGGTCGACTTGGTCTCAGATTTGACCCAAGTCATAGGTGGAGTCGACTTTGGGTGCAACTTCACCATCTATTTGTTTATGTTAGAACTTTGGATTCATGCAAGTGATCTTAATATTTCACTTTTCCTTTTCTTATCTTGTTCTTCATTTAATATCTTTGGTTTTCCTTGTTTTGCCTTGAAACTTAGCATAGGATTCTTCTCTTGAGGAGTTCTTCCTTACGGCCTTGATTCAAGATGATTGACCTTCTTGATTTTGTTGTCCAATCTTCAATATAGAGTTGTTCTTTTAATAATACTTGAACTTCGAAAAAATATGAAGTAGTAATTTACTTGAGTCGCTTGCTTGGGTCGACTTGGAGTTCAACTTCACCCAAGTCGCATGTTTGGGTCGACTTGAGGTTCGACTTCACTCAAGTCGCATTACGGAGTCAACTTGGAATTGGTTCTTGACTCTGAAAATTTGAAGTCTTCTATACGGCTGTACCTAAGTCGCATCTGGAGTTGACTTCGGTTTGCGACTTCACCTAAGTCACAAGTGGAGTCGACTTTGACTGCGACTTCACCTGTCTCCAAATCCCAATTTCGGCTTTGGAGCATTTATTGCATTTGAAGTCGATTTTGGAGTCGAATTGGGAATCGACTTGA
This sequence comes from Annona cherimola, assembly GCA_030490835.1. Classification (NCBI taxonomy): domain Eukaryota; kingdom Viridiplantae; phylum Streptophyta; class Magnoliopsida; order Magnoliales; family Annonaceae; genus Annona; species Annona cherimola. Next base: position 48,892,968 of record CM059973.1, on the reverse strand, counting down.
CCTAAGTCGATGACTGAGTCAACTTGGGACTACGACTTGGTCTGCTGTGTTTTGAAACTTGAGTTTTTAACCTTTGACAACACTTGGCAAATACATTAGTACCTAATTAATTCTCAAATTGACTTGTTAATCATCAAAACATTGATTGTGCTTAATTTGCCTTGGATTCTAACAATCTCCCCCTTTTTGATTATTAACAAAACTAATTTGAGATATACCTTTCATTTTGTTTTATAAATGATATTTCATATTTTGTTTTGGCATTTAGAATAGTCATGTTATTTTGTTTTCACAAGATTTTCATATCATTGCATTCCATTTTAATAATTTGTACAATGAAGCAAAAAGCATGTCATTCTCAAACAAGTTCATGCCAAGTACATATCCATTGTCATACAATCATTTCACATTGCATTTCTAAACAACAATTTGCATAATAGAAAACAAATTCATGTCATATATTCAATCATGGCATACAATATGATTCAAAAAAGAAAATGACATATATGATACATGTTTCCTAAACCCAAGAAAAAAATTAATCTAAAACCTAGAACTTAACTCAACCCTCTCAAACCTCTCTCCCCCTTTTTATCAATGAATCAAAAAGAAGATAGGGGAAACGAGATTTGTAAAATTGGAAAGCTGTGATTGGATAGGAGGTTACATAGGTAGGTGGAATGGGTTGAGTGCAAGCCGATGAGTATGGGGAGGATGGAGCCTTAACGGTGGGTTCGGCTCCCACAGACTCTCCCCAATATGGATCCAGATCTGGAAGGCTCGGAATAGGGCAGCCACGACTGCTTACGGAGGCTAGTCTGTACTTGATTGTCCTCATCTCTTAATCCAGGTGATCCTGGAAACTATGCATTTCCATCATTACCGTGTGGATAGATACTAACTGTTGGGTGATCCGGTCTTCCATCTGGCAAAGATATTCCATAACGGCATGAGAGGAAGCGGATTGATCAGGAGATTGAGGATGCAGGTCTAGAATTTGGGAACCACGTGGGGAGCAGGACCTATGTGATTGGGGTGACACGGGAGCTGTAGGAGCTGGAGACGGAGATGGAACCGGCTCAGGGTGTGGTAGCTCCTCCCCCTCAGGATTACCACCTACTGCTTCGAGCTGTTATGCGTGTCCCATCATTTCTCGTATCCTCTTGGCCTTGAACTCTTCCACATTGATCTTCATCCGGGTCAGAAGGGCCCGATTGATGGCATTTGTTGGTTACAAAACCTCAAATGTTTCCCCATCCAAATCAACACCATAGTGTGTCGAGATATTTGTAATCCACTTCCCGTATGGCAGAACATCTCATGGATTCTCCTTTTTGTATACTAGAGCTTCCACTAGCAACATTGGCAGACTAACCTTGACCTGATTAGCCACTTTCCATATTATCTTTTCTTCTTTCAGGTTCAATTGATTATGGCCTCCATCTTTGGATATATGCAATGGGCAATCAGTAGTCGGAGGACCCGTAGCCTAGGAGACAAGTCCATATAGTGTAGAAATTTGATGCTCGGGTGGTACTTGTTGCTGTTGGTAAGCTGATTGTAGATTTGTGTGATGGATAGGCCTTCGGGAAGTGACTGATTCACATCAGGTACTCTCAAGATGTTGCCTATCTTGTAAGTGGTATTTCTTCTGCAGGTACCATGTGCTAATTCCAAATTTATTTCAACTCCTTTCACATAGGTACCATAATTTTCTTGATCCCAAAAATAGTAGAAGAGTCTAGTCAAGTCTGGATAGACTCTATCATCCTCCTTGAGTAAATTTGTCCAGCCTTGGAAATGTAGAAGCTCTTCTATCCCAAATTCGTATTCACTTAAAAATTTGAAATCAATGATGTTTGGGACGAAAATCTTGCGTTCATAAAAATGCCTATAGAACCGACTATATGGTAGTTCGGTTCTAAAATAATCAGTAGGCATTTTCAGAATCTACCCTTTTCTGTGTGAGTGTTCCTCTATTGTTTCCAACTGATTCTGTTTCACTGCTAGAATCCTCTAATAAATTCTCATTTTGGGGAGCGGATGTAGATGGATTACCTTCCTAGAATCATACCTATCACCCCGGGGATGCAGTGGCCTCTTCTCGGACCCGTTTGGACGGCATCTGTTGCTGTCGTGGCACTCCCTTGCCCGTGTTTGATTGGTATGGCCTTGAAACTAGTAGTTTGGCGGGTCTTGAGACAACTTTGGGTGCCATTGATTTGGGGAATGATTTCTGAGAGGATTTCAGTGAAGGGTTGTGAGTGAGGAATCTATGAGAGAGAATAAGAAGGAGAGGAAATCGGAGAGTGACCTGAGAGAGAGGAGTGAGAAACAGAGAGAGTGAGAGCAAGAGAGAGAAAATGAGAGGGAGAATGTGGTGCCCCGAACCGAGATGTCACTCCTTACCTCAAGATCTATCGATTGGTAAATGTGAATCAGGATTGTTGCCCTGATCACGCGGCGGGTTCTTAATTGGAATATGTCCAAATTTTTTTTTCGATTATGGGAAAAATCCAGCCATATGCATGCCTTGTGCACGTGAAGTTGAGATAGAAATTGTGGAAAATTTTCTAAGTGTTGAAACGTCCAAGGGAACCAGCTAAAACCCATGATTTTCCCAGCAAAGAAGAAGAGAAAACCAAGGGAAAAGAAGGGGGAAAAGGAGAGATTGCTCATTTGCTCAAGTAAGTATATGATTATTTGATTTTTATGCATCAAATCTGGAAAGTAAATGATGCTGAAAACTAAATTATGGTAGGAACAGTAAATGGATGAATTTTGGCATGAAAATGTTTGAGAACAATCCTCATGGTATGATTAAGGAACGACCAAATTTTCCGCTTAAAAGAATATGTATGTTGCAAATTAAAAATCCGTGAATATTAGCCCAAACAGGGTAAAATGGGTTACAGGATCAGCTGTAGAAAATGATTTTTAATAATTTTTCTACAAGGATTTTCGGGCTGAAAATTTTAAAAGACATACAAGACATATTGGGTATCAGAGAAAAAAAATTATAAATAAGGTTTTGATGGGTATAAACAGACCCCATAAATAACGTCATTCAGGCATTCTGGAAATAGAGTTCACTGTTCATCAAGGTAAAAATGACCAACTAAATACGTAATGTCAATATTTCGTGTTGAAACTTTTATTAAAGTTAGTTGATGAAGTTATTAAGGTATGATAGAAATTTCAGATCAAAAATACTTGATTTGATATTAATTCAATATTTTTGAGATTTCAGCACGCCTGATTTCAGCATATGTGGTTAGTTTGAGAAAGAAATCAAAAAGAAATATGAAACCTATGTATAAATGATCCAAATTTATTTATGTGTTAAATAATTAAATATTGATCAAGAAAAGTGTGATTATATGCTGAAATTTCGGATTTATATAATGACCTAAGGTTATGTGTCAAAAGACACGTTAAACGGGTGAAAAGTGGGTTCCAAACTAACTGTTTTGGAAACCTATGGAAAATAGATTTAAACCTCATAAAAATACATTAAGTAAAGTGGTATTAAATGGTAATTAACCCATTGGAAAATGGGTTAAATTTCTGAGTTAAGAAATTTTAAGAAATGTATTATGTTTAAGTGCTAAATGAGCTTATGTGAAGGGATAATGATAAAAGGGTGATCAATAACTTGTGAAATTTACTTTTGTGCAAAAATGCATGAAAATATGATATATTTAATGAATATATATCTGTTTAGAACTTCATGAAGTTAATTTCCAATTTTGGAATTATGTAATGAAGCCTAAGGTCATAACGGACGCTCGGAACGGGCACCGATGTATGAATTTTGGAAAAAATGTGAAAAGTAGTAAATGAAGGTTAATTAACCTATGTATGATATTTAATGGATGAATTTTGTATGGTTGAATTGATACCCTATTTGTGGGGTTATATATGTTATGTGTTAGCTAATGAAATGCATAAAAATGTGCTATTTATGTTTAATGACTTGAGAAGACAAATGAAGGATATATGTTAATGAAAATGGGTTGGAAAACTAAATGGAATGTAATGACAAGAAATATATGAAAAACCATATTATGTTCATATAGGAAAGGAAAAGAATGGAAGGAAAAGGGATTATGACGATCTCAGGTAAGCAAGCAAACTTTCTAAAATGTCATTTTCTTTCTATGTGATTGATATGATTGAAATGTCTATGTTTATGCTTATGTTTTATTGAAATGGGAAAGCACAAGTTTTGAATATGTCGGCTTTAATGCAAAGCCATAAGTTTTGAAAAATGATAACTTTAATGAAAGTCTTGAGGTTTGCTTCATGGGAAGTAAGCGACACTTTTTAAGATAAATAATTTATCCTAGGTGTTGCCAAGGATGGGAATGCTTCATGCTAATGGAATTGAGAAATTTTGCTTAAGAGTAAGCAAGTTCTCTATGCTAATGTTTTTAAGGACTTTATGTTTGATACTGATGGTTTTAAGAATTTTCTTTTAAGGAAGCAAATTCTATATGATATTGTTCAACAGCGTTTTATAAGAAAAAGGGAATTTTATCATTTTTCACAAAATATTGATTGTAAATGAGTTTTGAGTTATTTTTACAATAACTCGCGATAAATAATGATGAAAAAGATTTGTTTTATTAGGTCAAGATAACTAAATAGTAAATGATGGTTTGGACATAGTCCACATGTTTTGAAATGATGTTTGAAAAGTTTTGATTTCCTTTAGAAAAGGAAATCTATGTTGAAAATGTTGTAAAAATGTTTCTACGGATGTGCTGAAAGGGATTTATGGATGACCCACCTCCTATGATTGATTTTATAAAAGGTTTAATTTCAGGTTGCTTGATGGCATGCAAAAGACTATGCAATTTTCCTCTATGTGAAAATGATTGATATGTGGACAATTATTTAATTTTTAGGTTATGGACAAGGGGATAGCATAATTGCATAACTTTTGTAAACAAAAGGTCCTGAAATAGAAACCAAGAAAATATTAGAGAAAAATATGTTTTATTTGTGGAAATTCAAAGGATTTGAAATTCTTTTATTAAAAGGATTTTAAGATGTATGGTTTCTCAAACGTTTCAAATGTTTATCAAAACATTTTACTCAAAACGTTTTTAAAAGAATTTAAGGAAGGTCATCCTAAAACTGGATTTCAAATAACAACTTGTTAAAGTGGGTGCGCTCGCTTACAAGTTGACACAGACTGCGGTCTGTGATGTGTTTTTGAAAATAATTGTTAAATATAGACTTCGGTTTAAGATTTTTGTGCATATGGATGCAGGCTGCGGTCTGTGATCCCGGTTTAAAAGAACATGGGTTGTGGCCTGTGGTTCTTCAAACCAAAACGGACTGCGGTTCGTCAGGATAACGTACGGTGCACCGGTACAAGGAATAGGCTGGTTGTAGAGCACGGTTGGGATGACCGGGGCCCACTCTACATAAGGCCAAGTCGCTAAGGGATGGCAGGAGTGCCAGCGGTGCCCTCCCTAAGATGGGAGCAGGATGAATAAACAGCCGCTGGGCTAGCGTGTTGTTAAGGATTCTCTTCCAAAAGGTAGCATGATCACTTGCTAAGTGTCACTACTGGATGGAGAGAAATGCATTTGCTTATGTTTTATTTCTGAAAAGCCCAAAGATTGGGTCATGAAAATATGATTTTATGAAAGTATCCTAAAGGGATTTTTATTAAATGGTTACCCTAAAAGAAAGGGTGTTTTACACAAAAGTGTAAATAACAAGAATTAAAGGAAATGTGTTTATGCAAATGCATTTATGAAAATGGTTTACGTATTTTGTTTGCCTTGTTTGCTATAAACAAGCCCCGAGACGGGGATTATGAAAAGGATTTATGTGAAACGTGGATTGGACATAGGAATGTCCATTTCTAAAAGAGCCTAAATAAAGAATGTTTTTAGACATAAAAATGTCCTTTGCCGAGAAAGGCTTATGTGATTGATGTTTAAGGACATATGAATGTCCATTGCCAATAAGGTTATGTAAAGGATGTTTTGAGACATGAAATGTCTCTTGATTTTATGATGGTTTATGTTAATGATGTTTTGAGACATGAGATGTCTCCGTTGCCTAAGTATTTATGTTGTTTTGGACGGAAAATCTCCACTGGCAACCGATTGATTTCATGTAATGGCTATGAACATTAAAAATGTTCATATAAGATTTAAGGGAACTCATCATCAAAGGTAAAATGTATATGTTTTGCCTAAACAAGCCCAGGAGTGGCTTGTAAATGATGTTAAGAATGAATGCTTTATGAAAACGTTCAAGGACATAGAATTGTCCTCAGGAACACGGAATTTCATGATGGTATTTTAGGACATGTACATGTCCTTAGGAAAAAGGTATTCCCGATGCTTATGAAAAAAGTTTTCAAGAAGCCTTGCCCTAAAGATAAAATGCTTGCTTACTGAGTTGTCACTCACGTTTTGTTTTCCCAACCCTTAGACAAGTACCGAGGAAACTCAGAAGGTTGCAAACCTCAGATGTGGAGGAAGGTATATGATGATAGCCTTGAAGGCTATGAGGAATGGAAAAGCATAAATATGCTAAGGTAAGCTAATGTGTATGTGAACTTAATGAGAATATTAAGTTCTGAATATGATTTAATGGTTGAATGTATGGATGTATGATATAAAATATGATACTTAGGACAAGGAATCTTTCATTGCAAAAAGGCAGGTAAAGATGCTATGTGTTTATGTATATCCGAACTTAGCTAGAGTTCTAAGTTCCATGTGAATTAATGACTGAATGTATGAAAGTATGATTTATACAATGATTCAGTGTATAATGACAGGCATGTAAAGATGCTTTGAATGAAATGATGAATTTTATTACAAGTGAAATATCACAATGTATGATGATTGTCATGTCAATATTATGAATGATGATAGATGAATAATCAAAATTTTTTTTGGACATATTCCAATTAAGAACCCACCGCGTGATCAGGGCAACAATCATGATTCACATTTACCAATCGATAGATCTTGAGGTAAGGAGTGACGTCTCGGTTCGGGGCGCCACAGAGAATTAGAGGCAGAGAGTGAAACCGAGAGAGAGAGAGAGTGAAACAAAGAGTGTGAGCGAGAGGCAGAGACAACTGGAAAGAGAGAGAGAGAGAGAGAGAGAGAGAGAGAGCTTGAGCGCAGAGAGAGAGAGAGAGAATGAGAGCAGGTGAGATTGAGAGCTTAAAGAGGGAATCTGATCGCGGGAGAGAAATGAGGAAGAGAGAAAGAGGAAGAAGAGAAGAAGAGGAAGAATGGGGGGCCGGCACAGGGCAGTCCAATCGACGCACCGGAGTCGACTTTGCCCCTAACTGAAGTCGACTTCGCTCCTGTGGACTCGACTTCGGTGAAGTTGACTTTAGTAGATCAGAGTCGACTTAGTTCTATCGACTTGGATGCTACATTCTTTCTAATTTTCTCCTCCTATCTAGATTAATCATATTATGCTCCTAATCAATATCAATCATACCTATATCATTTCTAATATTGTAAAATGGTTCCTTTGCCAATGGTTTGGTGAAAATATCAGCAATTTGGTCCTCAGTTTTAACATACTTTAAACAAATATCATGATTCTCAACATGTTCCCTAATGAAATGATATCCTACATCTATATGCTTTGTTTTAGAATGCAACACTAGATTTTTAGTCAAACAAATAACACTTGTATTATCACATCTAATTGGAATATCATGATAATCAATACCATAATCTTTAAGTTGTTGTTTCATCCAAAGTAATTGGGCACAATAACTCCCGATGGTAATGTATTAGGCTTCCGTGGTAGATAGAGCAATACTAGTTTATTTTCTTGAAAACCATGAAACCAACATGTTTCCAAGAAACTGACATATTCCACTAGCACTTTTTTCATCTACTTTGTAACCGGCAAAATCCGCATCCGAGTAGCCGATTAGATCAAATGTTGACCCCTTTGGATACCATAACCCTAAATTAGTGGTTTTAATCAAATATCTAAAAATTCTTTTTACAGCTATTAGATGTGACTCTTTTGGACATGATTAGAATCTTGAACACATACAAACACTAAACAAAATGTCCGGTCTAGAAATAGTCAAATATAATAAGGATCCTATCATGCTTCTATATAGTTTTTGTTCGATAGGTTTACCTTTTTCATCCTTGTCGATCTTGATGGTAGAACTCATTGGCGTGTTTGCTTCTTTGCTATTTTGCATGCCGAACTTCTTCAACATCTCCTTAATGTATTTGGATTGGTTTATAAAGATTCCTTCGGCTAGTTGCTTAATTTGCAGTCCAAGGAAGAAGTTCAACTCTCCCATCATGCTCATTTCAAATTCACTATGCATAATCTCAGAAAATTCTTGGCACAGAGTTTCATTAGTAGCACAGAATATTATATCATCTACATAAATTTGAACAATTAAAATATTTTTTCGTTATACTTGATGAATAATGTTGTATCAACTTTTCCTCTTTGAAAGTCATGATCAATCAAAAACTTGCTTAACCTTTCATACCAAACTATTGGAGCTTGTTTAAGTCCATATAATGCTTATGTTAATTTGAAAATAAATTTTGATTGATCCTTTTCTTCAAATCCAAGAGGTTGTTCAACATATACTTCCTCATTTAAGTAACTATTCAAAAATGCTCTTTTCACATCCATTTGAAACAATTTAAAGTCCACGTGAGAAGCAAAAGTTAGTAGGATACGTATGACCTCTAATCTAGCCACCGGAGCATAGGATTCTTCAAAATCAATTTCTTCTTCTTAGGAATATCCTTTGGCTACTAATCTGGCTTTGTTTCTTACTACAAGTCCACTTTCGTCTAATTTGTTCATAAAAACCCATTTGGTACCAATAACCGTGCAATCCTTGGGTCTAGGAACTAGGTGCCATGCATTATTTCTTTCAAATTGATTTAGCTCTCCTTGCATTGCAACAATCCAATTTTCATCATTAAGAGCTTGATCAATAGAGTTTTGTTCAATTTTAGACACAAAGGCAAATTCTTCACAGATATTGTGTCTTGACCTTCTAGTTTTTACTCCTTCATAGATGTTGCCAATAACTTATTCAATTGGATGGTTATTTTTGAATTTTAAATTAGTAGGAGATTTATAGAAATTATTACCTTCACTTACCCTTTCCTCCGTGGAATTCTCTTGCTTTGTTTCGGCTCATCCTTATTGTTCTAGTTGTTCCTCATTTGGATTCCTTGATGCCTCATCTGCATCAGTCAACTCATCCTCCTTTTTGGGATTTTGGTTAAATTCATCAAATACAACATCTATTGATTCTTCTACTATTTGATTTCTTTTGTTAAAGACTCTATATGCTTTGCTATTTGATGAATAACTAAGGAATATTGCCTCATCATTTTTGGCATCTAATTTTCCTAAAATTATTTTTCCATTATTCAACACATAGCATGTACATCCAAAAATATGGAAATATGAAATGTTTTGTTTTCTGCCCTTCCATAGTTCATATAGGGTCTTTTTGAAGATTTCTCTTATGGTAACACGATTTAATACATGACATGTTATACTTACAGATTCATCCCAAAATCTTTTGGATAATTTACTCTCATTTAGCATGGTTCTAGCCATCTCTTATATCGTTCTATTTTTTCTTTCAACTACACCATTTTGTTGGGGAGTTCTTGGTGCAGAAAATGTGTGGTGAATTCCTTTCTCATTACAAAATTCTATAAATCGTTTATTTTTAAATTCATCAACACGATCACTTCTAATGGAAATGATTGCGTTCTGTTTTTCATTTTGCACCAAATTCGAAAAAGTGACAAACATAGAGAATATTTCATCTTTTCTAGCTACGAGAACTATCCATATAAATTTTGAAAAATCATCAACTATGACAAATACATACTTTTTCCCACCAAGAGTTAAAATGTCTGATGGCCCATAAAGATCCATATGTAATAGTTCAAGTGGCCTAGTTGTTGAATTTTTTTTTGGTAGAAAATGAGATTTTGGGTTGCTTGGATAGTTGACATGCTTTACATATTTTTTCTTTATCATATTTAAGCTTTGGTAATCCTTCCACTAGGCTCTTTTTCCATAAAGTCTTAATGTTTAACATGTTTATATATCCAAGCCTTTTATTCCATACCTATGGATCATTTTCAATGGCTATAAGACATTTTCAATCAAATTCATCAAGACAAACTAAATATACATTTCCATGTCTTTTGCTACTAAAGACTATGTGATAATCATCAAATACATTGCATATAGAGGATTCAAATACAACTTTATAGCCTTTATCACACAGTTTACTAATGTTCATTAAGTTGTGTTTGAGTCCATCAACAAATAGTACATCCTCTATACATGCATTAGAATTTTCTCAAATATTTCCTTTACCTTTGATTATATCTTTTTCGTTGTTCCTAAATGCAACTATTCCTTCACTACATGATTTGATTTTATGGAACAATCCTCTTTCTCCCGTCATATGTCTTAAGCAGCCACTATCCATGAACCACATGTTGTTGGCCTTTGCTTTAAGACATACCTGCAAAAATAAAATCATGTAGAGCTTATCTTTTTGGTATCCATTTTATGGGTCCATTTGGGTTAGTGAGCCATTGAAATCTATGTTGTTCTATTTTGGAAGCCATAAATCCAATGCTCTTTAGTACCCAAACTAGTTTTGCACCATAATTGTACAGTTTTCTTATTTTACATTGATAGATCTTATGACCCATTTTTTTGCAAAAGTTACATGCCCTTGGAAGTCTTGGAGTGGGAATCCATTTAGTAGATGGTTCCCAAATTGGTCTCTTTGTCCAGGCAACATGATTCATTTTTGATTTATTATAGATGGGTTTTGTTGGGTTTTTGAATGTCCTTGGAGCATTAGATTTGCTACATTCACCTTTCTCAAATGTAGAGTACCCAGTCCTCTTTTGTTGTTTTGGACGGTCATGTTTAAAAACATTTTGACACTTTCCCCTGGATTAGAGAACTTTGCTAATGATTCATTTTCTTTCTTTAGTCTTTCCACCTCATCTGTCAAAGTATTATTTTCATTGGTTTGGTAGTAAACTTTTTCAACAAGTTTTTCATTCACAATAATTATTGAATCACATTGTCTTTCTTTACTGTGAATTTATTTCCCAACTTCTTTATTTCATCATACAATAAATCATATGCTTGTTGCAGTTCCTCCAATTCAGCACATTTGAGACATTCATTTGTGAAAGAGAAAATAAAATGAGTTTTCAGTTTAGATGTCACCTCTTCACTACTTGTGTAGTTTGTCGAGGTGGTTTGTCCTTCCAAAATTTCTGTTGCAGCAAGGAAAATGTTGCTATCTTCCTTCATCGTGGCCATGCAACATATCCTTACACAATTTCAGCCTCATTGTCTTCATTTGATGAGCTGCTAGTTGTGGACGTCTCCTCATTGACGTACATCCCTCTTCCTTCAGCTTTTTGAAATTTTCGGTTTTTGCTTCGGTCTTTCTTCTCTCGCCGTTCCCTTGTCTTGTTCTTCTCCCATGTGGGACATTGAGCTTGCATATGTCCCACTCCTCCACATCGGTAACACTTTATTATCTCCTTCTTTTTCTCCTTCATGTGTCTTTCTTTGAATCCTTTCTAGTTCTTTCCTTTTCTCACAAACTTTCTGAATCTTCTCATGAGTAAAGCAATCTCGTCATTGTCGTTTTGAGAAGATGAGGTGGACTCATCTGAAATTGGTGCAACTTTTAAAGCGATTGCTCTTTTGCCTTTGCGCTGCTCCTTGTTCCTCCCCTTTATCAACTCATGTGACATGAGTGAGCTGATAAGATCTTCTAGCCTAGTGTGTTTACATCTTTTGCTTCTTCAATGGTTGTGACCTTGGGAGTCCACGACTAAGGTAGCACCCTTAGAATCTTCATAACCTGCTCAGATAAAAGAATAGCTTTCCTGAGAATTTTTGGTGCATTAGTGATCTTTCAAAATCTAGCAAACATCTCAGAAATATTTTCGGTCTCAAGCATTTTAAAGCTTTCTAGCTCTCCAATAAGAATATTTCTTCTCGTCCCTTGGACTTGAGAAGTTCCCTCATAGATAGATGTTAGTGTATCCCATATTTCTTTGGCGGTTTGGCATGAGAATACTCTCTCATATTCGGATGCAGTAAGAGCACAAAAGAGGGGTTCATGGCTTTGGCGTTGATCTTTATAGTCCTAACCTCCTCCTCAGACCATGCGGAGGCTCTTTCATCAATTGGTAGCACAATACCGTCTTGGATAGCCATGATGAGTTGTTTCATTCTTAACTTCCAGTAACCGAAGTTACTCCCATAAAAAATAGGTGGGCTTCTAAATGATTGGCCTTCGGCGAATGCATGGGTGGAAGTTTGTTGGAATGCCATTTGTAAGATCTCTTTGGTTTAAAACTCAAAAACTTGCTCTGATATTACTTGTTGGTCTCGAGCTTATGGCAATTACCCAAGAAGGCAGTGGTAAATTGGGTATTTTAAATTTTTTCACTTGAACAAAATTTTTTTCCCTTTTTGGAGTTAATCCTCTCAATGAAACAAACAGAAATATGGAGAGAAATAAAACAATAAAATACAAATAGTCAAGCCACACCAAGAGACAAAGGTTTATAGTGGTTCAGGCAATCTTTCCTACTCCACTCTTCCAAGCTCACACCCGTTGTGACTTAGGTTTTACTATTGAATTTGAATATAAATAGAGCAGTAGCTCTCTTCTAGATTCCGGCTCTAGGGGGCTTGTACAAATACAACACAAGTATGTGACAAGTCTCACCTAGTCACAACACTACTTTGCCTTCACTTGGTTTCAATTTCCAATATCAAACCAAGTGGTAAACATAAAGAATCAAAAAAAGAAATAACTACACTTTATAGATTCGTGTAGGCAGCTTGTAACACATAGAAGAACTTGTAGAGAGAGTAAGAGATTCAGTAATGCAGCTTTCAGCAACTTGAAGCACAGTTCTTCACTTAGACTTGTTGTACATCAACTTAAATGCAAAAGAGAGTGGAAGGTAAGTTTATTGAATGCTTCTCTAACCTCATTCACGTCCCCTTGAAGCCTCTTATATAATGGGAGATGAATTTTGAAAGTTTGGTGGTTGGTGGTGCGCATTGAATGTGCCAACGTTTGAATTTTTTCGACAATTGCGAGCCAAGACACATATGGGGTCGACTTGGTATGCGAATTGATCCAAGTCGCATGGTGGAGTCAACTTCAAATGCAACTTCGCCCAAGTCACAGATTGGAGTCGACTTCGGGTGCAACTTTAGTTTTCGGCTTCCACTCCAAGTTCCAGCTTCAGGTCGACTTGATCTCAGATTTGACGTAAGTCATAGGTGGAGTCGACTTTGGGTGCGACTTCACCATCCATTTGTTTATGTTGGAACTTTGGATTCTTGCAAGTGATCTTAATATTTCACTTTTCCTTTTCTTTTCTTGTTCTTCATTTAATATCTTTGGTTTTCCTTGTTTTGCCTTGAAACTTAGCATAACATTCTTCTTTTGAGGAGTTCTTCCTTGTGGCCTTGATTCAAGATGATAGACCTTCTTGATTTTATTGTTCAATCTTCAATATAGAGTTGTTCTTTTAATAATATTTCAACTTCGAAAAAATCTGAAGTAGTCATTTACTTGAGTCGCTTTCTTAGGTCTACTTGGACTTCAACTTCACCCAAGTCGCATGTTTGAGTCGACTTGAGGTTCAACTTCACTCAAGTCGCATTGTGGAGTCGACTTGGCATTGGGACTTGACTCTGAGAATTTGAAGTCTTCTGTATGGCTGTACCTAAGTCGCATCTGGAGTCAACTTGGGTTTGCGACTTCACCTAAGTTGTAAGTGGAGTTGACTTCGACTGCAACTTCACCTGTCTCCGAATCCCAATTTCAGCTTTCGAGCATTTATTGCATTTGAAGTTAATTCTGGAGTCGACTTGGGAATCGACTTGACCTAAGTCGATGACTGAGTCGACTTGGGATTGCGACTTGGTCTGCTATGTTTTGAAACTTGAGTTTTTAACCTTTGACAACACTTAGCAAACACATTAGTACCTAATTAATTCTCAAATTGACTTATTAATCATCAAAACATTGATTGTGCTTAATTTACCTTAGATTCCAATAGGCAGGAGGCCAGCGGCGCACTCCATGAAATGAGAGTAGGTTCAAGGAACGACCGCCTGAGTAGCGTGCTGTTATATAATAGATTCTCTTCCAAAAGGTAGATGATCACTCGGTGAGTGTCACTATTGATTGGGGAGAAATGCATTTGCATATGTTTTATTTTTGAAAAACCCAGAAAAATGGGATATAAAATTATTTATATGAAAAGCTACACTAAATAGGGTTATAAGAGTTTATACGAAAAAGTTTGGCCTAAACAAGGTCATAAAAGTGTTTTACGCAAGAAGTATAAATATCAAGGTTGACATAAAATGATTTCTATGCAAATGCATACATGAAAAAGGAATTACATGCATATGATCCATTTGTTTTAAACAAGCCCCAAAATGGGGTCATGATAAATGATTTGCAAAAAAATATATTTTAGGACCAAAAATGTCCATTGCCAAAAGGGATTTATATGTAAAATATTTTAGGACATAAATATGTTCATTAGCAAAAAATATTTATGTGAAAAATGTCTTGGGACATAAAAATGTCCGCACAAGAACAAAAGGGGATTACCTAAAAAGGTTTATACGCATATACATCACCTTTGAAAAGCCCATACATTTGGATATAAAAAGGTTTATACGAAAAAGATGTTTATGAAAATATTTTACAAGAAAATGCTTCCCTGACGATAAAATGCTTGCTTATTGAGTTCTTACTCACGTTTTGTTTTTCCAAACCATACACAGGTACAGGGAAGCTTAAGAGGTAAAGAACCTGAGCATTTGAGGAAATGTATGAAATGGTATTCATGTATATGCTAAAATGATTAGCTACGTTATATAGAATGGTATGACTGGAAGTGTAAGGAATGTTAATGTATGCGTACTTACTGATAGTTCTAAATTTTACGCTAATTGATGGTTAAATGTGTGTACACAAGTATGTATTTCAAATACTTGACTATGAATGTATTTTATATGATTATGGCATGACCAGGTTGATAAAATCAATTATGTAAGGGAGCAAGATGAAATTTATGAATGATATGTGTAGTTAATGATAAATACCAAAATGTGAGATTATGAACAGATATAAGAATAAATTGGGAACCAAGTGGTATTTTAAAATGCTAAGTGTGATGAATTACAAGTGTATCATTGCTCGTAAGAGGAATGAAGTAAAATGTAAGGAAACGAAATGATGAATGGAAAAAGAATGAAATGAAAAAAATTTAGACAAGATCTCATTTAAGAACTCGCCGCGTGATCAGGGCAACAATCCTGACTCACATTTATCAATCAACAATGATCTTAGAGTAAGGCTTTGTGACGCCTCGGGTTAGGGGCGCCACAATAAGAGAATCAAGTTAAGCACATAAGAGAAAACAAAGAACTATAGTAGTTAAGGCAATACCCATATTCCACTCTTCCAAGCATATTCCCCTTGCGTCTTGGGTTCCATTATTAGATTAGTAATACAACTAGAGTTTAAGCTCTTTTCTAGATTCTAGCTCTAATAATAGACATGCAAGTAGCTAGCAAATGCCACTCCAGCAGAACACTACTCGTAGCTCACTCAACCTTAGCCTCCAACACCAAGCCAAGTAGCCAAATATAATAAAGAAATTAAAAGGAAGTAAAGTTTTATATTACAAATGTGCATAGAACAAGGAAGCACAATAGCAAACTCTTTAAGTTGAAGAAGATATATCAATCTTGAAGCTCTTAAAATGATTTTGAGAGACTTTCTTTGAAAACTAATTAATAAGACTTTGAATGCTTGTAGATGTGAAGGTTGAAGCTTAATTAGTGCCTTAGCTAGCTCTTCAATGTCATTCCACTCTTTAAAATAGATTTGAAGGAATTATGAATGTTAGGTGGTAGGTGGCGCTGACGAGCTGCGTATATGTCTATCAAATTGCTCGCTATTTACGCAAGTATACGTGTCGTGTCAAGTAATAAAGAGTGAGTAGAGTATCGTTCCCACGAGGAATTGTTAACCAAATTATTAATTAGTTAAACTGCTTTCGCTGGATGGAAAATTCTGGTTTTGTGATTTAACTAAACTAACGATTGCAATGAGAAATTAGAGTGAAAGTTGAAGACTACTGGATACTTTAAATGGGTTTTCTGATTAAGGATGGCAGATGGATAGCTTGGAATCCTTGAATCTAAACTATATTGCTTTGGTTCTTTCTACTTGGATTGCATATGGATTTACTAGCTCAAGTTCATATATCTTTACATATGTCTTCCAACATTATATAAAGCTAATTATACCCTATTTAATTGCTATGTTCCCATGCCATTAAATAAAGTGAAATCGATAAGTTCATAACCTGTATAATGACTACACAGGGTTTAACAGTATATTCCTATCCGTTAAACAACTCTCCTTACACAAAGGTCGAAACCTATGCCTTGCACATGGATCCTGCAAAGATCTTCCTCTTCCAAGGATAAATCAAGCAATTAAATCATCTTACAAGGTAGCTAATCTTGTCAAAAGCATTCAATCCACACATGCAAAGGTAAATCATACATGATCATGCATAAAATCAACTATTCATTCCTGAATATTCTAAGAACCAAGAAACAATAAGAATTCTAATCATCCTAACTATCCATCTAATGGAGGTTTAGTTCAAAGACATGATCTTCACATCCAATACATCCATATAAAAAGTATCCATAAAGGCAGAGAAAGAAAATTGGAAAGAATAAGAAAAACTATTTTTAGGCGGTTTCCACCAACGGGACTTGAATCCTCTCTTCAATCCGGGCTTTAACCTTGATTTTCTCTTTCTCTTGCACTTTAATTTATACTTAAGCTCTCCTCCTTCCCTCTCGCGCTCGAACCCCTAAGAACTATATATAGAGTCCCTTTTTGCACAACTTATACACTGGAATATTCGCGTACGGATGCGTATTGGCGCCTAGGCACCCCTGTCTGGTGCCTAGGCGCCAACTCCCTGTGTGCTGAGCAACATGGACACATTCTGCAAAACCCTAAAAATTCATGCACTGGCGCCTAGGCACCAACTCCCTGGACTGTTCTTGCTTGGAGCTTAACCCTTGAAATCTTTTGATTGATCATGCCTGGCACCTAGGCACCAACTTCCTGGAGTATTGCCTAACTTGTGGCTTCAACATCGTCTGAACTTGGGTTGCATGTAGATAAAGTGGCGCCTGGGTGTCAACTCTCTGGAAGCCATGCTGTAAGCTGTTTGTGTTGAAAATGGCCAAGGCCCATAGGGTGGCGCCTGGGCACCAATGGTTGGCACCTAGGCGCCATCTATCTACCTCGGTTTGCCTCAGCTTGCATTCAACTCGTCCGCTTTGTCTTCACATGTCCCGTCCTTCCTGCAAAAGATGGAAAACTAAGTAAATGAACTAAAAATGCCTAAATAATGCTAAAATGCCTAAAAACTAAATAATGCTCCTAAAATGCAAAGCGAGTGAAAATTAAGCTAAATGGATGCAAACTAAGCCTAATCTCTCGAACTAACGCACAAATCAAGTCTGAAATGGGCCATGATAACTTGTAAAATTACGAGTTATCACACCCCCAAACTTAAATGTTGCTAGTCCTCGAGCAACACATGCAAATAGTATGAATGAATGAATTAATGAATTCCTGCAGACTCTGTCAACTCCGTTTGCTTCCTGTTATGCATTGATCAATCCATTTAGCCCATTCACAAGGTTAAAACTAATTCAACTTGAAATATCCTTAATTATACAAACAAAACATGCATTTTCCTTTTCAAACCAAGTTACATGTGTATGCTAAGATTCCATAGTGCAAAGTCATATTTTAACGCGTTAATCTTTCATTCGATCAGAAAACTGGTTAGAAAATTAATGAAGACAAGCAAACCAAGGATTAAACTGAATATACTAGTAACAACAAATGGTATCAAGTCACTGAATTCATTCTCTAACAACTACACATTCTTTTTCCCCTCACATTTATTGCAAAAATTCTCCTCACCATATTTCAGGATATCTGGAGATCTTTTTTTTTTGGCTCCCCTCACCATATTTCAGGGTATCTAGGGAGAATTTTCATTTTTAAAGCAATGTTGCTGTGATTTTCCTTTATTTTTTTACGTGAACTTTGCCATTTGTTGATGCCAAGTCCCGGTTACTCAGCTTAGGTCAACCACCCCTTTTTAAAACTGTTTTCTGATTCCTCGTTAGGGGTACTGAACATGTTTGAGTAATTTCTGTGAAATAATACCATTTCTGAACCCGTTAAAGTACTTGATCAGAACATATTTAGTTCAGTTTTCATCATCTCGGTCTAAAAGTTATGCCTGTGATTGAATTAGAATAGTGTATTATAAAATTCCTTTTAATTCTTTCACATGTTGATTTGAACCCGTTTTTACATTTGGTTTTTAATCTGAATAGCCCATTCTTTCATGAATTCAATTTCAAGTCAACATTAATCACAACCTTGCACATTTTCAGAATAAGATGGATTGAAACAAAGACAACTTTCATTATCTGGAATTGACATACATGCAACCATAAAATAAAGCATGAAAATTTAAAATGAAAAACTAACCTATAGTTGAGAATTATATACCCCCCAAACTTGAGAGATGCATTGTCCATAATGCATGATCCTAAAATGAATTAACAATGAAAATATAATGAAAAGCAAAAATAAAAGAAAAGAAAAGCAAAACTAAAGGACTAGAACTCCCCTTATGAATCGCACTCTGTCGCATCCTCATCATCCTCGTCGGCCTCGTCGTCGGGCTGGGGCTGAGACTGCTGCCCGAAGTAGGCTCCGACCTTTGGTGGCGTCGGTGGGAAAGCTCCAATTCTTTTTTCCTACAAAGGCAAAAACACCAACCAAAAATTCAAACGGAAAATGATTGATGGGTTGCCTCCCATCCAGCGCTGAGTTTATCGTCCTCCGCTTGACGTTCTCACTGTTTAATTCTCTTTCAGTTCCACCACCTCCTTGTAACGCTGAAAA
The DNA here is from genome assembly GCA_030490835.1 of Annona cherimola. Classification (NCBI taxonomy): domain Eukaryota; kingdom Viridiplantae; phylum Streptophyta; class Magnoliopsida; order Magnoliales; family Annonaceae; genus Annona; species Annona cherimola. Next base: position 48,873,833 of record CM059973.1, on the reverse strand, counting down.
TCATCCCCCATATAATGCTTAAGACGTTGCCCATTCACTAAAAAACTATTTCCGGATGCCTCGTTGCATATTTCCACTGCTCCATGCTCAGTTGCCTTTATCACCATGAACGGACCTGACTATCTAGATTTGAATTTCCCTAAAAATAACTTCAATCTTGAATTAAGGAGCAAAACTCTCTGACCTGGCTCGAAATTTCGTGTTAGAATCTTTTTATCATGTCATTTCTTCACCTTTTCTTTATAGATCTTGGCATTTTCATAGGCTTGCATCCGAAACTTGTCCAACTCATTGAGTTGCAGTAATCGTCATTCCCCTGCCTGTTGCATGTCCAGGTTGAGTTTTTTAATTGCCCAATACGCACTGTGCTCTAACTCTAGCGGAAGATGGCAGGCTTTTCCATAAACCAGTTGGTATGGAGGCATTCCAAACTGAGTTTTATAGGCAGTTCGATACGCCCATAGTGCGTTGTCCAGTTTGACTGACCAGTCCTTGCGAGAGGACCTGATCGTTTTTTCTAGAATTTGCTTCAATTCCCTGTTGGCCAACTCGACCTATCCGTTAGCTTGCAGATGATACACTGTCGTCACTCTGTGGCGTACGTCGTATTTGTGTAGAATTACTATGAACTACCGGTTACAGAAATGGGATCCTCCACCACTAATGATCAGCCTCGGTGTTCCAAAACGAGTAAAGATGTTCTTCTTGTTGAATTTGAGAACTGTTTAGCATCACTTGCTTGAGTTGGAATTACTTCTACCAATTTCGAAACATAATCAACGGCAATGAGGATATATTGGCTTTCGAAGGAGGGAATAAATGGGCCCATGAAGTCGATATCCCAGACATCAAATATTTCTACTTCAATGATATTAGTGAGAGGCATCTCATGTCTTTTAGAAATGTTACCTGTTCGTTGGCATTGATCACATCTTTTGATATAAAAATGGGCGTCTTTAAATAAAGATGGCCAGTAGAATCCCGATTGAAGTATTTTTGCTGCAGTTTTGTCTCCTTGAAAGTGGCCCCCATATGGCGATGAATGGCAGTCTGTAAGGACCAGGTATTTTATTTTATTTTCATTATAACCCTTCTCTATTTATGAGATAACTTATGAACATGCCACTAAGAGTTTATAATGTTAATGGATGCATAACGTATATGAATATGGTATCTAGGGAACATATAGTGCATATATGCATGTATTATGATCTTAGCACACTGAGTATAAATTTAAATGTGTATGATTAGTGTGTCATTGTTAAGCATTATAACTATTTTTCCCTTCGCAGAGTAGGTACGGGGTTCGACCTGACCGGTCAGGTCGCGGGGGTCAAGGGGGCAGCGCCCCCAGAGAAATTTTTAATTATTAAGTGTAGGAGCGGGGAATTAAATTACTAATTGCGACTGGACCCGAGCCCCGACCCGACTCAATGGATTCTATTAACATAAGCGGCCCGCGCTCTAGGGTTTCATTCCCATTTCGCGCCCGACCGCGTTCTCTTCTCCTTCTCTTCTGGTTCTTCGTTCCTCTTCTACTTTCTCTTCCACTCAGTTTGAACCACCCGTGATCGCTTGAGGGGAACTATACCGACTACCTTAAAGGTCATAGATCCGAGTTCAGGAAGCTCCAAGGCTACGAATTTCTGCAGTCCACATCTAGGGTCGCTGTCTTGGGAGGGATCACGGTCAAGGTAAGTAGATGTCGCCCCTTTCTCGATTTAGTGTTGAAATTTTATGTTAAACACGAGGTGAGGCTAGAGGGAATGTATAGCTTCTAACGACTCCATGGTATTAGGTGTAGAGTTCGTAACAGTTAGGGTTCATGGAAAATTTACTTTGAATGCGGATTTCTGTGATGTAAAAGACTTCTTAGCAGATTTTATATTGTTGGAATGTGACGTGAATTGAATTGCCCAATCGAGAGTATGAATTTAAGGTTCTTTCATTTCGCACCTATCATGTGTTTGATAAAATGCTTGTGTGACAGATTTATGTGTTGAATCTGAATTGTGTTTATGTTGTAGGCGTGGTTTGCGGCGTGTTTCATTGTCTGTTATGTATGATGTGTTATCTCAAATAGTTGATTGTAAGGGTTGTTCATGGCCCCTGAATTACATGAGGAGAGGGTTGTTCATGGCCCTTGATGGACATGAGTAGATGATTGGTTGTGTTGGTCAATTTGTGTGTATGGTTATATGTATACGATCTTGGGAGTGGGTATTGGACCCACGTGTATTAGCTTCATCACTGTATGAGTATCCATCATTATGCTTATTTGCACTTTGTGCTAACCATTATCTACTTACTGGGTCTATTTAGACTCATATCATTGTTATTGTGCTTTTAGATCGCAGGTCAGAAGGGGAACTTAAGGATGGGACAAGTTGAAGATCAAACATGAGAGACCCTAGCACAATATGTTGATTTCAGTTCTTTTAGATTCGTGCTCTTTTTGATAATCATATATGTAGGATTCGCTTTGGCAACTATAATGTATTCGGTATTTCAGATTGGATTGTAATCCTTGTTGATGCACATATGCATGACTATTATATCTGTTTGATGTGTAAGGAAAATATTTAATGATTTCCTTCTATATGAATGTTCTTATTATATGAAGATGCAAGTATATAAAATGGATTGAATGTTACAAATGGAAATGTTATGAATATCAGGTCATGTATTCCATATTACCCCTTGTATGTTATGGGGAGATGCTGCCGAATTTTTCTTAGATTATGTAGTACCCCTTGACTAGTTCTTGAGTAATTCTTGGAATGGGGTGTTACACAGCCCTACAGTAGTGCTTCCTGTTCACACTCTGGAATACATCTCCGATATAACTGATCTGGGCATTGCTTAAACAGATATGGATCATCCCAGAAATAGAATTTAATGTCGTGGAGAAACTTCTTCCTTTGGTGTGAATTCAGCCCCGGAGGTAACATTCCACTGACGATGTAATTGACGAAGTTTGCATACATGGTGGGCTGCCTGGGGAGATAGAGAAAACTGCTCATCCGAAAACACTTCCCGAATTTGCTCCGTATCATGAGCTAATTGGAGTCCTTCAAGGCGGGATAAATGGTTAGCGACCTGATTTTCAGCTTCCTTACGATCTTTGATTTCGACATCGAATTCCTGTAGCAGTAAGACCCATCGAATCAAGCGTGGTTTTGCATCCTTTTTCTCGATCAGATATTTGATGGCTAAATGGTCTGTGTAAACGATCACTTTAGTGCCCACCAGATAGGCTCTGAATTTGTCAAATGAAAATACCACTGCTAGCAGTTCCTTTTCGGTTGTAGTGTAATTCATTTGTGCCTCGTTCATGGTTTTGCTAGCGTAGTAGATGGAGTGGAAAATCTTATTTTTTCGCTGTCCCAATACTGCTCCCACTGCATAGTCACTTGCATGGTACATTAATTCAAATGGGAGATTCCATTCTGGAGAAATAATAATTGGTGCAGATACCAGTTTCTTTTTCAGCTCTTGGAATGCTTCCATACATTCGCTGGTGAATTCGAATGGCATATCTTTTTCCAGCAGCGAACATAACGACTTAGCTATCTTTGAGAAGTCTTTTATAAACCGTCTATAGAATCCTGCATGTCCTAGAAAACTGCAAATGCCTTTGACTGAGGTGGGTGGAGGCAATTTCTTGATCGTCTCGATTTTAGCTTTGTCCACTTCGATTCCAAGTTTAGAGACCCTGTGACCAAGTACGATGCCCTCTTACACCATAAAATGACACTTTTCCAGTTAAGAACCAGGTTCGTATCTTCACACCTTTGGAGCATCTTTGATAAGTTGGTTAAACACTCATCGTATGAATTCCCGAATACCGAGAAATCGTCCATGAATACCTCCAGGAAATCTTCCACCATGTCAGTGAAAATAGCCATCATACATCGCTGAAATGTGCCTGGAGCATTGCATAGGCCAAACGGCATTCACCTGAATGCGAACGTGTCATATGGACATGTGAATGTGGTCTTTTCTTGGTCTTCCGGTGCTATCATAATCTCGTGATAACCTGAATAGTCATCCAGAAATCAGTAGAATTCACATCTTGCTAACCTGTCCAGCATCTGATCAATGAATGAAAGTGGAAAATGATCTTTTTGGGTGGCTTTATTCAGCTTGCGGTAGTCCATGCAAACTCGCCAACCAGTAACTGTTCTGGTCGGGATTAGCTCATTGTTTTCGTTGGAGACGAACGTCATACCGCCTTTCTTCGGGACACACTGCACCCGGCTGACCTAAGAACTGTCAGAGATAGGGTATATCACGCCTGCATCTAGCCATTTGATGATCTCCTTTCTGACACTTCTTTCATGATTAGGTTTAGTCTTCTCTGTGCTTCGATAGATGGCCTGGAATTCTCTTCTATTTGAATCTTATGCATGCAAAAGGATGGGCTGATGCCTCTGATGTCTACTATGGTCCATCCTATGGCCTTTTGTGATCTCTGAACACTCTGAGCAGTTTTTCTTCTTGCACGGGATCAAGTGCAGAAGAAATAATCACCAAGAGTGAGGATTCTGCTCCCAGGAAGGCATATTTGAGGTGTTTTGGCAAGGGTTTCAGCTCCAGGATAGGCGACTCTTCAATAGACGGCTTCAACTGTTTAAAAGACTCCGGCTTTAGCTCCAGCGATTCAAATTTTTGCGGGTATCGTGGGAATGTCGGGGGTTGCTGCAGATAGTGTATCATTTCTGCTAAATCTTCATCAGATTCATTGCCTTCCCCAACGAGCGATGCTTATAGAATGTCCTTGAAAGCTGAAATTTAGAATTCAGCTTGCACTGTCGAGTCCACCATGTCGATCATTAGACATTCCTCTGGGTCATTTGGTAACTGCATTGCCTTGAACACGCTAAAAGTAACGTGTTCTCTCTGAACTCGCATGGTCAGCTCTCCAGCCTGTACATCGATGATGGTTTTCCCCGTTGCGAGGAAAGGATGACCCAAAATGATTGGTACATCTCGATCTTCTTCATAATCAAGGATAATAAAATCAGCAGGAAAGATGAACTTGTCCACCTTGACAAGAACATCCTCAATAATACCTTCTGGATACGGGATGGATCGATCTGCTAGCTGTAGCATCACTGTGGTAGGTCGAGCTTCCCCAAGGCCCAATTTTCTAAAAATGGACTTGGGAATGAGATTAATGCTAGCTCCCAAGTCGCATAGGGCTCTCCTGAAGTACTGGTCTCCAATCGTGCAAGGAATGGTGAAACTCCCTGGGTCCTTGAGTTTAGGAGGCAATTTCCTCTGCACCCTCTCACTGGTTTCCTCTGTTAGTGCCACCGTCTCGAATTCCGTCAATCGCCTTTTCTTTGATAGCACATCTTTCATGAATTTGGCGTAGCTCGGCATCTGTTCCAAGGCTTCGATGAGAGGTATATTAATGTGTAGCTGCTTCAATATCTCAAGAAATTTCTTGAACTGGCCCTCCTTTTAGGCTTTTCGATTCGTTGAGGAAATGGAGGAGGCGACCTTGGATTCGTGGAAATTTCAGCATCCGGTTGCTTCTGGGTAGTAGCTGGTTCTTCTGGCTCCTGCGACTGCTGAATTAGAGGATACGTGGGTTCAGTTACCGATTCTGGTGGAATTGCATCGGGTAACTGCTTTCCACTACGCAATGTGATTGCTTGGACCTGTTCTTTGCCTTTTCCTTTCGGGTTTTGCTCGGTGTAGCTTGGCAACGAACCTTGAGATCGGTTATTCACAGCTGAGGCCGGTTGGCCTATCTAAGCTTCTAGGTTCCTGTTCGTCGTGATCTAGGATTGCATGAAGAGATTTTCCAGATCAGATTTCTTCTCTTCTCGCGGTGATGGATCGAACTGCATTGGTCTTGCAGGCTGTTGTTGCGGCGGCTGCTGCGAGAATCCAGGCAGCTGATTCGGCCTTGTCTGGTTGTTCCATGAGAAGTTAGGATGATTCCTCCAGCCTGGGTTGTAGTTGTTTCCATACTGATTTGCTGGGTTTCTCTGGAAATTTCCCACGTAATTAATGGACTCCAGGTTGGAGGCACATTCATCACTGGGATGCTGAATTCGCCACACCATGTGCAAATATCTGCTGCTGTCGACTGCTGTGGTGTAGAGGCCCCTAATGCACTGACGTTGGCTGGCCTGGACAAGTTCTGGATTTGCCGAGATAAATCGTCGATGTGGGCCTTTATCGATGAGACCGCGTCCAGTTGGAGTAGACCCCCACCTCGGCTTCTGTCAGGTGGCTGTTGATAAGTATTGGCCGCATATTTTTGAGTAGGGCGTATGATTCCCGAAAGCTTTTCCGTAGCAGAGAACCGTTTGATGACGAATCCACCATGTGACGGGTGGAATCCTGGAGACCGTTATAGAAAATCTAAATTTGGACCCACGGCTGAATTCCAAGATGCGGGCATTTTAAGCAGGTCTTTGAAACGATCTCATGCCTCTTATAGGGTCTCCTCTCTGTGTTTCTTGAACGAGACTATATCCATCCTCAGCTTGGCTAACTTGGTAGGCGGGAAGTATTTTTTTAAGAATTTCTATGCCAAGTCATTCCATGTGTTGATGGAGTTTGGTGGCAAGGAGTCTAGCCACTTAGAAGCTCGATCACGCAGAGAAAATGGAAAAGTTCGAAGCCGCATTGCCTCGTCGGAGACTCCGATTTTCTTGAAAGTGTTCATGATCTGCAGAAAATTCCACAGATGGCGGTGCAGGTCTTCAAATGCTAGACCTCCAAACTGCCCGATAGACTGAAGCATCTGGAAAATCACCGGCTTGATCTCAAAGTTGTTGGTGTCGATCAGAGGAGGTACAATGCTAGTCTGAATAGCATTTTGGCCAAGCGCAATCAAATCCCAAATGGGTTGATCCAAATCATCTTGAGGTGGATGATTCGGGATCTCGATCCTTTGGTTTTCCTGTTGATTTGCATGAACATTTTCATCTTGGTTCTCGATGCGCTCCATCGTATGCTGTTGGTTTCTAGCCTCCCTACTTTTGCGACGCCTTCTCAAATAAGTTCGTTCGGGTTCCGGATCAAAAGGAATAACAATCTCCTTTCCGGCTCTGCCTCGGCGCATGCAATTTGCGAATAATCTGCAAAAACCAATGAAGTTGAACTAGTAAAAAAGAGATTCTAAACTAAAAGAAATTATGAAAATAAACTATTCTACAGAATTAGACAAGAAAGCAATAAAACTAAAAATAATTAGCTAAACAATTTCCCGGCAACGGCGCAAAAAACTTGACGAGCTGCGTATATGTCTATCAAATTGCTCGCTATTTACGCAAGTATACGTGCCGTGTTAAGTAATAAAGAGTGAGTAGAGTATCGTTCTCACGAGGAATTATTAACCGAATTATTAATTAGTTAAAATACTTTCACTGGATCGAAAATTCTGGTTTTGTGATTTAACTAAACTAACGATTGCAATGAGAAATTAGAGTGAAACTTCAAGACTACTGGATACTTTAAACGGTTTTCTGATTAGGGATGGCAGATGGATAGCTTGGAATCCTTGAATCTAAACTATATTGCTTTGGTTCTTTCGACTTAGATTGCATATGGATTTACTAGCCCAAGTTCATATATCTTTATATATGTCTTCCAACATTATATAAAGCTAATTACACCCTATTTAATTGCTATGTTCCCATGTCATTAAATAAAGTGAAATCGATAAGTTCATAACCTGTATAATAGCTACACAGGGTTTAACAGTAAATTCCTATCTGTTAAACAACTCTCCTTACACAAAAGTCGAAACCTATGCCTTGCACAAGGATCCTACAAAGATCTTCCTCTTCCAAGGATAAATCAAGCAATTAAATCATCTTACAAGGTAGCTAATCTTGTAAAAAATATTCAATCCACACATGTAAAGGTAAATCATACACAATCATGCATAAAATCAACTATTCATTCCTGAATATTCTAAGAACCAAGAAACAATATAGTTTAGAATTCAAATCATCCTAACTATCCATCTAATGGAGGTTTAGTTCAAAGACATGATCTTAACATCCAATACATCCATATAAAAAGTATCCATAAAGGCAAAGAAAGAAAATTGGAAAGAATAAGAAAAACTATTTTTCGGCGGTTTCCACCAACGGGACTTGAATCCTCTCTTCAATCCGGGCTTTAATCTTGATTTCCTCTTTCTCTTGCACTTTAATTCGTACTTAGGCTCTCCTCCTTCCCTCTCGCACGCGAACCCCTAGGAACTATATATAGAGTCACTTTTTGCACATCTTATGCACTGACATATTCGCGTACGGATGCGTATTGGTGCCTAGGTGCCAACTCCCTGGATTGTTCTTGCTTGGAGCTTAACCCTTGAAATCTTGTGATTGATCATGCCTGGCGCCTGGGCGCCAACTGCCTGGAGTTTGGCCTGACTTGTGGCTTCAACATCGTCTGAACTTGGGTTGCATTTAGATGAAGTGGCGCCTAGGCGCCAACTCTCTGGAAGCCATGCTGTAAGCTGTGTGTGTTGAAAATGGCCAAGGCCCGTAGGGTAGCGCCTAGGCGCCATCCATCTGCCTCTGGTTGCCTCATCTTGCATTCAACTCGTCCGCTTTGTCTTCACACGTCCCGTCCTTCCTGCAAAAGATGGAAAACTAAGTAAATGAAAAAAAAATGCCTAAGTAATGTTAAAAGGCCTAAAAACTAAATAATGCTCCTAAAATGCAAAGCGAGTGAAAATTAAGCTAAATAGATGCAAATAAGCCTAATCTCTTGAACTAACGCACAAATCAAGTCTGAAATGGGCCATGATAACTCGTAAAAATACGAGTTATCAACGCTCATTTAATGTGCTAACATTCAAAAAATTTTACCAATATGATCCAAGTCAAACTTAGAGTTGAATTTACCTGCAATTTCACCTAAGTCTGAGCTAGATTTGACTTGGGTATTGACTTCAGTACTCCATATGCCTTGTGAAAGAAATCCTTTAAGTCTTTGTCTTCAAGTTTCACATGGAGTAAGTTGAGAGTTAGGATTTCATTTCACTGTATCTGGGGTTTCGAAATCTTTAAGAAAATTTTCTTTAAGCTTTCCTCCTTTCAAGTCTCATTCTTAGGTCGACTTCATGTTGAATTTCGCCCAAGTCACATATGGAGTCGACTTGCGATGCAAGTTCAAATTTCATACTTATCAATAACTTTTCAAATCTTCACTTGTTCTTCTAAGTTGCATGTTCTGAGTCGACTTCGGATTTGACTTTACTCAAGTCACAAGTGAAGTCAACTTGTAGTACGACTTCGAACAACATTTTATAGCTAGAGAAAATTTTGGTGCCTCAATGATTTTTAAGTTGCAAGCGAAGTCAACTTGAGTATCAACTTCACCTAAGTTGTGTGTGAAGTTGAGTTGGGTGTGACTTTCACTGTAAAACTTTTTATTATATTTAAAGTTGGTTGTGAAGTCGATTTGAGTTGTAACTTACCAACTTGATCTTGGAGTTAACTTGACTTTGCAACTTCGGCTGCTTGAACTTAAGACTTAAAAAATTTTAAAGTTCTAAACAAATCGAAATTCATTAGTAGCCTTGAATATATCAAATTGGTTGCTAATCATCAAAACTTAAATATTGATTTGCACTTTATGCTAGTTGAGTTCACAATCTCCCTCTTTTTGGTAATTGACAAAACCATTTTGAGATCATACCTCTCTTTTTAAAATAAGCAATGCTTAGAAGTTAAGAATCCAAATTTAGCATATTTATTTACCTTTCATTCAATTGATATTCGTAGATATTTGACAAATTTTAATTTAATCAATACATTTAATATTCAATTCATCTTGATTATGTTTTGAACATTCAAACCATACCTTGCATTCATTCAAGTCATAAAATGCAACTTTCATACATGTCATGTTCATCAACCATATGTATTTAAAAGCACAAGAATTCACATAAGTATAAGATATTCTATTCATTTCAACATCTAAAAAACATATATATATATATATCAAGCAAACATCTGAAATTTCATTCATTTCAACAATACATATAAAGGTTTCAAGTTCATCCTAAATAGAAACTACCCAACCCAAAATTTACAAAAAGTCACTTTCCTTTTTCTCTACTGTCTATTCCCCTCCTTTTTTGACAATCATTAACAAGAGGTCACAAGAGACTTTGTTAAATGCAAACAGAGTAATTGGATAGGACATCTTATCTTGTAAAAAATTGGGTTGAGATAATGAATGATAAGGAGTAAAAAATCCAAGCTAATTTTCAATAGAGGGAGTAGACCTTAGACTCCTCCATATATAGATCTAGGCTAGGAATGGGTGCATGTTTTTGGGTACCAGCAGCAAAGGCATAGGTAAAATTTTTTGAAATTTTGCTCTAGTTTGTCTTACCTTTCATGCATGATTATGTGGTGCCCCCAACTCGAGGCGGCACACAAAGCCTTACTCCAAGATCGTTATTAAATGGTAAATGTGAGCCAAGATTGTTGCCCTAATCACGCAGCGGGTTCTAAATTCGATCTTGTTGATTTTTTTTTCCATTTCATTCCTTTTCCTTTCATTATTTCATTTCTTTATATTTCACTCCATTCATCTTATAAGCAACGATACACTTGTGAATCTCGCACTTAGTATTTTAAAATACCCTTTGGTTCTCCTTTTATTTTTTTATATGTTCACAATTTCACTTTCTGGCAGTAGTTATCAACTGCACATATCATTCATAAACTTCTATCTTGTTCTCTTACATCATTGGTTTTATCAACCTGACCATGCCATAGTCATCTAAAATATATTCATAGTCAAGTATTTGACATACATGCCTATATACACACATTCAACCATCAATTCACATAGAACTTAGAACTTTTTGTAGGTTCACATACCTTAACATTCCTTAGAAATTCTGATCATACAATTTCGTATATCGTAGCTAATCATTTGAGCACACACTTGCATATCATCTCACACCTTTCTTCAAATGCTCAGGTTCTTTACCTCTTGGGCTTCCCTGTACCTGTCTAAGGTTTCGGAAAAGAAATAGTGAGTGATAACTCAGTAAGTAAGCATTTTATCTTTAGGCAAGCATCTTTCTGTAAACATTTTTATAACAATCTCATCATAAAGACCCAATGTCTGGGCTTTTCAAAGGCATTGCATATGCATATAAACCTTTTTAGGTAATCTCCTTTTGTTCTTGTGTGAATATTTTTTAATGTTCTAAAATATTTTACATAAACTCCTTTTTGCCAGTGGACATTTTTATGTCCTAAAATATTTTTCACATAAACCCATTTAGTTGTTAAATTATTTCTCATATAAACCCTTTTAGCCAGTGGACATTTTTATGTCATAAATTATTTTTCTTATAAATCATTTTTCATAATTCCGTTTTAGGGCTTGTTTAAGACAAACAATGCATATGCACGTAATCCTTTTTCATGAATGCATTTGCATCGAAAACATTTCATCTCAACCTTGATATTTACACTTTTCGTATAAAACACCCTATTTTTAGGGTAACTTTTTCGTATAGGCTCATAAAACCCTATTTAGGGTAATCTTTTTGCATAAATAATTTCATATCTCGGTTTTCTAGATTTTTCAAAAGCAAAGCATATGCAAATGCATTTCTCCCCATCCGGTAGTGACACTTACCAAGTGTTCCTTCTACCTTCTAGAAGACAATCCATCATATAACAGCATGCTAGTCAGGCGGTCATTCCTTAAACTTGCTCCCATCTCAGGGAGGGCGCCGCTGGCCTCCTGCCATCTCTTAGCAACTTAGCCATATATAGAGTGGACCCCGGTCCATCTGCGACCGTCTTTACAATTGACATATTCATTGTTTTGGTGCACCGTACATCATCATAGATGTCCACATGCTAGCATGATTTCATGAAACATCACAGACCTTAATTTGTGTCCTTTTTAGCAACTTGTAAAATGGGCGCACCCACTTTATCATATTTGAAATCTAGTTTTAGGATGACCACCCTTAAATACTTTTAGAAATATTTAAGTAAAATATTTTAATAACCATTTGTAATGTTTGAGAAAATAATCTTTTCTAAAAATGTTTCTTGTAATAAATCTTAAAATCAGAATGAGAAAGGATTTCAAAGCCTTTCAATATTCATGAAGAGAAACTTTTCTCACTAGCATTTTCTTTATTTCCATTTCGGGGCATTCTGTAAACAAAGATTATGCAATTACCTCATCTTCCTTTATACATTCTAGTATCATATACTAGTCCACATATCATCCTTGTCATTTCTATGTAGAGAAGAGCTTGCACATCCCTTTGGATAATATTTTAGCAACCAAAATCTTAATTCATTTTGTATAGTTAACTTATCGGGTTGACCACCCTTAAACTCTTTTTAGAAGCATTTGTAGAAACATTTTCAAGGCATGTTAAAATTATTTTCATATTTAAATGAAATCAAAACTTTTCTAATGAACCATTTAGATAATGGACCATTTTTAATCCATCGTTTATTTTAAGTATCATGTCAAAGAATAAATACTTTATTTCTATAAATCAACCCCTTTTTCTTTTCTTTCATAAACACACTTGCTTTTCACAAAACCTGTGGGAGTAAAACTCCAAAAAAAAACTTGTTTACAAGTATTCCTTTTTAGAAAGGTCAAAACTCCTTTTTCTTTATAAAATGCCTTTGAAAATAGCATCTTAAAGAGCTTGCTTACTTGTAAACAACTCTTACAATCATCAACGTAAAGCATTTCCAATCATTGCAATACTTGAAATAAAATCATTATTTTAAGAAGTGTTGCCTGCTTATAATGAAGCAATCCCTGAGACATTTCATTGAAACTATAATTTTCAAGATAGTGCTTGCCGTCTTGTGAGAAATTCTTAAAAGCATCAATATAAACACTTTCAATCATTTCAACAAATAGGAGGAAATCAATATTTTGAAAGATTTGCTTGCTTACTTGTGATAGCTTCAATCCCATTCTTCCATCCTTTTCTTTGCCTTTGCCTAAATAAATAAAGATGACATTTCATTTATATACGTAAAATTTCAAATGCTTGCATCTCTTAGGGTTTTCCAACCTATATGAATCCACATGAATTTACATCAAACTAGCTTAACCCACTTGTCTTTCAAGTAGGGTGTCAAATTTTCAATTTACACACTGATGTGACATATGACTTAATGATGACCATTCTTCCCATTTTGACCATTCCGTTCATTTTATTACCCTTATTTATGGTAAACATCAAGTTCTTTATAACCTTTAAATTTAACTCAATCATATGGAAGTTTATTACTTCCCATTTATCATTTAACACCCATACTTTATATCTTCACATTAGTGCTCATTCAAGGCATCTATTTATGAGTTAGAGCTATTAATTTCAATCTCAATTTTTTGAGATTTTATAATTTTCTCAAAACAGCCTTATCTTTTCTCATTTTGCCATGTTTCCCTTCCATTTTTTCATTTTAGCAAATCATATTTGGTCATTTCCCATTCTTGCCATCCATACCCTTCATGTGCCCTTCTTAGTCACACACACATTATGCGTTAATCAAATTTTTATAAAACAAAAATTTTCCTTCCATTTTCCCCTAATTTAGACACTTTTTGCACAAAATTTAGGGTATAATCATGGAATCAAAATCCATCAATTAAGTTGCCCAAAACAACAACTTTTCTCCCCATTTCTTCCACCTTGGACGTCCACATCAACATGACCATACAAAAAAGATTTTTAGTTTTTTATTTTAAGCCCTTTTGGATGTCCATACCACTCTATACTTAGGGTATTTTACCCTCAAGATTATCCATATAACTTGTTGTTCAAGTCATGCATCAATTCCACCTTAAATGAGTAGAATTTGCATCAAGTTGTCAACTCCATGTTTCACCCTTCTAAGGTCCATCAAACATGCTTGGTTTAACATATATTAAGCATGAAAAATATTCACGTAATCCATTCATATAACATGCTCAAACCAGAAACTTAAATCTGAAATCATTTAAAATTTCAGCATGGTGCATTTGTTCAAAATAACTCTAGGTCATGCATATCATCTCCTTGATGTTAGAATTGAATCTCTCCTTTCATTTAACATTTAATAACTCTATCAAGGGCTTCATGAATCATCCATAATTATTCATATTTGCATCAAATTTATGAAACCCTACGTAAGCTAGCAAACTTGGAAATTAACAAACCACAACTTGGCTTTAAGCACCTACTTGAAATGTGAAGTTTGCCTCTCTTGCTCTAGCTTAGTTTCTCCCTTTCCTTTCCTTTTTTTCTTCTTCTTTTTCTCCTTTTTTCCTTCTTGCTTGGGATGGCACCTCGCTGGAATTTTTTCCAGCTTGTGCTAATGCCCCAAAACGTACCCAAATAGCCCCCCATTTGCCCTTTTACAAGGGTTGAACTTGATCCTATCATGCCACCTCATATTTGGGTTTTAAATAAATACTTTATCCACTAACTTCCTGCCCAAGTAAACTTATTGAGAACGTCCCTTTTTTCAACCTTTTTTCATGCTAATTTCATGAATTTTTATAAATAAAAAATCTGCCCAATCACTAGCCTTGCTACACATTGAGTGTTGGGAAAAAATGCAATGAGCTAGAAGTAGTCGTAGTACCTTAATCTATGAAGTATGTCCATATAATGTAAAAAGTTATTGCCCTCAATATACTTGTTGCTTCTAGCCAATTCGTTATACAATGTAGCTTGAGTCAATCCTTCAAGCTAAGACTCCTCTTCAATTGGTATTCCCAAGATGTGTGCAATTTATTCTCTTGTGAATCTCCTTGTTATTTCCCCCTTGCTTCTAACTAATTCGTTATACATTGTAGCTTGAGTCAATCCTTAAGGCTAGGACTCCTCTTCAATTGGTATTCCCAAGATGTGTGCAATTTATTCTCTTGTGAATCTCCTTGTTATTCCCCCCTATATGCCCCACATTTATTTCTTTTCTCTTGACGAAAGTATTTAAATCATCAGTATTCCAAGCATAGTAAAATTATCTGGTCAAGTCTAAATAAATTCAACCTTCTTCTTTCAACAGCGCAGTCCACCCGTGATATAATCAAGCATTTCTTCTATCCTAAACTCATACTCTATCAAAAACTCCAAATCAATGATCTTGTGTCTGAAAATCTTCCTCTTATAAAAATATTTATAAAACCTCCAATGTTATGTGGGATTTCCAAAATATTCCATCTAAAATATTCCATAGACATCACAATAACCTTTGCCCTTTGAACTGTGCCTCCTTGCCTTTTACTACTTATAATCTCCTTATCTTCTTCACTAAGAATATGTTTTTCTTTATGTAGTTGTGCAGAAGAAGGATTACCTTCGTGGAAGCATACTTGATGCCCAGCAGATGCCTTTTAGCCGATGCCTTTTGCATCTTTGACACTTTTCCTTCAGTGTTGGAGACAGATGAACGGGAAACTGAGAGTTTAGAGGGTTTGCTCAGGGGCCCTTTAGGTGCCATGGGTAAAATTAAGTAATGAAAATGAAAATGCAGATGGATAGAGTGATTTGGAAGTGGAAGAATGAAGATACAAGTGTTTGGAATATAGAATGAAGGAACTCAAGCAAGGGTGTTAAGTGAAATAAGAGAAATGAGAGAGCAAAAGAAAAATAAATGGCTTATAAAAGGAGCCGAAATGGTGCGCGATGGAGTCAACCTCAAACTCTAAGTTGGGTTTGAAGTTGACTTTACCTAGGCCAAGTCAACTTAACTGAAGTCGACTTGGGTTATGCAAGGTTAGCTTGACCTGCCTGCCCTATCTAAGATTTAATTCCAATTTTGATATAAACCCTTCCCATAATTATTTTAGTAATCTTATAGAAATTTCATGCATCAAACATAGTCAATCATCAAGCACACCAAATTAAATCATTAAGCATTTTCCTCATGTTTAAAACATTCAATCAATCTAATTCCATCATGCCCATTTCTTTCATCAATGCAAACTAGATCCATAGTCTTTTAATTATTGTTTCATCCATAATAATTATGCACAAAAACTTTTGCAAATACAAATATACTATCAAGGAATGATACAAATATATTATCAAGGAATTGGCAAGTGTCATTAGTGGTTTTTCTATCTACTTTATCTTCAGTAAAATCTGTATCTAAGTATCCTAGTAAATCAAAAGTTGAACCTTTTGGATACCATAACCCTAAATTTGTTGTGTCAACAAAACATTTAAATACTTTTTTAACTTTAGCATGTGAGATTCTTTAGGATTATATTGAAATCTAGAATATAAGCAAATACTAAACAAAATATTAGGTTTAATATATGCAAATACTAAACAAAATATTAGGTTTAGCAGTAGCTAAGTGCAATAACGAGCTAATCATGCTTCTATACAAAAGTTGGTCTACTGATTTACCTTCTTCATCTTTATCTATTTTGATTTATAACTCATTGGTGTAGTTACTCCTTTGCATTTTCAAAATCCAAACTTCTTGACTATTTTTTTAATGTACTTGGATTGACAAATAAAGATGCCTTCTTTGAGTTGCTTGATTTGCAATCCAAGAAAGAAGTTGAGTTCACCCATTGTACTTATTTCAAATTCATTTGGCATTAACTTTGAAAATTCTTTGCACAAATATTAATTTGTAACACTAAATACACTATCATTAACATAGATTCAAACAATTAGAACATCATGATTTTCACTTTTAATGAATAAAGTGGTCTGTACTTCTCCTCTTTGGTAGTCATGGTCAATCAAAAACTTGCTAAGGCTTTTATATTAAGCTTTAAGAACTTATTTTACTCAATATAATGCTTTGGTTAGCTTGTGTATAGAGTTAGATTGATCATTCTCTTCAAAACCTAGAGGTTATTCAACATATACATCTTCATTAAGATATCCATGTAGAAATGAACTCTTAACATCCATTTGAAAATAATTTGAAACCTATGTGAGATGCAAAAGGAAGTAATATATGTATGCCTTCTAATATAGCTATAGTGGCATATGAATCATCAAAATTTATTCCTTCCTCTTGTGAGTACCTCTTAGCCACTAGTCTTTTTTTATTTCTTACAACAATTCTACTTTCATCTGGTTTGTTTATAAACACCCATTTTATTCTAATTACTAAATGGTTCTTGGGTCTAAGAACTAATTTCTCATAATTTGTTTCATTCAAATTGATTTATCTTTTCTTGCAATGCTATTATCTAATTTTCTTCATTATGAGCTTATTCAATTGTATTATGCTCAATTTTTGAGACAAATGCAAAATGTCCACATACGTTTTATCTTGAGTCTCTTGATTTCACAACATCATATATATTTTCAATAACCTGTTAAATTGGATGGTCATGTTAGAATTTGAGATCTAGAGGAGGTTTATAAAGAATATTATCTTTACTTACCTCTTGGTTTGATTTGTTTTTATCTTCATCTTGTTTAAGCCCTTCTTCTCCTTTCGTTTTCACTTGATGCTTCTCAAATTTCTTTGTTAAGTTTTTTGCATCACTAAGCCCATCCTTCTTCTTTGGAGTTGGGTTAAACTCATCGAAGGTAATATGTATAGATTCTTTTGCAACTTGAGTCATTTTGTTGAAAATTCTATATATATTTTTGTTAGAGGAGTAACTAAGGAAAATAACTTCATCGCTTTTTGCATTAAGTTTACCAAGATTGTCTTTTCTATTGTTCAATAGATAATAAATGCAATCAAATGCATGAAAATATACAATGTTTGGTTTTCTACCTTTACAAAGTTCATATGAATATTGTTGTTATTGTAACACGATTAAGCATATGGCAAGCAATACTAGCAGCTTCACCCCAAAATTTTTTAGATAACTTGCTTTCATTTAGCATAGTCTTAGCCATATTTTGTATGGTCCTATTTTTTTGACAATGTCATTTTGTTTTGGAGTTATTAATGCAAAAAGTGTGGTGTATGCCTTTATTATTAAAAAATTCAATAAATTGCTTATTTTCAAACTCACCACCATGGTCACTTCTAGTTGATAGAATTGAGCATTATTTTTCATTTTTCTCCAATTTTGAAAAGCTAGTAGAAAAGGCCTTGCCTTTACAAGCTAAAAGTATTATCCAAGTGAACCTTGAGTAGTCATCAACAATCACAAATATATATCAGTTTCCTCTAATGCTTAAAATGTCAGATGATTCATAAAGACCTATGTGTAATAGTTCAAGTACTCTTAAAGTAGAAATTTTTTGAGTAAAAACGTTATTTTTGATTGTTTGAACATTTAATATGACTTGCATATCTTGTCCTTGTAATATTTAAGTTTTGGTAATCTTTCAACCAAACCCTTTTTCTATAAGGTCTTTATATTTGACATATTTATGTGTCCAAATCACTTGTGCCACATCCATGGATCATTATTAACTTATAATAGGTATTTTCTATTTGAATAATCAAGGTAAACTAAATATTTTTTTTATGTCTTTTGCCACTGAATAACACGTTCTCTATATAATACATTGTACCAAGAAGAATTCAAACCCAACTTCGTAATCTTTATTGCATAAATGGCTAATACTTATTAAATTGTATTTGAGTCATTCAACAAATAGAACTTCTTCTATGGATGCATTTTCTATACCATCAACATTTCCCTTATGACATATCTTACCCTTCTCATTTTTACCAAATGCAATTGTTCCACTATTATACAACTTCAGTTCATTGAAAAGTGTCTTGTTTCCTATCATATGTCTTAAGTAACCAGTATCCATAAACCATATGTTGCTTGTTTTAGCTCTAAGACACACCTACAAAATAAATTAATTGTTTGGTTATCTCTTTGGTAATCATGTTTCAGGTCAAAATAGGTTAATATAAGAGTTCAATACTGTTTGCTTTTGTCTAGGAGGTGCATATCCTAGAATTTATGGCATTCATACTAATCTTACTCCTTTCTCATATAATTTTTTAACTTTGCATTAGTAAATCTTATGTCCAAATTTGTTACAGAAATTACAAGAATTTTATATTCGTTGAGAAGCCCTCCAAGTACTTGATGGTTGCAAAGTGGGTCTTCTCACCCATGTGATCTTTGATGGTTTCACTTCGCCCTTAGATGAAGCAATGTTTTCTTGAGATTTTACCCATTTGGTGCATTTGTGTTATTGCGTTCACCATGCTCAAATTTTGAGTATCCAAGTCCTCTTTTATTAATTTGTGTAGTCATTTTGAGGAACATTTTGAGCTCTCTCTCGAGTTAGAGAACTTAGCCAATGATTTATTTAATGCTTGGTTGTCTTTCTTTAATTTCTCTAGTTCAATTGTTAAACTTTTTACTTCTTCAACTAAGGACTTACCTTTCAGCTAGTTTGTCATTAGCAATGATCATGACATCACATTGCCTTTTCTTTTTGGCATATTTGACACCAAGCCTCTTCATTTCATCATATAATGCATCATAGGCTTATTATAATTGTTCTTGCATGGCGCATTTGATGCATTCATCTATGGATGAGCAAACTAATTGAAAAAATGAATGATATGGTTTAGATGATACCTCATCATTATTTGTGTAGCTTGTTGTGGCTCCCCGAATCAGGATGCCTAGAAGCCTTACTCTGGGATCTTATGGATTGGTAAACGTGACTCAGGATTGTTGCCCTGATCACGCACCAAGTTCTTAAATGGATCTCATCCAATATTTCTTTTTCTTTTTCTTTTCTTTCATCACATAAACATATATTCATCATCATTCATAATGGACTTATCCATATCATCATAAATCATCAACTTCTCATATTATTCATAACTTCATAATTTCATACAACCTATGTCCTTTTTCATCATATCTCATTAGGGCATCTATTCATACAAAAATCTACTAACCTTTGTAGATTATCTCTTTTCCTTTAGCAACACATGTCCCTCATCTCTTGGCTTTCCCTACACCTGTCTGAGGTTGGAAAAACAAAACATGAGTCGAAACTCAATAAGCAAACATTTTTCTTTTATTTAAATGCATTTTTCTCCATTCGATAGAAGACACTTACCAAGTGATCAACTATCAAATGCAAAGAAACCTTTTTATAAAATTCATTTCATAAACATTGGATGTGCAAATGCTTCATTTCCATTCTTAACATAAACCTTCGTGTGCGGGTACACTAGCCCAGGGAATATCTCTCATAGCATGGTCCAATACGTCGGCTTTCTCCGACTTGGCCTCATCAAGGGGAACTTTTCTTCCTCTTGACACCTATATGGTCTCCTACATACATGACTTTTGATTTTTTCGGCATTATATACCTCTTACGCCAGGTGACTTGTCTTTCTCATGTAGAGAGTTATTTGCACCATCCCTTAGAAACATCATTTCAAATCCATGTTTTCCTTTTCAATCCATGTATGAAAATGCAATGCATTCATTCACACATAACATTCCTTTGCCTCCACCTCTTGGGAGGACGCCGCCGGCACACTGCCCATATGACTTGGCAATAGTGAAGGGGGACCCTCTGATCAGCTTTCTACCTCCACCAAAGTCTCTTCATTATGCATCATACATGTGCACATGTCTATGAATATTACATGATATCAATATGTCAGCATAACTTTTCATAAAAACTCATAAACATTCATCATTTCAAAACATTATAGGAATGGTCACCCTTAAACATATTTCATAAATACTTGAGAATAAAACATATTTTTAAAAGGGTTTGCTTGCTTACCTCCTTAGTCCGTGTCCTCCACCTTTTCCTTTCCTTTTTCTATACAAAGAAAAATGATATTTTATCTATATCATTCCATATTTTAGATTGCTTCCCATGCATGCTTTATAATCATTCATTATCTTATTCCTATAGAGGTTAATCTTATAAAGATACTTGGTCATTACCTCCTTATATGAATTTTTTATCCATAAATTCCTTTAAACATTTCAACTATAGATTCTTTAAGATATAAATACTAATCTCATTTTTTCTACCCAATTTACGCTTTTTATTGTTCATGGTACTGTTCATGATCACTGTTCATTTTTACTGTTCACCCGAGGTTACTGTTCACATCAACATGGGTTACTGTTCACATCAACATGGGTTACTGTTCATGGGTTCCAAAAATTGACATTTTTTCCAAAAATAAAAAAATACCATGACATAGCTCATGTTTAGTATATCATGGAAAAATTCATGAATTTTGAATTTATCATCATTAACTTGGCTAAATAAATCATTTTCTCCATATACTAAAAATTAACATAATTTCACTTAAGCATAATCCTTAAATCCAAAAATCATAAAATTAATATATCATTATTCGATCATCATAACTATCATAAATATTCATCCCATATCATCATTTAGCAATATTGGAGCATTATTTTCACATTGCGTACATGATTTTCCCGAATGCTCTATCTTCGCTCCAAATTTTCGATGTTTTGGCATAATTCCACTTTAGCATTATAACCATACTTATTTTCTCATGCTTAGACATTATCTAAGCATGGTTTTACCCTACTTAACACCCAAAAGAAATTTGGATAGAATTCACTTACCTTAAATGAAGATATCCTCCTTCTCTTCTCACTTTCTCTCTCTATCCTTCTCTCCTCTCCTCCTCAAGGCTTGAACGTGTGGGTGGGGGTTGGAAATGCTCAAATGAGCTGAGTTTGTGTGCTTTTGTCGTTCACCCCATGCCCCTATTTATAGTCTTTCATTTTTCATAAAATTATAATTTACCCCCTTGCTCAAGGTATTTAATTCTAAATATTTTTTTCCAAATCCCATGCAATATTTTGAGCTTTGTGCAGCCACCCTAATCAGCAGCTCCTGACCCCTAGCTAGCCCCTATTTATTTATGATTTTTTATTTATTAAAATTAATTATTTTTAAGCTAATTTATCTCAACCGTTGATTCTTGATAAGATTTATTTTGGACCATTGGATTTTGGCCCAAAAGTCTAGCCTCCAGCAGCCATTGCATCTTTTCATTAATTATTTGATTTTTTTAATTAATTAAAATTAACAAAGTCAAACTTGAAATTAATGAAAAAGCAAAATTGCTTTTTGATCTTCTAATGACGTCTCATCTTGATCTTTGATTCATGATTTTTGTCAAATCCTAAACCATTCATCATGTCCATCATAATATTTTGGCCATCCATAAAAAATTTTATCTCAATCCGACGTCCGGATTGCAATATATGAATTTTTTTTCATTTTCTTCACAAAAATCCATAAAAATCCGAAAATTATTATTTTAATCCAAAAAGCACTTTTATCCTTTAGTGGGAAGCTTTCTTTTTTGTTTTATGATTAAGTTAATCCAAAGTGATTAACTTAACATATTCCTTAATCCCACATTTATTATTCACATTTCACTATTCACGTTACTATTCATCCGAATTAAGATTCCATAATTAGCTATTTAATCTTCCAATGTCATATATCATTAATATATATTTCATATCATTATATTACTCAGGGTTTATAACCTTAGGGTTTTATATACATTCCTAAAATTGGGGTTTCACACTTGTACTTAATGTTTTGCTCTAGATCATATCTGTTGTTGTCAGGTAGATGTGAGAATTTTCTTCCTCAATTTGTGTTCCGTGACATATTAAGCCCAGTTTGTTGTGTCCTAATCTTCACTTGATTAGCTGCTTGAGGAAGTTTACTCTTCATTCATGTACATTTCCCTTGTTTTTTGTCCACAAATTTTTCTTGATCTACTTTTCTCTTTCTTCTTTTTTAATTTGTTTTCATCTAGTGTAGGATATTGGGCTTGCATATGCCTACTCCCCCACATCTGTAGCTATTGAATATATCTTTTCTTTTCTCCTTCTTGTTTTTGTCATTTTAGGTCTTGAATGAACCTATATTCTTCCCTTTCCTAACAAACTTTCTGAATTTTCATATAAGGAGGGTAATTTCCTCGTCTTCATTCAGTGATGTTGAGGAAAACTTATCTAAACTTTGTTGGGAGGCTTTTAGAGGAAGAGTCTTCTTCTCTTTGCTATGTTCTTCATTTTTTCTTTACCAGCTCACGAGACATCAAAGAGCTGATTAAATCTTTAAGCCTCAAAGTAGTCAGGTCCTTGTCTTGCTTGATGATTGTGATCTTGGGAGTTTATGACTTGGGTGGCGCTTGTAAAATCTTTATGACTTGCTCAAATTCAGATATAGTCTTTCCTAGACCTTCGAGAACATTAGTAATTTTAGAGAATTGACGAGCTGCGTATATGTCTATTAAATTGCTCGCTATTTACACAAGTATACGTGCCGTGTCAAGTAATAAAGAGTGAGTAGAGTATCGTTCCCATGAGGAATTGTTAACCGGAATTATTATTTAGCTTAACTGCTTTCGAAGGTTGAGAAATTCTGAGTTTGTGGTCCTATTAAACTAATAATTGTAGAAAAGGGAAATTAGAGTAGAGATCTGAGACTACTGTATACTAAAATGAGTTTACTGATTAGGGATGGCAGATGGATAGATTGGAATCCTTGAATCTAACTATATTCTTCTGGTTCTTGTTAAGCGGATTGCATATGAATTTACTAGCCCAAGTTCATGTATCTTCATATATGTCTTCCAACAGTATATAAAACTAATTACACCATATTTAAGTGCTATGTTCCCATGCCATTAAATAAAGTGAAATTGATAAATTCATAACTCGTATAATGACTACACAGGGTTTAACGGTATATTCCTATCCATTAAACAACTCTCCTTACATAAAGGTCGAAACCTGTGCCTTGCACATGGATCTGGCAAAGATCTCCCTTTTCCAAGGATAAATCAATCAATTAAATTATCTTACAAGGTAGCTAATCTTTTAAAAGCATTATACTCACACATGCAAAGGTAAATCATACACAACCATGTATATAAGCTTAAATATTCATTCCTGAATATTCTAAGAACCAATAAATAATATAATTTAGAATTCAATTCATCCTAACTATCCATCTAATGGAGGTTTAGCTCAAAGACATGATCTTAACATCCAATACATCCAAATAAAAAGTATCCATAAGGAAGAGAAAGAAAATTGGAAAGAATAAGAAAAACTATTTTTCGGCGGTTTCCACCAACGGGACTTGATTCCTTTCTTCAATCCGAGCTTTGATCTCGATTTCCACTTTCTCTTGCACTGTAGTTCGTACTCAGGCTCGCTCTCCTCCTCTTCCCTGTGCGCAAACCCCTAGGAACTATATATAGAGTCCCCTTTCGCGCACCTTACGCACTGAAATATTCGCACACGGATGCGTGTTGGCGCCTACGCGCCAACTCCCTGGAAGTGGTTTCTAACTTGTGGTTTTAGCCATGTTTTCACTTGAGTTGCATGTTGATGAAGTGACACCTAGGCGACAACTCTCTAGACTGCATCACCTAATTTGTGGCTTCTGACTTGGATTTCATGTAGAGAAGTGGCACCTGGGTGCCCCTGGGTGGTGCCTAGGCACGAACTCTCTGGACTGCTCCTTCATGTCAGCTGTGTGTGCTGCAAATGGTCAAGGCGTGTAGGGTGGCGCCTGTGCGCCAATGGGTAGTGCCTAGGCTCCAACTCCCTACCTCTGGATGCCTTAGCTTGCCTTCAACTCATCCGCTTTGCTGCCGTACGTCCTGTCCTTCCTACAAAAAATGGAAAAACTAAATAAATAAACTAAAAATGCCTAATTAATGCTAAAATTGCCTAAAAACTAATTAATGCTCCTAAAATGCAAAGCGGATGAAAATTAAGCTAAAAGAGTGCAAACTAAGCCTAATCTCTTGAACTAACACACAATTTAAGTCTGAAATGGGCCATGATAACTCGTAAGAATACGAGTTATCAAGAATCAGAAAAATATTCTTGAGATATTTTAGTTTCAAGCATATTGAAACTATTTAGCTCTCTAACACGAATATTCCATCTTATCCCTTGGACCTGAGAAGTACTTCATAATTGAGGTAAGACTATCACATATTTCCTTAGCAATTAGACATGAGAACACTTGATCATACTAGACTGTCGAGAGAGTGAAAAACAGCAAGTTCCTGACTTTAACATTACTCTTTACTACGTTTACTTCCTCCTCTGTCCATTTAGAGACTTTCTTACTCTTAAATAGCAATCTAAGAGTCCATGTCTATAGTCATGATCAATTATTTTTCTCAACTTCTAATAACAAAATTGTTCACGTCAAATAAGGGTGGTTTTGTAAAAGATCGATCTTCTACAAAAGTGAGAATAGAAGTTGTTTGGGTTGCCATAGATTATGGGATCTCTTTAGAGATAGCATGAAGCCTGGTCTTAACCCAATAATGGAGGGGCAAATTGGGTTATTAAAAATTTCTTAGCCAATTAAAACTTAACCTCGAGTTTTAATTATAGAGCTAATAAGAGAGAGCAAGAGAATCAGTCAAGTGTACAAGAGAACACAAAGAATTATAGTGGTTTGGGCAACACCCCTAGTTTACTCTCCCAAACACACACCCCTTGTGTCTTAGATTCCACGATCTCACAATAATACAACTAAAACCTTAGCTCTTTTGTAGATTCTAAATCTAATGGACCTTTAAAATAAATACAGTAGTAGTCAGTGAGTGCCACTCAAACTGAACACTACTTATAGCTTACCTTGGCCTTGGTTTCCAATACTATGCTAAGTAGCCAAATACAATAAATAATTTGAAAAGAATTAAAGCTACACATTACAAATGTGTATAACAAGGAAGCACAATAGCAAGCTCTTTAAATTGAAGAAGATATATGCATTTTGAAGCTCTTGAAGTAATTTTAAGAGACTTGCTTTGAAAACTAATTAATGAGACTTTAAATTCTTACATATGGGAAGTTGAAGCTCAATAAACCTCTTAGCCAACCCCTCCAATGCCATTCCTCATCTCTTAAATAGATTTGAAGGAATTTTGAACGTTTGGTTATAGGTTGGCGCATTTAACACCCCAACAATTAAAAAGTTATGACCATTACAATACAAGATGCACTTTGATTCGATTGATTCGTAAATTTACCCAAGTTGTGACTAGAGTCAACTTAGGTATTGATTTCAGTGCTTTATATGCCTTATGAAAGAAATTCTCCAAGTTTTTGTCTTCAGGTTTCACGTGGAGTCCACTTTTGGACTTGGGACTTCACCTAAATTGCATGTGAAGTCGACTTGGTCTTCGGCTTCAATATATTTGACATTTCAAAATATTTATGAAAATTTTCTTTTAGTCTTCATCCTTGCAAATCATATTTTTGGGTTGATTGCAGGTTGAACTTTACTAAGTCACACATAGAGTCAACTTCAGATACGAGTTCAAACTTCATACGTGTCAAATATTCTTTGGATCTTCGTTTGTTCTTCTAAGTCGTGGGTTTGGCATTGACTTTGGATTCAACTTCATTCAAGTTGCAAGTGAAAATGAAATTTCCTATGTCCCCTATTTACAATAGGAGTTGCAAATTTCATCATGGATGATAGGAGGTATAGCAGAAAAAGACCACAGAGGATGAACAAAATTTTGATAAAAATTTTTGATGGGAGCTTAACATTAGGTAATGTATGATGGACTGAGTAATTACTTCCTACAGAGGATGCCAAATAATAATCTAAATTTGGTTTGGGCTCAATTTGAATAGATTAAAACTTAAATAATCATGAGTAGTGATTAGATGGATACACGTAAATTTTATGTGAAAAAGAGTGACCTATGAATATATGTGAAACTCCAATCTTAGACACGTGTATAAAACCCTAGGGTTGTAAACCCTAGGTAATGTATTAATGAAATATATATTTATGAGTATAAAAACATGTGTATTAGAGGTTAAAGAAATGCAATTGTGGAATTTAACCCATGTGAATAGTGCACATAAATAGTAACTAAGGATTAAGACACATGATTAAGAGTTAATCACTTCGATTAACTTAATCACAAAAAGACGAAAAGGAGAATTAATCACTATAAGACGAAATAGCGATTCTTTTTGATATTTTAATCCAATTTTGGATTTTAGTGGAGAATTAAAGAAAAATTCATAATTTACAATCCGGGCGTCGGATTTCGATGAAATTTTTTATGGATGGTTAAAAATTTATGATGGACAGGATGAGTGGTCCCAGATCTATCAAAAATTATGAATCAAGGGTCAAGATCAAACGTCGTTTGGAGATCAAAAATCACTTTTTACTTTAACATTAATATAGGTTTGACTTTTAATTATTTTTAATTAATTAAAAAGAAAATTATTAAATGCAAAATCTGCACATGTTCCAAGGCAGCTTGGGCATGCAAGGGGATTGATTTTTGAGCCAAAAATCTATGGCTCACATTTGATCTTATCAAGTGATCAATGGCTTGGATTAATTTGGATTAAAATATGCATTTTTAATAGAATAAAAATAATAAAAAGGGGCTGCATGAGGGGACGTCCAAGGCAGTAGGGGGGCAGCAAGAGCAGCTGCACATGGCTCAAAAAATTTGCTTGGATTTGATAAAAAATAATTGGAAATAAATACCTTGAGCAAGGGAGTAAAATGCAATTTGATGAAAAATCAAGCACTATAAATAGAGGAACCTTGGGACGTCCAAGTGCATTCCAACCCAGCTCCATTTGAGCATTTTTTCACCCCCACCACGTTTTAGCCTTGAGGAGAAAGAAGAGGAAAAAGTTAGAGAGAAAAAGTTTGAGAAAAAGAGGGATATCTCCCGTCGGGTAAGTGATTTCTTCCCAAATTTCTTTTGGGTGTTAATTAGGGTAAAACCATGCATGAGAAAATAAGTATAGTTATAATGATTAATTGAAATTATGCCGAAACATCAAAAATTTGGAGCAAAGATAGAGCATTCGGGAAGATAGCATATGCTATGTGTAAATAATGCTCCAAAATTGATAAATGATGATTTGTGATGAATGAATATGATAAATATGATGTTGGAATGATGAGATATTAATTTCATGGTTTTTGGAATTAAGGATTATGCTTAAGTGAATTTATGTTGATTTTTAGTATATGGAGAAAATAATTTATTTAGCCAAGTTAATGATGATAAATTTAAAATTCATGAATTTTCTCATGATATACTAAGCATAAGCTATGTCATGGTATTTTTTATTTTTGAAAAAAATGTCAATTTTTGGAACCCATGAACAGTAACCCACGTTGCTGTGAACAGTAATCTCGGGTGAACACTAAATGTGAACAGTACCGTGAACAGTGATAGTGAACAGTAATTTGCTACAATGACATGAACAGTGATTATGAACAGTAAATAGCATTGGAGAAATTTAAGATTAATATTTATACTTTAAAGATGGATTTTTTAAAGGTATTTATGGATAAAAATCCATATAAGGAGGTAATGACCAAATATTTATAAAGGGATAACCTCTATAGAAATGAGGTAATGAATAATTATAAAGCATGCATGGGAAGCAAACTAAGACATGGAATGATATAGATAAAATATCATTTTTCCTTGTATAAGAAAAGTTGGAGGACACATACTAAGGAGGTAAGCAAGTTCTATTTTGAAATTGCTTTTTAAATATTGCAAATGATTGCAAATATGATTATGAAATGTGTTTAAGGATGACCACTCCAATAATGTTTGAAATGAAAAATGTTTGTTTGCTTCTCAAATGAGTTTTATCAAGTTTATGGTCATGTCATGCCGGCATATGTATGTATGAACATGATGCACAAGGAAGATACTTTGGTGGAGGTAGTAAGCGGATCAGGAATCCTCCTTCACTATTGTCAAGTCGCAAGGGCTGTGTGCCGGCGGTGTCCTCCCAAGAGAGTGGAGGCAAAGGAAAGTCATGTGTGAATGAATGTATTGCATTTTTATGAAATGCATAAGTATGAAAAGGTTTACATGATGTTTTATCGAAACAATGTTTCAAAAAGGGATGGTGCTAATAATTCTCTACATGAGAATGACAAATCACCTGGTGTAAGAGGTATATAATGCCAGAAAAATCAAAAGTCATGCAAGGTTCCCGTTGATGAGGCCAAGTCGAAGAGAGTCGGTGTATTGGACCATGCTATGTAAGATGTTTCCTGGACTAGCGTACCCATACATGAAGGCCTATGTCAGGAATGGAAATGAAGCATTTGCACATCCAATGTTTATGAAATGATTTTTATGAAAATATTTCTATTCCATTGGTAGTTGATCACTTGGTAAGTGTCTCCTATCAAATGGGAAGAAATACATTTGATTGAAAGGAAAATGTTTACTTGCCAAAGAAAAATGCTTGCTTACTGAGTATTATTACTCATATGTGTTTTCAAAATGACAAACAGGCTATGGAGCTGACTCATAAAGGATGCCAGGTAGAAATGACTTGCAAATTTAATTGCAGTTCTATGTATGCGTCCAAAGGGACAAATGTATGATAGTCATGCTGAAGACATGTTATATGGATATTACAAACATGATTGTACTTATGTGATTTATTTTCATAAAAGAAGATATGAATGATTTTATGATGATATGGATGAGTCTATTATAAATAAAATGTATGCTTATGTGACGAATAAAAAGAAAAAAAAGAAAAAAAATTGAAAGAGATCCAATTAAGAATCCGCCACGTAATCAGGGCAACAATCCTGAGTCACATTTACCAATCGATAAGATCTCGGAGTAAGGCCTATGTGGACGCCTCGGTTCGGGGCACCACAATATAAGACCATCCAAGAACCACAATATTAATCATGCAAAGATTTTAACATTTGAAGTATTGAATACAAAGACTCAAAGATACAAGTCTATGTAATCTTCTCCTTTCCCGTGGACCCCTACTCAAGGAGTGCTTTGTTAAAGTTTATTGAGTGGATTGAACCCCCTCTTTTGGTTATCTTGTGCTTCTTTTGTACATGGCTTGGTTGGAGATAACACATGTTTAGTGTCAGAGGGCAATCTATAATCATATTCAATTGATCTTCCATAGAGTAATATGTCCTTCTCTGATTAGATGAACATTGAATGAGGCATGCCATGGGTGACTTATGATGACTAAACCGACTTTGCCTCCCTTTTTGTAAGAGTCACCATTAATTCAAGCGTTAATGCTTTGCTTAATAGCTATGACATTAATGAATTTCCTTTGGCAAGAAGCTTAGATAATGTTAAGATGATGTCAGGGTGTTAGTTTGATCCTTTTATAATGCAGAAAAGGTTCGACCTTCAAGTCCAAAGGTATGTCTCCCAGAGGTGATTGAGCATGAGAGTTTACTTTTGTCAAGGGAAGTCCCTAATGTTCTTGATAGCATCATGGTGTCAGCGACTCTTTGATATGAGTGGTTAGCTTTTTACTTAACCCTTATCAATAGTAATTTATTTTTTAATGTTTTAAAATAAAATGTTTTGTAATTACAATTTATTTTGCTTTTGTAAGCATGCATTTGAGAAAATTGCTAGTGTATCACTAGTTTTCAAAAATGCACCTAAATTTATAGGAGCATCACTTTTGTTAACATTTGAAAAAATGAGAAAAATGCCCCTTGATAAGTCTTGAATCGATTTTGAGTGAGGTTGAATCAAATTAAGGGTTAGTTCATCAGATATGAAGACTAAAAGGGTAGAACATAAGATATTATATGAAAAAAGTGATATACGGACACAAGATGACCCAAAAGACCACAGGCCCATAAGACAAAAAGTTCCACTATTATGGGTTGGGATATAATGGGTTGAAATTATAATGCTCTGTGTTTCTCTTGCTACATACCCCTCGACTTTTATATTTGGCATTGCATAAGGACGACATACCTTATATCAGGAGTGTATTTGTAATCACTCTCTTAAAATTCTTCAAAGTATTAGTCTTGAGTTTATGGCAAGACCTAAGAGGGAAGAAGTGAATTGAGTTCTTTAAAAAACCTTTCGGTGTATTTGATATAAATCCTTGTGAAATACATCCCCTTGAATGAAAAATGTGGAGAATGGAAATGCAAAAAGAGCAGATATCAACATAAAAGATTATAATGGTTCGGGACAACCCTCTCAACTCCACTCTTCTAAGAATACACCCTTGTGCCTTGGGTTCCACTATGTCAATGACTATATAGTTAGAGCCCTTGCTTTCTTCAAGATTCCAACTTTAGGAGGCTTTTACAAGTTTTGCACAAGTAGATGACTAGTCACACTCTAACCACACGTTACTTTGCTTTCACTTTGTCTTGGTCTCCAATACCAAATTAAGTAGAATCACAAACAAGGAATGAAAAATAAGAATCTACACTATACAGATGTGTAGGTAGTTTTTCATATCGTAGAAGAACTTGTAGAGTGAGTGAATGGATGAACACTTGAGCACTTGAAGTCGAAGAGCACAGTTCTTCTTGTAGATCTCCTTAATGAGCACTCAAATGCTAAAAAGTTGGAAGGTGAAGATTAATCAATGCAATAGGTAACCCTCTCCCTTTCATTTGACATGCATTAAATAGGGGAGGAGTAAATTCAAACGTTTGATGGTAGGTGGCAAGTATTCAATGCACTAACGTTTGAATTTTTTTTACCGTTACGACTCAAGTCGCACTTGAAGTCGACTTCAGGTGCAACTTCATGCAAGTCAGAGACTGGAGTCGACTTGGGTTGCGATTTCGGTCTTCACCTTCAGCTTCAAGTTCCACTCTGGGTTGACTTGGTCTCAGACTTGACCTAAGTCGCAAGTGAAGTCGACTTGGGTAACGATTTCACTCTCCACTTAGCTCATTTGAACTTGTTGCTTGATGATCTTTGTCTCTTAGCTTGTATATCCTTCTATCTCGTTGATTTAGCTTCAATAGTTTGGCGCCACTAACCCGAGTTGTCACAACCTGAGCCTTACTCCAAGATCGTTATCAATTGGTAAATGTAAAACAAGATTATTGCCTTAATCAGGCGGCGAGATTTTTGAATCCATTTCATTTAGCAAAAATTTTTTTCTTTTCATTCCCTTCATGTCATTCAATCTTTTGTAAGCATCATATACTTGTAACAAATTGCATATAACCCATCATTCTCACCATTCATTTCACAAGCAATTATATACTTGTAACATATTAACTTGTTTACATACATCATGAACATTCATAACCTAGTATCTTCATAATCAACACAAGGATTCAATCATTCTCTTAACATATCAATTCTTACATGATAGCTAACCAATTATTAACACATTAATAATTGCAGTCATTCTTCTCTTCAATTTATCTGGTCCTTTCTCCTTTTGAGCTTCCTTGAACCTGTCTAGAGTTGAGAAAATGAAATGTGAGTGATAAACTTAGTAAGCAAGCATTTTGCATTTTCATATAAATGCATTTCTCGTCATTCAGTAGGAGACACTTATGAAGCGATCAACTACCAACAGGAAGATGATAATTGAAAATTGATATTATATTTCGTGGACATTTTATACCAAATTGGTGGATAATTAATTAAAATTAATGTGAAATTTGGTTTAAAATGCAGTTTTACAACTTTTGGATATTAAATATTAATTTCAAGCAATGTAAACAATTTTTATAATCTTTTGGCTTGAAATTACATTTTATTTGTTACCATGAAATTAAATGGGTTTTAAATAATTTTAAAAACCCACTAATGATTTTTGATGAATTAATGATTTAAATATTTTTTTATGCAGGGAAAACAAGTTTCACCAAGGTGGGCCGACATGGAAATCAAATCATGCAAAAATCCAAACCATCCATGATGTCCAAAGTGTCCAGCCATTTGATCACACCCAAAATCCAGAAATAGCAATTCACGCACCAAGCTGCCAGCATTGCAAATCAATTTCTGTGGCCCACCAGAAATCAACGATCTGCATTACTCCATGCCAAATCACGCTCAAACTGTCCAGAGAATTGGCCTTCCAATTAATCAGCACCATCCACGTAAACCATGCATGATCATCATTTAATCCAGCCATTTGAATATGCTGTCCACCAATGCAATCACGTGACCATCAAGCAATCACATCCAGCAATGCATTCACATGATCAGCAACCCACTCATCATGCCGTGAATTCCATTCATCATGCTCACGTGATTTCCATTTAGCCCATTTCATAAATCAGCAATGCATTTATGTCCAGCAACAATGAAGCAGAATTCAGCAGCATGCATTCATGATGGACCCCACTAACAACAACACCCATCATGTGAATTCAACAATATCAAATGCAGCTGAAATTTTTTATTTAAATGGACCCCACTTGCAGCAATGCATCTGAAAATCCAGCACCAAGCTTGATCACGTCCAATGCTGTCCACACCATGCCACCGTCCATTTCATCATCTGATCATATCCAATGCTGGCCACACTGTCCATAGCTTCTCATGATTTCAAGCAAAAAATAATGGACCCCACAATGCCCATTCACGCAATTTATTTCAGCTATCCAATTTCAGCAGCATTTTTATGATGGACCCCACCAAGACTAGCAGCCCATTCACGTGAACCAGCAGCAAACCTTTGAAGTGGACCCCAGTAGCTTTCATCCATTTCTTCAAACTGTCCAAATCAAGCAGCACACCGTCCATCAGCAGATCATGTTCTGCCAAAAATACACCGTCCAGCCCCTTTTAATCCAACCGTTGATTTGGATGTTTAAAATTCATTAATCCCAACCATCATCAAGCTGTCCACGTGATCACATTTTCCAGCAGCAGAAAATCATGCAATGGACCCCACTTGATGTTCATCACGTCCAAAAATGGACAGCCTATTCATGTGAAAATTCAGCACCCATTTATTGTGTGACCCACCAAAATCATGCTGCCCATTTCACCCATAGCAATTGATGTAAATCCATTTATTGGAATGGACCCCACAATGCAACAGCTCATTTATATTTCTAAATCCAAATCACGTAATGCATAGCTGCTAGTGGACCCCGCCCATTAATCCATTGCCATTCACGCACTAAGCTGTCCATTTTCCCATTTCACATGATCAGCACTTCACCATCTGATTATCAAGCAATGTGATTTAAAATCAAACAGCAATTCATGTAAATTTTTGATGGCCCACTAGTAGAAAATGCCCATCACGTCATATGCATCCCATTTATCATGCATTGGGCCCGACTTAAAAATTCAGCAGCAATGCTGCTGCCCACAAAAGCATTTCACGTGAATTCCATAAATCATCAGCTGCACAATTACACGGACCCCACTAGTATGCAATGCATTTATCAAAGCTGCCCAATTAATCACCAAGATGCAAATTCACGTGATGCTCTCATTAGTTTCAGCAACAATGTGATTACTGGGGTCCACAGAAATTGATGGAGATGGGGCCCACAACAATTAAGGTATATATCTATAAAAGGGGGAGCAACCGGCAAAAGCAAAGATAGCATTCCGCAGCAGAAAAATTCTGAGGAGCAAGCAACAGAAAAACCCTGCAAGGATACCACTGCAAAATATTTTAGCAGGAATTTTAGAAGAAGATTAGAGCATAATTTTGAGAGAGAAAGAGAGAGAAAGCAAGGTGGAGAGCACGGGCAAAAGGCGGACTTGCAAGTTGCGTGGAGCGGCCGACACACCATCGGGGCTTCAAACCAATAAGCTTTTCTATCTTTTCCTCTTTTAATTTTAATTATCTTGTTTAAGATGGGTTGTAATTTTAATTTTATTTTGGACTTAAACATGCTTAGCTAAATCCTAAATCTAGGGCTTAGGACGTAGCATGTGTACAATGTAGCGTGGTGTGGATTTTTAATTTATTTATGATGGATATTATTGTTAATTTAATATCTTATGATTTTTATGCTTGCTTTGTACATGGGCCCGTACTTTAGCATGATTCCATATATTAGGTGATGGAACCGAGAGGTAGAAACCTAATATACGATAATCAAGATATTAAACCTAGAAATCTAAGACCATGAGAATAGACATGATAACCTTGAGGAATTTCATGAACAAACCACAAAACTTAATGAATTCTAATTAACTTAATCCCATGAGAATAGGTGGTTAAGAAAATTAGGATACGCCTTGTAGGTTTCAAGAGAAGGTGCAAGGATAAATTAGGGTTTGTTCTCCTTTAACAAACAATATCCAAATTAAATAATTATACCACTACCCGTTGCAAAATACGCATGTGAAATCCTAGACCCTAGATACTCGCATTCTCATTTTCTCTACTCATTTTTTTTTAAATTTGCAATTTTCTCTCCCTATTTTGTTTATCTCCTTTCCCATTTTATTTACTGTATTTCCTCCCACTTTTCTATTTTATTTGCTATATTTTTCTCCATATCCAACACGAAAGCATTTAAAAGCAAAATTTATAGTTCCGAATTCCCTGTGGATCGATAATTTAAACTACAATCTACGACCCATGCACTTGTGGTGAGATTGCGAACAAAAGAAACTTTTCATGAAAACCTTTCATACAAACCCTTCATAAAACCTTTCATATAAACCCTTCATGAAAACCATTCATATAAACCATTCATGAAAACCTTTCATATAAACCCTTCATGAAAACTATTCATACAAACCATTCATGAAAATCATTCTTTTTTCATGAGGATATTGTACATCCTAAAATATTTTCATATAAACCTTTTTATATGAGGACAAATGTATGTCCTAAAACGTTGCCATATAAACATTTAATCATGAGGACAAGTGTATGTCCTAAAATATTTACATATAAACCTTTAATCATGAGGAAAATTGTGTCCTAAAATATTTGCATATAAGCCTCTTTACATGAGGACAATTGTATGTCCTCAAACGATTTCATATAAACCTTTTTATATCTTAATTTTTGGGCTGTTCAAAAGTAACGCATATGCATATAAACCATTTTATCTATGTGGACATTTTTATGTCCAAAAATATTCTCATGTAAAATTGATTCCTATGGACATTATCATGTACTAAAATATTTTCGTATCCCAATTTTGGGAATTTTTAAACAAAACATATGCATATATGTCTCTAACCCTCTGGCATGTGACACTTACCAAGTGATCATCCTTCCATAGGAAATAAACCATCCATGTGACAGCACCGCTAGCTAGGCGATTGTCCATGATCCCATTCTCATTTCAAGAAGGGCGCCGCCGGCCTCCAGCCTTCCCCTAGTAACTCGGCCACAGGTAGAGGTGGGCCCTGGTGTGCAACCGTCTTAGTCTACAACCGCCTCCACCATGGACCTAGTACATGATCTTCGTGCACACTCGTTTATATTCACATCGTCATGCTAGCATGATTTCTAGGGGTGCAACTTGGTCCGGGTAGGGGTGGAACCTACCCTTACCTTATTTTAGGCCGGATCGGTTCGGAGCCTACCCTACCTATTTTTTAAAGGTAGGTCAGTTCCGGTTTTGGTTTCAAATCGATTTCGAAAAAATTATATTATTATACAATACGCAGCCACAGACATGAACTACAAAACGAATAACTTGTTAATGTAATGTCCTCATACATAAAGCAAGCAAAATAAATAACTCACTAAATGATTAACTGTCTAAACATGAATCTTTGTAAAATAAAATATCTTTTACATGCAATCAACAATCTACATGAATCACCGCAAAATATATCCCCTATCAACTTAACTATCCCGACATTCTATCAAATAAAATTGTCCACACATGAATCACTACAAAATAGATAACTTTGTTACATGCAATTAACTGTCCGGACATTGCAAAATGAATAATCATTTACAAGTGATCTTTTGCAATCATCAACCTATATAAGTATATAAATATAACAAACATATTTAAACATCCAAAACTGTTCATATATCCAATGATCTAATAATTCAAACCAATACAACTCAAATCAGATTGTAAAATCTAATGAACAAAAATTCAAACTTGAATAAAATTCAAATTTAGAAACATCTTCTTCTCTTAAGCTTTCATACTTCATGTAGAATGTGTAAAATATAAATTTGAGTAAGAACGATTTGACCTTTAAAATACAATGAACTGAAGAATGAAAAATAAATATTAACAAAACCTTATTAGGAACTGTGGCAATATTGCAATATTGATTAAAATATGTAACCATTTAATACAAGTATGAAACATGTAAAATGAATTAAACTAAGAACAAATTTTTTAATACAAGTAAGGATCAACAAAACATTAATTTCAATA
Organism: Annona cherimola; assembly: GCA_030490835.1. NCBI lineage: Eukaryota > Viridiplantae > Streptophyta > Magnoliopsida > Magnoliales > Annonaceae > Annona > Annona cherimola. Next base: position 48,836,725 of record CM059973.1, on the reverse strand, counting down.
CATTAAATAAGAGGAATAAACCAATGTTGCTCAAACATCTAAAGTCCAAACCTAAACTTCATAATTGAAACATTTTCATTTTTTAAACCATCAGAACATTAGATATTAATAAGAAAAACTAATAATTGAAGACAAGAACATGAATTTCAAATAGAAAGAAAGTATTAGAGATAGCATATTGAATTAGCACAACCATCTTAGATGACTATTTTGAAAACATTAATCCCTACTCATCATCTTATTATAAGAACAACAGATTAACATAGAAAAGACTATAAATTTCTAAGTAATAATGACTTAACAATCGATCAAGTTATGTAGAACAATCAACATTATCCAATTGCATAATGATTGATGATTAACATCATAGGAACATGCTAAAACATTAGAATTAATAACTATTACTTAAAAATTAACAATGCAACATAAAAGGGGCAGTCTTCCATGACTTCTTGTTTCATCCACCCCATTTAGTTCAATCCGAGCTTCAAATAACAAGATTTCAACCTTAGATCTACTTGAAAAATATAAAAAAATCATTTGGACAACATACAAATCAAAAGTTCAATCTTACCTAACTGTCCATGCTCGAATCTTAAAACAAGTTGTGGATTGCACTCGAATCCTAAGCTATATGACTTAGATTCAATTTGAATATCATGGTAATCCAAAAGCTTAAAGGTATTGAAGTATGCCTTGTTCGATTTGGGGGAAAAAATCAAAAACCTGAACTTCTACAACTTTCCTCGTTGACGACAGCAACAACGGCAGAAGTAGATGCTAAATCAGCAATGTAGCATGGATGGGATGGAGGCGACAGACACGCAACGATGCTTTTCTTCTCCAGCAAGCAGCGATTGAAATAGAGGAGGTCTGAGGCTGCGATTGAAATAGAGGAGGTGTGGCTGGGATGGGGGCTGGGAGTGATAGGTGACGGGCAAGGATCTCCTTCTCCAGCAAATTGCCGCTGCTAGGGTTTTGGAGAAAAGCACACGGAGTGAGAGAAAGAGAGGAGCAGTGCGTCGAGGGAGAGAGAGAGAGAGAGAGGAGCAGGCGACGTGCAGGGGAGAGGATAGGCTTTAGATTTTTAGGGCTCTTAGGTACATATATTATAAATAATATGTAATTCGGGTCAGTTCCAGGTACCTAGCATTGGAATCGACCCTACCCAAATTTTAACAGGTATTTAACACACAAAACCGTACCGACCCTGTGGGTAGGTTCTTTGGAACCAAACCGACCCTATTTAGGATACCCAGTGGGTCGACCCACAAGTACCCGGACCAAGTTGCACCCCTAATGATTTCATAAAATCAACACAGTCCTTAGACCGTGCCATTTTTCAAGTCGAAACTTGATATAACATAATTCAACCTAGTTCGCAGACTGTGCCCTTCTCAATTGAGAACTAGGCATATCATTTTTAAAATAAAATATTTTCATAAACCGTCTTTAAATAAGGATGTTAGGATCACCACCCTTAAAGAATTTTGAAAACATTTTCGTAAATCAATTTTACAAAACATTTGCAATATTTGAGAAAATAATATTTTCAAAAATATTCCTTATTTGTTGGTAAACAATTTTAGAATTCTCATTATGAGGAAATTCTGAAACACTTCAGTATTCAAGAAAACTAAGCTTTTCTTACGAACATTTTTATTTCCATTTTTGGGTTTTTTATGAGTAAAGGATATGCAAACACATCTGCTTCTATTTTATTGGCATTATATGCCTTGTCCACACACCATCCTTGTCACTCTTATGCAGAGAAGAGTTTGCACTATCTTTTAAACATCATTTAAATAAAATAATCATCAAATTGTTTTATATCATCAATTTATTGAGTTGGTCATCCTTAAAACTCATTTGAAAAATAAATACAGGACATTTTCAAAGTATTTCAACTTTCAAAGAGACTTAATACGTTTCAATAGACCATTTCAAAGCATCTAAATAAACCATTTAAAGACATTCAATTAAACCATTTCAAAAGGCTTATTTATTTACAAATACCATTATATGAAGAATCATATATTTTTTCTCACAAAACCCCTTAAGAATAGAATTCCCAAAGTTTGTTTTCAAATATCATCTTGTAGAAGAGTCGAAACCCTGTCATCGTAAAATCCTTTTGAAATAGCATTTCTAAGAACTTGCTTAACATGAATCCATCTTGCAAAATGTGGTGTGGCGCCCCGAACCGAGGTGCCTAGAAGCCTTACTCCGAGATCATTTTGATTGGTAAACGTGACTCAGGATTGTCGCCCTGATCACACGGCAGGATTTATATATATATATAACATCAATATATGAAAAATTTCCATCATTCATCTAACATGAAATATATTTTATATAACACAGTTATATCATCACTGAAAAGGTATTCTTTTCCATTTCAAAATTAACATCATTGTCTTTACTCAAATTTACATATACCATATTTATATCAAAACTACATAACACTTGGCATGCTACCTTCACTATCATTTCCTATCTGTTGTTGAAACAGCATGGGGGAGTAATAATACTCAGTAAGCAAATCATACATAATTTTTTAATCATTTTCATGCATTTCATAAAATGCAAATCCAATGCATACATAGCATTCATGACATTCCTTTAGATGCGACGCTAGCTAGGCGCCCATCCCATACATGCTCCCATTTCAGGGAGGCCGCCGCCGGCCTGGGCCTATATAAGCGACTTGGCAATAGTGATGGAGACATCCGGTCCGCTTACTACCTCATCTAAGGCCTATTTCTCGTGCACATGCCCATTCACATACACATGCCGACATGATATTTGCAAATCATAAAAAATTTCATAAAAAGCATTTAATAAACAATTTAACAAAACAAACTTCAGTTCATGTAAAGCAGTTATAGGTATGGTCATTCTTAAATAAATTTCATAAAATGATTCACAAACAATTTCAAGCATTTTTGAAATAATTTACAAAACATATAACTTGCTTACCTTCTCAATGGGTGTCTTTAACCTTCTCTTTTCCTTTTCCTATTCAAGGAAAAAGGATATTTCATTTCTTCTATTCAAGCTGCTTCCCATGCATGTTCTATAATATTTGGGCATTATTTCTTTATACGGATATTTTTATCCATAAATTCTTCAAAAATTACATCCTTATATTTAAATATTAATCTCAAATTTTCTCCAAAATCACGCTGTACTGTAGCAATTTACTGTACCAGTTACTGTTCATATGAGGTTACTATTCACAGAGACGTGGTTACTATTCATGTGTTCCAAAAATTGATATTTTTTTCAAAAATAAAAAATACCATGACATAGCTTATGCTTAGTATATCATAGGAAATTTCATACATTTTGAATTTATCATCATTTACTAGGTGAAAAAAAGTATTTTCTCCATATAATAAAAATCAACATAAATTCACTTAAGCATAATCCTTAATTCCAAAAATTATAAAATTAATATATCATCATTCCAACATCATATTTATCATAATCATACATCATAAATCATAAATTATCAATTTTGGAGTATTATTTTTATATATCATATGCTATCTTCCCGAATACCCTATCTTCGCTCCAAATTTTTGATATTTTGGCATAATTCAATTTAAGCATTATATCTATACTTATTTTCTCACGCTTACGAATTATCTAAGAATTTTTTTACCCTACTTAACATCCAAAAAAAATTTGGGTAGAAATCACTTACCCGAAGTTGAGATACGCCTCTTTTTCTCACACTTTCTCTCTCTAACTTACTCCTTTCTTTCCTTGGACGTGTGGGATGGTTTGGGGGCTTGGAATGGCTCAAGTGGAGCTGGGAATTCTTAGCCTTGGACGTCCCCCTTACGGCCCTATTTATAGGGTTGCATTTTTCAAGAATTTGGAATTTACCCCCTAGCTTTGAGGTATTTAATTATAAATTGGTATTTCTTTTTAATTTTTGAAAAATACCTTAGGCCAAGAGAAGCCACCCTAGGCCTGCTCCAGCCCCCCTATGCAGCCCTATTTTTCTTAATTTTTTTGATTTTTAAAATTAATTAAATTAGGCTAAATTAATCCTAACCATTGGTTTATGATTATGATGATTTTAAGCCTTCGATTTTTTGGTCAAAGCTCACCTACCCCCCTGCACGTCCCTTCCATTGCAGCCGCTTTGCATTTAATTTTTTAATTTTTAATTTTTTTTATTTTAAATAAAAGTCAAATGCATAATTAATGAAAAGTTAGATTACTTTTTTAATCTCCATTTGACGCTCCATCTTGACCTTTAATTTGTGATTTTCATCACATCTTAAACCATCCATCATGTTCATCATGAATTTTTAACCATTCATAAAAAATTTCATCGAAATCCGACGCCCGAATTGTAAATTATGATTTTTTCTTTATTTTTCCACTAAAATCCAAAATTTGATTAAAATATAAAAACGAATTGCTTTTTCGTCTTGTAGTGATTAAATCTCTATTTTGTCTTTTTGTGATTAAGTTAATCCAAGTGATTAACTCTTTAATCATGTGTCTTAATCTTCAGTTACTATTCACAGGCACTATTCACACTGTTAAGTTCCCAATTTCATTATTTCAATCTCCAATACACATATCCACCAATATATATCATGAATTTTCATTTACCATAAAAATAATTACAAAAGAATCTAGGGTTACAATGTCGAAATGACGTGTATACGGTCGGGGTTCCGCATGTGGCACCCCGAACTGAGGCGTCCACATAGTCTTTACTCCGGGATCTTGTCGATTGGTAAATACGACTTAGGATTGTTGCCCTACGCGGCGGGTTCTTAATTGGATCCCGTCCAATTTTTTTTTCTTTCATCACATAAATAGACATTCATCATCATTCATTATGGACTTATCCATATTATCATAAAATCATTCATATCTTCTTTTATTGAAATAATTCACATAAATACAATCATGTTTGTAATATCCATAAAACATGTCTTTAACATGATTATCATACATTTGTCTCTTTGGACGCATACAAGAACCACAATTAAATTTGCAGATCATTTCTACCTGGTATCTTTTATGAGTCAGCTTCATAGCCTTTTTGTCATTTTGAAAACACATATGAGTAATAATACTTAGTTAGCAAGCCTTTTTCTTTGGCAAGTAAACATTTTCCTTTCATTCAAATGCATTTCTCCCAATTTGGTAAGAGACACTTACCAAGTGATCGATTACCAATGAGACAGAAACCTTTTCGTGCATTTCATAAAAATGTAATACATTCATTCATTCATGACTTTCCTTGTGCCTCCAACCTCTGGGAGGGTGCCGCTGGCACATAGCCCTTGCTACTTGGCAATAGTGAAGGGGGACCCTCCGATCCGCTTACTACCTCCACCATTCTCATATATATGTCGGCATGATATGCTCCATAAAACTTGATAAATCATCTAGAAAGTAATTTAACAAGCAGTTAGCAATCATTTCATGTAAAGCATTATAGGAATGACCATCCTTAAATATAATTCATAAAACATGTGAGAAAACAATTTGCAACCATTTAAAAACATTTTAGAAAGCATATAGCTTGCTTACCTCCTCAGTCTGTGTCCTCCACCTTTTCCTTTCCTTTTCCTATATAAGGAAAAATGATATTTTATCTATATCATTTCATGTCTTAGATTGCTTCCCATGCATACTTTATAATCATTCGTTACCTCATTCCTATAGAGGTTAATCTTGTAAAGATACTTGGTCATTACCTCTTCATATGAATTTTTTATCCATAAATCCTTTTAAAAATTCCATCTATATATTCTTTAAGATATAAATCCTAATCTCATTTTTTCACCCAATTCACGCTTTTTACTGTTCATGGTACTATTCATAATCACTGTTCATGAGTTACTGTTCACATTTACTGGTCACAGCAACGTGGGTTACTGTTCTTGAATTCCAAAAATTGACATTTTTTTCAAAAATAAAAAATACCATGACATAGCTCTTAGTTAGTATATCATGGAAAAATTCATGAATTTTGAATTCATCATCATTAACTTGGCTAAATAAATCATTTTCTCCATATACTAAAAATCAACATAATTTCACTTAAGCATAATCCTTAATTCAAAAAATCACGAGATTAATATATCATCATTCCAACATCATATTTATCATAATGATTCATCCCAAATCATCATTTATCAATATTGGAGCATTATTGTCACATTTCATATATGATTTTCCCGAATGTGCTATCTTCGATCCAAATTTTTTATGTTTTGGCATAATTACACTTTGGCATTATAACCATACTTATTTTCTCATGCTTAGGCATTATCTAATCATTATTTTACCCTACTTAACATCCAAAAGAAATTTGGGAAGAATCCCCTTACCTGAAGTAGAAAAACTCTCCTCCTACTTGCCTTTTCTCTCTCTAACATTCTTCCCTTTCTTTCTTAGAAACAAATTTGGGGGTGGGAAAGGCTTGAATTTCTCAAGCTTGAGCTGGAATGGTGTGCCTCTGGACGTCCCACACATCCCCTATTTATAGTATTTGAGTTTCTACTTAATCGCAATTTACCTCCTCTTGCTTGAGGTATTAAATTCTAAATATTTTGCCACCTCATTTCCACCTCATTTCTGATTTTGCTAGGTGGAATTATGTGGTCCACACATTTCTAGAGCTAATCCCTTCAATTAAATGCAAATTTTCATCAAAAGGTGTGTTAAATCTACACCCTTGATTTTCCATGATTGGATCCATCTTTGCCCTTGATTTTGCATCAAAATCCAAGCAATCTTTTAGTAAAAAATTCAGCCCCCCTTGCTGCCTTGGACGTCCCCTCTTGCAGCCCCTTTATTTATTATTTTTTTATTAAAAATGCATATTTTAATCCAAATTCATCCAAGCCATTGATCACTTGATAAGATCAAATGTGAGCCATAGATTTTGGCTCAAAAATCAGCTCCCCTTGCACGCCCAACCTGCCTTGGAGCTTGTGCAGATTTTGCATTTAATAATTTCCTTTTTAATTAATTAAAAATAATCAAAAGTCAAACCTATATTAATGTTAAAGCAAAAAGTGATTTTTGATCCCCAATTGCCGTTTGATCCTGACCTTTGATTCATCATGTTCATCATAAATATTTGGTCATCCATAAAAAATTTCATCTAAATCCGATGTCCGGATTGCAAATTATGAAATTTTCTTCAATTTTTCACTAAAATCCGAAATTTTCATAAAATATTAAAAAATATTTGTGGCGCCCCGAACCGAGACATCACTTCCTTACCTCAAGATCCTATCGATTGGTAAATATGAATCAGGATTGTTGCCCTGATCACGCGGCGGGTTCTTAATTGGAATACATCCAAATTTTTTTTTCGTTTATTCATCTGTCATCATTCATAACTTGACATGACAATCATCACACCTTGTGACATTTCACTTGTAATAAAATTCATCATTTCATTCATAGCATCTTTACATGTCTGTCATTATACACTCAATCATTGTACATATCATACTTGCATACCTTCAGTCATTAATTCACATGGAACTTAGAACTCTAAGTTCAAATATACCTAAACATGTAGCATCTTTTCATGCCTTTCGACAATGAAAGTTTCCTTGACTTAAACATCACATTTTACATCCATACATTCAATATTTGAATCATATAGAACTTAAAATTCTAATTAAGTTCACATATACATTAGCTTACCTTAGCACATTCATGCTTTTCCATTCCTCATAGCCCACGGGCTATCATCAAGTACCTTTCTTCACGTCTTAGGTTCGCAACCTTCTGAGTTTTCCTCGGTACCTGTCTAAGGGTTGGGAAAATAAAACGTAAGTGACAACTTAGTAAGCAAGCATTTTATCTTTAGAGCAAGGCTTCCTTGAAAACCTTTTTCATAAACATCAGGAATACCTTTTTTTTTCCTGAGGACATGTATATGTCTTGAAATATCATCACGAAATCTTTTTCATTAAGCATTCATTCATAAAACTAGTTACAAGCCACGTGTTGGCCTGTTAAGGCAAAACATACACGTTTTACCTTCTTTGATAGAATCCCTTTAATTCTTATATGAACATTTTGAATGTTCATAGACATTACATAAAATCATCGTTTACCAGTGGACGTTTTACGTCCAAAACACTTTTCTTATAAATCCTTAGGCAAAGGAGATATCTCATGTCTCAAAACATCATTAACATAAACCATCATAAAATCCTTTAGCCAAGAGATATTTTAGGTCTCAAAAACATCATTAACATAAGCCATCATAAAATCCTTTAGCCAAGAGACATTTTATGTCTCAAAACATTTTTCACATAGCCTCATTTGGCAATGGACATTCATATGTCCTAAAACATCAATCGCATAAGCCTTTCTCGGTAAAGGACTTTTTTATGTCCAAAAATATTTTTCGTAATAAAATCCAACATATTAGCAGGGGACATTTTACGTCCATAAACCCTTATCATTTAGGTTCTTTAGAAACAGACATCCTTATGTCCAATCCAAGTTTCACATAAATCCTTTTCATAATCCCCGTTTTTGGGCTTGTTTATAGCAAACAAGGCAAACAAAATACGTAAACCATTTTCATAAATGCATTTGCATAAACACATTTCCTTTAATTCCTGTTATTTACACTTTTGTGTAAAAGACAATTTCTTTTAGAGTAACTTATGCATATTACCTTATAAGAATCCAATTTAGGATAACTTGTTGTATAAATGCTTTTATAACCCAATCTTTGGGCTTTTGAAAAGCCAAACGTATGCAAATGCATTTCTCCCCATCCAGGAGTGACACTTAGCAAGTGATCATGCTACCTTTTGGAAGAGAATCCTTAACAACACGCTAGCCCAACGGCTATTTATATATTCTACTCCCATGTCAGGGAGGGCGCCGCTGGCACTCTTTCATCCCTTAGTGAATTGGCCTTATGTAGAGTGGGCCCTGGTCATCCCAACCGTGCTCTACAACTTGCCTATTACTTGTACTGGTGCACCGTACATTACTATGACGGACCGCAGTCCGTTTCGTTTGAAGTACCACAGACCGTAGCCCATGCCCTTTTAAACTGGGATCACAGACCGCAACCTGCATCCATATGCATAAAAATCTTAGACCGAAGTCTATATTCAAGAATAATTCTAAAAAGCACATCACAGACTGCAGTCCGTGTCAATTTGTAAGCGAGCGCACCCACTTTAACAAGTTGTTATTTAAAATCTAGTTCTAGGATGACCTTCCTTAAATTCCTTTAGAAACATTTTGAGTAAAATATTTTGATAAACATTTGAAATGTTTGAGAAACAATACATCTTAAAATCTTTTTAATAAAAGAATTTCAAATCCTTTGGATTTCCATAAATAAATCATATTTTTCTCTAATATTTGCTTTGTTTCCATTTCAGGACCTTTGTTTACAAAAGTTATGCAATTATGCTATCCCCTTGTCCATAACCTAAAAATTTAATAATTGTCCACATATCAATCATTTTTACGTAAAGGAAAATTGCACAGTCTTTTGCATGCCATTAAGCATCCTGAAATCAAACCATTTTATGAAATCAATCATAGGAGGTTGGTCATCCATAAATCCCTTTTTAACACATCCGTATAAACATTTTAACATAGATTTCCTTGTCTAAAGGAAATCAAAACTTTTCGAACATCATTTCAATACATATGGACTATGTCCAAAACATCATTTATTATTTAATTATCTTGACCTAGGAAAATAAATCTTTTTCATCATTGTTTATCGCGAGTTATTGTAGAAATAACTCAAAACTCATTTAGAAATAATATTTTGTGAAAAAGGGTAAAATTCCCTTTTTCTTATAAAATGCTATTGAAACAATTTCATATAGAACTTGCTTGCTTAAAAGCAAATTCTTAAAACCATCGGTATCTAACATGAAATCCTTAGAAAACATTAGCATGAAGAACTTGCTTACTCATAAGCAAAATTCTCGATTCCATTAACTTGAAGCATTCCCATCCTTGGCAACACTTAGGATAAATTATTTATCTTAAGAAGTGTCGCTTGCTTCCCATGAAGAAAACCTTAAGACTTTTCATTAAAGTCATCATTTTTTCAAAACTTATGGCTTTGCATTAAAGCCATCATATTCAAAACTTGTGCTTCCCATTTAATAAAACATAAACATAAATATTTCAAACATAAACATAAACATTTCAATCATATCAATCTCATAGAAAGAAAATGGCATTTTAGAAAGTTCGCTTGCTTACCTGAAATCGCTATTATCCCTTTTTCCTTCCATTCTTTTCCTTGCCTGCATGAAAATAATATGTTTTTTCATATATTTCTTTTCCTTGGATTCCATTTAGTTTTTCAACCCATTTTATTCATATATATCATTTATTCGACTTCTCAAGTCACTATGCATACATTTAGCATATATGTGCATATTTTTACACATTCCATCGGCTAATCACATAACATATATAACCCCATAATTAGGTTATCCATTAAACCATACAAAATCCATCCATTAACCATCATACATAGATTCATTAACCTTCATTTACCACTTTTCACATTTTTTTCCAAAATGCATACATCGGTGCCTGTTCCGAGCTCCCGTTATGACCTTAGGCTTCATTACATAATTATAAAATTGGAAATTAACCTCATGAAGTGCTAAACAGATATATATTCATGAAATATATCATATTTTCATACATTTTTGCACAAAAATCATATTCTACATGTCATTTATCATCCTTGCATGTCCATTCCTTCACATATGCCCTTTTGGCAACATATACAAAAGATATTTCATAAAATTTTCTAAGGCAGAGGTTTAATCCATATTTTAGCGGGTTAATTACCCTTAATTACCACTGCATTTAGGGTATTTTTATGGGGTTTAAATCCACTTGCCCCTCCTATTCATGTCCAGCTGCTGCCTAATTTTCGAGCAATATTTTCCTTGTTTAAAAATCCCAAAATGTGGGTAATTTATACACCTAATTATCCCTTAATTCATATATTAATTTGGAATTAATAATTTTAGCAAAATGGCAGCAATCAGCTCATCATTTGGACATCATTTGCATGAGATAAAGCTGTCCACTTTTGCATTTTTCAATGGGCAACTGATAATCACGAATTTTCAGGAATTTTTCAACATGATTAATGACCCATTACTTACCCTAGGTGTTTAGGTATTTTATATACATATTTGGGATTTTTAAAAAATCCAAAAATCATACTTTATCACCCATGGGCATCCCTTGTGTTGCCACACTACCTATGCATATGTTTTGCCTTTTGTAGCCTCATCATGATATGTATTTAATAGCTGGATAATTCTCATATTTTTGTATTTCAAATAATTACATAAAATGCACTAGAAATGGCCTGCAATTTCCACCTCAAATCTCATTCACATCATGCATTTATATTTGGTACTCTAGCATTAAATGCATTGTACTCATATGGAGCACTAGTCAACCATGCTCACCTTTTTCAATGCAGGTATTTTTTCAAAATTTCATGCTTAATCTAAGCCATTCAAAATAGACATCTCATAATTTCATTCAACCGTTTCAAATTTCATCTCAATCCGAGTTTCCTAGCTCCAGTTATAGCCGTTTAAAGTTAACGATTGAAATTGAAATATGATCAACAAATCATAACTCTAATTTCATCAAGGATTTTCATAATTCAATAATCCCATAATACCAAGTCCAACATCATCAACTTCCATTTCAAATTTTACTTGAATCCGCCTTACAGGTGTTGAGTTATGAATTTTCTAGTGTTTTCCAACATAATTCCACAATTTCCATTTTAATCTCAATTAATTAAATCAAGGAAATTAACTAAACATTCATGCCAAATTAGCATGTTTTAATCCTCATTATGCCCCTTCAGTCACCTTCACTCATATTGGGCTCCGGTGATTAAATTTTTAATCACCCTTCTTAATTAAACCCTAATTGCAACATATCCTAAAATCCTAAAATCATCCAAAAATTTCATTTAATCATATATTAGTCACATGTACATGTTAAATGCATACATTGAATCTTATTTAGGTTGGGGTTTCACAGTATTTCTATTTCGTCTTGTAGTGATTAAATCTCCCTTTTTTGTCGTTTTGTGATTAGGTTAATCTACGTGATTAATTCTTAATCACCTTAGTTACTATTCACGTACTATTCATATGCACTATTCGCTATTCACGTGGTTTAATCCCACAATTACATTTCTTTAACCTCTAATACACATGTTTTCATACTTATGAATATATATATACATATTTTATTAATACATTACCTAAGGTTTACAACCCTAGGGTTTTATACACGTGTCTAAGATTAGGGTTTCACACAACATGTCAATAATAAAAAATAAAATCATCCTTTCAAGAATTGGGCTTGCTTACTCTGTTAGCAATTCTAAAACTATCAAGTTATTTCCATATTTGAAATAAAATCAACATTCTTGAAAGTTTTCTTGCTTACCTTATTAGCAATCTCGAAATCATATTGATAAAGCAAGTTCATATCATTTCAATAATTGCCAATAAAATAATGATTTTGAAATGCTTAATAAAGCATCATTATAGAGTAATTTCAATCATTTTAACATTTGGAATCAAATCAATATTTTTAAAAGATTGTTTGCTTACTTGTAGCGATCAACTCATGCTATGATCTCTTCCTTGTCGTTTCCTAGACAAGTGAAAACGATCATCTTATATACACTTGTATACAATCATATGTTTGCATGTTTCGCCTTTTATTAACTCATATACATATCTCACTTAATCCCAACCCCTTTTTTTTATAGTCTCACTTTATACGTGACTCTTAATATTCTAACTTTATTCCATTTTTCCTTGGAGATGAACATTCTCATCCCTTTTGCCACATATATTCATTTTATTTCATCAAATATCTCAATTTAGGGAATTTATTTTTTCTCTAATTTTTAATATACATATTTAAAACTATAATCTATGTTCAAGCAAGATTTTTCGAGTTCACATCTAACTTTCTATTATTCACATATCTAAGTATTTTAGTGATTATTTTCTCACTCATTTCAAAATCCATCTCTAGTAGGTTAAACTCTCATAATCACTTATAAAACTTGTTTATATCCTATTATACTTATTTACATCCTATTATCAGTTAAATTCCATTCCAAAAATCTGAAATTTAACTTTTATTTTAATTTATTCCTCAATTTGTTCATATTGTTGAAATTAGACACACTGATTCCTCTAATTTTTGAATTATAATCAAATCAAGGAGTTTAAATCTGAAATTTCTATCATACCTTAATCACTACATTAAATAACAAAAATAAATAATTTCAGCACAAAATATTAAGTACTTATATTTATTTAGGTATTTTTACTCTACTGGACAGCAGCAATTTTCAGACGTGTCAAATCACGTTAATTATTAAGCATATTTATTCCTTCAAATTTTTATTTTTATTTTCGTTCAGTGATATTCAGGATGTCTTCTATATCATATAAAATGTTCAGTTTAAAAATCATTTGGTGCAGCTGATCCTGACAACCGTTCGACCTTGTTCAGGTTGATCTTCTTGGATTTTCAATTTACAACCTGCTTAACCTTTTAAGATAAAAATTGGGTCATTCCTTAATCATCATATTCTCACACAAATATTCATGCTAAAACTCATTTATTTACTATTTCTTTTATATTTTTTTTTCTGTTTCATTTCTACTACATTTTGCTCCCATATTTGCATCGAATTTCAATATATATGCAAAACCTTTAATCATTTGTTCTTATTTCTTAAACTCGACATATATCCTATGTTTAATCATAAAATTAACTCATGAAATTAGGGTTTTGCTTCCATTATACCTTGCATTGGCCGTTTCTTAGTTATTTGCATATGTGCTTTGTAACCATTAAATATAAAAATTTAACATGTCGGAACGTCCCTTTGAATATAGATAAAATAATTAATGGGAGGAGATTAAATACACATACCTATTGGACGTCCCCATCTTCCTTCTCTTCTTTTCATTCTTACTAAATTTTTTGGGCATCTCTCATTTCTTCTTCTTCTCTCTCTCTCTCTCTTGAACGTTCCAGCTGCTGCTGCTGCTCCTTTTTTTTCTTTTTGTTTCTTGCTGCCCAAGGAACCCCCTTGAATTTCCTTTTTTCATAATTTTTAAATACCAAAAATCTGCCCAAAGTCGATCACTTGATCACGTTCACATGTGTCCTCTATTTGGTCATTTTGTGACATGTGAAATGGCCATTTTTCTTGCTAAACACGTCCTTAAAATGCAGCCTTTTATCATACATTTTATGATTTTAAAAATTACAAAAATTTTCCCAAAAATCTTTTCCTTTCACACCTCATTTGCACGATTAATTTCTTTGACTTTTGTATTAATGAAAAACCACTTTTTGAAGCAAAAAGTCAAAGGATTTTAACCATACATGATTAAGCATTTTCCCATGGAATTTAGCTTAATCAAAGCCATCCATATCATAGGACACTTTATTTTAGCCGTTCATAAAAAAAATTCATCCCAAAATGAGCTTTCTAGTGTTAAGTTATGGTCATTTGAAAATGTCTCTTGAATTTGGATGAAATTAAGTAATCATCAACCTAATTAAGAAGTTCCCGTTCAAGAGACCGGGGAGCATGGGGGATGATTCCCTTAAACCATGATTAACATAATTCATACCATTCATGAGGTAAAGCATGTCAGCATATACTTACCTTTCAAATTTCACGTCAATCCGCCTCATGGGCGTCAAGTTATGAATTTTTGAGCAATAACCTAATTTATCCCATTCATGTTAGTCAAAGGCATATAATTTTATCATCTCCATTTCCTAAAACTTTCAATTTCCTCCTTAAACACATTTCAATTATATTCATTAGGCTTAAAATCCTGGGTTTCAGAAATAGACTTCATTTTTGTATGTGGGTCATTGGTCTTCTTGTATATTGAGCTTGATCATATCCATTGAAAGAAGTCTTGGTTGGACTTGTGTCTTGGACCTTAAATCATGTTGGGGTGAATATGTTTGAGCCAATCTAATCACCTTTGAGCTTGAAACAACGTGATTTTAGTCTTCTTGTGCTCAAGTTTAATGCTGGGGTCAACTTGGTTTGCAACTTCACTTAAATCGCATGTTTAAGTCAACTTCATGTGCGACTTCCTCAAATTGCATGTCGAAGTCAACTTTGGTTGCGACTTGACTTTGTCAGATTCGGCTTCAAACTTCTGAAGTCGACTTGGGTTACGACTTGACCCAAGTCTCAAAGTCAATGCGAAGTTGACTCCATATGAGATTTTGCCTGCTCATGCATTCACAATTTCAGCATTGTCAAAAAATAGTCACTTAAAGTCGATATCCAAGTCGACTTGGGTATTGACTTGACCTGAGTCGATCCATAAGTCGACTTGGCCTACGACTTAGCTTGCCATGCTTTGAATCTTGAACTCTTGAATTCTTAAATCATTTCAACACACACTTTAGTTTCTTAAAACCTCTCAAATTAAATTGTTAATCATCAAAACATATATTGTGCTTGATTTGTCATTCATTTACAACAATCTCTTCCTTTTTGATGATTGATAAAACCAATTTGAGATGTACCTTTCAGTGAACAGATGAATTGCTATTATTTGTACAATCATGTCATTTTCTTGCAACTATCCCAAGTTGGTAGATCATTTTTTATGTCAATTTCCAAGATATTTGAAAACTAGGTCATACATCTCATTTCATTCGGTTATCCATTATCACATGATTTAATAACAATTTTGAAAACTAGGTCATATTTCTCATTTCATTCAATTATCAATTATCACATGATTTAATAACAATTCATATATCACGTCATCCAAACAACGTAAAATAACATTCCATTCATAATTGACTGTCTTAAAGCATAGTAAACCATTCATAGTAATAAGCCATTCACGCTATTCATTTCAAGTCAATACATTCATAAAACCTTCACATGTTGCCCTAAATACATCCTACCTAATCACTAAAGAAGGTCATCCTAAAAAATAAAATTCCACATTCCTCTCCCCCCTTTTGTCAATCACCAAAGGAGAAAAGAATCGATGAGTTGAGATTTTTGAAATGTAAATGGACATAGGATATAGTAGCTGCTGATCAGGAAGCATTTGGCTAAGGAGCATATCATATAGGTATTGGGAGCTAGATGCGTCATCGGGGGAAGTAGGAGGTGATGATCGATCTTGCACTATGGATTCAGCGCGACTAATTCCCCAAATATGGATCAAATCAGGCAAACTGGGGATTGGTTAGCTTCACCAACTGCCTAAGGCGAGGCGATATTTGATCCTGGTGATCTTAGATTCTAGGAAAGCTTGCTTATCATGCATCTGAGTTGTAGAATGATAGATAGACCTCAGTTCCTTCCTCACTTGGCTTTTGAGCTCGGCAAATAGCTCATGAATCTCAGTCATATCAACCATAGGAGCTTGAGCTAGTCTCAAGGTGGCCTAGGAGATCTGAGGCAAATGAGAACTATGAGAAACCAGTGAGGCAGGTCGTAGTGATGCAGGTGCTACAAGAACCTCTCCCTCACATGGAGCTATCTCTGCAGACCTAGGTGGTAGGTCTTTTGCCCTATCTTGGTACTGAAATGGACCGCCTCCCATTTGAGCTTGAAGTTGATCTGCTCTGAACGCCTCTACGTTGATCTTCATATAGGTTAGTAGGGCTCGATTGATGGCATTTGTGGGCTTCGAAACCTCATATGGTTCCCCATCAAAATCAACATGAAAAAGGTTAAGGATTTTGGTAATCTAGGTGTCGTAAGGCAAAATTCCTCATGGGTTCTCTTTTAGTGCTGGTGGGCCTCTAGGAATAGTCGTGACAAGTTGACTTTGACCCCGTTTACCACTTTCCATAAAATATCTGCCTCTTGGGGATTAAACTGATTTCTTGCTCCACCTTTGAGGTAAATGCAATGGGTCATAAGGAGTCTCAACACCCTCAACTGGGGTGGCGAATCCATGTAATGCAGGAACTTAATACCCAGGTGGTATTTGTTGCTTCTGTTAAGGGTTTGTACATACAGGTAAGTGTAAGGCCTGCAGAAAGTGGATCTTCAAACATAGGGACACCTAAAATGCTAGCCACGCTACTACGTGCACTAAACTCACTAACACCATTTGCATTTCCTAGATCAATTTCTACACCTTTAACATTGTTGAAATTTTCTTAATCCCATAAATAATAGAATAGCCTAGTGAGGTCAGTGTAAATCTTCCCATCATCCTTTAGCAGGGCGGTCCAACCTTGAAAGTCAAGCAATTCTTCTATACCAAATTCATATTCTTGTTAAAATTGGAAATCAATGATCTTTGGAGGGAAAGTTTTCCTCTCATAGAAATCCTTATAAAATCTATTATGTTGGCACTCATTTTTAAAATATTTGATGAGCATTTTCAAAACTTGGCCCTGTGGAGCTGGGTTTCCTCTTCTCCTTCCCATCTGGGATAGAAGGTTTTGGTGATTTAAAACTTAGGAGCAGAAGAAAAATGGGAGTCAATTCGAATGGAGAGAAAAAGGGAGTGAGGAGAGTGCCGGATTCGTGTCGAAGTGTGGGTAGCCAAAGCGACGCCCGCGGAATCAGCTTCGAACCCTAAGTCAGGTTTGAAGTTGAATTGAGATAAGTGGAGTCAACTTGTCTCCACTCACCCCAAGTGTGAATATCCTCGATTTCTTACCCATTTGACCCATTTCATACTAATATATTATTTAAACAAACATAACAATCATGAACAACATATTAGCATCAAATTTGCGATTTGATTCCTAATTTTATAAAATGATTAACTTTTTAGTGGTTTAGTGAAAATGCTTGGAATTTGATTTTAAATTTTTACTTATTCTATACAAAATCATGATTTTCAATATGTTCTCTAAGAAAATGATGTCTTACATATATGTGTTTGGTTCTAGAATGCAATATGAAATTCTTGGTTAGACAAATATAACTTTTATTGTCACATCTACTAGGCATATTTTTATAATCTATTTCATAATCTGTAACTTGTTATCTCATCCAATGCAATTGGGCATAACAGCTTCCGGTGGCTATATATTTGGCTTCTGTAGTAAATAGAGCAATAATAGTTTGTTTCCTTGAAGACCATGAAACCATCATGTTTTTAAAAAATTGGCATTTCCACTAGTACTCTTTATATCTACCTTGTAACCGACAAATTCTGTATCTGAGTAGCCGATTAGATTAAATATTGAGCGCTTAGGATACCATAGCCCTAGATAGGTAGTGTTAGTCAAGTATCTAATTTTTTTTTTCATAGCTACCTAATGTGATTCTTTAGAACATGATTGGAATCTAGAACACATGTAAACGCTAAATAATATATCCAGCCTAAATGCAGTCAAATACAATAGGGATCCTATCATACTTCTATACAATCTTTGATCAACTTATTTGCCTCTTTCATCTTTGTCGATTTTGATAGTTGAGCTCAAATGAATGTTTGCTCCTTTGCGATTATTCATTCCAAATTTGTTGAGCATTTCTTTGACGTACTTGGACTAATTTATAAAAATTCCTTCATTTAATTGCTTGATTTGAAGTCCAAGGAAGAAATTGAGTTCACCCATCGTGCTCATTTCAAATTCATTTTTCATAAGCTTAAAAAATTCTTGGCATACAGATTCATTAGTAGCACCAAATACAATATCATTAATATAAATTTAAACAATTAGTATATCTATTCCTTTGTACTTAATGAATAAGATAGTATTAACTTTTCCTCTTTGAAATTTATGATCAATCAAAAATTTATTTAGCCTCTCATACTAAGCTCTTGGAGCCTATTTTAGTCCATATAAGGCTTTAGTCAACTTATAATCAAATTTGGATTAATCTTTTTCTTCAAAACCAGGAGGTTCAACATACATCTCTTCATAAGGTATCTATTCAAACATGCACTTTTTACGTCTATGTGACATAATTTAAAACTCATATGAAATGCAAATGCCAATAGAATACGTATGGCTTCTACTCTAGCCATAAAAGCATATGATTCCTCAAAGTCAATTCTTTTCCTTTGTAAATACCCTTTGGCCACAAGTCTAGCTTTGTTTCTAACAACAAGTACAATTTCATCTAATTTATTCCTAATGAACTATTTTGTACTAATGACTATGCAATATTTGGACATAGGAATTAGGTGTCATACTTATTTCTTGCAAACTGATTTAGCTCTTCTTGCATAATAATAATCCAATTTTCATCATAAGAGCTTGATCAATTGAGTTTGGCTCTATTTTAGATACAAAGGCAAAATTTTCACATATATTGTGCCTAGAGCCTCTGCTTTTCACACCTTCACATATGCTACCAGTCACTTGCTCAATTGGATGATCATTTTTTGAATTTCAGGTCCTTTGAAGGTTTGTAGGGAATATTACCTTCACTTACCTCATTGTCTGGGCTTTGATCTTGCCTTAGTTCTTTCCCCCTTTGCTTTTCCACTTGTAGCTTTTAAAATTCTTTGATAAAGCTCTGCATCACTTAGATCATCCTCCTTCTTAAGAGTTGGGTTAAATTCATCAAATATAACATGAAGAGACTCTTCTACCACTTGACTTCTTTTGATAAAAATTTTTATATTCTTTGCTATTTGATAAATATCTAAAATATATAGACTTATCGCTTTTGGCATCTAATTTGACAAGGTTATCTTTTCCATTGTTCAACACATAGCAAGTGCAACCAAAAGCATGAAAATATAAAATATTTGATTTTCTACCTTTCCATAGCTCATATAGGGTCTTTTTCAAAATTGCTCTAATGGTAACTTAATTTAATACATAATAAGTTGTACTTACAGCTCCACTTCAAAATTTCTTAGACAACGTGCCTTCATTTAGCATTATTTTAGTCATATCTTGTACTATTCTGTTTTTCCTTTCAACTACCCCATTTTGTTGAGGGGTTCTAGGCGCAGAAAATGTGTGGTAAATTCCTTTCTCATTGTAAAATTTTATAAAGTATTTGTTTTCAAATTCACCACCATGGTCACTTCTAATTGATATAATTGTATTTTATTTTTCATATTGCACCAATTTTGAGAAACTAACAAACGTCGACAAGGCTTCATCTTTGCTAGCTAATAGTATTATCCAAGTGAATCTTGAAAAATCATCCACTATAACAAAAATATATTTCTTTCTTCTAAGGCTCAAAATGTCAGATGACCCATAAAGATCTATGTATAGTAACTCAAGTGGCCTTGAAGTTGAAACTTCATTTTTAGGTGAGAATGACACCTTAGATTGTTTGGACATTTGACATGCTTTGTAAAATTTGTTTTTATCATATTTGAGTTTTGGTAACCTTTCTATCAAACTCTTTTTCCATAGGATCATAATATTTGACATACTTATATGTCCGATTCTTTTATGTATACCCATAGATCATTATCAACAACTATAAGACATTCTTTATCCAATTCATCAAGGGAAATCAAATATATATTTTCATGTCTTTTGCAACTAAATACTATATGATCTCCATCAAAGACATTGCATATAGATGATTCAAACCCAACTTTGTAACCTTTGTCACACAATAGGCTAATACTCATTAAGTTATGTTTGAGTACATTAATAAACAACACATCCTCTATACATGCATTTGAAATACTATAAACATTTTCCTTGCCATTAATTTTACCTTTTTAATTGTTCCCAATGCAACAGTGCCTCCATTATAAAGTTTGAGATCATGGAACAAGGCTTTCTCCTATCTTGTGTTTTGATCAGCCACTATCCAAAAACCATGTGTTGTTGGCTTTTGCTCTAAGCCAGACCTGCAAAAAATATTTACATAAAGCTCATCTCTTTGGTACCCATTTTATGCGTTCATTTGGGTTAATAAGGCATTAGACTCGACGTTGCTCTACTTTGGAAGACACAAATCCAATGTTCTTTAGAACCCAGACTATTCTAGCACCTTGGTTGTATAATTTTTTAATTTTACATTGATATATTTTGTCACCAAACTTGTTGCAGAAATTGCGTGCCCTTGGAAGTCTTGGGGTAGGGCATGGAGCACACTTTGGTTCCCAAGTTTGCCTTCTAATCCAAGCAACATTGTTTGGTTTGTGCTAAAAAACAATTGCTTTGGCTTGGGGTTTCATCCATTTGGAGCATTTAACTTGCTGCATTCACCTTGCTCAAATGTGGAATACCCAAGTCCTCTTTTATTACTTTGGGTAGTCATGTTCAAAAATATTTTGACACTTTTTTCATAGGTTATAGAATTTGGCTAATAATTCATTCAATGTTTAATTTTCTTTCTTTAGCCTTTCTACCTCATTTTTCATAGCTTTGATTTCTTCCACTTAGCATTTGACTTTTTCAGCTAGTTATTGATTTACCGCAATGGTTAAATCACATTATCTCTTTTTTGTGTATATTTATTGCTTAAATTCTTGATTTCATCATACAATGAATTATAAGCTTATTGTAACTCTTCTAACTTAGCACATTTGAGACAATTATGAGTAAATGAATAAATAGACTTGGAATTAGAATGATCAAGTTTAGAGGTTACTTCTTCACTACTTGTGTAATCAGTTGAGGAAATTAATCTTTCTACTAATTCGGTTACAGCGAGATAGTTTGTGATGTTTTCTTCCTCTATTCTTGCTACACAATAAATCCTTGCACAGTTTGCAACTTCATGATCCTCATTTGATGAACTTCTTATAATGGATGTATCCTCATTTACGAACATTCCTCTGCTCTTAGGCTTTATAAATCTTCTAGAATTGCTTCTATCTTTCTTCTCTTGTCATTCCTTTGATTTGTTTTCTTCAAGTGTGGGACATTGAGCTTGCATGTGTCGCACTCCTCTACATCTATAGCACTTGGTCATTTCTTTCTTCTTTTTCCTTCTTCTTTCCTTGAATCCTTTGGAGCTGAAGTTCTTTCCTTTTCTCACAAATTTTCTGAATTTCCTTATGACGAGAGCAATCTCTCCATCTTCATTTTGGGAAGAGGATGTAGACCCGTCTAAACTTTGTGTTACTTTCAACGTGATAACTCTCTTCCCCTTTTGGTGTTCGTCATTCCTTTTTTTATCAGCTCACGAGACGTGAGTGAGCTGATAAGATCTACTAGCTTCAATATGTTTAAATCTTTTCCTTCTTCAATGGTTATGATCTTTGGAGTCCATGACTTGATAGAACTCTTAAGATCTTCATAACTTGTTCTGGTTCAAAAATTGCTTTTCCAAGATTAGCGCGTTAGTATTCTTAGAAAATCTTGCAAACATTTCAGATATATTTTTAGTGTCTAGCATTTTAAAACATTCCAATTCTCTAATCAAAATATTCCTTCTAGTCCCTTGGACCAGAGAAGTGCCCTTATGTATTAAGGTTAGAGTATACCATATCTCTTTGGCAGTTAAACAAGATGATACCTTATCATATTCTGCTGCACTTAAGGCAGAAAATAGGAAGTTCATTGCCTTGGCATTACTTTTTACCAATTTGACTTCCTCCTCAGTTCGTTTAGAGGCTTTCTCACTTTTGGATAATATGACATTGTCTTGGATGGCAATCCAAGAATCCACGTCTGTAGTAACATTCTTAATTTTCAATAACTGAAGTTACTACCGTCAAATAGAGGTGACCTAGGTAATGATTGACCCTCAGCAAAAGTAAGTGTGGAAGTTGATTAGCATGTCATTTAAGATCTCTTTGATATAAACTCAAAGACCTACTCTAATTCCACTTATTGGTCTCAAGTTTATGACAAAATGCAAGAGGGGAGGGGTGAATTGGGTTCTTTAAAAATCTTTTGGTGTATTTGATATAACCACTTGTAAAATAAATCCCCTTGAATGAAAAACGTGGAGAATGGAAATACAAATAGTGCAAAGATATCAACATAAGAAATTATATTGGTTTGGGACAACCCTCCCCAATCCACTCTTCGAAGAACATACTCTTATGTCTTGGGTGCCACTATGTCAATGAGTATATAATTAGAGACCTTGTTCTCTTCTAGATTTCCGCTCTAGATAGCTTTTACAAGTTTTGCACAAGTAGGTGGCGAGTCACACTCCAACCACACATTGCTTTGTCTTCACTTGGTCTTGGTCTCCAACACCAAATCAAGTGGAATTACAAATACGAAATGAACAGCAAGAATCTACCCTTTACAGATGTGTAGGCAGATTTTTAGCTCGTAGAATGTGAAACCCCGACCGTATGCGCGTCATTTCGACCGTATACGCGTCATTTCGATATTTGTAATATTGTAATTATTTTATAAATAAATGAAAATTCATGAATTATATTGATGGCTATGTATATTGGAGATTGAAATAATGCAATTACGAATTTAACCCGTGAATAGTGACGTGAATAGTAACTGGGGACTAAGACACGTGATTAAGAGTTAATCACTTGGATTAACTTAATCACAAAAAGACAAAATGGAGATTTAATCACTACAAGACAAAATAGCAATTCTTTTGGATATTTTAATTCAAATTTGGATTTTTGTGGAAAAATAGAAAAAAAATTCATAAATTGCAATCCGGGCGTCGGAATTCGATGAAATTTTTTATGAATGGTTAAAAATTCATGATGGACATGATGAATGGGTGAAGATGTGATGAAAATCACAAATCAAAGGTCAAGATGAAACGTCAAAACAAGATCAAAAAGTAGCTAACTTTTTAATAAAAGCTACTTTTGACTTTTTAAATAAAGTAAATAAATAAAAATAAAAAAATTAAATGCAATGGCTGCTGCTTCAGGGATGTTGCAGGGGGAGCAGCTGAAAAAGTTGACCAAAATCAATGGTCAAAATTTAACCTAATCAAAGATCAATGGCTAGGATTAATTTAGCTTAATTTAATTAATTTTAAAAATCAAAAAAATAGGTGGAAAATAGGGCTGCAATAGGGTTGCTGGAGCAGGCCTAGGGTGGCTGCTCTTGGCTCAAGGCACCTTTGGAAATTAGAAAAAAACACATTTGCCATTTTACACCCTAAGCTAGAGGGGGTAAATTTCAAATAATGAAAAAATGGACCCCTATAAATAGAGGAACAGCCCAAGAACGAAATTCACAGCCATCCCAGCTCAAAAATCACTTGAGCAACTTCGTTTCCCATCCCCACACTTTTATCCTTGAAGAATAGAAGGTTGGAGAGAGAAAGTGCGAGAAAAAGAGGCGTATCTCCACTTCGGGTGAGTGATTTCTACCCAAATTTCTTTTGGATGTTAAGTAAGGTAAAACCATGCTTAGATAATGCCCAAGCATGAGAAAATAAGTATAGATATAATGTTTAAATGGAATTATGCCAAAACATCAAAAATTTGGAGCGAAGATAGGGTATTTGGGAAGATAGCATATGATATGTGAAAATAATGCTCCAAAATTGATAAATGATAATTTTGGATGTATGATTATGATAAATATGATGTTGTAATAATGATATATTAATTTCGTGACTTTTGGGATTAAGGATTTTGCTTAAGTGAATTTATGTTAATTTTTAGTATATGGAGAAAATAATTTTTTTTGCCAAGTAAATGATGATAAATTCAAAATGTATGAAATGTCCAATGATATACTAAGCATAAGGTATGTCATGGTATTTTTTATTTTTGGAAAAAATATCAATTTTTGGAACCCATGAACACTAACTACGCTCTGTGAACAGTAACTCGGATGAACAGTGATCTGCTACAGTGATCTGATACAGTAAACAGCGTGATTTTGAAGAAAATTTGAGATTAATATTTAAATATGATGATGAAAATTTTGAAGGACGTATGGATAAAAAAATATATATCCACATAAAGAGATAATAATATAGAGCATGCATGGGAAGCAGTTTGAATAGAAGAAATGAAAATATCATTTCTCCTTGAATAGGAAAAGGAAAAGAGAAGGTCGAAGACACCTCCTAAGAAGGTAAACAAGTTATATGTTTTGCAAATTATTTCCAAAATGCTTGAAATTGTTTGCAAGTTGCTTTATGAAATTTATTTAAGGTTGACCATACCTATAACTGCTTTACATAAATTGAAGTTCGTTTCGTGAAATTATTTATTAAATTCTTTTTATGAAATTGTTTATGATTTGCAAATATCATGCCGGCATGTGTATGAGAATGAGCATGTGCACGAGGAATAGGCCTTAGTCGAGGTAGTAAGCGGACCGGATGTCCCCCTCGCTATTGCCAAGTCGCTTAATAGGCCCAGGCCGGCGGCGACCTCCCTGAAATGGGAGCATGTATGGGATGGGCGCCTAGCTAGCGTTGCATCCAAAGGAATGTCATGAATGCTATGTATGCATTGCATTTGCATTTTATGAAATGCATGAAAATGATTGAAAAATTATGTATAGCTTTCTTACTGAGTATTATTACTCACCCATGCTTTTTCAACAACAGACAGGAAAAGATGATGAAGGCAGCATGTAAAATGACATGCAGTTTTGATGAAATTTTGTATATGTAAAGACAATGATGATAATTTTGAGATGGAAATGAATATTTCTGTTTTATGAAGCAGTTTTGGGTTATAACTGTGATATGTGAAATATATTTCATGTTAGATAAATGATGGAAATTTTCCATGTATTAATGATAAAAAAAAAAAGAATCCTACCGTGTGATCAGGGCAACAATCCTGAGTCACGTTTACCAATCAAAACGATCCCGGAGTAAGGCTTCTAGGCACCTCGGTTCGGGGTGCCACATAGAAGGACTTGTAGAGTGAGTGAATGCATGAACACTTGAGCACTTGCAGTAAAAAAGTGTAGTTCTTCTTGTAGATCTCCTTAATAAGCACTTGAATGCTAGAAAGTTGGAAGGTGAAGCTTAATCAATGCACTAGGTAACCCTCTCCCTTCCATTTGTTGTGTATTAAATAGGAGAGGAGTAAATTCGAATGTTTGGTGGTAGATGACACATTCAATGCGCCAACATTGGAATTTTTTTGACCATTACAACTCATGTCGCACTTGAAGTCGACTTCGGATGCTTCTTAGCCCAAGTCGCAGACAGAAACAACTTGGGTTGCGACTTTGGTCTTCACTCTTCAGCTTCAAGTTCTACTTTGAGTTGACTTGGTCTCGGACTTGACCCAAGTCACAAGTGAAGTCGACTTGGGTTGCAACTTCACTCTCCACATAGCTCATTAGAACGTGTTGCTTCATGATCTTTGTGTCTTAGCTTTATATCCTTGTATCTTGTCAATTTATCTTCAATAGACTTTATTTTTGCATGTGGGCCACTGGTCTTCTTGTATATTGAACTTGATCATATCCATTGAAAGAAGTCTTGGTTGGACTTGTGTTTTGGACCTTGAATCAGGTTGGGGTGATTATGTTTGAACCAATACAATCAAAGGACTCCACCCAAGTCACATGTTTGAGTCGACTTCATGTGCGATTTCAATTAAGTCACATGTCGGAGTCGACTTTGGTTGCTACCTGACTTTGTCAGATTTGACTCTGGACCCCTAAAGATACCCTAAGTTGCTTACGGAGTCGACTTTGGTTGCAAC
Organism: Annona cherimola; assembly: GCA_030490835.1. Taxonomy (NCBI): domain Eukaryota; kingdom Viridiplantae; phylum Streptophyta; class Magnoliopsida; order Magnoliales; family Annonaceae; genus Annona; species Annona cherimola. The sequence goes on along the minus strand of CM059973.1, from coordinate 48,810,113 downwards.
TTAACCCAAATTACATGTGAAGTCAACTTCAGATGTGACTTCGCATAATCATGCATCCATAATTTCAGCACCGTTGAAAGCCACTTGAAGTCGATATCGAAGTCAACTTGGGTATCGACTTCACTTAAGTCGATGCTTGAGTCGACTTGGCCTGCGACTTAGCCTGTCATGCTTTAAATCTTGAACTCTATAAGTCTTAAATCATTTCACGCAAACGTTCGTGCCTTAAAATCTCTCAAATTGAATTATTAATCATCAAAATAAAGATTGTGCTGATTTGCCATTCATTTACTGCACGAAGGGTGACATGTTTATTCTTGGTTGATGGAGTTTGAGCTAAATTTTGATGTAAGTGGCTCATGACGAATTGGATGACTTTGGTTTTTGTAACTATTAGTGCCTATTAAATGATAAGCAGTTTTCTCTAACTTAAGGGTGGGCACATGTCCTATTCAAGGTGCTTTTATTAATGGTTATTAGATGTGTGTGACTTGCTCCACTAATTTTAACATCAACTGAGCAAGCCTGATCACTCTTTGTGAGGAGGGGGTCAATCCAACGATCCTTTTCATGGTGCTTGGTTAGGAGGATTTCATTTGCTAAAAAGTATTTGTCAGCTCCTTTTCTTACATCTTCATATAACATGCTTGTAGTGGTTCAAAATTGCTATATGGTGTTTTCATTATTACCCTTGCTAACAATTTGTTTACAAGGTCTTCTTAATCAATTGGTCACTCAGATCTAAGGAATCATGCTCTTAATTAAAAGGTCATACAAATCTTAGGGATCAACCCATTGCCCAAGGGTCTTTCGACCTTATTCATTTCCCCAAAAGGGTTGCTTTGATCCAAACTTATCATTTGTCCCTTACAAAAGCTATTGCTTTTGAGTTAACGGTGACTTATGTTTGTTAGAAATTGATGGAGATGCATGTAAGGATGACAAGGAAGTGTTTAGAAAGTATTTTGTATAATTTTGTTGTGTTGGGTGGAATCCCAAGAATTTTGAGTGAGTTTGGTTTGATTTTCATATGTTGCCTATAAGATGTTTCTTGAAATGCCCAAGTGAGGCTTAATGCCTAGAAACCAAATATAAATGAATGTATAGAACTTTAGTGATGTTAATAATATTTTACAATTGCTTGGGAGCATATGTGATGTTCAATTATCAGAAATAGAACTTGTGATGGGCCTAATTAATATGAGTTGTATGGATTGAAAGGGGATTTGAACTTTGTGCTTGAGGGTATTATTGGATGTTTGTTGGAATTTGATGGAGATGCATGTAAGGATGGAATGGAAGGATTTAAAAGTAATTTTGTATGATATTATTATGTTGGGTGGAATCCTACAAATTTTGAGTGAGTTTAGTTTGATTTTCATATGTTGCCTTTAAGATGTTTGTTGAAATGCCCTAGTGAGGCTTAATGCATACAAACCATGTATAAATGGATATGTAAGACCTTAATGATGTGGATAATGTGTTGCAAATGCTTGGAAGCATATGTGATGTTGAATTATTTTTGGAATGAAGTTATGACGGGCTTGATGAATAAGGGTTGTATGAATTGAAATGAGGCTTGAACTTTGTACTTGACAATATTGTTGGATGTTTGTTCGAATTTACAATGAATTGACATGGATTATGTATTTGGATGAATTTCAAGATGGTTTTGGTGTGTGCTTTTACATATAAATGTTGATTTGATGAATTAGGGCTAAGCCTTTTGAAAATGGATTGGTATTGTTAGTTATGTGTTTGTGAATTATTTTAATAAACTGATGGTACATGGTTTGAAATGAGCATGAGACATGATTTTAGCATGAACATGATGCATATGGCATGAGTGAGGTGTATGCATGGTTTGCATAGGGTTGTTCATGGCCCTTTATTGACATGAGGATAGGATTTTTTATGGTGCTTGATAGACATGAGGTTGATTTGCTTCATATGTGTGTTTGTGACATGTCATGATTGTGTGGAGCTAGTGAGAGCCTAGATTTTGCATTTCATGTGGTGGTCTGACATCCATCATTGGTTTAACATGAATTTGTTGTTGATTTTATTAAAAATACCTACTTACTAAGTTTTCCTGACTCACGTGTTTGTTTTCAATGTTTTAGCATGATGACATTGCAAGTGCCTAGTTGTGAGCTTGAGTTAGGTCATATTGATTCCAAATTGAGGTAGATTGTGGTAGGTGTAAGTTATATAGTTTTGAATTATAGTATTTGAGATTGATTTATATGTGAGACATTCATGTGCTTGTATTATATGATAAGTAATGAGTTGTATATTATATATTAAGAAGTGGTTCATCGATGTATGTCTTGTTGAGACCTTTTTATTGTACTTTTGAATTATAAATGTGTATTTTATCTCCACTATGATGCAAATGATGGAAATAATTATAGTTTAATTGGTTTTGTTGCCACATATCTAATTAATGAATTAGTTATGGATATCTAGAGTTGCCACAGGCGGATTTTTATATAAATGTGGTCCTTTGTTTATGAAATTATAGCAGATCTTAGGGAGATGTTGTCAGATTTCTACCGTAGTGACCGCCGGTCTGGGGTGATGGTCGGCGGGGCACTACATGCTCGTTCAATGACGTTCAGAAGAACCTCTTCTCCACCCCATGACAAGTACCAATATTGCCACCCTCAAACATGATTCATAGTCTATCCTTGATGAATATGAAGATTGTTGTTTTTTTTACTTTCTAGTCTATCTAAGAAGACCAAGATATGTATGGATTTCATGCGTAATTGAACCAACCAACATGCTAATTTCACGCCTTTTTCCCCCTTTACATTCCTACCTTAGTGTTAATTTGTTGTCTTGAGCAAGCATCATACACCTGGATGATCATATCATCTACTCTACCACTTTGTTTGCTTTTATAAAAATTAGTGCATCATCTACAAAGAAACAATGACAAATAGTAGGCTCAATATAGCTAGTTTTAATTCGAAATAGTTCCTTCTTTTGGAGTGTGTGGTGCCCCAACCCGAGTGTCACAATATGAGCCTTACTCCAGGATCGTTTATTGATTAGTAAATGTGAGTAAGATTGTTGCCTTATCACACTGCATGATTATAACATGAATATGCATTTATAATTTACTCCACAGAAGTTTATCACGTGATACATAATCATTTTTATACCAATTTGCCCTCCTTGGCCATCATCAACCCTGATATACACATTCAACATTTACTTCTAACACATCATTCCCATCATAGATCATCAACTTCGTAACGTCCATATCATATTAAAATATACATACATTACACATCATCAAATTTTTTCTACAATTTAACACATTCGAATCTACATCACACATCAACAGTGTATAATCCCATATAGTTGCAACGAGTTTGCAAACATTCATTCCATAATACATTTCCCATCATTTACATGCATAGAAAGGAATACAAAAAATAAATTTCTTCATTTAAACCTGTGCTTCTTCTCTGTAGCCATCCTTTCACCTGTCTTAGGGTTTGAAAAATAAATCATGAGTATTAACTCAGTAAACAAGCTACATAGTTTTCATGAAATAATTTTCAGGCAAAATTTTCTTTTGCATAAACATTTTGGAATAACAACATCTTACCCACTCATGGGTATAGCATGAATAATGCAATGCATTATTGTCAACATAATCTGAACATCATATGATGGTAAGCTAGCTAGGCGACCATCCCATCATCCTGCACCCATCTCAGGGAGGACGCTACTGGCCGTTGGCTTATTTTAGTGACTTGGCAACACTAGAGGGGGACAACCGGTCCACTTACACCTCTAAAGTGGACCTAGTACTTATGCACCATGAACATAAACATGCTAGCATGATTTTCATGAATAAGCATTGGAACCATAATTTCTCAACACATCTTTAATAAAACATTGTACAAGTCCATTTGCAAGAGTTATAGGGATGACCATCCCTAAATAATTCTAAAAACATTTAAACATCCATTTGCAAGATATATTTCAAAAGCATTTAAACAAATTTGCATCATAATCTCAAAATTTTGAGAAAGCAAGTTTTCAAAGATTTGCTTGCTTACCTGAATTCAGTCCATTTTCTCAACTTTTTCCTTGCCTTTGTCTATCTACATGAGAATGACATTGCATTCATACACATAAAATTTCATATGCTTGCATATCTTACAGTTTTCCAACCCACATGATTTTGCATCAACTTACTTAACCCACTTTTCTTTCAAGTTGGGTGTCCATTTTACCAATTTACACATTGGTATGACTTGTGCTTCCATAGCAACTATTCTTTTCATTTTAGTACGTTTATTTAGGATAAATTTTTCAGATTCATTATAACCATTAAGGTTAACCCCAACATATGGAAGTTTATTACTTCCCATTTATCATTTAAGACCTATTCTTTACATTTTTCACATTGGTGCTCATTTAAGGCACTTACTTATGAATTAGGGCTACAAATTTTAATTCTAAATTTTTGAGATTTCATAATTTTCTCAAAACAACCCTCTCTTTTCTCATTTACCATATTTCCTTTCATTTTTGCATTTTAGCTAATCATACTTGGTCATTTTCCATTCTTGCCATCCATACCCTTCATGTGCACTCTCTTAGTCACACATACATTATGTGTTGAATAAGTTTATACAAAATAGAACTTTTCCATCAATTTTTAAATGATGTACAATTCTACCTTAAATGAGTACATTTTGCAACAAGTTCTCAATTCCATGTTTCACCCCTCTAAGGTTCATCATATAAGCTTAGTTTAACATATATTAAACGTGAAAATTATTCACCTAATCCGTACATTACATAAGCTCAAAACAGCAACATTAAACAAGAATTAACAAAAATTCTAGATTGGTGCACTTAGTGTAGACAACCCTAACTTCACACATACCTTCTTGAATGCTTGAATCGAATCTCTTAATTTATTTGACATTCAATAACCCTATCAAGGGCTTCATAAATTATCACTTAACGTTCATAATGGATCAAATTTATGACTCATTGATTGAGCTAGAAAACCTGAAATTTGTCAGGCCAAACTTGGTTTAATACCTAGTTGTGTTTGTATGATTTTGTTCCTACCTTGCCTAGCTTGGTTTCTCCCATTCCCCTCTTGTTTTCCACCTTGTTTCTTTTTCTTTTCTTCCTTTTTCCTTGGATGTCCCTGTTGCCCATTTGTTTTTTTTTCTTTTTCACCTTGTCTTCCACTAAATGGGACGTTACTGCCCATCTCTCTCCTTATATATTGCTGCCTTTAACCCTTCTAATTTCCACTGCATTTTTAAGATTAATAATGTTCATAGTTATCGCCTTTGAGATGTCATAATTATCTCATGTAAGTTCCATTTTTACAGAATTTTAAACACCAAAAAATCTGCTCAAATCCACCCCTTGATCACGTCCAAGTCGTCCATCTGTTTTGGAATTTTATGAGCATCGAGAAGCTACCCACTTTCATGCATTTAACATCCTTGCAATTCAACTCCTTTTCATGCATTTTTTGCACTTTTAAAAATCACAAAATTTGCTCAAAATTCACCCCTTTGGACACCTCAAATGATCCCTTAAATGCATTGACTTTTGCATTAAATGAAAAGCTACTTTTTGAAAGTAAAAGTCAAAGGGTTTTGTCCATATCTAATTTAGCAATTTTCCAAGGGATTTAGCTTAATCAAAGCCATCCACATGATAGGTGATCTAATTTTAGCCATCTACAAAAAACTTCATTTCACTATGACCTTTCTAGTGCAAGTTATGGTCATTTGAAAATGCCTCTTGAATCTTAGTGAAATTAAATAATTATCGCCCTAATTTAGTCATGATTAACATAACCATTTTATTCATGAGGTAGAGTCTGTCAACATGTGCTTACCATTCAAATTTTATGTCAATCTGCCTTATGGACGTCAAGTTATGAATTTTCAAACAATAACCTCATTAATCCCATAATTATCATCAATTAAATCATAATTAATGAAAACATTAACCATGCCACATCATCATTTCTCATACCTAATTTGGTCTCTTTGTACATATTAAACCACATTGAGCTATGGTGATTAATTTAATCATTTTACTTAATCAATGGCTTTAATCTCAATCATTCAATTGAATCATACAATTAACAATAGTTAAATGTATAAATTACATGTCTTGATCTCAATTGTTCTTGGTATCATAATCCTCTCCCTTTTATAAAAGGTTTCGTCTTGAAACCGTCTACTTTTCAAACAATTGGGGGTATTTACTTTCAACTTCCTCTCGTAATTCCCAGGTGGCTTCGCTTTCGGAATATTGATTCCATTGACCCTTGACATACTTGATTTATCGATTCTGAAGCTTTTGCACTTTGTAATCCAAGATCTTGATTGGTCTCTCCTCATAATTGAAATGACCTTAAATTTGCAAATTTTCTGCTATCAATATATGGGTAGGGTCTGGAATATATTTCATAAGCATGTAAATATGAAATACGTTATGTACTAGGGCTAAGGCCGGGGGTCAGACTATCCTGTATGCCAATTTATCAACTTTCTCCAGTACTTCAAATACTATATACCTAGGATTTAGTTTACTCCTTTTCTCAAACCTTGTACGCCAACTTGAATATTCAAATCTCTTCTCGTACAATCTTTGTAACTCTTTTGCCGACTCTAGGTGGTGAGTATACACTAGCAAATCACTTACACTTTTTCAGTCATTCGTTTGGATAAGTCTGGGGCTGATTTTCTCTCTCTGACTTCATCCCAGTTCAATGGAGTTCAACATCTACGCCCATATAGCGCTTCAAAAGGAGTCATCTGAATACTAACTTGATAGTTGTTTTTGTAAGGAAAATTCAGTGATAAATACATATTCATCCCATGATCCTCTGAACTCTAATGTGCACATACGGAGCATATCCTCGATAATTTGATTCACTCGCTCCATTTGCCCATCAGTCTGGCGATGAAATGGAGTGCCAAACTTGAGCAGTGTGCCTAGGGTTTGGTGCAAATATTTTCAAAATTGAGATGTAAAAGTCGTATCTCGATCGGACACTATTGACTTCGGCACTCCATGGAGATATACTATCTCCTTATAGTATACCTTGGCTAGCCTTTCTGCAGAAAAATTTCTCTTTATGTGTATGAAATATGCAACCTTCCATAATCGATCCACTATTACCCATATAGAGCTATTTCTAGTATGTGGTTTTGGCAATCCTTCAATCAAATCTATTGTCATGTCATCCCATTTACACTCGGGAACTTCAAGTGACTGTAACTTTCTGGGTATTCGCTGACGATCTGCTTTCACCTTTTGACATGTCAAACACTTGGCTACATATTCAACAATTTTTCTTTTCATATTGTTCCACAAATGTCCTTTCTTAAGATCCTGATACATCTTAATGCTTCCTGGATGCATAGAAAATGGAGAAAAATGCGGTTCCTTTAATATGTTGTGGCGCCCCAAACTGAGACGTCACTTCCTTATCTCAAGATCTATCGATTGGTAAATGTGAATCAAGATTGTTGCCCTGATCACGGGGCGGGTTCTTAATTGGAATACGTCCAAATTTTTTTTTTCATCTGTCATCATTCATAATCTTGACATGACAATCATCATACATTGTGATATTTCACTGGTAATAAAATTCATCATTTCATTCAAAACATCTTTACATGCCTGTCATTATACACTGAATCATTTTATAAACCATACCTTCATACATTTTGTCATTAAATCACATGGAACTTAGAACTCTAGCTAAGTTCGGATATACATAAACATGGAACTTAGAATTTAACTAAGTTCATATACATAATTAGCTTACCTTAGCATACTTATGCTTTTCCATTCCTCATAGCCTTCAAGGCTATCATCACGTACATTCTTCCACGTCTTAGGTTCGCAACCTTCTGAGTTTCCTCAATACCGGTCTAAGGGTTGGGAAAACAAAACGTGAGTGATAACTCAGTAAGCAAGCATTTTATCTTTAGGGCAAGGCTTCTTGAAAACCTTTTCATAAACATCGGGAATACCTTTTTCCTAAGGACATGTATATGTCCTACAAAATCATCATGAAATTCCGTGTTCCTGAGGACAATTCTATGTCCTTGGACGTTTTCATAAAGCATTCATTCTTAAAATCATTTACAAGCCACGCCTGGGCTTGTTTAGGCAAAACATATACATTTTACCTTTGATGATAAGTTCCCTTTAATCTTATATGAACATTTTTAATGTTCATAGCCATTACATGAAGTCAATCGGTTGCCAGTGGACATTTTCCGTCCGAAACAGCATAAATACTTAGGCAACAGAGACATCTCATGTCTCAAAACATCATTAACATAGACCGTCATAAAATTCTTTAACCAAGAGACATTTTATGTCTCAAAACATCATTAACATAAGCCATCATAAAATTCTTTAGCCAAGAGACATTTCATGTCTCAAAACATCATTCACATAAGCCATCATAAAATCAAGAGACATTTCATGTCTCATAACATCATTCACATAAGCCATCATAAAATCAAGAGACATTTCATGTCTCAAAACATCCTTTACACAACCTTATTGGCAATGGACATTCATATGTCCTTAAACATCAATCACATAAGTCTTTCTCGGCAAAGGACACTTTTATGTCCAAAAACATTCTTTATTTAGGCTCTCTTACAAATGAACATAAATCATTTTCATAATTCCCCGTCTTGGGGCTTGTTTATAGCAAACAAGATAAACAAAATACGTAAACCATTTTCATAAATGCATTTGCATAAACACATTTCCTTTAATTCTTGTTATTTACACTTTTGTGTAAAACACCCTTTCTTTTAGGGTAACCATTTCATAAAAATCCCTTTAGGATACTTTCATAAAATCATATTTTCATGACCCAATCTTTGGGCTTTTTAGAAATAAAACATAAGCAAATGCATTTCTTTCCATCCAGTAGTGACACTTAGCAAGTGATCATGCTACCGTTTGGAAGAGAATCCTTAACAACACGCTAGCCCAGCGGCTGTTTATTTATCCTGCTCCCATCTCAGGGAGGGCGCCGCTGGCACTCCTACCATCCCTTAGCGACTTGGCCTTATGTAGAGTGGGCCCCGGTCATCCCAACCCTGCTCTACAACCAGCCTATTCCTTGTACCGGTGCACCGTACGTTATCCTGACGAACCGCAGTCTGTTTTGGTTTGAAGAACCACAGGCCGCAACCCATGTTCTTTTAAATTGGGATCACAGACCGCAGCCTGCATCCATATGCACAAAAATCTTAGACCGAAGTCTATATTTAACAATTATTTTCAAAAACACATCACAGACCGCAGTCCGTGTCAACTTGTAAGCGAGCGCACTCACTTTAACAAGTTGTTATTTGAAATCCAGTTTTAGGATGACCTTCCTTAAATTTTTTCAAAAACGTTTTGAGTAAAGTATTTTGATAAACATTTGAAACCTTTGAGAAACCATACATCTTAAAATCCTTTTAATCAAAAGAATTTCAAATCCTTTAAATTTCCACAAATAAAACATATTTTTCTCTAATATTTTCTTATTTTCTATTTCATGACCTTTTGTTTACAAAAGTTATGCAATTATGCTATCCCCTTGTCTGTAACCTAAAAATTTAATAATTGTCCACATATCAATCATTTTCACATAGAGGAAAATTGCATAGTCTTTTGCATGCCATCAAGCAACCTGAAATTAAACCTTTTATAAAATCAATCATAGGAGGTGGGCAATCCATAAATCCCTTTTAGCACATCTGTAGAAATATTTTTCCAACATTTTCAACATAGATTTCCTTTTCTAAAGGAAATCAAAACTTTTCAAACATCATTTCAAAACATGTGGACTATGTCCAAACCATCATTTACTATTTAGTTATCTTGACCTAGTAAAACGAATCTTTTTCATCATTGTTTATCACGAGTTATTGTAAAAATAACTCAAAACTCATTTACAATCAATATTTTGTGAAAAAGGATAAAATTCCCTTTTTCTTATAAAACGCTGTTGAACAATATCATATAGAATTTGCTTCCTTAAAAGCAAATTCTTAAAACCATCAATATCAAACATGAAATCCTTAAAACAACATTAACATGGAGAACTTGCTTACTCATAAGCAAAATTTCTCAATTCCATTAACATGAAGCATTCCCATCCTTGGCAATACTTAGGATAAATTATTTATCTTAAAAAGTGTCGCTTGCCTCCCATGAAGCAACCTCAAGACTATTCATTAAAGTCATCATTTTTCAAAACTTATGGCTTTGCATTAAAGCCGTTATATTCAAAACTTGTGCTTGCCCATTCGTAAAAACATAAACATAGACAATTCAATCATATCAATCATATAGAAAGAAAATGCATTTTAGAAAGTTTGCTTGCTTACCTGAGATCGTCATAATCCCTTTTCCTTCCATTCTTTTCCTTGCCTACATGAACATAATATAGTTTTTCATATATTTCTTGTCATTGCATTCCATTTAGTTTTCCAACCCATTTTCATTAACATATATCCTTCATTTGTCTTCTAAGTTATTAAACATAAATAGCACATTTTTATGCATTTCATTGGCTAATACATAACATATATAACCCCATAAATAGGGTATCCATTCAACCATATAAAATGCATCCATTGAATATCATACATAGGTTCATTAACCTTCATTTAACCATCTTTTACATTTTTTCCAAAATTCATACATCGGTGCCCGTTCCGAGGGCCCGTTATGACCTTAGGCTTCATTACATAATTCCAAAATTGGAAATTAACTTCATGAAGTTCTAAAAAGATATATATTAATGAAATATATCATATTTTCATGCATTTTTGCACAAAAGTAAATTTCACAAGTTATTGATCACCCTTGCATATCTGTTCTTTCATATATGCCCATTAGGCAACATATACATAATGGATTTCATAAAATTTTATAAGTCAGAGGTTTAATCCATATTTCAGCGGTTTAATTACCCTTAATTACTGATGCATTTAATTTATTTTTATGAGGTTTAAATCCATGTTCCATAGGTTTCCAAAACAGTTAGTTTGGAACCCACTTTTCACCCGTTTAACGTGTCTTTTGACACATAACCATAGGTCATTATATAAATCCGAAATTTCAGCATATAATCACACTTTTATTGATTAATATTTAATTATTTAACACATAAATCAATTTGGATCATTTATACATAGGTTTCATATTTATTTTTGATTTTTTCTCAAACTAACAATATATGCTGAAATCAGGCGTGCTGAAATCTAAAAATCTTGAATTAATATCAAATCAAATATTTTTAATCTTAAATTTCTAAAATACATTAATAAATTCATACATTAACTTTCATAAAATTTTTAGCACGAAATATTGACATTACATATTTATTTGGAGATTTTTACCTTGCTGAACAGTAAACTCCATTTCCAGTCAGCCTGAATGACGTTATTTATGGGGTCTATTTTCACCCATAAAAACCTCATTTTTAATTTGTTTCTGTGGTCCCTAATAATTTTTGTATATTCTGTAAAATTTTCAGCCTGAAAATCCTTGTATAAAAATTATTAAAAATCATTTTCTACAGATGATCCTGTAACCCGTTTTACCCTGTTTGGGCTAATATTCACAGATTTTTAATTTGCAACATACATATCCTTTTAAGCTGAAAATTGGGTAGTTTCTTAAGCATACCATTAGTATTGTTCTCAAAACGTTTCATGCCAAAATTCATCCATTTACTATTCCGACCATAATTTAGTTTTCAGCATCATTTACTTTCCAGATTTGATGCATAAAAATCAATTAATCATATACTTACTTGAGCAAATGAGCAATCTCTCCTTTTCCCCCTTCTTTTCCTGGTTTTCTCTTCTCCTTTTCTGGAAAAATTCGTGGCTTGCCGTTGCTTGGAGAAGAAGAATTTCCAGCACTTGGAAATTTCCAAAAACCCTCTCTCTCTCATGTGAACGAGCATGCCTTGGTAGGGTGGACTTTCTCCAAATGTGGGCCCCACTTGCTGGGAATTTTCCACACCCATTCAATACTCCCTTATCCCTCTTATGTGGTGGTGAATTCATAGCCACAAAAATTGCATTTTTCCATTTACCAAAATCCACAAAATCTGCATCATTTGACCGAATTCTGCATTCCATTTCCACCGTCACTTGCTGCTGCCCATTTTCTGATTTTTCTCCCATTTTTAAAACAAAATTTTGAGGGTAAATTATACACCTAATTACCCCTCAATTCATGTATTAATTTGGTGTTAAAAAAATTAAGAAAAACTATTATAGCAGCATCAAACATGGGATGTCATTTGCATACATAAGCTGTCCATTTTTCCACTTTTCATGGCAGCTGGAAATTACGAATTTCCTTGGATTTTTTCCACATAATTAAAGGCTTATTTATGCATCCCAACATGTTATCTATTCATACACATCATTTATAAAATAAAAATTGCTCAAAAATCCAACAATATCATCACTTGGACGTCCATGTCTTGGCCACCTTGCCTATACTTCCATAGCTTCATCATTTTGGGCATTAAATGCTTGGATAATTCATGGAATTATATGCTTTATTTAAATGCATAATTTCCTCCAAAAATCTCTGCAATGGACACCTCACATTCCCGTTTTCTTCAAGCATTTATGTATGGTACTCCATCATAATGCCTTCGTACTTTTGTGGAGCATAAGTCAAACTTACCCACCTTTTTCAATGCAGGAATTTTTCCAATATTTCATGCTCAATCCAATCCATTCAAAATGAATATCTCACCATTTTATTTAACCGTTTCAAATTTCAACTCAATCCGAGTTTTCTAGCTCCCGATATAGCCGTTTAGAGTTAACGATTGAAATGAACATATACTTAAAAAAATTCATAATTCTCATTTCATCAAGAATTTTCATAATATTTTCATTCCATAATACCAAGCCTAATATTAACAATCTTCATTTCAAATTTCACTTGAATCCGCCTTTTAGGCGTTGAGTTATGAATTTTCCAATATTTTCCTTCACACTTGACAATTTCCATCTTTATTTCCATAATTCATTTCAAATAATGAAAACTGATTTTTCATGATATAATTACACACTTAAATCACAAATAATTCATTCTAAACCCATTATCTCATTTGGGCTCAAAATGCTTAATCACATCATTAATGCTAACCCATAACCCTAATTGCCATAATTAGCAAAAATCATAAAATACCTTTATAATTCCATAATTCATAAATAATCATCAAATACATGTTCAATGCATACATATGGCTTACTTGGGTTAGGGTTTCACATACCGACTTACTTTGGGCTCCGGCGATTAAATTTTTAATCACCCTTCTTAATTAAACCCTAATTGCAACATATCATAAAATCCTAAAATCATCCAAAAATTCCGTTTAATCATATATATAGGTCCAAGGCATACATTGGACCCTGCTTAGGTTTGGGTTTCACATATGTGCTCTTTAAACTCAGCAAAATTGGGTACGCAAAGGCGACTTTTGTATCGATACATACCCTGCTCATCAATGGTATATTCATTTAGGCCTTTTTGACTTATTTTCTCTCATTTGTAGGTCTAAATCATTTTGTAATGCAGTCTTATTTGTTCAAATAAGGAGGATTGTATCTGCATTTGCGATAATCTTACCTGTACTCCAGGTGGACACACAATCAACTCCAATTGTCTAATTTCTCAAAGCAATCATTCTTCCTTCATGATTAGGTGCGCTATGCTGGCATTTCTGCTCAATGCATCAGCTACTCATTTGCCTTACCTGGATGGTACAATATATTAAGATCATAATCCTTTAGTAGCTTAAGCCATCGTCTTTGCCTCATATTAAGCTCCTTTTGAGTGAAAAAAATACTTGAGGCTTTTATGATCCATGTAGAATTCACAGTTAGTGTCGTACAGGTAATGCCTCCAAATTTTCAAGGCAAACACCACTGTTGCCAATTCTAAATCATGAGTGGGGTAGCTTATCTCATTGGACTTTAGTTGCTGAGATGCATAAGTTATCACCTTTTCTTTTTGCATAAGCACGCATCCCCTAATCCTTTCCTCGAGGCATCACTATACTCCTCAAACCCTTCATTTTCTTTAGGTAGGATTATAATAAGTGCCTCTATCAATCGTTGCTTCAATTTTTGAAAATTGCTTTCACATTCATCTAACCATACATACTTAACTCCTTTTCGCTTCAATCGTGTCAATGACGTGGATAATTGTGAAAATCCCTCAATTAATCATCGGTAGTAGCCAGCCAACCCTAGAAAACTTCAGATCTCCGTAATAATTGTTGTTTCAATTTTCTGAGGGTCAACTTGAATTCCCTTTTCCAATATTATATGTCCTAGAAATGCTACTTATTTCAACCAAAACTCACATTTCTTCAACTTGGCATATAATTTCTCCCTCCTTAATCGTTCCAATGCCCTTCGAAGATGAATTTTATTTCTTTTTACGATCTTGAGTAAATCAGGATGTCGTCGATAAATACCACAACAAATTGATCCAAATAATCCCGAAATACTCTGTTCATCATATCCATGAATACAGAGGGGGCATTTGTAATTCCAAATGGCATTACTAAAAATTCATAATGCTTATAACTAGTTTGAAATGCTATCTTATGAACATCAGTAGGACTTATCTCAGTTGATGGTACCTGACTGTAGATCTATCTTGGAGAAAGTTGTGGCTCATTTTAATTGATCAAACGGATGGTTAATCCATGGCAAAGGGTATCGATTCTTTACTATGACATAATTTAGCTCCCCATAATCTATATAGAGTCTCAAAATTCTATCTTTCTTCATCACAAATAAAACTGGAGCTCTCTAAGGTGATACCCTGGCTCTAATGAAATCTTCATCTAAGAGCTCCTGTATTTGATTCCTCAATTCCGTCATTTCTGCAGGAGCCATCCGATAGGGAGTCTTAGATATCAGGGTTGTGATCGGTATAATATCAATCACCATGTCTATTTCCCTTTCCAGAGGTAGGTTTGTTAATTCTTTCGGGAAAACATTTGGAAGCTCCTTGACTACCAAAATTTAATCTATTTTCACTTCCTTTCTTTCCTTTACATTGACTGATACCAAGTAAGCTTGGAATTGTAGGCAAACCATCTTCGCGGCCCTTATGGATGATATAAGTATAGTGGAATTCTCAGGCTGTCTTAGTCTACCAAAACCTGTCTTTATCTGGAGCTACTTTGAATTGCACCTTTATGTTTTCGCAATCAATGCTGGCTCCCCATTGGCTTATCCAATCCTTTCCCAAAATCACATCGAATTCCGTCATTGATAATAGGATTACGTTTGCTTCTAATATCATGGACTCTATCCTAATCGAACACGTCTTATATACGTAGCTAGTACTAGCTAACATGTACATAGGGGATTCTACATGAATTATCTTATTCATTTTCTCTACAAGCAGTGTGACGAGCTGCGTATATGTAAATTAAAATGCTCACTATTTACGCAAGTATACGTGCTGTGTCAAGTAATAAAGAGTGAGTAGAGTATCGTTCCCACGAGGAATTGTTAACCAGAATTATTAATTACTTTAGCTGCTTTCAGTGAGTAGGAAATTCTAAGTTTGTGGATTTAAACTAAAGATAACAACTGTAATAAAAAATCAGAGTAGCATCTACAGAATGGCTGGAATACTAGAAACGGGTTTAATAATTAGAGATGGCAGATGGATAGGTCGGAATCCTTGAATCTAAACTATATCGCATTGGTTCTTTTTTATTGGATTGTGCATGGATTTACTAGTCGAAGTTCAATAATCTTTATATATGTCTTCCAACACTATATAAAGCTAATTACACCCTATTTAATTGCTATATTCTCATGCCATTAAATAAAGTGAAATTGATAAGTTCATAACTTGTTCAGTGACTACACATGATTTAACGGTATATTCCTATCTGTTAAACAACTCCCCTTACAAAGAGGAAACCTATGCCCTATACATGGATCTAGCAAAGATTTTCCTTTTCCAAGGATAAATCAAGCAATTAAATCATCTTACAAGGTAACTAATCTTGTAAAAAGCATTAAAACCACACGTGCAAGGGTAAATCATACACAATCATATAGAAAATATCAAATATTCATTCCTGAATTTCAAAGAACCAAGACAATATAGTTTAGAGTTCAATTAATCCTAACTATCCATCTAATGAAGGTTTAGTTTAAAGACATGATCATAATATCCATTACATCCATATTGAAAGTATCCAGAAAAGCAGAGAAAGAAAATAGAAGGATTAAGAGAAAACTAGTTTTCCGGCGACTTCCACCAACGGAGTTGAATCTTCTCTTCAATTCGTCTTTTTAATCGTGTTTTTGTCTTACTCTGGCTATGTAATTCTATTCTAGGCTCCCTCTAGGTCGTCCCCACATGCGCAAGCCCCTATGGTCTATTTATATAGTGACATTGCGCAGCACACGTACAGAAATCTGCGTGTATGGATGCGTATTGGCGCCTAGGCGCCAACTTTCTGTGTGCTGGGCAACTTGGAACTTTTCTGCAAACCCTAGGAGTTCATGCCTTAGCACCTAGGCGCCCCTGGCTAGCACCTAGGTGCCAACTCCCTAGAGGTTTCATGACTTGGAGCTTCTCCTGGACACACCTGTGTGATCATGCCTGGCGCTTGGGCGCCCCTGGCTGGAGCCTAGGCGCCAACTCACTGGAAGAAATCATGACTCGTGGCATCAAAACCCTGCTAGGTTGGTCTGCACCCAAGGGCACCCAGGCGCCAACTCACTGGAAGCTATTTGACTGTGTGAAGAGTTGGAGATCCTGGCAAGGTACATAAGGTGGCGCCAGGGCGCCATCCTCCTGCCTCGTGACTTGGTCTCGTTCTGCATTCCACTCGCCTGCATGTCTTCATATTGCCCGTCCTTTCTGCAAAAGTTGAATAAAACAAATAAATGAACTAAAAATGCCTAATTTGTGCCAAAAATGCATAAAAACTAAATAAGGCTCCTAAAATGCAAAGCGAGTGAAAATTAAGCTAAATGGATGCAAACTAAGCCTAATCTCTCAGACTAACACGCAAATAGAGTCTGAAATGGGCCATGATAACTCGTATTTTTACGAGTTATTACACCCCCAAACTTAAATGTTGTTAGTCCTTGAGCAACACATGCAAACACAATGAATAAATGAATGAATGCAGACTCTATCAACTCCATTTGCTTCCCATGATGCTTTGATCAATCCATTTATCTATTCAACAAGGTCAAGAGTAATCTAACTTGAAAAATCATCCATTACACAAAACAAGGCATGCCTTTTCATTCTCAAACCAAGTTACACGTGGGTGCTAAAATTTTTCTAGTACATGATCGCAATTCAACATGTTAATCTTCCACTTGATTAGAAAACTGGTTAGAAAATCAATGAGAGCAGGAAAACCAAGGTTCAAACTGAACTAACTGGTCACAGAAAATAGTAATAAGTCACTTTATTCAATTTTTGCCAACTACACATTCTTTTTCCCTCCCAAACTTATTGCCAAAATTCTCCTCACCATATTTCAGGATATTTGGAGATTTGTTTTTTTTTTTGGCTCCCCTCACCATATTTTAGGGTATCTGGGGAGAATTTTGATTTTAAAGTGTCATTACTGTGATTTTTCTTTGCTTTTTTATGCGAACCTTGCCATTTGTTGATGCCAAGTCCCGGGTACTCAGCTTAGGTCAATCACCCCCTTTTTATTTTTCTTGTTTTGTTAGGGATACTGAACATGCTTGTGTGAAATAATACCATTTCTAAACCCATTAAAGTACTTGGTCAGCATTTATTTAATTCAGTTCTCATCATCTCAGTCTGGAAGATTGACATATAATTGAATTAGAATAATGTATTATGAAATCCTTTTAATTCTTTCACATGTCAATTGCAACTTGCTTTTAGTACTTGGTTCCCAATCTGTTGCCCATTTTTCATGAATTCAATTTCAAGTTAACCTTAATCACAACCTTGCATATTTGCAATAAGATGGATTGAAACAAAGATAACTTTCATTAGCTGGAATTGATATAACATGCAACATAATCAAAACATGAAAAACTAACCTATGGTCAAGAATTATACACCCCCCAAACTTGAGAGATGCATTGACCTCAATGCATGATGACCTAGAATGACCTAATAAAGAAAATACACTGGAAAGAAAAAATAAATAAAATGAAAAAAAATGAAAGGACCGGGACTCCCTCAAGAATCAAACTCCGTGGCATCCTCGTCCTCGCTGTCGGCGGGCTGGGGCTGAGATGGCTATCCGAAGTAGGCGCGGAACTTCGGCAGCGTCGATGAAAAAGGCGAGAGGGATGAGGCGTCGATCTGGCGGTTGTCCATCAGTCGTCGGAAGTGGGCCTCCATCGCCCTGTTGGACTGCTGCAAAAACCTGGCCTGAGCCGCCATCAGGTTCTCTAGGTTGGTTAGCCGCTCGCTGGTGGTAGGCAGCTGCGAGGCGGGACCCGCAGGTGGAGCCGCTCTGGGGCGCATGGTGGCGATGCGGACCCGGGGCTGGGTGCGGTAGGAGAGGTCGTCGATGATCGCCTGACAGTTCAGGACCTCTTCCGTCTGCTCCCATCTGACGCCGGCCCACTTGCAGAGCCCGGTGATAAGTGATGGGAAGTATTAGCTGCCCCGGGGTGCGGTCGCGTAGGCACAGATCTAGTTGTAGATTAGCCTGCCCACGTCGATCGACATGCCGCTGTAGATGGCATGAAGGAGCAGTGCCCTGTCTATCGTCACCTCGCTGACGTGGCTCGACGGCATCATCCGGGCCGAGATGAAATGAAAGATCATCCTCCCGTGGTACATCATCTCGCTCCTCTTGAAGGAGGTAAGCTGCCCGCCCGTCGACTTCCAGGCCTGTGTCCTCTCGTAAAAAGTCCTGGTGATGGAGCCGGCATCACGATCTTCTCCCTCTAGGAAAGCCTCGTACTCATCCGGGTGCTCGAAAGAACGCAACCCATAGTAGGAGTTGATTGCCTCAGCATGGAAAGGGGCAATCTTGCCCCGAACTTTTACCCACCCCTGCTCATGCTCCACTGCATTTGCATAAAATTCCTTCACCACAGGAGTAATAGCAGGTTGCGGTTGCACCACAAAATTCTGCCAGCCCGGGCATTTAGGTTGAGGAGTGGAGAGTCTGAGAATTCATCTATCTTGATTCCCCTCTCCGGAATCAAGTGCCTTTTCTAGAGCGCGTCCATGTACCTTTTGAAGGCCTGAGCGGACATGAACTTGTTGGCATCGAATTCCACGGGCTCATGAACCTTCTTCCTCTTTGCAGTTGACGAGGAAGCCATGTCTCTCCTTGCAAACAAAAGTCCAACACAAACAAACAGGCCAACTCTAAAAATGCACCCAAAACAGTCCACAAGCAATCGACAAGTCTACTTACACAAACCAAACACCAAGCTAATCAAGCCAAACCAACCTCCAATCCGCCTCCCAATCCACACAATTCAACCAATCCAATCCAATTCTCCACTCAAACAATCACCAAACAACTTGGAAAGTACTTGAAATTCACCAAAGAACAAAAATGCACCCAAAACAGTCCACTGGCGCCGGGGCACGGGGTTGCGGCGCCTAGGCGCCGATCTACTGATTGTGGGTTTCTGGCACCGGACGAAGAAGATGAAGATGGATTAGCTCAAAATGAAGCCCAAATAAAGGGGAAAATGATGGGAAACCAAATGTGGGGGTGTTACTTAGGATTTGGTGTTGAAAAAATGGATTTTTGGATGGATTTAAGTGGATCTAAGTAAAGGAGAAAAGGGAAGAAAGTGGAATGGTTGGAATGGATGGAATGGAGGGATGATTTCTTGATGAAATGGCGTTAGATTGGAGTTGAAATGGCTTGGAATCAATGGGAGATTGATTGGTGATGAGGAAAAGGGTTTTTCGGCGCCGGGGCATGGGGTTTAGAGTTTAGAACCCTAATCTCGAACTTTATAAGGCGTCCGGGTCGCGCTGTCCACGACCCGGTGCCGGGGCGCCAGTTTTGTTGGAAATATGTGGATAACTAGCTAAATCTATATTTTGATGATTAAACAAATCAATTTGAGTAAGTCTTGGCTACTAACAAGTTTGTGGAAATGTTTAAGGAATATTAATTTGAAGAAAATCAAGTATGGAAGCCAAGTCGTATACCAAGTCGACTCCAAGATCGACTTCAAGCATCCAGAGTTGAAAAAGGGAGAAGAACAAGTGAAGTCGCAGGCGAAGTCGACTCCAGGTGCGACTTAGGAAACCAAGTCGCAGACGAAGTCGACTCCAGCATCGACTTCAAGCATCCAGAGTTGAAAAAGAGGAAATGGACATGACGAAGTCGCAGGCGAAGTCGACTCCAGGTGCGACTTGGGCGAAGTCGCAGACGAGGTCGACTCCAACTTCGACTTGAGGAGTTCAGACTTGAAGATTGAAGTTTCAAGCTTATTCCAAGGATCAATTTGGATTTTATCAAATCCAAATAAGATGCAAAGTTCATTCTCAAAAAGCAACTGAAGTTTCTTGAAGATCAAAAGCTAAGATTCATATTCAAAATTCAAATCAAGTCTATCAAGTCCAAAGCTAATCTTCAAGCTTATTCCAAATGAAGAAATATCCAAGCCATGAAGACAAATTTAACAAAGTTCAAGCTAGTTCAAGAAGATCAAGGTGTTCTTGCAAAAGACCACGCCAAGTCGCAACCCAAGTCGACTTCAGGATCGACTTGAGTTGAGGACTGAAGGCCAAAGTCGACCCAGACTCGGACTTGGAAATTTGAAGAACTGGAGTCGCACACGAGGTCGACTCCAGGTGCGACTTGGAAGCCAAGTCGCAGGCCAAGTCGACTCCACATGCGACTTGGGTCGCAACGGTCGGAATTTATTCGAACGTTGGCGCATTAAATGCGCGCCACCTACCCTCTAATGTTCGGATTCCCTCCAAAATTATAAATAGCATTCATGGTGGACGAGGGAAGTAGCTGAGAATCATTAAGTGTGCATAACTACTATATTCAAGAGCTCTAAAGAGATCAAGCCATTCAAAGAGGAAGAACTTCACTTCAAGTTGCAAGAGCTATATTTCAGAATCTTCAAAGCCATTACAACAAGTTCTTCTCTGCGCCTAATTGTTGCTACACATCTGTAAAGTGTAGATTTCTTTGTTGTTTCATTTATTTGTGATTGAACTTGAGCTAGTTTGAGGAACTAGGATCAAGTGTATGCTAAGTAGTGTGTGATTGGAGTGAGACTCATCACCTACTTGAGCAGTGTGTTATATGCCCCCTAGAGCTAGAATCTAGAAGAGAGCAGTGGCTCTAATTGTATTGAGAGAATACAATAGTGGAACCCAAGTCACAAGGAGTGTGAGCTTGGAAGAGTGGAGTAGGGAGGTTGCCCGAACCACTATAAAATTCTTGTCTGCTTGATTTACATTTCTGCTCTCTACATTACATTGCTTTCCATTTCGTTTCTTCATTAAGGGGACTAGATTAATCCGGGATTAAGTTTCTGTTTAAGTTATAAATTTTTAAATACCCAATTCACCCCTCCCCTCTTGGGTTTTGCCATCAAACTCGGGACCAACAAGTGGTATCAGAGCAGGTCTTTGAGTTAAACTAAAGAGATCTATTGATATGGCATCCCAATCGATTCCCGTTCTCGCTTTTGCTGAGGGCCAATCATTCACTAGGCCACCATTGTTTGATGGGAACAACTTTGGTTATTGGAAGCTTCGTATGAAGCAACTCATCATGGCTACCGATATGGACTCTTGGATTGCTATCCAAGATGGAGTAACTTTGCCTATAGATGAAAGAGCTTCCAAGTGGACCGAAGAGGAAGTAAGAACCGTCAAGAGCAATGCTAAGGCTATGAACTCTTTATTTTGTGCTCTTACGGCCTCCGAATATGATAGAGTATCATCTTGTCTAACCGCTAAAGAAATATGAGATACTCTAACATCCATTTATGAAGGAACCTCTCAAGTCCAAGGGACTAGGAGAAATATTTTGATAGAAGAATTGGAAAACTTTAGAATGTTAGAAACAGAAAATATTTCTGAAATGTTTGCTAGATTCTCTAAAATTACTAACTCCTTGAAAGGTCTTAGAAAAGCTATTTCTGAATCCGAGCAGGTTATGAAGATACTAAGAGCTCTACCAGATTCATGGACTCCAAAGATTACAGCTATTGAAGAAGCCAAAGACCTAAACACCCTAAGGCTAGAAGATCTAATTAGCTCATTAATGTCACATGAGTTAATTAAGAGAAGAAATGAAGAGAATCATAGAGGCAAGAAAACCATTGCACTAAAGGCCACCCACAACTCAGAAGAATCTACCTCCTCATCTCAAAACGAAATTGAAGACATAGCACTTCTCACTAGCAAATTCCGAAAATTTGTGAGAAAAGAAAGGAACTTCAGAGACTACAAAGAAAGACCACGAAGAGAGAAGAAGAACGAGTCAACCAAGTGCTATAGATGCAGGGGCGTAGGACATATGCAAGCTCAATGTCCTACACCGGAAGAAAGGCCAAAGGAGAGCCATCAAAGCAGAAAATTCCAAAGGCCACGAGGAAGAGGCATGTTCGTCAACGAGGAGACTTCATCAACATGCAGTTCCTCAACCGACGACAATGATGCAGCCAACTGTGCAAGAATTTGCTGCATGGCACGAATCGAGCAAGAATAAGAAGACTTGCTATGTCTAAACACAACGGAAGTTTTGGAAGAACAATCTACCTCAACAAAATGCACAAGTAATGAAGAGGTAACTTCCAAACCTTGCTATTCTCAATCAAGTTATTCTTCTTTTCATGATTGCCTCAAATGTGCTGAATTAGAAGAACTTCAAATTGCTTATGATTCATTATATGAGGAAATTAAGAGGCTAGGAAACAAGCTGTCATTGAAGAGACAACAGTGCAACTTTGTTATTGTTGAAAATGGAAAACTAGCTGAAAAATCAGCAAAACTGAAAGAAGAAAATGAATCACTGTTGAAAGAGGCAGAAAAATTGAAAAAGGAGAACAAATCATTAAATGAATCATTTGGAAAGTTCTCTAATCCAGGAGAAAGTGTGAAGATGTTTCTGAACATGACCTCACAAAAGGATAAAAGAGGTCTTGGGTACAATACATTTGAGCAAAAAGAAAGTGGCAAATCAAATGTGCCAAAACTTGGAAAATATCAAGCTAAAACTGCACCAATTTATAAGCCACAAAAGAAAAATGTTATGTGGATTAAAAGACCAACTTTTGAACCAAAATGCAATTGGAGGCCTACTCCTAGACTACCAATGGCCTGCAATTTCTGTAATAAAATGGGTCATAAAGCTTACAAGTGTAACTTCAAGAAGTTATATGACCATGGTGTAAAGCTAGTTTGGGTTCCAAGGAACACAAGATTTAGGCTTTCTAAGTTAGAATTACGAAGATTGAATCATTTTACTAACCCAAATGGACCCATAAAATGGGTACCAAAGAGATGAGATTTACCTTTTTTTATTTTTCAGATTTGCTTCAAGGCAAAGGCAAACAATGTATGGTTCATGGACAGCGGTTGTTCAAGGCATATGACCGGAGAAAGAAGTCTATTTCACAAACTTAAGCCTTGCAACGACGGAACGGTTGCCTTTGGTAATAATGAGAAAGGTAAAATTAAAGGTAAAGGAAACATTTACAGTAGCTCAAATGCATGCATGGAGGATGTTTTGTTTGTTGAAGGACTCAAGCATAACTTAATGAGCATTAGCCAATTATGTGATAAAGGACATAAGGTTGTGTTTGAATCATCTATATGCAATGTATTTGATGGTGAGCATATCATGTTTAGTGGAAAAAGACATGGAAATGTATATTTGGTTTCACTTGATGAACTAGATGGTCAATGTCTAATGGCCATTGAAAATGATCCATGGGTTTGGCATAAAAGACTTGGACATGTGAATATGTCAAACATAAATACCCTATGGAAAAAGAGTTTGGTAGAAGGCTCGCCAAAGTTGAAATATGACAAAGACAAAATTTGCAAGGCATGTCAATTATCTAAACAACCAAAGATGTATTTTTCTAACAAAAAGGAGATTTCCACCACAAGGCCACTTGAATTGCTACACATGGATCTATATGGACCATCCGACATTTTAACCATTGGTGGAAAGAAATATGTATTTGTTATTGTAGATGACTTTTCAAGATTCACATGGATAATTCTCTTAGCTAGCAAAGATGAAGCCTTCTCTATGTTTTCAACTTTTGTAAACTTAGTGGAAAATGAAAAACAAAGTACTATTATGTCTATAAGAAGTGACCATGGTGGTGAATTTGAGAACAAACGATTCATAGAATTATGTAATGAAAAAAGAATTCATCACACGTTTTCTGCACCAAGGACTCCACAACAAAATGGAGTAGTTGAAAGGAAAAACAGAACTATACAAGAGATGGCTAGAACAATGATAAATGAGAGCAAATTATCCAAGAAGTTTTGGGGTGAAGCTGTAAGTACAGCTTGTCATGTATTAAACCGTGTTACCATTAGAGCTATCTTGAAAATGACCCCATATGAGCTATGGAAAGGAAGGAAACCAAACATATCTTATTTTCATGCTTTTGGATGCACATGTTATGTTTTGAACAATGGAAAAACCAACTTGGGAAAACTTGATGCTAAAAGTGATGAAGCAATATTCCTTGGTTATTCATCAAATAGCAAAGCATATAGAGTTTTCAATAAACGAAACCAAGTTGTAGAAGAATTCATACATGTTATTTTTGATGAAACTAATACATGCTTCAAAAGAAGAGATGATTTAAGTGATGCAGATGAGATTACAAGCAATCTTGAAAAATTGCATATGGAAAAGCAAGAAGAATCCATGGAGGAAAGGGTAAGTGAAGGTAACAATTCCTATAAACCTCCAACTGATTTAAAATTCAATCATGCACATCCAATTGAGCAAGTTATAGGAAATGTGTATGAAGGTGTAAAAACTAGAAGGTCAAAGCAAAATGTTTGTGGACAATATACTTTTGTATCTAAGATTGAACCATCTAATATTGACCAAGCTCTCAATGATGAAAACTGGATTATAGCAATGCAAAAAGAGCTAAATCAATTTGAAAGAAACCAAGTTTGGCATCTTGTTCCTAGACCAAAAGATTGTACTGTTATTGGCACCAAGTGGGTCTTTAGGAACAAATTAGATGAAAGTGGACTTGTAGTGAGAAACAAAGCTAGACTTGTGGCAAAAGGATACTCACAAGAAGAAGGAATAGATTTTGAGGAATCCTATGCCCCGGTTGCTAGATTAGAGGCAATTCGCATCTTACTAGCTTTTGCATCTCACATGAACTTTAAATTGTTTCAAATGGATGTCAAAAGTGCATTTCTAAATGGTTATATAAATGAAGAGGTGTATGTAGAACAACCACCTGGATTTGAGGAAAAAGATCAATCTAAATTTGTATACAAGCTAAACAAAGCATTATATGGATTAAAACAAGCTCCAAGAGCTTGGTATGAAAGATTAAGCAAATTTCTGATTGATCATGATTTTCAAAAAGGAAAGGTAGACACCACTTTGTTTATCAAATATAAAGAAAATCATATTCTGATTATTCAGATTTATGTAGATGATATTATTTGTGGTGCTACTAATGAAACTCTTTGCAAAGAATTTTCTGAGCTTATGCAGAAAGAGTTTGAGATGAGCATGATGGAAGAACTCAATTTCTTCCTTGGACTGCAAATCAAGCAACTAAATGGAGGAATCTTCATAAACCAGTCCAAATACATCAAAGAGATGCTCAAGAAGTTTGGCATGGAGAATAGCAAAGGAGCAAACACGCCCATGAGCTCTACAATCAAGCTTGACAAAGATGAGAAGGGCAAAGTAGTTGATTTAAAATTGTATAGAAGCATGATAGGTTCCTTATTGTATTTAACTGCTTCTAGGCCAGATATTTTGTTTAGTGTGTGTATGTGCTCTAGATTTCAATCATGTCCAAAAGAATCACACTTGGTAGCTGTGAAAAGAATCTTCAGATATCTAGTTGACACTACCAATTTAGGACTATGGTATCCAAAGGGCTCTAATTTTGATCTAATCGGCTACTCGGATGCGGATTTTGCTGGTTACAAAGTAGATAGAAAAAGCACTAGTGGAACATGTCAGTTTCTTGGAAGCATGATGGTTTCATGGTTTTCAAGAAAACAAACTAGTGTTGCTCTATCTACGGCGGAAGCCGAATATATTGCCGCCGGGAGCTGTTGTGCCCAATTACTTTGGATGAAACAGCAACTTAGGGACTATGGCATGGATTTTAAAGATATACCTATCAAATGTGATAATACTAGTGCCATATGTCTAACCAAGAATCCAATTTTGCATTCTAGAACCAAACATATAGATCTTAGACATCATTTCATTAGAGAACATGTAGAAAATCATGACATATGTTTGGTATATGTAAGAACCGAGGATCAAATTGCAGACATATTCACAAAACCCCTAGCCAAAGAAGCATTTTATAAGATTAGAAATGACATGGGAATGATTGAGTTAGGCTAAGCATAAACTAAGGGGGAGCACATGTTTAGGGGGAGCAACCCCACCTGTCTCTTTCTTTACCCTCTAATCTTTTTGATTTATTGACAAAAAGGGGGAGAAAAATAGGATTTGAGGAAGAGAAGATAAGTTTGGGGAGAAGAATACCATATGTTTGAAAGATTGCATGAGCATATGTTGAATGCTTGTATGAAATGCAAAATGAGCATGTTATTAAGTTATTGAAAGGTATACACTCAAATCGGTTTTGTCAATCATCAAAAAGGGGGAGATTGTTGGAAATATGTGGATAACTAGCTAAATCTATATTTTGATGATTAAACAAATCAATTTGAGTAAATCTTGGCTACTAACAAGTTTGTGGAAATGTTTAAGGAATATTCATTTGAAGAAAATCAAGTATGGAAGTCAAGTCGTATACCAAGTCGACTTCAAGCATCCAGAGTTGAAAATGGGAGAAGAACAAGTGAAGTCGCAGGCGAAGTCGACTCCAGGTGCGACTTAGGAAACCAAGTCGCAGACGAAGTCGACTCCAGCATCGACTTCAAGCATCCAGAGTTGAAAAAGAGGAAACGGACATGACGAAGTTGCAGGCGAAGTCGACTCCAGGTGCGACTTGGGCGAAGTCGCAGACGAGGTCGACTCCAACTTCGACTTGAGGAGTTCAGACTTGAAGATTGAAGTTTCAAGCTTATTCCAAGGATCAATTTGGATTTTATCAAATCCAAATAAGATGCAAAGTTCATTCTCAAAAAGCAACTGAAGTTTCTTGAAGATCAAAAGCTAAGATTCATATTCAAAATTCAAATCAAGTCTATCAAGTCCAAAGCTAATCTTCAAGCTTATTCCAAATGAAGAAATATCCAAGCCATGAAGACAAATTTAACAAAGTTCAAGCCAGTTCAAGAAGATCAAGGTGTTCTTGCAAAAGACCACGCCAAGTCGCAACCCAAGTCGACTTCAGGATCGACTTGAGTTGAGGACTGAAGGCCAAAGTCGACCCAGACTCGGACTTGGAAATCTGAAGAACTGGAGTCGCACACGAGGTCGACTCCAGATGCGACTTGGAAGCCAAGTCGCAGGCCAAGTCGACTCCACATGCGACTTGGGTCGCAACGGTCGGAATTTATTCGAACGTTGGCGCATTAAATGCGCGCCACCTACCCTCTAACGTTCGAATTTCCTCCAAAATTATAAATAGCATTCATGGTGGACGAAGGAAGTAGCTGAGAATCATTAAGTGTGCATAACTACTATATTCAAGAGCTCTAAAGAGATCAAGTCATTCAAAGAGGAAGAACTTCACTTCAAGTTGCAAGAGCTATATTTCAGAATCTTCAAAGCCATTACAACAAGTTCTTCTCTGCGCCTAATTGTTGCTACACATCTGTAAAGTGTAGATTTCTTTATTGTTTCATTTATTTGTGATTGAACTTGATCTAGTTTGAGGAACTAGGATCAAGTGTATGCTAAGTAGTGTGTGATTGGAGTGAGACTCATCACCTACTTGAGCAGTGTGTTATATGCCCCCTAGAGCTAGAATCTAGAAGAGAGCAGTGACTCTAATTGTATTGAGAGAATACAATAGTGGAACCCAAGTCACAAGGAGTGTGAGCTTGGAAGAGTGGAGTAGGGAGGTTGCCCGAACCACTATAAAATTCTTGTCTGCTTGATTTACATTTCTGCTCTCTACA
This sequence comes from Annona cherimola, assembly GCA_030490835.1. Taxonomy (NCBI): domain Eukaryota; kingdom Viridiplantae; phylum Streptophyta; class Magnoliopsida; order Magnoliales; family Annonaceae; genus Annona; species Annona cherimola. The sequence continues at coordinate 48,781,760 of CM059973.1, read as the reverse complement.
TTACATTGCTTTCCATTTCGTTTCCTCATTAAGGGGACTAGATTAATCCGGGATTAAGTTTCTGTTTAAGTTATAAATTTTTAAATACCCAATTCACCCCTCCCCTCTTGGGTTTTTCCATCAAACTCGGGACCAACAAGTTTATCCTCCGTGTTCTTCTGGTTCTTCATCACGGCGCCGGGGCGCCCCCATACGGCGCCTAGGCACCGATGTTCTTCAGCAAATATTTTGAATTTTTCTTCCAGCTGCTTCCTATCATGATCTTTATGAAATTATGATCCAAGTTATTTTTCTAAAAATAAAAAAATAAAAATAAAAACAAAACAAAAATATAAATCAAAATGAAAATGAGCAATGGGTTGCCTCCCATTCAGCACTAAGTTTAACGTCCTCAGCCCGCCGTTCCCGCTGTTTAATCGTCCTTCAATTTCACTACCTCGAACTTCTTTCCATTCAGACTGCAACATTGATGCTCAGATTTACTTTTAGCCCCTTTAAGTGGATCAGTTAGTTTCTTGTAAAGACTGTACAAACGTTTGTCAGGGTTTTGAATTGATAGTGGCTCAAGGGTTTTGCATTGGTCCATTGAGTAATGTCGAGTCTGACTTTCCGGCAGGTGGAATAGAGGCATTTGGATATGCTAATGTCCTAGCTTTCGATCGACTCGGTCAATTGTTCGAGCCCAATGTGATCAGCGAGTCTATCTTTTGTATAAGCAGTTAACTCGCTGTCCTTAAATGCAATCTCCTTTGGGTCCTTCTTAATACCACTCGAAGAAAACTTTTGAACCTTTGAATTGACCACATCAATCATTAAGCAATCCTCTGAATCAATTGGGCTCTACATTGCCTTGAACACATTGAACGTGACTTTTTCATTTTGCACTTGCATGGTTAATTCTCCGTCTCGTACATTAATTATTGCGTTGCCCATTGCAAGGAAAGGTCGACCTAGAATAATTGGCACGTCCCGGTCTTCTTCGTAATCCAGGATAATATAATCAGCAGGAAAAATGAACTTGTTCACCTTAACAAGAACATCCTCAATAATACCCTCTGGATACGTAATGGATCGGTCCGCCAGTTGCAACATTACTGTTGTAGGTCGGGCTTCCCCGAAGCCTAGTTTTTTGAAAATAGACTTAGGCATGAGGTTAATGCTAGCTCCCAAGTTGCATAGAGCTCTTCCAAAGTATTGGTTTCCGATTGTGCATGGGATAATGAAACTCCCTGGATCCTTGAGCTTAGGAGGCAGATTCCTTTGCACCATAGAGCTGGTTTCCTCTGTTAATGCCACAATTTTGAATTCTGTCAGCCGCCTTTTCTTTGATAGCACATCTTTTATGAATTTGGCATAGCTCGGCATTTATTCCAAGGCTTCGACAAGAGGTATGTTGATATGTAATTGCGTTAGTACCTCTAAAAATTTCTTGAATTGGCCCTCCTTTTTAGTCTTTGCAAATCTCATAGGAAATGGAGGAGGCGGCCTTTGATTTGTGGCGATTTCAGCGTCCGGTTGCTTTTGGGTGGTATCTGGTTCTTCTATTCCCTGTGACTACTGAATCAGAGGATTAGTGGGTTCAGTTACCGATTTTGGTGGAATTGCGTCGGGTAACTGCTTTCCACTACGCAACGTGATTGCTTGAACTTGTTCCTTACCTTTTCCTTTTGGGTTTTGCTCGGTATCGCTCGACAGTGAACCTTGGGATCGGTTGTTTAGAGCTGAGGCTAGTTGGCCTATCTGTGCTTTCAAGTTCCTATTTTTCATGATATGAGATTGCATGAATTGCATAAAGAGGTTTTCTAGATCAGATTTCTTCTCTTCTCGCAGTGGTGGGTTGAATTGAGCTTGTCTTGCTGGCTGTTGCTGCGGGGGCTGCTGTGAGAATCCAGGCGACTGATTCAGCCTCATCTGGTTGTTCCATGAGAAATTGGGATGATTTCTCCAGCATGGGTTGTAGTTGTTTCCATATGGATTCGCTGGATTTCTCTGAAAATTTCCCACGTAATTAATGGACTCTGGATTTGTGGCACATTCATCACTGGGATGGCCGAATTCGCCACACCATGTGCAAATATCTACTGTTGTTGGTTGCTGTGGTGTAGGTGCTCCTACCGCACTAACATTGGCTGGCCTTGATATGTTCTGAATCTGCCTGGATAAGGCGTCGATGTGGGCCTTTATCGATGAAACTGCGTCCAATTGAAATAGACCCCCATTTTGGCTTCTGTCAGATGGCAGTTGATAGGTATTGGCCGCCATGTTTTCAAGTAGGGCGTATGATTCTTGGTAGCTTTTCCTCAGCAGAGAACCATTTGATGATGAATCCACCATGTGACAGGTGGAATCATGGAGACCATTGTAAAAGATTTGAATTTGAACCCACGGTTGAATTCCATGATGTGGGCATTTTCGGAGTAGGTCTTTGAAACGATCTCATGCCTCTGATAGGGTCTCCACTCTGTGTTGCTTGAACGAGACTATGTCCATCCTCAGCTTGGCTAACTTGGCAGGCGGGAAATATTTCTCCAGGAATTTATGAGCCAAGTCGTTCCATGTGTTGACAAAGTTCGGGTGTAGAGAATCTAGCCATTCCGAAGTTCTATCCCACAGAGAAAATGGAAAGGTCCATAGTCGCATTGCCTCGTCAGAGACTCCGTTCTGCTTGAACGTGTTCATGATCTGCAATAAATTCCGCAGATGGCGATGTGGATCCTCGGACGCTAAACCTCCAAACTTCCCAATGGATTGGAGCATCTGGAAAATCACCGGCTTGATTTTGAAATTGTTGGTGTCGATAGGAGGAGGTGCAATTCTAGTTTGAACTACATTTTGGCCCAGCGCAATGAGATCCCAAATGGGTTGATCCAAATCATCTTGTGGTGGATGATTTGGAATCTCAATCCTTTGGTTCCCCTGTTTGATTGCGTGAACATTCTCGTCCGGATTCTCGATGTGCTCCATAGTATGTTGTTGGCTCCTAACTTCCCTGCTCTTACGACGCCTTCTCAAATAAGTTCGTTCGGGTTCCGGATCAAAAGGAATTATTGTCTCCTTTCCGGCTCTGCCTTGGAGCATGCAAAATGAGATTATCCAGCAAAAACTAATTCAATTGAAACTAGTGAAAAAAAAAATTCTAAACTAAAAGAAATTATGAAAATGAACTATTCTACAAAATTATACAAGAAAGTAATGAAACTAACAATAATTAGTTAAACTAATTCCCCAGCAACGGTGCCAAAAACTTGACGAGGTGCGTATATGTCAATTAAAATGCTCGCTATTTACGCAAGTATACGTGCCGTGTCAAGTAATAAAGAGTGAGTAGAGTATCGTTCCTACGAGGAATTGTTAACCAGAATTATTAATTAGTTTAACTGCTTTCAATGATTAGGAAATTCTGAGTTTGTGGATTTAAACTAAAGCTAACAACTGTAATAAGAAATCAGAGTAGAGTCTATGGAATGGCTAGAATACTAGAAACGGGTTTAATAATCCGGGATGGCAGATGGATAGCTCGGAATCCTTGAATCTAAATGATATCGCATTAGTTCTTTTTCATTGGATTGTGCATGGATTTACTAGTCCAAGTTCAATAATCTTTATATATGTCTTCCAACACTATATAAAGCTAATTACACCGTATTTAATTACTATGTTCTCATGCCATTAAATAAAGTGAAATTGATAAGTTCATAACTTGTTTAGTGACTACACAGGGTTTAACAGTATATTCCTATCTGTTAAAGAACTCCCCTTACAAAGAGGAAACCTATGCCCTACACATGGATCTAACAAAGATTTTTCGTTTTCAAGGATAAACCAAGCAATTAAATCATCTTACAAGGTAGCTAATCTTGTAAAAATATTAAAACCACACGTACAAGGTTAAATCATACACAATCATATAGAAAATATCAAATATTCATTCCTGAATTTCAAAGAACCAAGACAATATAGTTTAGAGTTCAATTAATCCTAACTATCCATCTAATGGAGGTTTAGTTCAAAGACATGATCATCATATCTATTACATCCATATTGAAAGTATCCAGAAAAGCAGAGAAAAAAAAATAGAAAGATTAAGAGAAAACTGGTTTTCCGGTGGCTTCCACCAACGGAGTTGAATCTTTTCTTCAATCCGCCTTTTTAATCACATTTTTATCTTTCTCTGGCTGTGTAATTCCGTTCTAGGCTCCCTCTAGGTCGTCCCCACGTGCGCAAACCCCTATGGTCTATTTGTAGAGTGACATTGCGCAACACACGTATAGAAATTTGCGCGTACGGATACGTATTGCCGCCTAGGCACCAACTCTCTGTGTACTGGGCAACTTGGAACTTTTCTGCAAACCCTAGGAGTTCATGCCTTGGCGCCTAGGCACCAACTCCCTGGAGGTTTCATGACTTGGAGCTTCTCCAAGACACACCTGTGTGATCATGCCTGGCGCCTAGGCGCCCCTGGCTGGAAGAAATCGTGACTTGTGGCATCAAAACCCTGCTAGGTTGGTCTGCATGTTGGTAAGGTGGCGCCTAGGCGCCAACTCACTGGAAGCTATTTGACTGTGTGAAGTGTTGGAGATCCTGGCAAGGTACATAGGGTGGTGCCTGGGCACCATCCTCCTACCTCGTAACTTGGTCTCGTTCTGCATTCCACTTGCCCGCATGCCTTCATATTGCCCGTCCTTTCTGTAAAAGTTCAATAAAACAAATAAATGAACCAAAAATGCCTAATTTGTGCTAAAAATGCATAAAAACTAAATAATGCTCCTAAAATGCAAAGCGAGTGAAAATTAAGCTAAATGGATGCAAACTAAGCCTAATCTCTCAGACTAACACGCAAATAGAGTTTGAAATGGGCCATGATAACTCGTATTTTTACGAGTTATCACAGTGCATGTGTGGTTACATATTGGCAGGCTATAATGAGTGGGTAGCACCAGAATCAAACAAAGCTACCACATAATTTCCTAAAATATAAACTATATCTGTAACCACCTTTTCTTCTTACTCCTGTGACTCTGTACGAGTCAATGCATGCACATGCACTGGATTCATAAAAGTAACCTGTCGGTGAGTAGTCGTGGTTAGCCTTGGCTAGGCTGGTCTTCCTCGCCCTTGTGATGTTTGTGCTTTATTTGGACAATTCGGGGCAATGTGCCCTACTTGGTTGCAAACAAAACAATTGATAACCTTTTCTTTCCCTGTTCCACACTCTTTGGCTATATGTCCCATCTACCCACACTTAAAGCATTTATCTAATCCTTTCAAACACTCCCTAGAAGGCGCTTTTAGCACTTTTTACACAGTGGAGAGTTTTTCTTCTTAGGGGTACCTTTACCCTTTCCTATTCCTCCTTTCTTACTCTTTTCGTTCTCCATTTTTGTTTCCTTGGCACCCGGACTAAATAATTTCTATCCTTGCCTCAACTCTTGAGTTCTCAATGCCTCCACTTCTAATGCACTTGCCTTTCGAGACTCAATACATAGTCCTTAATTAACATAGGTGCAAGGCTTTCCCTTAGATATTGCCTCAGTCCTTGTTGAAACCTTTGTGCCTTATTTTCCTACACATTAGAGATCCATGGCACATATCTCACTAAGGCATTGAACTCGGTGGCATATTCCGTGACTGACATCCTTCCTTGATATAGTCGTTCAAACTCAATTACCTTCTAACTTTGTAGTCCCAGCGGAAGGTTTTCCTTATTAAAATCCTCAACAAAAGTTTGCCAAGTCACTTCCTCCAGGTGTGACATAATAATCAACATGGTCTCCCACCACTCATGAGCATTTTAGCTAGCAAACGAGTGGCACATAAGACCTTCGGCCCATCGTTGCATGGAGATATTCTAAATAACTTGTTGATCTCCTTCATCCATTGTTCAGCTTGCACGGGATCGGGTTCGCCAACTTGGGTGGACGTTGAACTAAAAAGGCATTAATAGCTCTCTTGTCTGCCTCCAATATCTTATTCTCATCTCCCACTGGTGCCGGTGTGGGATTAGGGTTAACCGTTTATCTGGGTCTTTCTTTCTTATTGTCACCCAACTGCATTTATTGGGTCCTTTCCCAAAAGCCTTGGATTATATCCGCAGTCTAGGTCGCCCATTCTCTAGTAGCCTGCTGCATAGCCTCCGTTACAGCCGTAGCTATCCTTTCCACTATCAACCTTGCCTGTCTCATTTCATTCTCATTTTCAACTTTCGGTTTCGAGCTTATGTGCTCTCGTCGTTGATAAGTCCTTGGGTTTTTTCTCTTAGTCCCAGTCTAGGTCGTTTAAATCTATTACTATGTTGGCTTAGAATTTCATCATTGGCTATTGCCTTTCCTTTATTCTGCCTAATTCTTGCTCTTATGTTAACCATGACGCTTTTGCTATATTCAAAAACACATTAACATAGATTTCATTTATGATTAAGGTTTAATCATATCATGCATATACCATCATCATTCAATTAATTCATCATAACCACATCATTTATCATAGTGCAATACCAGTCATGTCATTATCAACTATTTATCAACATAAGCATTTGTAACCATTCATAACCATTCTTTCACACCTTCATAATTTTCAAGCATACATAAGTTTCAAGAATTACCACATCAAATGTACATCAAAGCATCCATATATTCATATATTATACATTCATATAGTTCACATAATTAAACATTCCATCTTGTAAACCAAAGTTTTGCGACATCACCATATATACATACCAGAGAAAATAAAGAAAGTTTTTACTATACCCATCTATCTTTCTCCCCTTACATAACGCATACGATTAGGTGGCACCTGTATAGGCTCATCGGTAATAGTGCTAGTATCTGATTAGTCGGGAAGGTTCTAGTTATCACTATCGTCATTACTTTCTTATTCAGGTCCGATAAACTCCTCTATTGGGTCATCGTCATCATTTTCACTTCCCATTTCTATGGATCCACCATCACTTTCTACCACCCTCAGTATATGCTCGTTGGGGCATGGTGAGGAAGGCTCCTCCACTACACGCTCGCCTGGAGCGCGATACTGCTCCCGTGCTCTCATAGCTTCCCTTTCCTTCTAGTCTATTCTCTCCCAACTCATTCCATGTTGGAACTGGATGTAGCCATCGGCAAACCGATACCATGGGTCACAATCTGGGGGTGTAGGATCAGGTATTTGATCCCAAAAGATATAAAGCTCCCTAACATTAAGCTAATCTGTAGGTACCTATGAAAATGGTGGTGGGTCAAGCCAGGAGCTAGTATGACTTTAGCTCTAAGAGCCCTCCTGGTGGACCCTCCTAGATTAAACCCATTCTGCATGTGGTGAAAATAGGGTTCAGTGTCATTTCCCTTCTTGATGCGCGGTGGAGGGTATATGGGGTGATAACTTGGAGGGACAGGTGTGCTATACGAGTTACCCTACTGGGATGCCGACCATCTATGGACATTCTCCTCTATTCTATGTCTTTTCTCCTCCTCCATCTCCCTCCTCATCCCCTCAAGACTCATTGTGGCTTTCCTTTTGTCCGCCATCTATATTTTAAAACATAGCAAGTTAGCTATATTTTACAATCATCATAATACAAGGCACCTTCACATACCATAGTAATCAACATATAATCACATATATTTCCTCAATTTCGATCCATTCTTTATAATTAGCATATTTCCTCGCCTATTTACCAATCCATGCTCTGATACCAAGCTCTATGGCACCCCAACCCGAGCGTCACAACATGAGCCTTACTCCGGGATCATTTGTTGATTAGTAAACGTGAGCAGGATTGTTGCCTTATCACACGGCGGGATTATGACATGAATATGCATTTGTAATTTACTGCATAGGAGTTTATCACATAGTACATGATCATTTTTACACCAATTTGCACTCCTTGGCCATCATCAACCTTGATATACCCATTCAACATTTACTTCTAACACATCATTCCAATCATATATCATCAACTTCATAATGTTGATATCATATTAAAACATACATACATTACACATCGTCAAATTTTTTCAACCATTTAACACATTTCAATCCACATCACACATCAACAGTGTATAATCGCATATAGTTGCAGCGATTTTGCAAACATTCATTCCATAATACATTTCCCATCATATATATGCATACAAAGTAATACAAAAATCAAATTTCTTCATTTAAACCTATGCTTCTTCTCTGTAGCCATCCTTGCACCTATTTTAGGGTTTGAAAAACAAATCATGATTATTAACTCAGTAAGCAAGCTGCATAGTTTTCATGCAATAATTTTCAAGCAAAATTTTCTTTTGCATAAACATTTTGGAATAGCCAACATCTTATCCACTCATCGGTATATCATGAATAATGTAATGCATTATTATCAACATAATTTGAACATCATATGATAGTACGCTAGCTAGGTGACCATCCCATGATCCCGCACCCATCTCAAGGAGGATGTCGCCGGCCGTTGGCCTATTTTAGCGACTTAGCCACATTAGAGGGGGACAACCAGTCCGCTTACACCTCTAAAGTGGACTAGTACCTTGTGCACCATGAACATAGACATGCTAGCACGATTTTCATGAATAAGCATTGGAACCATAATTTCTCAACAGATCTTTAATCAAACATTGCATAGGTCCATTTGCAAGAGTTATAAGGATGATCATCCTTAAATAATTCCAAAAGCATTTAAACATCCATTTGCAAGATATATTTCAAAAGCATTTAAACATAAATTTGCATCATAATCTTGACATTTTGAGAAAGCAAGTTTTCAAAGATGTGCTCGCTTACCTGAATTCACTTTAGTCTCTTTTCTCAACTTTTTTCTTATCTTTGCCTATATACAAGAGAATGACATTACATTTATATATATATATAATTTCATATGCTTGCACATCTTATAATTTTTCAACCCTCATGATTTTATATGAACTTATTTAACCCACTTTTCTTTCAAGTTGGGTATCCATTTACCAAATTACACATTGGTATGACTTGTGCTTCCATAGCAACTGTTCTTTTCATTTTAGTACCCTTATTTAGCATAAATTTTTCACATTCATTATAACCATTAAGGTTAACCCCAACATATGGAAGTTTATTACTTCCCATTTATCATTTAACACCCATTCTTTACATTTTCACATTGATACTCATTCAAGACACTTATGAATTAGGGCTACGAATTTTTGAAATTTTGATAATTTTCTCAAAACAGCCCTCTCTTTTCTCATTTTACCGTATTTCCTTTTATTTTTGCGTTTTAGCTAATCATACTTGGTCATTTCCCATTCTTGCCATCCATACCCTTCATGTGCACTCTCTTAGTCACACATACATTATATGTTGATCAAGTTTATACAAAACCGAATTTTTTCTTCAATTTTTGCTTAATTTAGACATGTATTTTGCACATAATTTTGGGTGTAATCAAGGAATTAAAATTCATCAATTGAATTACTCAAAACTACAACTTTTACTTCATGCTTTCCACCTTGGACGTCTATACCATTGGTGCCCTATAAAAAAGATTTTAAAATTTTCTTTTTCAGCCCATTGGGTGTCCCCTTTTCCCCCATATCCCATATTTAGGGTATTTTACTCTCATAATTTCCTACTTACCTTGTTGATTAAATCATGCACCAATTCTATCCTAAATGAGTAGAATTTGCATCAAGTTGTCAACTCCATGTTTTACCTTTCTAAGGTTCATCATATAAGCTTAGTTTAACATATATTGAACATGAAAATTATTCGCATAATCCATACATGACATAAGCTCAAAACGGAAACTTTAAATGGGAATTAACAAAAAATTCAACTTGGTGCACTTAGTATGAACAACCCTAACTTCACACATAACCTTCTTGAATGCTTGAATCGAATCTCTTAATTTATTTAGCATTCAATATCCCTATCAAGGGCTTCATAAATCATTACTTAATGTTCATAATGGATCAAATTTATGACCCATTGATCAAGCTAGAAAACTTAAAATTTATCAAAACAAACTTGGTTTAATACCTACTAGTGTTTGTGTGGTTTTGTTCCCACCTTGCCTAGCTTGTTTTTGTAGGAATCAAAGGCAAATTCAGTACAATCAATGTTTTGATGATTAACAATTCAATTTGAGAATGTTTTGGGCACTAATGTGGTTTGTTAAACTTGGTTAAAGGATAAAAACTTAAATTTCAGAACATAACAGACCAAGTCGCAAGGCCAAGTCGACTTAGCCATCAACTTAGGCGAAGTCGATACCCAAGTCGACCTCAAGACCGACTTCAAATGATAAAAACCTTCTAGCGCTGAATTTGGGCACCAAGACAAATGAAGTCGCAGTTGAAGTCGACTCCACCTGTGACTTAGGTGAAGTTGCAGACCTAAGTTGACTCCATTATCAACTTCAAGAGATCAAATCCTTCCAGTGTTAAATTTGGGCTAGGAGACAGGTGAAGTCGCAGTCGAAGTCGACTCTACATGCGACTTGGGTGAAGTTGCATTCTCAAGTCAATTCCGCAATGCGACTTGAGTGAAGTTGAACCTAAAGTCGACCAAAGCATCCGACTTGAGTCAAGCTAAAGACCAAGATAGTCCAAACAAGCAAATGGCCATGATAAAATCATTCAAGATGGTATATTATTAAAGGGAAGATCAAGAACTACATCTTTGGATCAAGGCCACAAGGATAAAGTTCTTAAAAGAAGGTGAATATGCTAAGTTTCAAGGATCACTTTCAAGGAATCCAAGTTCCAATATATGCATACAGATGGTGAAGTCGCACCCGAAGTCGACTCCACCTGCGACTTGGGTCAGGTCCAAGACCAAGTCGACCTGAAATGGAACTTGAAGCCAAGTTGGAGACAGAAGTCGCAACCGAAGTCGACTCTAGTCTGCGACTTGGGTGAAGTCGCATCCGAAGTCGACTCCACATGCGACTTGGCTTGCAACGGTCGGAAAAATTCGAACGTTAGCACATTAAATGCACACCACCTACCACCAAACATTCGAATTTACTCCACCATTATAAAAGAGCATTCAAGAGGACGTTCTAGAGGTTAGAGAATCATTCATTGTGTTCACCTTCCACCCTCTCTATCATTAACTTGATCTACACCAACTTCAAATGAAGAACTTTGCTCCAACTTGCTGAAAGTGACATTACTGATCATTTCATTCTCTCAACAAGTTCTTCCGCGAGTTGAAATCTGCCTACACAAACTTGTAAAGTGTAGTTTCTTTTGTTTGTATTTAACACTTAGTTTGATATTAAAAATCGAAACCAAGTGAAGGCAAAGTAGTGTTGTGACTTGACTGTGAATCGTCACCTACTTGTGTTGTGCTTGTGCGAGCCCCCTAGAGTTGGAATCTAGAAGAGAGCTGCTGCTCTAGTTGTATTTGATAATCCATTAGTGGAACTCAAGTCACAGCAGGTGTGAGCTTGGAAGAGTAGAATAGGAAAGTTTCCCCGAACCACTATAAAAATCGTGCCTATTGTTGTGGCTTGCTCAACTGCTTTTATTGCTTTATTTCTCTCCAAATTCTCTACTTGTTTCATTAAGGGGATTAAATTAAATAGGAGGAAAGTTTCTATTTGAGTAAAATTTTAAATTACCTAATTTACCCCTCCCCTCTTGGGTTGTTGCCATAATTGCGAGATCAACAAGTGGTATCAAAGCAGGTCTTTGAGTTTAAACCAAAGAGATTTTACAAATGGCATCCCAACAAACTTCCACCCCTGCATTTGCCGAAGGCCAATCATTTACAAGGTCACCTCTATTTGATGGGAGTAACTTCGGTTACTAGAAGTTAAGAATGAAACAACTAATCATGGCTACGGATATAGACTCTTGGATTGCTATCCAAGATGGTGTTGTGTTGCCCATTGATGAAAGAGCCTCCACATGGTCTGAGGAGGAAGTTAGAACCGTTAAAAGCAACGCCAAAGCCATGAACTCCCACTTTTGTGCTTTAACGACATCTAAATATGACAAGGTATCCTCTTGCCAAACCACCAAAGAAATATGGGATACACTTACATCTATTTATGAGGGAATTTCTTAAGTGTAAGAGACGAGAAGAAATATTTTGATTGGAGAGCTAGAAGGCTTTAAAATGCTTAAGAGCGAGAATATTTTTGAAATGTTTGCTAGATTCTCTAAAATTACTAATGCTTTAAAAGGTCTAGGAAAAACTATTTCTGAATCTGAGCAGGTTATGAAGATTCTAAGAGCGCTACCCAAATCATGGACTCCCAAGATCAAGACCATTGAGGAAGCAAAGGACCTCAACATGCTAAGGCTTGAAGATCTTATCCGCTTACTCATGTCACATGAGTTGATAAAGAGGAGGAACGAGGACCAATATAAAGGCAAAAGGGCTATTGCCTTAAAAGCTGCACAAATTTTAGATGACTCCACCTCATCTTCTCAAAACAACGATGAGGAGATAGTGCTACTGACAAGAAGATTCAGAAAGTTCGTAAGGAAAGGAAAGAACTTCAAAGCTACAAAGTACTTCCGATGTGGAGGAATGGGGCATATGCAAGCTCAATGTCCTACACTCGAAGAAAACAAAACAAGGGAACAAAGAGAAAAGAAAGACCAAGGCGAAAATAGAAAATTCCAAAAGGCAAAAGGAAGAGGCATGTACGTCAACAAGGACACATTCACAACTTGCAGTTCTTCAAATGAAGAAAATGAGGCTGCAAATTGTGCAAGAATCTATAGCATGACTACAATGGGGAAGATTCCAACCTATGCTTCGCTGCAATAGAAATTTTGGAGGATCAAACCACTTCAAAAAACTGTACAAGTAGTGAAGAGGTAACCTCTAAGCTAAAAACTCTTTCTATTTTCTCTTCCACAAATGACTGTCTTAAATGTGCTGAATTAAAAGAACTACAACAAGCGTATGATTCATTATATGAGGAAATAAAGAAGTTGGGAAAAAAATTTATAATAAAGAAAAGATAATGTGATACAGTAATTATTATGAATGGAAAACTTGCAGAAAAAGTTAACCATCTAACAAATGAAAAGAACACTTTGACAAGTGAGGTGGAAAGACTTAAAAAGGAAAATGAATCATTCGCTAAGTTCTCTAATCCAGGAGAAAGCGTCAAATATTTTTAAATATGACCGCCCAAAACAACAAAAGAGAACTTGGGTACTCTACATTGGAGAAGGGAGAATGTAGCAAGTCTAATGCTCCAAGGACCTATAAAAACCAAGCAAAGCACATTCATGCTAAACCAAAAATGAATCATGTTGCTTAAACCAAAAGACCAACTTGGGAACCAACTACTATATGGATTCCTACTTCAAGACTTTCGGGAGCTTGTAATTTTTACAACAAGATGGGACACAAGATATATCAATGCAAAGTAAGAAAATTATATGACCCTGGTGCAAAATAGGTTTGAGTACCAAAGAGCATTGGATTTATGCCTTCAAGGATAGAGCAACGTAGATTCTCATGGCTAACTAACCCAACTGGACCCATAAAATGGGTACAAAAAAGATAAGCTCCACTTGACCTTATATTTGCAGTTATGTCTTAAAGCAAAAGCCAACAACACGTGGTTTATGGATAGTGTCTATTCAAGACATATGACGGGTGAAAGAGGATTGTTCCACAAGATCAAACCGCGTAGTGAAGGAACAATTGCATTTGGGAATAATGAAAATGGTGTAATCAAAAGTAAAGAAAATGTTTATGAAAACTCAAATGCATGTATTGAAGATGTACTATTTGTTGAAGGACTCAAACACAACTTAACGAGTATTAGCCAATTATGTGATAAAGGTTATAAAGTTGTATTTTAATCTTCTATATGTAATATATTTGATGATGATAACATAGTCTTTAGTGGAAAAAAAATATGGAAATGTATATTTGGTTTGTCTTGATAAAGTTGATGGAAAATGTCTAATAGCCATAGAAAATGATCCACGGATATGGTATAAAAGGCTTGAACATATAAATATGTCAAATATTAAAACATTATGGAAAAACAGCCTAGTGGAAGGGTTACCAAAGCTTACATATGACAAGGACAAAATTTGTAAAGCTTGTCAATTATCCAAGCAACCCAAGATGTCATCTTCCACTAAAAAGAAAATTTCAATGACTAGGCCACTTGAATTATTACATATGGATCTTTATGGGCCGTCAGACATTTTAACTCTTGGTGGGAAAAAGTATGTATTTATTATAGTTGATGATTTTTCAAGATTCACATGGGTAATACTCTTAGCTAGCAAAGATGAAGCATTTTCTATGTTTGTTACATTTTCAAATTTGGTGCAAAATGAAAAACAAAACACAATTATTTCCATTAGAAGTGATCATGGTGGTGAATTTGAAAATAAACTATTTATAGAATTTTGCAATGAAAAGGGAATTCACTATACATTTTCTGCACCAAGAACCCCCCAACAAAATGGGTAGTTGAAAGAAAAAACAGGACAATACAATAAATGGCTTGAACTATGCTAAATAAGAGTAAATTGTCCAAAAGATTTTGGGGAAGAGCTGTAAGTACAGCATGCCATGTATTGAATCGAGTTATTATTAGAGCAATCTTGAAAAAGACCTCGTATGAACTATGGAAATGAAGAAAACCAAACATATCATATTTCCATGTTTTTGAATGTACTTGCTATGTGTTAAACAATGGAAAAACCAACTTGGAAAAATTAGATGCCAAAAGTGATGAGGCAATATTCCTTGGTTATTCATCAAATAGCAAGGCATATAGAGTCTTTAACAAGAAAAATCAAATAGTAGAAGAATCAATACATGTTGTTTTTGATGAATTTAACCAAACTCTGAAAAAGGAGGATGAGTTGAGTGATGCAGATGAGGCATCAAGGAATCCAAAGGTAGAACACCTAGAACAACAAGGAAAAACCGAAGCAAAGCAAGAGAATTCCATGGAGAAAAGGGTAAGTGAAGGTAACAATTCCTATAAACCTCCAACTGATTTGAAATCCAAAAATGACCATCTAATTAAGCAAGTTATTGGTAAAATCTATGAAGTAAAAACTAGAAGGCCAAGACACAATATTCGTGGAGAATTTGCTTTTGTGTCAAAAAATTGAACCAACATCCATTGATCAAGCTCTTAATGATGAAAACTGGATCATTGCAATGCAAGAAGAGCTAAATCAATTTGAAAGAAACAATGTATGAAACGTAGTTTCTAGACCCAAAGATTGCACAGTTATTGGTACCAAATGGGTCTTTAGGAACAAATTAGATGAAAGTGGACTTGTGGTGAGAAACAAGGCCATATTGGTAGCCAAAAGATATTCTCGATAAGAGAGAATTGATTTTGAAGAATCTTATACTCCTGTGGCTAGATTAGAAGTCATACATATCTTACTAGCTTTTTCTTCTCATATGGATTTTAAATTGTTTCAAATGGATGTAAAAAGTGCATTTTTGAATGAATACTTGAATGAGGAAGTTTATGTTGAACAACCTCCTGGATTTTAAGAAAAGGATCAATCAAAAAATGTTTTCAAATTAACCAAAGCATTATATGAACTCAAACAAGCTCCACAGGCTTGGTATGAAAGGTTAAATAAATTCTTGATTGATCATGACTTTCAAAGATGAAAAGTTGATATAACATTATTCATCAAGTATAAGGACAAAAATATTTTAATTGTTCAAATTTTTGTTGATGACATAATATTCGGTACTACTAATGAAACTCTGTGCCAAGAATTTTCTGAGATTATGCATAGTAAATTTGAAATGAGCATGATGGGAGAATTGAACTTCTTCCTTGGGCTGCAAATTAAGCAACTAGCGAAAGGGATCTTCATAAAGCAGTCCAAGTACGTCAAAGAGACGTTGAAAAAGTTCGGAATGCAAAATAGCAAAGGCGCAAACATACTAATGAGTTCAACCATCAAGATTGACAATGATGAAAAGGGTAAATCTATTGAACAAAAACTATATAGAAGCATGATAGGTTCTTTATTGTATTTAACTGTTTTTAGACCGGATATCTTATTTAGTGTTTGCATGTGTTCTAAATTCCAATCATGTCCTAAAGAATCACATCTAATAGCTATAAAAAGAATTTTCAGATATTTGATTAATACCACTAATCTAGGATTATGGTATCCAAAGGGGTCAACATTTTATCTAATTGGCTACTTAGATGCGGATTTCGCCGGTTACAAAGTAGATAGAAAAAGCACTAGTGGAACATATCAATTTCTTGGAAACATGTTGATTTCATAGTTTATAAGAAAACAGACTAGTGTTGCTCTATCTACTGTGGAAGCTGAATACATAGCCGCCGGGAGCGGTTGTGCCCAATTACTTTGGATGAAACAACAACATAAGGACTATGGTGTTGATTATCATGACATTCCAATTAGATGTGATAATACAAGTGCTATTTGTTTGACCAAAAATCCTGTGTTGCATTCTAGAACAAAGCATATAGATGTAAGATATCATTTTATCCGTGAACATGCTGAAAATCATGATATTTGCTTAGAATATGTTAAAATTGAAGACCAAATTGCTGACATTTTCACCAAACCATTAGCTAAAGAACCATTTTTCAAGATTAGAAATGATATGGGTATGATTGAGTTTAATTATGAGTGAAATGTGATAGGGGGAGTAAATTAGAAAGAACATTGAAAACCAAGTCTGTAGAGCTAAGTCAACTCCGATCCACCCAAGTTGACTTCACCGAAATCGACTCCACAAAATCCAAGTCGACTTCGGATAGGGCGAAGTCGAGTTAGCAAGGAGCAAAGTCTACTTCGGTTAGGGCAAGTCGACTCCAGCGCGCGATGCCTCATCTTCTCGCGCGCGAACGTTTCTTTTTTCTTCTTCTTCTTTCTTTCTTCCTTCTTTCTCATTTTCTCCTCTGGCGTCGATACCCTTTATTCCCCTCTTTCTAGTCCTCTCGTCCTCAGCTCCCTCTCCCATCATTCATTCCTAGTAGCTCTCTCTGTTGGTCCCGAGTTAATGGCAATACTCAAGAGGGGAGGGGTAAATTTGGTAATTAAAATTTTTAACTTAAACAGAAATTTTACCCCGGTTTAGTTTAATCCCCTTCAATGAAACAAAAGGAAAGCAATAAGATAATAAGAGCTGAAATAAATCAATGGACAAGCTTTATAGTGGTTCGGGCAACCTTCCCTACTCCACTCTTCCAAGCTCACACCTCTTGTGACTTGGGTTCCACTATGTATTTCACAAATACAACTAGAGCCACTGTTCCCTTCTAGATTCCAGCTCTAAGGGGCGTCAACAATTCACAGCACAAGTAGGTGACGAGTTCTACTCCAGTCACATACTACTTTGCTTACACTTGATCTTAGTTACCCAAACTAAATCAAGTTCAATACAACAAGAAAGTATAAAAGAAAGTTTCTACACGTTACTGGTGTGTATAGGCAGATTTGGCGTAGAAAAGAACTTGTAAAGCAGTCTGAAAGATTCAACGAGCAGCTCTTGGTAGTTTGAAAGCAAGGTTCTTCTTCTAGATGTTGGCTTGATCACTTAATGCTCTTAAATATGAGACTTGTGCTCAATCAAGGATGTTTCAGCTACCCTCTATGTTCATATTGAATGCCTTATATAAATGGTGAGGGAATCCGAACGTTTGGAAGTAGGTGGTGCGCATTTAATGTGCCAACGTTCGAAAAATTTTCGACCGTTGCGACCCAAGTCGCAAGTGGAGTCGACTTCGGTTGCGACTTCGCCCAAGTCGCAGATGGAGTCGACTTTGGTTGCGACTTTGCCCAAGTCGCAGATGGTGTCGACTTCGGGTACGACTTCGGTTGTGCTCAGGTTGTTCAAGTTCTTCCTCAGGTCGACTTAGTCCTAGACTTGACCCAAGTCACAGGTGAAGTCGACTTCGTGTGTGACTTCACTTCCTGTGCTTTCTTGATGAACTTGAAATCCTTGGAGATGACTTTGGTCACTAAAATTTCTTCAAATTAATGTACTTCCCTTGATTTATGTCAATTGAAACTCAATATATTCATCCTAGCTTGATGTCCTTTAGCTCCGTGACTTGTAGACTTTGAATCCTTGAATCTTAGAGTACATGAAATGTGTGATCTTGATTTCCCATGATGAATACATGCAACTTTATTTGCTTTGGACTTGATTTGATCTTCATTTGGCCTAAGTCGAATATTTGAGTCTAATTGATCTTCAATTTTACTCAAGTCGAGCATTGAGTCGACTTGGTCTGCGACTTAGCTCTTCGAAATGTCTGCTGATCAGTTGAAGTCGATGCTGGAGTCGACTTGGCCTATGACTTCACCCAAGTCGCATGTGTAGTCGACTTGGTCTGCAACTTCAGTAGCTCCCGTCCCCAATTTCAACTCTGGACGTAAAAACGCGTTTGAAATCGATGCTGGAGTCGACTTGGGGATCGACTTGGCCTAAGTCGATGCTTGAGTCAACTTGGAAATCGACTTGACCTGTCATGCTTCATTTTTTTCATTTTTATATCCTTTAATCATCTTCACAAACATGTTAGTAACCAAATCTTACTCAAATTGATTTGTTAATCATCAAAACATAGACTTGGCTTATTTTCCACATGTTTCCAACAATATCCTCCTTTTTGATGATTGACAAAACCGATTTGAGTGTATACCTTCCAATGTCTTTAAAACATACTATTTTATCTTGTTTTGGTATCTTTAGAATAATCACTGGTCTTTTGCATTTTAAAGTTTAACATACATATTTCATTTTCATCATTTACATATTTCACAAACTTTTCATATGCAAAATTAAGTATAATCTACCTAACTCAAATCTTAATTTATTCTCCCCCTTTTTGTCAATTGATCAAAAATAAAGATGGAGCGGGTAATCCTTTGAGAGTGGCGGGGGTTGCTCCCCCTGAACCTGTGCTCCCCCTCAGCTTGTGTTTTTCTAAGTTAATTCAATTATCCCCATATCATTTCTAATTTTATGAAATGGTTCTTTTGCTAGAGGTTTGGTAAAAATATATGCAATTTGATCTTCTGTTTTCACATATTCCAAACATATATCATGATTTTCTACATGTTCTCTAATAAAATGATGTCTTAGGTCTATATGCTTGGTCCTAGAATGTAATACTGGATTTTTAGTTAAACATATTGCACTAGTATTATCACATCTAATAGGTGTATTTTTAAAATCCATGTCATAGTCCCTAAGTTGTTGTTTCATCTAAAGCAATTGGGCATAACAGCTCCTGGCGGCTATATATTCGGCTTCCGTCGTAGATAGAGCAACACTAGTTTATTTTCTTGAAAACCATGAAACCAACATGTTCCCAAGAAATTGACATGTTCCACTAGTGCTTTTTCTATCTACCTTGTAACCGGCAAAATCCGCATCCGAGTAGCAGATTAGATCAAAATTAGAACCCTTTGGATACCAAAGTCCTATGTTGGTAGTATCTACTAAATATCTGAAAATTCTTTTTACAGCTACCAAATGTGATTCTTTTGGACATGATTGAAATCTACAGCACATGCAAACACTAAACAGTATATCGAGTCTAGAAGCAGTTAATATAATAAAGAGCCTATCATGCTTCTATATAACTTTAAATCAACAGGTTTACCTTTCTCATCTTTGTCAATTTTAATGGTTGAGCTCATAGGTGTGTTTGCCCCTTTGCTATTTTGCATGCCGAACTTCTTTAACATTTCTTTGATATACTTAGACTGGTTTATGAAAATTCATTCACTTAGTTGCTTAATTTGTTGTCCAAGGAAGAAATTTAGCTCCCCCATTATACTCATATCAAATTCTTTCTGCATAAGCTCAGAAAATTCTTAACAAAGGATCTCATTAGTAGCACCAAAGATAATATCATCTACATAAATTTGAATAATCAAGATATCCTTTTCTTTATACTTGATAAACAGAGTGGTGTCTACCTTTCCTTTTTGAAAGTCATGATCAATCAGAAATTTGCTTAATCTTTCATACCAAGCCCTTGGAGCTTGTTTTAAACCATATAGTGCTTTGGTTAAGTTGTATACAAATTTAGATTGATCTTTCTCCTCAAATCCAGGTGGTTGTTCAACATACACCTCTTCATTTATATACTCATTCAAAAATGCACTTTTAACATCCATTTGGAACAACTTAAAGTTCATGTGAAAGGAAAAAGCTAGTAAAATGCGAATAGCCTCTAATCTAGCAACCGAAGCATAGGATTCCTCAAAGTCTATTCCTTCTTCTTGTGAGTATCCTTTTACCACAAGTCTAGCTTTGTTTCTCACCACAAGTCCACTTCATCTAATTTGTTCCTAAAGACCCATTTTGTGCCAATGACAGTACAGTCCTTTGGTCTTGGAACAAGATGCCAAACTTGGTTTCTTTCAAATTGATTTAGCCCTTCTTGCATTGCTATGATCCAAATTTCATCATCAAGAGCTTGATCAATAGTGGTTGGTTCAATCTTTGATACAAAAGCATATTGTCCACAAATATTTTGTTTTGACCTTCTAGTCTTAACACCTTCATAAATATTGCCTATAACTTGCTCAATTAGATGGCCGTTTTTGAATTTTAAATCAATTGGAGATTTATAGGAATTATTACCTTCACTTACCCTTTCCTCCGTGGATTGTTCTTGCTTTTCCATATGCAATTTTTGAAGGTTACTTGTGACATCATCTGCATCACTTAAATCATCTTTTCTTTTGGAACATGGATTAAATTCATCAAAAACTACATGTATTGACTCTTCTACAACTTGGTTCATTTTATTGAAGACTCTACATGCTTTATTATTTGATGAGTAACTAAGGAATATTGCCTCATCACTCTTAGTATCCAGTTTTTCCAAGTTGGTTTTTCCATTGTTCAAAACATAACATGTGCAACCAAAAGCATGAAAATATGAAATATTTGGTTTTCTACCTTTCCAGAGCTCATATGGAGTCTTTTTCAAGATCGCTCTAATGGTAACTCGATTTAATACATGACAAGCTGTGCTTACAGCTTCGCCCAAAAATTTCTTGGATAATTTACTCTCATTTAGCATAGTTCTAGTAATCTCTTATATGGTTCTATTCTTTCTTTCAACTACTCCATTTTGTTGTGGAGTTCTTGGTGCAGAAAATGTGTGGTGAATTCCTTTTTCATTACATAATTCTATAAATCGTTTATTTTCAAACTCACCACCATGATCGCTTCTAATGGTCATAATAGTACTTTATTTTTCATTTTGCACCAAGTTTACAAAAGTTGTAAACATAGAGAAAGCTTCATCTTTGCTAGCTAAGAGAATCACCCATGTGAATCTTGAAAAATCATCAATTATTACAAACACATACTTCTTTCCACCAATGGTTAAAATTTCGGATGACCCATATAGATTCATGTGTAGCAATTCAAGTGGCCTAGTGGTGGGAATCTCCTTTTTGGTAGAGAAAGACATTTTAGGTTGTTTTGATAGTTGACATGCCTTACAAATTTTATCTTTGTCATATTTCAATTTTGGCAATTCTTCTACCAAACTCTTTTTCCATAGGGTCTTGATGTTTGACATGTTTACATGCCCAAGCCTCTTATGCCAAACCCATGGATTATTGTCAATGGTCATTAGACATTGACCATCTAGTTCATCAAGTGAAACCAAATATACATTTTCATATCTTTTTTCGCTAAACATGATATGTTCTCCATCAAATATATTGCATATAGATTATTCAAACACAACCTTGTATCCTTTGTCACATAATTGGCTAATACTCATTAGATTATGCTTGAGTCCTTCAACAAATAACACATCCTCCATACATGTATTTGAAATACTATAAATGTTTCCTTTACCTTTGATTTTACCTTTCTCATTATTTCCAAAGGCAACAGTTCTATCGTTGCAAGGCTTGAGTTTATGAAATAAACTTCTTTCTCTAGTCATATGCCTTGAGCAGCCAGTATCCATGAACCAAACGTTGTTTGCCTTTGCCTTGAAATATACCTCTTCATTACTTGTATATTTTGTTGAGGTGATTTGTTGTTCCAAAACTTCTGTTGTGTTTAAACAAAATAAATTTTCTTCTTGCTCAATTCGCGCCATGCAGCATATTTTTGCGCAATTTGCTGCTTCAAAATATCGGTTGAGGAGCTACTTGTTGATGAAGTTTCTTCATTTACGTACATTCCTCTTCCCTTAGGCTTTTGGAATTTTCGGCTTTTATATCTTTCCTTCTTTTCATGATGATCCTTTGATCTTTCTTCCGGTGTAGGACATTGAGCTTGCATATGTCCCATACTGCCGCATCTATAACACTTTATAACCTCCTTCTTTTTCTCTTTTCAAGGTTTCTCTTTGAAATCTTTGAAGTTTTTTTCTTTCCTTACGAACTTTTGAAATTTGCGAGTTAATAGAGCAATGTCTTCATCATCGTTGTGAGATGAGGAGGTGGACTCATCCGAGTTATGAGTGACTTTTAATGCAATTTCTCTCTTTCCTTTGTGGTGATCTTCATTTCTTTTCTTAATTAGCTCATGTGACATTAATGAGCTAATAAGGTCTTCTAGCTTCAATGTGTTTAGGTCCTTGGCTTCTTCTATTGCAGTAATCTTGGGAGTCCAAGATTCCGGTAGAGCTCTTAGGATCTTCATGACCTGTTCAGATTTGAAGATAGCTTTTCCAAGACCTTTCAAAGCATTAGTAATTTTAGAGAATCTAGCAAATATTTCAGAAATATTTTCTGTTTCTAGCATTTTATAGCTTTTCAATTCTCCAATCAAAATATTTCTCCTTGTCCCTTGGACTTGAAAAGTTCCTTCATAGATAGAAGTTAGTGTATCTCATATCTCTTTGGTGGTCAAATAAGAGGATACTCTATCATATTTGGAAGCAGTAAGAGCACAAAATAATGAATTCATAGCCTTGGCGTTGCTCTTAACAGTTTTCACTTCCTCATCGATCCATTTGGAAGCTCTTTAATCAATTGGCAAAGTCACATCGTCTTGGATCGCAATCCAAGAGTCCATATCCGTAGCCATGATGAGTTGTTTCATGCATAGCTTCCAATAGCCAAAATTATTCCCATCAAACAATGGTGGCCTAGTAAAAGATTGACCTTCGGCAAATGCGGGAACGGAAGTAAATTGGGATGCCATATCAAAAGATCTCTTTGGTAAAACTCAAAGACTTGCTCTGATACCACTCGTTGGTCCCGAGTTAATGGTAAATACCCAAGAGGGGAGGGGTGAATTGGGTAATTAAAATTTTTAACTTAAACAGAAACTTTACCCCGGTTTAGTTTAATCCCCTTCAATGAAACAAAAGGAAAGCAATAAGATAATAAGAGCTAAAATAAATCAACGGGCAAGATTTATAGTGGTTCGGGCAACCTTCCCTACTCCACTCTTCCAAGCTCACTGATAACTCGTAAAAATACGAGTTATTTGGACTATTTCAGACTATTTTTGTGCGTTAGTCCAAGAGATTAGGTTTAGTTTGCATCCATTTAGTTAAATTTTCACTCGCTTTGCATTTTAGGAGCATTATGTAGTTTTTATGCATTTTTAGTATAATTAGGCATTTTTAGTTCATTTATTTAGTTTCATTCATTTTTACAGGAAGGACGGAGAATTACAAGCACACAAGTGAGTCGAATGCAGAACAGAGCCAAGTGAAGAGCGTGGGATTGGCGCCCAGGCGCCGCCAATTGGCTCCTAGGGGCCATTCAACAAGCCTTTGCCAAAATATCCAACACTTCACACAATTTATTGCATCCAGGGAGTTGGCGCCTAAGCGCCAAGGCATCAGATTTCAAGAAATTCCGATAGGTTTCTAAGTTACATAGCATACAGAGAGTTGGCGCCTAGGCGCACCATTACTCATCCGTACGCGCGCGGGTTTCTGCACATGTGTTGCGCAAGCTACCCATTATAAATAGAAACCTAGGGCTGCGTGCAAGGAGTTCCGCAGGCTATAGAGGAGAGACCAAAATAGGGAGTGGCTGCTGTAGAGAAAAGGAGGAAACCAAAGCTTCAAGGAAGGAGAGAAGAGCAAGTGGAGATCCAAGTCATCATTGCAAAATCCATCGAGTTTCATCTCCTCTTCTCATCTATCTCTACCTGTTTGTTATTCTCCTTTCTTGGGATGATTGTAAACTCGATTTAATGGGAATCGAAGTAATGTTTATGGGCTGAACCTTCCTATGGTGGGAGATATGTAGGATTTGAACTCATAGCTTATGATATTTGGTTTTCTTATGCTTGAATTGATAATACTGTTGTGTTGTGACTTTTGTTACTTGAGATTACCCTTGTATATCATGCTTAATGCATTTACAAGCTTTGTAACCTTGTGGATTGATCGAATATTCAGATTCATGCTTGGAAAAGTGGGATTTGAATGAGATCTATCTATAAGGCACAGGTATTCTAGCTCATGTTGTGTTAGATGTTAATATGGATAGGAATATACCTATTAACCCTGTGTAATCTTGATTAGGTTATATGGTTATCAACCTTGTTTTACTTGTATGCATGGGAACATAGCACATGACTAAAACTTGGTTAGGTTTATATGTGTTGGAAGACATATATGAATATGAATAAACCTAGATTAGTAATCTCTGCATAACTAACTTAATTGAAACCAAATAACATAGTTATGATTCAATGAATTCATATTCCCACCTATCTTAATCATCTGAAGGCAATATCAGCAACATCCACACCACTCTGGTCATTTACTGCTTTACTTAGTTTAGTTTAATTCAATTCATTGAAACCAAATCTCATTTCTTTTACCAATTCAATTAGACAATTGAGATTTAAGGTGCTAATCCGTTTAACACAATCCTCGTGGGAACGATACTCTACTCACATTTTATTACTTGACACAACACGTATACTTGCGTAAATAGAGAGCAATTTAATAGACATATACGCAGCTCGTCACTCACACCTCTTGTGACTTGGGTTCCACTATGTATTTCACAAATACAACTAGTGTCACTGCTCTCTTCTAGATTCCAGCTCTAGGGGGTGTCAACAATTCACAGCACAAGTAGGTGACGAGTTCCACTCCAGTCACACACTACTTTGCTTACACTTGATCTTAGTTACCCAAACTAAATCAAGTTTAATACAATAATAAAGTATAAAAGAAAGTTTCTACATGTTACTGGTGTGTAGAGGCAGATTTGGCACAGAGAAGAACTTGTAAAGCAGTCTGAAAGATTCAACAAGCAGCTCTTGGCAGTTTGAAAGCAAGGTTCTTCTTCTAGATGTTGGCTTGATC
The DNA here is from genome assembly GCA_030490835.1 of Annona cherimola. Classification (NCBI taxonomy): domain Eukaryota; kingdom Viridiplantae; phylum Streptophyta; class Magnoliopsida; order Magnoliales; family Annonaceae; genus Annona; species Annona cherimola. The sequence continues at coordinate 48,756,493 of CM059973.1, read as the reverse complement.
ACTTAATGCTCTTAGAGATGAGAGTTGTGCTCAATCAATGATGTTTCAATTACCCTCTACGTTCATATTGAATGCCTTATATAAATGGCGAGGGAATCCGAACGTTTGGAAGTAGGTGGCACGCATTTAATGCGCCAACGTTCAAAAAATTTCTGACCGTTGCGACCCAAGTCGCAGGTGGAGTCGACTTCGGTTGCGACTTCACCCAAGTCACAGATGGAGTCGACTACGGGTTTGACTTCGGCTGTGCTCAGGATGTTCAAGTTCTTCCTTGGGTCGACTTGGTCCTAGACTTGACCCAAGTCACAGGAGAAGTCGACTTTGGGTGCGACTTCACTTCCTGTGCTTGCTTGATGAACTTGAAATCCTTGGAGATGACTTTGGTCACTTAAATTTCTTCAAATTAATGTACTTCCCTTGATTTATGTCAATTGAAACTCAGTATATTCATCCTAGCTTGATGTCCTTTAGCTTCGTGACTTGTAGACTTTGAATCCTTGAATCTTGGAGTACATGAAATGTGTGTTCTTGATTTTCCATGATGAATACATGCAACTTTGTTTGCTTTGGACTTGATTTGATCTTCATTTGGCCTAAGTCGAATATTTGAGTCTACTTGGCCTTCAATTTTACTCAAGTCGAGCATTGAGATCGACTTGGTTTGCGACTTAGCTCTTCAAAACGTCTGCTGATCAATTGAAGTCGATGCTGGAGTCAACTTGGCCTGCGACTTCACCCAAGTCGCATGTGGAGTCGACTTGGTCTGCGACTTCGGCAGCTCTCGTCCCCAATTTCAACTCTGGAAAAAAAATCACGTTTGAAGTTGATGCTGGAGTCGACTTGGTCTGCAACTTCGCCCAAGTCGCATGCGAAGTCGACTTCGTGTGGGACTTCAGCAGCTCCCGTCCCCAATTTCAACTCTGGACGTAAAAATGCGTTTAAAGTCGATGCCTGAGTCGACTTGGAAATCGACTTGACTTGTCATGCTTCATTTTCTTCATTTTTATATCCTTTAATCATCTTCACAAACATGTTAATAACCAAAACTTACTCAAATTGATTTGTTAATCATCAAAACATAGACTTGGCTTATTTTCCACATGTTTCCAACACTCTCCCATTTCTCGTTCCTATCTCTCTCTATCTCCCTATTTATCTCTCACCGTATTCCTCATTTCATCTCTTTAGCATTTGCCGGACTACCGCTGTCATCTTCCCTCATTTCATCTCTCTCTCTCTCATTCCCTGTATTTTCCTCTCTCTTTCCTATTTCCCTTCTTTCCAGCTCTCTCTGCTCTCTCTTTTAGCTCCCAAGCTCCAGCTATCTCACTCTCTCTCTACTACCCTCTCTCAAAACCCCTGGTTCAATTAAAATTCCATGCTCCAAAAGCAGTAGCAAAACCCTCTAAGTTGCCCGTATCCAGACAATCCAGTTCAAACACTGGCGAGGGGGTGCCCCACCGGCAATAAACACTGTCAAAACTGGTTCAGGAGGAAGCCTCTGCATCTGCGGGACGCCGGGTGCGGTTCCGGGAGGCCAATCCATCGTCATTTGTGCCCCGACAGGAGAATTTAGATTTTGGTTCTAGCAGTGATACAATATTGGATGGAAATAGGCGAGGAACGCCTACACAGAAGGGGCAGGTGCTGAAAATGTCAACCACTAACTTCAGAACCGAGAAGCAACACAGCCGGTTCTATCGCAACTTTTATGAGCGTAAGATCTTTGTTCAAAAGATTATTGATTTTAGTTCCTCAATGATTTCGAATTTGGAATTCAAGAATTGTTGGATTTTCAAGGATGGACAGGGCTATTGAAAGCCGATGATAGGATATACCCTGATTTGATAAGAATTTTCTATTATCTATGGGATCAGGAGTATTATATCACATTTGTAAAAGGAAAAGAGATGAATTTGGGGATTGGGAGTTCAACTTGTAGAAACAATGCAATCCATCGGATCGCAAATATCTTAGAAGTTCCCGAGGAAAATGAGAATATTTGCGAGGGGTTGTCACTTACTCAAATGTAAAACCAATTGACAAATAGCAACACGTACCATCCAGGAATTAAATTTCTACATTACATGGATCTATCTCCTCGACTCTGGGTTCTGCGGCTTCTTATTGCACACTATATCTATCCAAAGGGAGGAGGTTGAAACCATCTGATCCACAAGAGGCCGAGATCCTATGGAAGGTGGCAAATCAGGTAAATGTCAGCTTACCCACCTTGTTGTTGGAAGCTCTGGCTTCAAAGAAGGAGAATCCACGAGGAGTGCTGCCCTATGGGATGTGGATCACCAAGATTATGCATTTCCTAGGTGTTGACTTGGATGGGGAGCCATTCGAGGTCTTTAAGCTGACCAATGCCATCAATAGGGCTCTCTTGACTCGAATGAAAATCAACCTTGAAGAATTCCGAGCTAAAAGATTACAGGAAAGGATGGGGTAGGCAGATCAACCCGAAGCAGTGGGTGGTCATCCTGAGGGGGAGCAACCATCTCAGTCACCGCAGCAGGAGGCAGTTTCATCTCCACCACCTGCACCAGCCGAGCCCACATCACCATAGTTACACGGCTCTTGCTCTCTAAGAGGTTCTTAGATTCCCGATCCACATCCGCATTCACTGAACTGGTCGGCTTCTGTTCATGCCATACGAGATCACCTTGAATAAATGGAAGACCGACTCATGCAGCAGTTGGTAGGGATACACACGACAATGATGGAGATGCACACTCACCAAGACAAGATGGATCATGAATTGCGCACAATCAAGTATAAACTCGCGTTGGGAAGCAGTCGAGGTCGCCCATTGCCAAGTCTACCTGATCTGGATCCATATTTTGGTGAACCTATGAGAGCCAAACCCACCGTTCAGGCTTTCTCATCTTTCCATTCATCTGCCCACATCCGACCTATCCCACCTACCCGTTCTCCAACCTACCTAATCTCAGTCTTTCAATTTACCAAATCAAGATTTCCTTATCTCCTTTTTGATTTTTTGACAAAAAGGGGGAGAGAGATTTGAGGTTTAGGACTTAGTTTACTTTCATTGGTTGGGTAGTATGTACATTTAGGTCATTTGCATTTTCTTTTGTTTCACATTGTATACAACTGGTTGGATATATATGACATGCTTTGTTTCATATTGTGTTATGTTTTTGAAATTGCAATGGTTGAATGTTATGAAATGCATGTTTGTATGTATATGAAATGATGTGTTGATTCATTTAAACTTGGAATGCAATTTGTATGTTCTAAACGGACCGTGGTTCAATGCACCCGGGTGCATTGAGCCTCAATGCACCTGGGTGTACTTCACCCATTTTTTTTTATTTTTTTTTGAAACTTGTTTTACAAGAATGTTAATATAAGTCTATTTAACATGTGTATAAATTTTTATAATTTTTGGAGATTTTTAGATATTTTTTTTGAATTTTTTAAAATCAGTGGCATTTTTAGTAATTTAAAATTACTAATAATGCCACTGATTTTAAAAAAATCCGAAAAAATATCTAAAAATATTTAAAAATGGTAAAAATTTATACACATGTTAAATAGACTTAGATTAGCATTTTCATAAAAAAAAGTTTCAAAAAAAATAAAAAAAAATGGGTGAAGTACACCCAGGTGCATTGAGGCTCAATGCACCCGGGTGCATTGAACCATGGTCCGTTCTAAACACCAAAACAAGTATGATAGGTTATTTTTGAAAGAAAATGAAAGTTATATCTCAAATTGGTTTTGTCAATTATCAAAAAGGAGAGATTGTTGGAATCAAAGGCAAATTAAGCACAATCCATGTTTTGATGATTAACAACTCAATTTGAGAATATTCTGGGTACTAATGTGGTTTGTTAAACTTGGTTAAAGGATAAAAACTTAAATTTCAAAACATAGCAGACCAAGTCGCAAGGCCAAGTCAACTTAACCATCAACTTAGGTGAAGTTGATACCCAAGTTGACCTCAAGACTAACTTCAAATGATAAAAACCTTCAAGCGCTGAATTTAGGCACCAAGATAGATAAAGTCGCAGTTGAAGTCAACTCTACCTGCGACTTAGGTGAAGTTGCAGGCCCAAGTCGACTGCACTATCGACTTCAGGAGATCAAATCCTTCCAACGTTGAATTTAGGCTAGGAGACAGGTGAAGTCACAATCGAAGTCGGCTCCACCTGCGACTTGGGTGAAGTCGCATTCTTAAGTTGACTCCGCAATGCGACTTGAGTGAAGTTGAACCTCAAGTCGACCCAAGCACCCGACTTGAGTCAAGCTGAAGACCAAGACAGTCCAACAAGCAAATTGTTGGTCTAGAGTTTATGACTATTACCCAAGAGGGGACGGGTGAATTGGGTATTTTAAAATTTTCACTTAAGCAGAAAATTTTCCCTATTTAATTTAATCCTCTTAATGAAAAATTGAATAATATGGAGAGAAATAAAGCAATAAAAGCATAAATGCAAATCACAGTAGTAGACATAGATTTTATAGTAGTTCGGGCAACCTTCCCTACTCCACTCGTCCAAGCTCACACCCTTTGTGACTTGGGTTCCACTAATGTATTATCAAATACAACTAGAGCAGCAGCTCTCTTCTAGATTTCAGCTCTAGGAGGATTGCATAAAATACAGCACAAGTAGGTGACGAGTCACACTCAAGTCACAATGCTACTTTGCTCTCACTTGGTTCAAATCAACAATATCAAACCAAGTATGAGATACAAATATTGAATCAAATAAAGAAAACAACACTTTACGGGTTGTGTAGGCAAATTTTAGCTCGTGGAAGAACTTGTGGAGAGAATTCTTTGATGAGCGATGTAGCTTTCAGCAAGTTAGAGCAAAGTTCTTCACTTGAAACTTGTTCAGATCACTTAATGCTTGGGGAGGATAGTAGTCGATCACAGTAAATGCTTTCTCTAACCTCTAGCACGTTCACTTGAATACTCTTTTATAATGGTGGAGTAAATTCGAACGTTTAGTGATAAATGGCGTGCATTTAATACGCCAACGTTCGAATTTTTTTTATCATTGCGACCCAAGTCACATGTGGAGTAGACTTCGGATGCGACTTCACCCAAGTCGCAAACTAGAGTCGACTTCGATTGCCACTTCGGTCTCCAGCATCTTCAAGTTCCACTTCAGGTCTGTTGGAAATATGTGGAAAATAAGCCAAGTCTATGTTTCAATGATTAACAAATCAATTTGAGTAAGTTTTGGTTACTAACATGTTTGTGGAAATGACTTAAGGTTATAAATTTGAAAAATATGAAGCATGGCAAGTAAAGTCGATTTCCAAGTCAACTCAGGCTTCGACATAGGCCAAGTCGATCCCCAAATCGACTCAAGAAGCACTTCAAGACGTCATTCCCTTCCAGAGTTGAAATCGAGAATGAGAGATGCCGAAGTCGCATCCCAAGTCGACTCCGCTTGCGACTTGGGTGAAGTCGCAAACCAAGTCGACTCCAACATCGACTTCGAAACATCATTTCCTTCCAGAGTTGAAATCGATAACGAGAACTGCCGAAGTCGCATCCTAAGTCGACTCCAGTCGGGACTTGGAGGCGTCATTTCGGTCCAGAGTTGAAATCGAGGAGCAGAGCTGCCGAAGTGGGAGACGAAGTCGACTCCGCATGCGACTTGGGTGAAGTCGCAGACCAAGTCGACTCCAGTATCGACTTCAGTTGGACAGGGCAGAAACTTCAGAAGCCAATTTCAAGGTAGAACTTGAGTCAAGTTGAAGATCAAGTCGACTTCGATGTTCGATTTGGAACATATGAAGACTAATCCAAGTCCAAAGAAAGCAAGATGCATGAATTCAACTATTCTAATCAAAATATATTGGACTTGTTCATGAATACAAAAGACTCAAGACTCAAGGACTCAAGGTTTGCAAATCATGGAGCTAAAAGACATCAAGCTAGAATGATAACACAGTGGTCCAAAGAGATATAAATCAAGGAAGAACAACCAAACATGAATAAACTCAAGCAAGCAAAGCATTCCAAGGATTTCAAGTTCGTCAAGCAAGCTGCCGAGGTGAAGTCGCACCCGAAGTCGACTCCACCTGCGACTTGGGTCAAGTCGAGGACCAAGTCGACCAGACTGGAACTTGAAGAAGTTGCGAACAGGCAAAGTCGCACCCGAAGTCGACTCCACCTGCGACTTGGGTCGCAACAGCCGGAAAATTTTTGAACGTTGGTGCATTAAATGCGCGCCACCTACTTCTAAACGTTCGGATTCCCTCCACAATTATAAAAGGCAATCAATATGAACAAGGAGGGTAGCTGAGAATTCATTAATTGAGCATAACTTCCATCTTTAAGAGCATGAAGTAATCAAGCCAACATTTAGAAGAAGAACTTTGCTTCAAACTGCCAAGAGCTGTTTGCTGAATCTCTAAGCCTACACTACAAGTTCTTCTCTGCGCCAAATCTGCGTCTACACAACAGTAACGTGTAGAAACTTTCTTTTGTTATTTCTTGTTGTATTGAACTTGATTTAGTTTGGGTAACTAAGATCAAGTGTAAGCAAAGTAGTGTGTGATTGGAGTGGAACTCGTCACCTACTTGTGTTGTGGTTGTATATGCCCCCTAGAGCTAGAATCTAGAAGAGAGCGGAGGCTCTGGTTGTATATGCCCCCTAGAGCTAGAATCTAGAAGAGAGTGGAGACTCTAGTTGTATTTGCGGAATACATAGTGGAACCCAAGTCACAAGGGGTGTGAGCTTGGAAGAGTGGAGTAGGGAGGTTGCCTGAACTACTATAAAATCTTGTGTGTTCATTTTTATTTATGCTCTTTACATTATTTCTCTCATTTTTTTTCTTCATAAAGGGGACTAGATTAATCCGGGGTAAAGTTTCTGTTTAAGTTGTAAATTTTTAAATACCCAATTCACCCTCCCCTCTTGGGTAATTGCCATTAACTTTGGACCAACAAGAGGTATCAGAGCAGGTCTTTGAGTTTTACCAAAGAGATCTTATTGATATGGCATCCCAATCGACTTTCGTTTCCGCATTTGCCGAAGGCCAGTCTTTTACTAGGCCACCATTGTTTGATAGGAATAACTTCGGCTATTGGAAGCTACGTATGAAACAACTCATCATGGCTACAGATATGGACTCTTGGATTGCAATCCAAGATGGTGTAACCTTGCCTATTGATGAAAGAGCTTCCAAATGGACCGAAGAGGAAGTAAGAACTGTAAAGAGCAATGCTAAAGCTATGAACTCACTATTTTGTGCTCTTACGACTTCTGAATATGATAGAGTATCTTCTTGTCTAACTACAAAAGAAATATGGGATACTTTAACATCTATCTATGAAGGAACTTCTCAAGTCCAAGGGACAAGGAGAAATATTTTGATCGGAGAATTGGAAAGCTTTAGAATGCTAGAAACAGAAAATATTTCTGAAATGTTTGCTAGATTCTCTAAAATTACTAATGCCTTGAAAGGTCTTGGAAGGGCAATTTCTGAATCTGAACAGGTTATAAAGATTCTTAGGGCGCTACCCGATTCATGGACTCCAAAAATTACTGCAATAGAAGAAGCCAAATACCTAAACACATTGAAGCTAGAAGATCTTATTAGCTTATTAATGTCACATGAGCTAATCAAGAAAATAAACGATGATCAACGCAAAGGCAAGAGAACCATTGCATTGAAAGCAGCACATAACTCGGATGAGTCAACCTCATCATCTCATAACGACGATGAAGATATTGCATTGTTGACCCGGAAATTTCGAAAGTTCGTAAGGAGAGAAAAGAACTTCAAGGATCTCCAAAAGAGACCTCAAAAAGAGAAGAAGAAGGAGGCTACAAAGTGCTATAGATGCGGCGGTATGGGACATATGCAAGCTCAATGTCCTACACCCGAAGATAAATCAAAGGATCAACAAGAAAGGAGGGAAAGACATGAAAGCAGAAAATTCCAAAGGCCAAAGGGAAGAGGAATGTACGTGAACGAAGAAACTTCATCAACAAGTAGCTCCTCAACCGATGATTTTGATGCGGCAAATTGTGCAAGAATATGCTGCATGGCGCGGATTGAGCAAGAAGAAGATTTGTTGTGTTTAAACACAACGGAAGTTTTGGAAGAGCAAACCACCTCAACCAAGTACACAAGTAATGAAGAGGTAACTTCCAAATTTTGCTATTCTCAATCTACTCACTCTTCTATTCAAGAATGTCTCAAATGTGCTAAATTAGAAGAATTACAACATGCATATGATTCATTACATGAGGAAAACAAAAAGCTAGGAAATAAGTTATCATTAAAGAGACAACAATGCAATTCCATTATTATTGTAAATGGAAAACTAGCTGAAAGTACATCAAAACTAAAAGATGAAAATGAATTGCTTTTGAAAGAAGTAGAGAAATTGAAAAAGGAGAATGAATCCTTAAATGAATCATTAGCTAAATTCTCTAATCCAGGAGAAAATGTAAAAATGTTTCTGAACATGACCTCTCAAACAAATAAAAGAGGTCTTGGATACTCCACATTTGAGCAAAGAGAAAGTGGCAAATCGAATGTGCCAATACTTGGGAAAAATCAAACCAAAACTGCACCTATCCACAAGCCCAAAGGGAAACATACTACGTAGACTAGAAGGCCAATTATTGAATCAATACATACTTGGAGGCCTACTCCTAGATTACCAATGACTTGTAATTTTTGCAATAAGATGGGTCATAAAGTCTATAAATGTAACTTTAAGAAATTATATGACCATGGTGCAAAATTAGTTTGGGTTCCAAGAAACACGAGATTCGGGCTTTCTAAATTAGAACAACAAAGATTAAATCAGGTTACTAACCCAAATGGACCCATAAAATGGGTACCAAAGAGATAAGATTTATTTGCTCATTTTTCAGATATATTTCAAAGCAAAGGCAAGCAATGTTTGGTTCATGGATAGCGGTTGCTCAAGGCATATGACCGGTGAAAGAAGTTTATTTCATAAACTCAAGCCTTGCAACGATAGAACTGTTGTTTTTAAAAATAATGAGAAAGGTAAAATCAAAGGTAAAGGAAACATTTATACTATTTCAAATGCATGTATGGAAGATGTATTATTTGTCGAAGGACTCAAGCACAATTTAATGAGTATTAGCCAATTATGTGACAAAGGATACAAGGTTGTGTTTGAATCATCTATATATAATGTATTTGATGGAGAACATATCATGTTTAGCGGAAAAAGACATGGAAATGTATATTTGGTTTCACTGGATGAACTAGATGGTCAATGTCTAATGGCCATTGACAATGATCCATGGGTTTGGCATAAGAGGCTTGGGCATATAAACATGACAAATATAAAGACCCTATGGAAGAAGAGTTTGGTAGAAGGATTGCCTAAATTGAAATATGATAAAGATAAAATTTGCAAGGCATGTCAATTGTCAAAACAACCTAAAATGCCTTTTTCTACCAAAAAGGAGATTTTCACCACTAGGCCACTTGAATTGCTACACATGGATCTATATGGGCCATCCGACATTTTAACCATTGGTGGAAAGAAATATGTGTTTGTAATAGTTGATGATTTTTCAAGATTCACATGTGTAATTCTGTTAACTAGCAAAGATGAAGCCTTCTCTATGTTTGCAACTTTTGTAAACTTGGTGCAAAATGAAAAATAATGTACTATTATGACCATTAGAAGTGATCATGGTGGTGAGTTTGAAAATAAACGATTCATAGAATTGTGTAATGAAAAAGGAATTCATCACACATTTTCTGCACCAAGAACACCACAACAAAATGGAGTGGTTGAAAGGAAAAATAGAACTATACAAGAGATGGCTAGAACAATGCTAAATGAGAGTAAATTATCCAAGAAATTTTGGGGTGAAGCTGTAAGTACAACTTGTCATGTGTTGAACCGAGTTACCATTAGAGAAATCTTGAAAAAGACCCCATATGAGATATGGAAAGGTAGAAAACCAAATATTTCATATTTTCATGCCTTTGGTTGCACATGTTATGTTTTGAACAATGGAAAAACCAACTTAGAAAAACTATATGCTAAGAGTGATGAGGCAATATTCCTTGGTTACTCATCAAATAGCAAAGCATATAGAGTCTTCAACAAAAGAAACCAAGTTGTAGAAGAGTCAATACATGTTGTTTTTGATGAAATTAACTCATGTTTCAAAAGAAAAGATGATTTAAGTGATGCAGATGAGATAACAAGTAACTTTGAAAAACTGCATGTGGAAAAGCAAGAAGATTCCATGGAGGAAAGGGTAAGTGAAGGTAATAATTTCTATAAACCTCCAACTAACTTAAAGTTCAAACATGCCCATCCAATTGAGCAAGTTATAGGGAATGTGTATGAAGGTGTAAAAACAAGAACGTCAAAAAAAAATATTTGTGGACAATACGCCTTTGTATCCAAGATTGAACCAACCACTATTGATCAAGCTCTTGATGATGAAAACTGGATCATAGCAATGCAAGAAGAGCTAAATCAATTTGAAATAAACCAAGTTTGGCATCTTGTTTCAAGACCAAAAGATTGTACTGTCATTGGCACAAAGTGAGTCTTTAGGAACAAATTAGATGAAAGTGGACTTGTAGTGAGAAACAAAGCTAGACTTGTGGCAAAGGGATACTCACAGGAAGAAGGAATAAATTTTGAGGAATCCTATGCCCCGGTTGCTAGATTAGAAGCTATTCGCATCTTACTAGCTTTTGCATCTCACATGAACTTTAAATTGTTTCAAATGGATGTTAAAAGTGCATTTTTGAATGGGTATATAAATGAAGAGGTGTATGTTGAACAACCACCTGGATTTGAGGAGAAAGATCAATCTAAATTTGTATACAAATTAACCAAAGCATTATACGGATTAAAACAAGCTCCAAGGGCTTGGTATGAAAGATTAAGTAAATTTTTGATTGATCATGACTTCCAAAAGGGAAAGGTAGACACCACTTTGTTTATCAAATATAAAGAAAAAGATACCTTGATTATTCAAATTTATGTTGATGATATTATGTTTGGTGCTAATAATGAGATTCTTTGTCAAGAATTTTCTGAGCTTATGCAGAAAGAATTTGAGATGAGTATGATGGGGGAGCTGAATTTCTTCCTTGGACTACAAATCAAGCAACTAAATGAAGGGATTTTCATCAACCAGTCCAAGTATATCAAAGAAATGTTGAAGAAGTTTGGCATGGAAAACAGCAAAGGGGCAAACACGCCTATGAGCTCAACAATTAAAATTGACAAAGATGAGAAAGGAAAAATAATTTATTTAAAATTATATAGAAACGTGATAGGTTCTTTATTATATTTAACTGCTTCTAGGCCTGATATATTATTTAGTGTATGTATGTGCTCTAGATTTCAATCATGTCCAAAAGAATCACACTTGGTAGCTGTAAAAAGAATTTTCAGATATTTAGTAGACACTACCAACATAGGACTTTGGTATCCAAAGGGCTCTAATTTTGATCTAATCGGCTACTCGGATGCGGATTTTTCCGGTTACAAAATAGATAGAAAAAGCACTAGTGGAACATGTCAGTTTCTTGGGAATATGTTGGTTTTATGGTTTTCAAGAAAATAAACTAGTGTTGCTCTATCTACGGCGGAAGCCGAATACATTGCCGCCGGGAGCTGTTGTGACCAATTACTTTGGATGAAACAACAACTTAGGGATTATGGCATGGATTTTAAAGATATACCTATTAAATGTGATAATACTAGTGCAATAGTTTAACTAAAAATCCAGTATTGCATTATAGGACTAAGCATATAGACCTTAGACATCATTTTATTAGAGAACATATAGAAAATCATGACATATGTTTGGAATATGTAAGAACAGAAGATCAAATTGCAGATATATTCACTAAACCTTTAACAAAAGAACCATTTTATAAAATTAGAAATGATATGGGAATGCTTGAATTAACTTAGCAAAGCACAAACTGAAGGGGAGAACAGGTTCAGGGGGAGCAACCCCACCGTTCTCAAAACGTTTTACCCACTCTATCTCAATTTTTTGATACATTGACAAAAAGGGGGAGAAGAGATCGGGATTTGAGTCTAAGTGGTTTTGAGAAGAGATCGAGATTTGAGTTTAAGTTTTTATGACTAATTTTAAGTTTTTTGTTTGAATGTTTTTTGATTGTTTGCATGAGTATGTTAAAAAACTTCAAAATGCAAAATTGGCATGTTTTTAAGACATTGAAAGGTATACACTCAAATCAGTTTTGTCAATCATCAAAAAGGGGGAGATTGTTTGAAATATGAGGAAAATAAGTCAAGTCTATGTTTTGATGATTAACAAATCAATTTTAGTAAGTTTTGGTTACTAACATGTTTGTGGAAATGACTTAAGGTTATAAATTTGAAGAATATGAAGCATGACAAGTCAAGTTGATTTTCGAGTCGACTCAGGCTTCGACTTAGGCCATGTCGATCCCCAAGTCGACTCAAGAAGCGACTTCAAGACGTCATGCCCTTCCAGAGTTGAAATCGAGAATGAGAGGTGCCGAAGTTGCATCCCAAGTCGACTCCGCTTGCGACCTGGGTAAAGTCGCAGACCAAGTCGACTCCAGCATCGACTTCGAAACGTCATTTTCTTCCAGAGTTGAAATCGAGAACGAGAACTGCCGAAGTCGCATCCAAAGTCGACTCCGCTTGCGACTTGAGGTGAAGTTGCAGACCAAGTCGACTCCAGTCGCGACTTGGAGGCGTCATTTCTGTCCAGAGTTGAAATCGAGGAGCAGAGCTGCCAAAGTCGGAGACGAAGTCGACTCCGCATGCGACTTGAGTGAAGTCGCAGACCAAGTCGACTCCAGTATTGACTTCAGTTGGACAGGGCAGAAACTTCAGAAGCCAAATCGGGGATTAGATCGATTTCAAGGTAGAACTTGAGTCAAGTTGAAGTTCAAGTCGACTTCGATGTTCGATTTGGAACATATGAAGACTAATCCAAGTACAAAGAAAGCAAGATGCATGAATTCAACTATTCTAATCAAAATATATTGGACTTGTTCATGAATACAAAAGACTCAAGACTCACGGACTCAAGGTTTGCGAATCATGGAGCTAAAAGACATCAAGCTAGAATGACAACACAGTGGTCCAAAGAGATATAAATCAAGGAAGAACAACCAAACATGAAGAAACTCAAGCAAGCAAAGCATTCTAAGGATTTCAAGTTCGTCAAGCAAGCTGCCGAGGTGAAGTCGCACCCGAAGTCGACTCCACCTGCGACTTGGGTTAAGTCAAGGACCAAGTCGACCCAGACTGGAACTTGAAGAAGTTGCGAACAGGAGAAGTCGCACCCGAAGTCGACTCCATCTGCGACTTGGGCGAAGTCACACCCGAAGTCGACTCCACCTGCAACTTGGGTCGCAACGGTCCGAAAATTTTCGAACGTTGGTGCATTAAATGCGCGCCACCTAATTCTAAACGTTCGGATTCCCTCCACAATTATAAAAGGCAATCAATATGAACGAGGAGGGTAGCTGAGAATTCATTAAGTAAGCATAACTTCCATCTTTAAGAGCATGAAGTAATCAAGCCAACATTTAGAAGAAGAACTTTGCTTCAAACTGCCAAGAGCTGCTTGCTGAATCTCTAAGCCTACACTACAAGTTCTTCTCTGCGCCAAATCTGCGTCTACACAACAGTAACGTGTAGAAACTTTCTTTTGTTATTTCTTGTTGTATTGAACTTGATTTAGTTTAGGTAACTAAGATCAAGTGTAAGCAAAGTAGTGTGTGATTGGAGTGGAACTCGTCACCTACTTGTGCTGTGGTTGTATATGCCCCCTAGAGCTAGAATCTAGAAGAGAGCGGAGGCTCTGGTTGTATATGCCCCCTAGAGCTAGAATCTAGAAGAAAGTGGAGACTCTAGTTGTATTTGCGGAATACATAGTGGAACCCAAGTCACAAGGGGTGTGAGCTTGGAAGAGTGGAGTAGGGAGGTTGCCCGAACCACTATAAAATCTTGTGTGTTCATTTTTGTTTCTACTCTTTACAGTATTTCTCTCATTTTATTTCTTCATAAAGGGGACTAGATTAATCCGGAGTAAAGTTTCTGTTTAAGTTGTAAATTTTTAAATACCCAATTCACCCCTCCCCTCTTGGGTAATTCCATTAACTCGGGACCAACAAGGTGGACTTGGTCTTGGACTCGACCCAAGTCGCTGGTGAAGTCGACTTCGGGTGCGACTTCACTTTCTGTATGCACTTGTTGGAACTTGGATTTCTTTGGAAGTGATCTTGGTTGTTTGATATTCATCTCATGTCTTGTTCTTCCACTGATACTCTTGAACTTAAAAGTTTAATCTTGAAACTTAGCTTGTTAATCTTCTCTTGGAAGGTTTGTCTGCATGACCTTGAACTTAGAATGATTTGCTTTCTTGATTTTGCAATCCATAGATGTAGCCCAATGATTTTCCCTTGAATAATATACTATCCTGAATGATTAATTCATGTACATTTGCTTGTCTGGACTGTATATATCTTCATTCTAACTCAAGTCGGATGCCTGGGTCGACTTGGGGTCCAACTTCATTCAAGTCGCATGTGGAGTCGACCTGGGAATGCGACTTCACCCAAGTCGCATATGGAGTCGACTTCGGATGCGACTTCACCTGTCTTGGTTCCCAATTTCAAAGCTGGAAGGTTTGAACATCTGAAGTCGATAGTAGAGTCGACTTGGGTCTGCAACTTCACCCAAGTCGCAGCTGGAGTCGACTTGGACTACGACTTCACCTGTCCTGATTCCCAATTTCAGCGCTGGAAGGTTTTGCTCCATCCGAAGTCGATCTTGAAGTCAACTTGAGTATCGACTTTACTTAAGTCGATGGCTAAGTCAACTTGGCTTTGTGACTTGGTCTGCCAGGTTCTGAAATCTAAAGTTTTTAGCCATTAACCAATTTCAACAAGTCGCATTAGTACCCAAAACATTCTCAAATTAAGTTGTTAATCATCAAAACATAGATTGTGCTTAATTTGCCATTGATTCCAACACAAATGACCATGATAGAATCATTCAAGATGGTATATTATTAGAGGGAAGATCAAGAACTACATCTTTGGACTTCAAACTCAAGGAAGGCAAATCATTTTTAGATCAAGGCCACAAGGATAAAGTTTACAAAAGAAGATGAATATGCTAAGTTTCAAGACCAAACATTGATTATCAAGAGTATCATTTGAAGAACAAGATATGAGATGAAAATGAAGTATCAAGGATCACTTTCAAGGAAACCAAGTTTCAATATATGCATACAGATGGTGAAGTCGCACCCGAAGTCGACTCCACTTGCGACTTGGGTCAGGTCCAAGACCAAGTCGACCTGAAATGGAATTTGAAGTCAAGCTGGAGAGCGAAGTCGCAACCAAAGTCGACTCCAGTCTGCGACTTGGGTGAAGTCGCATCCGAAGTCGACTCCACATGCAACTTGGCTCACAACGGTCGGAAAAATTCAAACATTGTCTCATTAAATGCGCGCCACATACCACCAAACGTTCGAATTTACTCCACCATTATAAAGGAGCATTCAAGATGACGCGCTAGAGGTTAGAGAAGCATTCATTGTGTTCACCTTCCACCTTATCTAGCATTAAAGTGATCTACACCAACTTCAAGTGAAGAACTTTGCTCTAACTTGTTGAAAGTGACATTGCTGATCATTTCATTCTCTCAACAAGTTCTTCCACGAGCTGAAATCTGCCTACACAAACTTGTAATGTTTAGTTTCTTCTGTTTGATTCATTGTTTGTATTTAACACTTGGTTTGATATTGAAAATCGGAACCAAGTGAAGGCAAAGTAGTGTTGTGACTTGAGTGTGACTCATAACCTACTTGTGCTGTGCTTGTGCAAACCCCCTAGAGCTGGAATCAAGAAGAGAGCTGCTGCTCTAGTTGTATTAGATAATCCATTAGTGGAACCCAAGCCACAATGGGTGTGAGCTTGGAAGAGTAGAGTAGGGAAGTTTGCCTGAACCACTATAAAAATCGTGTCTATTGCTATGGCTTGCTCAACTGCTTTTATTGCTTTAATTCTCTCCATATTCTCTGCTTGTTTCATTAAGGGGATTAAATTAAATAGGGGGAAAGTTTCTGTTTGAGTAAAATTTTAAAATACCCAATTCACCCCTCCCCTCTTGGGTTGTTGCCATAAATGCGGGACCAACATGTTTCTCCCCTTCTCCTCTTCTTTTCCCCCTCTTTTTCTTTTCCCTTTCTTTCTTTCTCCTTGGACGTCCCTGCTGCCCCTTTGTTTTTTTCTTTTTCACCTTGTTGTCCACTAAATGGGACTTCAATTGCCCATCTCTCTCCTTATATATTGCTACCTTTAACCCTTCTAATTTCCACCTCATTTTTGAGGTTAATAATGTTCATAGCTATCCCCTTTGAGTTTTCATAATTATCTCATGTAAGTTTCATTTTTACAGAATTTTAAACACAAAAAAATATGCTCAAATCCACCCCTTGATCACGTCCAAGTTGTCCATCTGTTTTGGCATTTTATAAGCTTCAAAAAGATGCCTACTTTCATGCATTTAACGTCCCTGCAATTCAGCTCCTTTTCATGCATTTTTAAAAATCTCAAAATTTGCTCAAAATTCACCACTTTAGACACCTCAAATGATCCCTTAAATGCATTGACTTTTGCATTAGATGAAAAGCTACTTTTTGAAAGCAAACTCAAAGGATTTTTTCCTTATGCGATTTAGCAATTTCCTATGGGATTTATCTTAATCAAAACTATCCATATTATAGGTCATCGCATTTTAGCCATCCACAAAAAAATCATCTCAAAATGACCTTTCTAGTACAAGTTAGGTCATTTGAAAATGCCTCTTGAATCTCGATGAAATTAAATAATTATCACCCTAATTTAATCATGATTAACATAATCCATTCCATTCATGAGTTACACCACGTCAACATGTACGCACCCTTCAATTTTCACGTCAATCCGCCTTATGAGCCTCAAGTTATGAATTTTCAAACAATAACCTCACTAATACCATAATTATCATCAATTAAATCATAATTAATGAAAAAAATAACCATGTCACATCATCATTTCTCATACATCATTTGGTCTCTTTGTACACATTAAACCACATTGAGCTATGGTGATTAATTCAATCATCTTATTTAATCAATGACTTTAATCTCAATCATTCAATTGAATCATACAATTAACAATAGTTAAATGCTTAAATTACATGTATAGATCTCAATTTTTCTTGGTATCACAAGTGTGCCTCAATTGGAGCCACTGAAAATCCTTCTACACAAATCAGAAATGTGTTCTTATTTTTACTCAAATGTACATAGCCATTCCAAATGTTGTTTCTGCTGGATATGAAGCAAAAGATGGATGCCAGAAACTAAATGCCACCATTTTGTAACCACATTTTTATAGTAGAATAAATGCATATTTAATCAAGTAAATGTTATATAGCAGTCAAAATAGTAGTTGTGTTTAACAACATCTTTTGTAGTGCTAAAATCCTATTAATATAAACAAAACTTCATATATGCAAAGGAATCGTACAAATTTTTTGATCAGGTCAGCTCCACTGAGGGTTGAAACTTAACCATTTGCACCCATATTTTGATTATTAGCTTTGACTAGATTTTATTGCCTACATGCTAAAGAGTAATGCAATGGTGTATATACGTGTCCTACTTTACTTTGATGGCAAACGTTTACACTTTAGCTTAGAACCTAACAATTATCGTTAATAGGGAATTTTTGAAAAGAACTCATTAATAGGAAATTTTTAGAAAACTTATATTTATGGAATGAAATTTTAAATTTTCAAAATGATTTGGACTATAATGGAGACAACCCAAAATACTTGACAAACACGCCGGTCAATATCAATTATCTAAAGAGTAGCCTGCTGTAGTTAGCATGCGACAATTTTTTAGAAAAAAACAGAAGAGGAAAAAAACAGAAGACAGCGCCTGATCATTCCATTACAACCTCCTCTGCTTTTTCGCCCATGCCCAAATAATTTCTCCGTCATGGAACCATATAATAGACAGCCATGAAAACAGCACAAATGAGAGCAGCCACAATGGAATATATAATTTTTTAATGAACAATGGAAAACATAATTGTAGTAGGGTAATGATCGTATGCAACTGGTGTAAGTTTTTATTTTAAATAACATTTTTTGATAAATCCAATCCATTTATAATACTCATCAATGTATATTTATTCATAATTCAAAATTTTATACATGTTGGAAACTTTTATTCGTAATGTATTTATTTTAAAATTTAGACAATTAAATATTGACTTTCAGACGAAGTGAATTTTCGAATCATGAATAGACACATATAGATGAATGTACTATAAATGGATTGGATTCAATAAAAATATTGCATAAAATTAAAAAACGACCAATTCCACAATATGGTCTGATCAACCATTGATGATAAAAGAAGAATAACCATGGTAAACAAGACCATTTTATACGAGGATGGATGCAGATGGAGATGGAAGTGGGAATGATGACAAGGCCCTTAAAAGAAGAAACACATGCTATCCCCAACGCATGCCTCATGTAAAGCCTCACCTTTTCCCCATCTTCCCTTTCTCCTGTCCAGGTATACATGTCTTCTTGTCTTGAAAACATGGAAAAGAGTGAGGAAACCCAAGATGCTACTCCTTCATTTTTACACGTAGGACATGAGATCTGTACCGTTCTTTGGATGTATTTTCTTGTGGATGGACAATTATCTATTAATTGGATTAATTGAACTTTGACAGTTAAATTATATCCAATTAGTCAATTAATTATTTCATGCAATACATGAAAATGTGTTCCATTTTTTCCACCACTTGTAAGGACTGCCGAAAGCTGCAAATAGGGCAAATATACATTACTGCCCACCGACTTGTGCATGAGAAGTTGAGAACGTTTTTTCTTAGTATTATTATTTTATCATTGCTTTTTAGCGGCCTTGATGCCAATTAAAAGCTTATGGTTTATCGCTGCAGGCATATTTGAACCACGGTTAGAGGCACAACCGACTCGAGTTGTACAAGTCGAAGTTCAATTCTAACGCTAATTCATTTCATAAATTTTAACTTTAATTTGTTTATTAATCTATTTTAAAAATTTTCAACTTTAATCCATTTATATGTCATCCAAAAAATATATCGGCGGGTTATTAATGAGTTTTCTTACCGGGAATAAACAAGTTCTAAACATGTCGTAAGATAACTGATTTATTAACAAACACTTCGCATTTAGACATAAAATATCAATAGCTTAGAAACAAATCTAATTATCATAAGAAGTTATATTTTTTTTATTAGGTGTATATGTTATAAACTCCCACCTATTTACTAAGGGAGACAACAGGCTCCCACCTATTAAATGGAGAACTGAAGCTCTCATCTATTCAATGGGATGACAAAACTCCCTGGTCTACACAAACACTTGCACAACGGCGAGGTTCGAAATTGGATCGATGCAATAGCTGCTGTTGTACCTTAGTTGATCTAAATCTCAAAATTTTAATAGACACTTAACAAATGATGACAACAATTTTTTGCATCAATATAAAATACTTAAACACCGTGGTTTTATTTCATCTATTAAAGTAACAGGTTGTTAACGAGTTAAACGGATCACTATAAATGTTGGTGTGTTAGTAACTCACAATTTATGACCATACATTGAAAATAAATGGCTTAAATGAATCACTAAATGGTTGGCAGATAGAAAAGTCAATCCTAATCTGTTATGAAATGTGTTGGACAAATAGGTTGCCGGGACAATCTTTTTACGTTGCACCCCTGATGACGGTCCATTTCAGAGACATATTAATCTCGCCATTTTTCTAACAAAACAATATAACTATTAAATAATTTCTATTATTATTACTTACATACATAATTAATACAATCATTGGATAAAAATTCTCGATTCAGTGCACACGATTGCATGACCCATTTTTATTTTATTTTAATTTGTTGTTACATTTGTGTGAACCTAAGCATAAACATTTTATTTACCAAATTCTATAATTTTATAATTTTATTTAGTTTTCGAATTTAAAAATCAAATAGCCATTTTGATTTCTAGCACGTGAAAATAGGCTATTTTTATTTTTAAAATTATTAAAAATTAAATAAAATAAAAAATGTTTGAAAACTATATATATACAAACTTCATACTTGGGCCCACACGTGTGACAAAAATAAAAATAAAAAATTTCGTGTAACCGTACACACTGAAGCTTGAATCCGAACTATTGCATAAAATATAATTCAAAAAATTCTTGTAAAATTAGAAAGTAAGAAGGGTTCCAAGGCCAAATACTTCTCAAGATGGTAGACAGGGTAGGATTCAATAGCTAATTAATTTGCGTACAGTGTAAAGATGATGTGAGTTATATGTTTATATAATGAATAAAATTAAAATAAATGTTAAATGATAACTGAAGTATAGATGATGACGAGCAAATTTGATCTCATATAATGATAATTGAATTCTTTTTTTTATTCATATATATATATATATGAACACCAAACCACCTGATATTATAAATTAGGACATGCATAATCCTCCCGACATGGAGAAACCAAACAATTCTGTCACCACTTAGAGGGATGCATAAACCCTCACCACTGGAGGGACATAAAAATGCGGCTAATGACAATCGAAAGTGGCGCTGGCACCACTTCCATGTCATGATAATTAAATTTTTGAAGGACTTTTTTTTTTTTGAGAATTCAAATCCATTCTCTACACATGTGAGCCCATTATTATTATTTTTTTTATGTAAATGGAGCCTACGATCCAGCCAGGATTTAAAATTGGGACCTTATTCAAGCATTTTTTTTAAATGAATACCAAAAGCTATCCTTTTGGTCACGCGAACCCCGTAATTAAGTAGGCTTTAACACATGAATATTTCATATACACTTTATACAAACACTCCTCTGATTGCCGCCACATCGAGCTAACTACGAAATATTTAGTGATGATTATTTCATTTTGTTTTTGTTTAGAAAGTTTTATTTATTGAATAAAAGAAACTCAACATTTTGTGACATACTTTTAGGGACACTTAATTTTTTTTTGCTGCCAAAGATACTAAAAATAGTTTTTAACAAGCAGAATACGATGGATGTTGGAAAAAGTAATCTTTTAGCAAGATGTTTTGTCATTAAAAATTATAATCTTACTGATAATTTTAGAACGTCGTTGCTAAAAACTTTCTCGTGATTTTCAACGACAAAGATACAGCGAAATTATAGAATACAAATGCAACGACGTCCTAATGTAGATTGATTCGTATAATTTTTTAGCAGATTCATACGTATTTTTTTAGCGTGATTAAATGTTATTTTTCTCTTAAAAAATCATTTTCTTGCAGATTGAATTTGCATTCACTATCTTTTATTTAAAAAAAAAAAAAAAAAGCAACGGCGATTTAGCATCTAGGTCTTGGACCCACATTGCAAGACATCAGGAGCCAGTATTGTGCGGGATAGGCAGCAGCTGATGGCCCTCACGTGCGCAAGTTGAGGGTAAGCTGCAAATGGAAATGAGATGTTGCAGCTTTGGTGGAAATGATACAGTCAAACACTCTGAAAAGGCCATGAAGCCGAAGAAAAAATTCCAGTCAAAGCCATGTTACCAGAAAATCACAAACTTTTTAAACTGTCGTCCATACGGCTTGTGGGCCTCTGCAAATAAAAAAGCAACTAAAGGGCATCTTCTTTTTCCTCGGGGAGACATGTTTGGACAGTATCATTTTCTACTGAAATAAATAAATAGAAAGGGCTAATTAATACGTGATAATTGTAATTAAGTTGCGTCTCTTGCTTGTCTGCCTTTCTAAGGAATGTGGTATTAAGTATTGGAATTTTCGAATTAATATTCCCGTCAATGCTTGTTAATGATACAAATCATGATCGATTAGTGGACGGGGTGATTATCATATTTGCCTTGTCCATGTGTGCTGAATATTTGGGCGAGCTTTCTATATTATTGCTCTGTGATCCAAAAGATCTCACTTGGTTTTTTTTTTTTTTTGGGTATTCATCTCATCTCAACCGAGATTGCATTTAATCTATGGGATCTTCTTACAATTTCCTAATAA
Organism: Annona cherimola; assembly: GCA_030490835.1. Lineage (NCBI taxonomy): Eukaryota > Viridiplantae > Streptophyta > Magnoliopsida > Magnoliales > Annonaceae > Annona > Annona cherimola. Next base: position 48,734,357 of record CM059973.1, on the reverse strand, counting down.
TATGTTTACAAATATCTGTAAATATTCTAATTTTTCTAACAATAATTCCTACTATTCCACCTGGTAGACACTTCCACATAAATTTTTGAGAAGACTGCATGCCACCACGCTCCACGCGAAAATCAGCTCACAGCAAAGGATGAAATAGGATTTACCACTGGGGCAACGCCCTAGTGGTGAATCTCACTTGCTTGAATGGGATGTGTATAGGTTAGGATTTACTATTCTCAAAAGACTTGATATACTAGAGGTATAGTTGCTTTTGAAAATAATGAAAAAGGTAAAATACATGGTAAAGTTAATATTTTTGGTTTATCCAAAGCATGTATTGAAGATGTACTGTTTGTGAAAAGTCTCAAGTACAATTCGATGAGTGTTAACCAACTTTGTAACAGAAAGGATACAGAGTTGTGTTTGAATCGTTCATGTGTAATGTGCTAGATGGAGAACATGCGCTATTTAGTGGAAAAAGACATAAAAATATCTATTTCATTTCTTTAGATTAATTAAATGAAAAATATTTATTAGCAGTAAATATGATCTATGTGTAACCATGTTCTCTAGTTTTTCCAATTGGTGTAAAATGACAATAAAGTACAATTGTATCAATTAGAAGTGGTCATGATGATGAAATCGAAACTAAATATTTTATTCAATACTACAAAAGAAAAGAATTTATCATACATTTACTGTACCAAGAACTCCTCAATAAAATGGAGTAATTGAAAAAAATAGACCATTTAAGAAATGGCTAGAATATTTGCTAAACGAAAGCCAATTATTTAAAAGATTATGGGGTGAAGCAATTAGCACAACTTATCATACACTTAATTGTTTTACAATGAGAGCTATACTCAAATAGACCCAATATGAGCTACAGAAAGAAAAAAAAAAAAGCTAAATATAGCATTCTTTCATACTTTTGGATGCACATACTTTATTTTGAATAATGAAAAAGATAACTCGAAAAATTAGATGCAAAGAGCAATGAAGCAATCTTTCTTAATTATTCACTAAAAAGCAAAGCGTATAGAGTATTTAACATGATAATATAAATTGAAAAAGAATTCATTCATGTTACATTTGATGAATTTAACTTAACAACAAAGAAAGAAAATGAGCGTAGTGATGTAGAAGACGTATCAAGTGACATGAGGGAAGCTATAAATGAAAGACAAAAAGGGAGAAGAACCTAAATGGAGTCAAGATCTAACTAAGCAACCACAAGAGATAATTGAAGGTAATATTTCTTACAAACCCTTTACTAGTCTAAAATTCAATCAAGATCATCTAATTAAATAAATAATTGAAAAAATATATGATTGTGTGAGAACAAGAGGTTCTAGATAAAATGTGTATGGATGCTACACTTCTGTTTCAAAATTGAGCCAATCTCTAAAAGATGAAAACTGAATTATAGTAATGCAAAAAGAACTTAATCAATTTTTAAAAATATAAAAGCTTGTTCCTAGTCTAAAAGAGCATTCAATGATTGGAACCAAATGGATTTTTAGGAACAAACTTGATAAAAGTAGATTACTTGTTAGAAACAAAGCAACACTAATAGCTAAGGGATATTTACAAGAAGAGGAAATTGACTTTAAAGAATTTGATGTCCCTATAGCTATACTTGAAGCCATAAGAATTTTACTTGCTTTTGCATTCATACAAGTTATAAATTATTTCAAATGAATTTTAAAAGTGCATTTTTGGATGGTAACCTTAATAAAGAGGTTTTAAACAATTACCTAATTTTGAAAAAAAAAGATCAACTAAATTATGTACAAAAATTGGCCAAAGCATTATATGGACTAAAATAAGCTCCAAGAACTTGGTATTGAAGACTCAATAAATTTTTAATTGATAATGGCTACAAAAGTAGAAAATTAGATAGCACATTGTTTATCAAAAGTGAGAATTAAAATATTTTAAAAGTGCAAATATATGTAGATGATATTATGTTTGATGCTGCTAATGTGATAGTTGCAAGAACTTTTCTTAGTTATTGTAGGAAGAATTCAGAATGAGCATGATGAGTGAACTTAATATCTTTCTTGGAGAGCAAATTAAACAATTCAAGGATGGCATTGACATATTACAATATAAGTACACAAAATAAATACTCAAGAAGTTAGAAATTGAAGGGTGTAAAGGAGTGACAACACTAATGAGTTCTTCAATCAAGATGGACAAGGGTAAGAAAGGTAAATTGTTACCCAACTCTTATACAAAAGGATAATTGGATTTTTTCTTTATTTAACTACATCTAGATTGGATATCCTATTATTATATGCATGTGATATAGATTTCAATCAAACCGTAAGGAATCACATTTATTAGCAATAAAAAGAATTCTCATGTGCTTAGTTGATACATCAAATCTCAGCCTTCGGTATCCTTGAAGTTCTACATTTTCCTTAACAAGCTATTTAAATCTAGACTTTATAGGAAATAAGTTAGATAGAAAGAACACTAGTGAAACACATTTAATTTCTTGCAAGTATGTAACTCTCTTGGTTTTCAAGAAAATAAACAAATGTTGTTCTATCTACCGTAAAAGTTGAATATATAGCAACAAAAAGTTGTTATGCTCAAATTTTGTAGATGAAATAACGATTAATAGATCATCGTTTGAGCTATAATGACATTCTAATTGGATATGATAATAGAAGTGTTATATGTTTAATAAAAAGAATATTATTTTACACTCAAGAACTAAACATATAGATATTAGGCATAATTTTATAAGAAAACGTGTAGAAAATTATGATAGATATATATTTTGAATATATAAACACAAAAAATCAAATTGCTGATATATTCTTCAAACCACTTCCCACAAAATCATTTTGTAAAACTAGAAGAGAATGGAAATGGTAGACCTTGAAAAGTATGATCATACATTGTTATCAAATTAACCAAAATAGATTATTATGATCATTTGTGTTGCAAAATATATGATGCATTATGTAAATAATATAATTGTGTGATTAAAAATCGGCATGAATTGTTGTTGAAAATGGTGGAAGAATCACTTTGAACCTAGAAAGGAAATAGGACATGAGTTGACATTTGGTTAAGTAGCTAGGTTGAGTTGGGGAGACCCAAGTTGACCTCACTAGAGCTGGCCTTAGTTGACCAAGGTTGGCTTGGGCCATTACTTCAGGTTGAAAGTCTACCTCGCTTGTGGTACATTTCGCATCCTACTTATTCCATCCTTTCTTTTCTTCTCTCCTGTGGTGACATGCTTCCTCTTGCCTTTAGCCTTCAATCTTGTATATTGCATCTAGCTCGCATTTCATCATTTTGTCATCTCCATGGCCCCCCAGACATGCAATAAGCAAGCATTTAAAGAGAAAGGAGGTTCCATCCACATCATGAGCAATGGATTCCATGATTCCAAAATGCCGAAGAACTTCAGCAAGACCATAGTTGTAAGAGGCGCAAGGTGCACTAAGGCACAAGGGGGTTTGAGAGCCTAGGCGCAAGGTACGCATTCAAGGTGCGAGCCTGACCGAAGCAAGGCGCACCTTATATAAAATTTATCTAGAAAATAGTAATTACTAAAACTAGATAATTAAAAAATAAAATATTCTATGAGTCAAATAAATGTATACCTATAACTATCAAGAGCAAAAAAAATTCAAACCTACTATACAAAAATTATAAATCTAATTCCAATGTAATAATATCATTCAAAACTGTGATTAGATTCATAATGCAAAAGAAATTCAATGTTCACCATTCACGTAATAACATTAAGTCAAAGTCCAAAGATTCAAAATTCCAAAAGGAAGTTTAAAAAATAAAAATCATTGTCCATCAATAGCTCATCACCCCATCATCATTTGATTTATATCCTTCAATATCTTCTTCTTTTGAGTCTTCATCTTTTATTGCTATTGGATTCATTGAAGAAGATGATGAAACAAATTTTGAACTTCTTGATGTAGAAGTTGATCTAACAAGATGAGTTGGCTCCTCAACACCAGCAACTCTAGCTACATCATCCCATAATAGCGAAGATGCCGTTATATTTATCCTTCATTATCTTGAAAAGATTTTACAATTATAGCTTTAGCCCTCTCCATTTCCACAAATATATCCCATTGGAGGCTTTTTCTCGCCATCCACCAACCACAAGATATGAACAAGAGGACCAATAACTTTCAATGAATTCACAATATGATTCCAAAAAAGGACTCATAACAATTTGTACAATCTTCTTTTCTTGTCGCTCCCTTGCCCATTTACTTGTGCTCTATTTTTCTAAAGTAAACATTTTCCTTAAATTAGTCTTTTGGTAGTGAATGCTTGAATGTATGATGAAAACAGGTGCAAATCTTATTTTTGCTGGCCAAAGTAACTCTTTTTAGCTTGTAAATATCCTCATTAAACTCAATACACTTGAATGGCTATATATATAACCATTCAAAGCAATTGCATTCTTCATTGTTGTGTGAAATTCTTTTATCTTCTAATTATCCTCCAATTTAGATCTAATTCAATGAGTAGTGTGTGACCTCCAACATAAATAAGGATATTTAGCCTAAAAAATCCTTCCTAAAAATATTTATTCAAACATATTTTAGAAAAACTACTAAAATAATTATATAAATAACATAAGAATTAATTTAAATATGAAATTATGTTTTACATGCCATTGCATTGTTAGATACATTGTTTGTGACAACTTGAACCAAATTTTCTTCTCCAAAAATTTCAATGAATTTATCTAATAACTCAAACATCTTTCGGCTAGTCTTTGCAAAAGGTCAAGGCATCTATGGATTCCACAAACATTGTTCCCTTAACATAATTTACCAAGAATTAAGGTTCTCTCTCTTTTATCTTTCTACACATTTGCTATGATTGAACACCCATGTCTAGCCCATTCTCCCTTGTGGTCTTTCATCAAATTAGTTTTAGTCTCCAACTCTTTATTCAAGAACGTGATGCTAGCTTCATGATAGGAAGAGGGCTTCTTTCCAAGGCCAAATTACCCATTGGAATTGGATTCCATAATTGTAGCAAAACTGTCATACTTAATTGCATTAAATGAAATACTTGCATTATACATCCATCGACAAAACCACTTATAAGCACACTCCCTTGCCTCTTTCTTGTATGAATCACTGATAGTAGCTTGCTTGCCCTTATCTGCATTTCTTTTCTCCACTTTTTTCTCTGGATCACTTATGCAAAACAAGTCCACAGGCCCTTTTTATTTTGGTTTCTTTGAAGGCAGTGGTGATGTTTTGCTACCAACACTAGATGATGCTCTACCTTTTCGCCACTACTTCCAATTATCACAATATCTTCCTCTTCCTCTTCTCCAAATTTACTTGAATAAAAATTATGAAGTAAATTTACCTTTTCCTTCTCCTCATTCTTTCTCATCATGTACTCCTTTTATTCCTGTCTCACGTGATCTAGGCATTTTTTGTAAATTGAACATTCTCGAATTCTCTTACTAAGTGTTTCTTAGCTCGGTAAATGCCTCTCTTAATCACCTTCTCAAAAAAAATTGCATGTAATTGAGTTTAGGTCCTTTTGATCTTTTAAAGTTGATTATTTTTAGGTTGGATCCTTCTTTTCATTACTCATAATGATATATTAATAGTTATCTATTAGACAAAAAGAAAAGACATTTTAATGGCAATAGAATATAATTCCATTTTCAACACATAGTATGAATGTGTAACAACATCATAAATGCATAAAGTTGAATAGTTAATGCAGCAATTGTATCTCCAACAGCCACATAACAACAACAAATGATTAAATTAAGCTCAAACAACATTCTAAATGCATAATAAAATCAAATAAAAAAAGCAACACACAACAACGTAAATTGAAGCATATGGCAAGAATAACAAAATAAAAAAGAATATAAAAAGTGGCAGTAGCGGGATAAGAATGAATTAAAAAAACAATAACACTACAACAGTATAAGTGTATAACAATGTCTATAAGGGAAAAGAAAAAATGAGTCACGTGACTATGACTTGTGTTGTGTTTGTGAGGTAATGCATGAAGCAAAAAAGGGGTTGCAAGCTTTTAGCCGACTGTTGTAGCAAGGAAAAAAGCATGTCGTGTGTAAGAAGGGAAAAAAAGCCTATAATCAACTATTGTAGCAAAGAAAAAAAAGGAAGAAGAAGAAAGAAAAATACAGGTTATAGTTGATAGTAAGGTGGAAACAGAAAAAATTATACAAGAAGGAAGAAGGAGAATGGAGAGGAGGAGGAGAACTCGTTAGCAATGCTAACTGATAGCTTCAAACCTCCAACCAAGGTCTCTCCGAATCTTCGATATTAGTAGAAGATTTCATCTAGCAATGCTGTTGACTTTTTCTCTCTTTTCTCTTTTTCGTTTGTACTCCTTTTTCTATTTTTACAGCAATTAGTGGTATCCTAGATAAAGGCTTACTTTAGCAATAACTGCCTTTTATATTTAAGGCATGTTTTTATAGTTTTATTTAAATAGAACAATTAGTTCTAGTGCTTTTATGAAGCCTCCAAAGTGCACATCTGGCACCTTGAACCTAAGTCCGTGCCTGCAAGCGCCCCATCGACACCTTGGCCCTGTTACACATATAGGCGCCCTCTTGGTGCCTTATCGTGCCCGGTTCCTAGGCGCTCCTTTGATAACCATGAGCAAGACAAGCACATTTGGAGGGCACCTCATTTCGACCTTTTATTACTTGAAGGGTGCATTCTGAGGAAAGTAACCAATTAATCTCAACCACTCATCAAGAAAGAAGAGGAAAATTAACGTAGTAGTGAAGAGAAAGTGGCTACTTGTGGCGCTCCGAACCGAGGTGCCTAGAAGCCTTACTCTAGAATCGTTTCGATTGGTAAACGTGACTCGGGATTGTTGCCTTGATCACACAACAAGATTTTTTATATATATATAACATCAATACATGGAAAATTTCCATCATTCATCCAACATGAAATATATTTCACATATCACAGTTATGATCAAAAACTGTTCAATAAACATTTCCATTGGAATAAAAATATTTATTTCTATCAAAATTATCATCATTGTCTATACATAAAATTTACATATACAACATTCATATAAAAAATTACGTAACACTTGGCATGCTGCCTTCATCATCATTTCTTGTCTGTTGTTGAAAAAGCATGGGTGAGTAATAATACTCAGTAAGCAAACCATACATAATTTTTCAATGATTTTTATGCATTTCATAAAATGCAAATGCAATGCATACATAACATTTATGACATTCCTTTAGATGCGACGCTAGCTAGACGCTCATCCCATACATGCTCCCATCTCAGGGAGGTCGCTGCCAACCTGGGCCTATATAAGCGACTCGGCAATTGCGATGAGGACATCCAGTCCGCTTACTATCTTGACTAAGGCCTATTCTTCATGCACATGCTCATTTACATACACATGCCGGCATGATATTTGCAAATCATTAACAATTTCATAAAAAGTATTTAATAAACAATTTAACAAACGTACTTCAGTTCATGTAAAGCAGTTATAGGTATGGCCAACCTTAAATAAATTTCATAAAGCAATTTACAAACAATTTCAAGCATTTTGGAAATAATTCGTAAAAGATATAACTTGCTTACCTCCTCAATTGGTGTCCTCGACTTTCTCTTTTCCTTTTCCTATTCAAGGAAAAAAGGTTATTTTATTTCTTCTATTCAAGCTGCTTCCCATGCATGCTCTATAAAATTTGGGCATTATTTCTTTATATGAATATTTTTATCCATAGGTTCCTCAAAAATTTCATCATTATATTTAAATATTAATCTCAAATTTTCTCCAAAATCATGTTGTTTACTGTAGCAAATTACTATAGTAGTTACTGTTCATCCGAGGTTACTGTTCACAGAGACGTGGTTACTGTTCATGGGTTCCAAAAATAAAAAATACCATGACATAGCTTATGCCTAGTATATCATAGGAAATTTCATACATTTTGAATTTATCATCATTTACTTGGCGAAAGAAAATCATTTTCTCCATATACTAAAAATCGACATAAATTCACTTAAGCATAATCCTTAATTTCAAAAATTATGAAATTAATATATCATCATTCCAACATCATATTTATTCATCCCAAATCATCATTTGTCAATTTTGGAGCATTATTTACACATATCCTATGTTATCTTCCCGAATGCTCTATCTTTGCTCTAAATTTTTTATGTTTTGGCATAATTCTAATTAGGCATTATATCTATACTTATTTTATCATGATTATGAATTATATAAGCATGATTTTACTCTACTTAATATCCAAAAAAAATTTTGGGTAGAAATCACTTACCCGAAGTGGAGATACGCCTCTTTTTCTCACACTTTCTCTCTCTAACTTACTCTTTTCTTTCCTTGGACGTGTGGGATGGTTTGGGAACTTGGAATAGCTCAAGTGGAGCTGGGATTTGATGGCCTTGGACGTTCTCCCTGCTGCCCTATTTATAGGGTTAGATTTTTCAAGAATTTGGAATTTACACCTAGCTTTGAGGTATTTAATTAAAAATTGGTATTTCTTTTTAATTTTGAAAAATACCTTGAGCCAAGAGCAGCTACCCTTGTCCTGCTCCATCCCCCCTATGCAGCCCTATTTTTCTTAATTTTTTTTATTTTTAAAATTAATTAATTTAGGCTAAATAAATCTTAGCCGTTGGTTGATGATGATGATGATCATGGACTGTTGATCTTGGTCAATTTTCCAACTGCCCCCCTGCCACACCCCTTCTGCAGCTGTATTTTCATTTAATTTTTTTATTTTTTAATTATTTATTTTAAATAAAAAGTCAAATGTTAATTAATGTAAAGTTAGGTTACTTTTTATCTTCATTTGACGTGTCATCTTGACCCTTGATTTGTGATTTTCATCACATCTTAACCCATTCATCATGTTCATCATGAATTTTTAACCATCCATAAAAAATTTCATCGAATTCCGACGCCCGGATTGCAAATTATGAATTTTTTTCTATTTTTCCACTAAAATCCAAATTTGGATTAGAATATCCAAAAGAATTGCTATTTCGTCCTGTAGTGATTAAATCTCTATTTTGTTTTTTTGTGATTAAGTTAATCCAAGTGATTAACTCTTAATCACATGTCTTAATCCCTGGTTACTATTTACGTGCATTATTCACGGGATTAAATTCCTAATTGCATTATTTCAATCTCCAATATACATATCCATCAATATAATTCATGAATTTTCATTTATCATTAAAATAATTACAAAGAAATTTATGGTTACAATATCGAAATGACGCGTATATGGTCGAAGTTTTACAATCCTCCCCCCCTTACAATAGGTTTCGTCCCGAAACCTATTTTTCCTTGAATAATTAAGGATATTTTGTTTCGACCTCTTCTCGTAGCTCCCATGTGGCTTTGGATTCTGAATATTGATTCCATTGTACCTTTACATATTTGATTTCTCTGTTCCGATGCTTCTTGATATTGAAATCCAATATTTTGATTGGCCTTTCCTCATAGTTCAAGTGTTCTTGAATTGACAATTTTTCTGCTATCAACACATGGGTAGGATCGGAAATATATTTCCTTAGCATGGAAATGTGAAAGACATTGTGGATGGCACTAAGGGCTGGTGGCAGAGCTATTCTGTAGGCTAGATTGCCTATCTTTTCCAAAACTTCAAAGGGCCCAACATATCTTGGGTTTAGTTTTCCCCTCTTACTGAACTGGGTGACTCCTTTGAATGGCGTTATTTTGACAAATACGTGATCCCCAACTTGGATATTCAAATCTCTTCTTTTGCAATCGGCGTAACTCTTTTGCCTGCTCTAGGCGTGAGTATACATTGGCGAATTACTTGAACTTTTTCTGTCATTCTCTTTGAGAGGTCGGGAGCTAACTTTCTTTCTCCTACTTCATCCCAGTTTAGAGGAGTTCTGCATTTCCTTCCATATAAAGCTTCAAATGGGGCCATTTGAATACTTGCTTGATAACTGTTGTTATAAGCAAATTCTGCCATAGCCAAATATTCATCCCATGATCCTCCAAATTCTACTATGCACATCCTCAGCATATCCTCAACTATTTGATTTACCTTTTCTGTCTGTCCATCAGTTTGAGGATGAAATGTTGTGCTGAATTTCAGCTGTGTACCTAAGGTTTGATGTAAACTTTTCCAAAATTGAGATGTAAAACTGGAATCTCGATCGGAGACTATTGACTTAGGTACTCCATGCAGTCTCACTATCTCCTTATAATAAATCTTAGCCAGTCGCTCAGCAGTAAAATTTTTCTTGATGGCTAGGAAATGAGCTACCTTTGATAATCTATCAACTATTACCCATATAGTATCATTTCCATTTTGGGTTCTTGACAACCCTTTAATAAAATCCATAGTAATATCATCTCATTTCCATTCTGGGACTTCGAGCGATTGTAATTTTTCAGGGGTTCTTTGATGATCAGCCTTAACCCTTTAACATGTTAGGCACTTAGCCACATATTCAGCAATTTCTCTCTTCATATTATTCCACCAATAAATCTTTTTGATGTCTTGATACATCTTGGTGCTACCTGGATGCATCGAAAATGGAGAGAAATGTGCTTCTTTCAATATCTGTTCCTTTATTTCCTCTTGATTGGGTATACACAGGTGACCCCTATATTTGTACATCCCATGTTCATCTTGTATATATTCAGTGGGGTTTTCCTTGATCATTTTCTCCACATAACTCTTTAATTCCCCATTTTCTTGTTGAGATATTTTAATTTGTTCAAATAAATTCAACTGGATTTGTAATTGAGACAATCTAACTTGTACCCCAGTTGGTCTTACAATTAATTCTAATTGTCTCAATTCTTGTAGTAGCTTTTCTTCTCTTGTGATGAGATGTGCTAAGCTAATATTTCTACTTAGCACATCAGCTACTACATTGACTTTGCCTGGATGATATAAAATGTCAAGGTCATAATCTTTAAGTAACTCGAGCCATCTTCTTTGCCTCATATTTAATTCCTTTTAAGTAAAAATGTACTTGAGGCTTTTATGATCTGTATAGACCTCACGTTTAACTCCATATAAATAATGTCTCCAAATTTCCAAGGCAAAGACTACTGCTGCCAATTATAAGTCATGAGTTGGATAGTTTACCTCATTTGGCTTAGTTGCCTGGATGCGTATGGAGCCTTAGATATTGGGGCTGTCCCTGGAATAATTTCTATTTCCATATCCATCTCCCTTTTCGGTGGTAAACTACATAACTCCTTTGGAAAAAATATCTGAAAATTCCTTTACCACTGGAATCTGTTCCATAGGTACCCCATCTCTTTTTATTGCGTTTATAGAGACCAGATAAGTTATACATTGCTGGTGTATCAGCTTAGCTACTTTCATGGCGGATATCATCCTTATTGTGTTTTCTGGCTGTCTTATTTTACTGATCTCTATTTCATCTTTTGGTGTTTCAAATTGTACTTTTTTATTTCTACAATCAATTGTCGCACCCCATTGACTTAGCCAATCCATCCCTAGTATGACATCAAATTCTGTCATGGGTAATAGGATGAGATCAGCTTCCAATATTTTTGTTCCTATTCTGATAGGACATGTCTTGCAGATTTGATTTATACTTGCCAACCTATATACTGGGGATTCTACATGTATAGTACTACTGATTTCTTCTACCCGAAGTGCGTGTATGATTACGAATTGGTATGATATAAATGAATGCGTAGCTCCAGAATCAAATAAAGCTACTGCAAATTTTCCTAAAATGTAAATCATACCTATAATCACTTTTTCCTCCACCTCTTATGACTACGTTCGGGTGAGGGCTTGGACATGCACTGGGTTGGCAATAGTACCAGGCCGATTGGCGATGGCGGGGACCTTTTTCTGGGTCGTCCTCCCTCGAGTTGGTGCTCCTTGTGGCTTATTCGGACAGTCGGGTGAAATGTGTCGGACTTGACCACAATTGAAGCACTTTATTATTTTGGCTTCGTCGATCCCGCAGTCCCGAGCCACATGACCCGCTTGGCAACATTTATAGCATTTCCCCGTTCCTTGTAAACATTAACCTGAATAGCGTTCGTCGCAAGTTCTGCAAGTCGGGGTGCTCTTGTCGGCGATCTTATTTTTTTCGGTGATTCCCCTTTTCTCTTTATTAGCCTCATTTTCCTTAGAGGCTACAAAGAATTATTTTTGAGCTTGCCTAAGCTCTTGAGTCCTCATAAACTCCATCTCTAATGCCCTAGCCCTCTCAATGCCAGAGCCATAGTCTTTTATTAATAATGGGGCTAACTCCTCTCTTAGCTGGGGTCTCAATCCCCTCTAGAACCTTTGTGCCTTATTTTTTGGCACATTGGTAATCCATGGCACATATCTAACCAAGGCGTTGAACTTCGTAGCATACTCTGTGACTGTCATCCTTCCTTGGTAAAGTTTCTCAAATTCTATCACCCTCTGGCTCTCTAACCCTATAGGGAGATATTTTTTTATTAAATTTCTCCAAAAATTCATGCCACGTAACTTGCTCCGGATGTGGCATGGTGACCATCAGCGTCTTTTACCAGTAGGTGGGTGGCGCACAACACTTTCTACTGATCATTGCAGGGCGATATTCTGAATAATTTCTTGATTTCTATAATCCATTGCTCTGCAATGAGGGGGTCCGGTTCCCCTGTAAACTTGGGTGGGCGCTGGGCAAGAAAGGCACTGATAGCCTTTCTGTCGGCCTCAAGGAGACTATCTTCCACTCCCCTTGACATGCCGGGATTGGCCGAGGGCCCTGGTCATTCCTCATCTCCTCTTGATGGCAGGGCCTGCTGGTTCCTCATCTCTTATAATAACCCAGCAGTCTGGGTTGTCCATTGCTGCATAGCTTTCTCGATGGCCGCAACAATTCTCTCTTCTATATTGACCTCTGCCTGAGGTCTAGGGCTTTCCTCTCACCGTGGGCGGGTCCTAGAGGATTGCTCCTTGGATTCTGCCCTATAGATTCTTTTACTGGCTTCGCCCCTTGCTTGATCCACCAATTCCTCCATTGGGGCCTTTCCTTTGTTGGCTCTTGCTTTAGCTCTGGTAAGCGGCATTTTCAGCTTCATAAAACATTGATTAGTATAACATCAATATTCATCATGATATAAATTCAACACATATTCACATGATCACATAATTCACATATATTATCATAAATTATCAGCAAACCATTTATACATCAGTCAAACTTTTGTACATAGGCTAACTTAGCCTCATGTACCTGTTCCAAACAATATTTTCATATTTATATAAAAGAAAGAAAAATAAGATTTCTTGGCGGTGGCTGCATCTTCCTGATCCCCATCCCATTTATCGTCCCCTTCTCCTCAATCTCAGGAACCTTCTAAGACTGAAAGGTACCCTTGTGGGTTCCTCGGTGACCGTACTGGTATCAAACCAGTCTTGTGGTCCTGGGTTCTCTTTCTCCTCTTCTTCGCTATCAGACCATTCTATGGGGTCCTCATTATCATTTGCTGGAGGAGCGGGTCGTGGGGATTCGGGCCTTACCTCTAACTCTATGACTCGTAGGATGACCTCACCAGGCTATTTAGGAGGGGGTTGCTCCATTACCTCTTCTCCCCTGGCTAGAGCTTCCCGGCGTCCCTGGGTGGCCTCTCTCTCTAGGCGGTCAATTTGTGCCCATGGTGTTCCGTATCGGAACTGAATATATCCTACATCAAACCTAAACCGTGGACCTGGGTTAGGTGGGACTGGGGCAACTCTCCTTCACCAATATATTTGTAAATCCTCCTCAGCAACTCAATCGGTAACGACCAACAGTCTAGGCAGTGGGCTGGCTGGGGTATAGACTGGAGAATCTGGGGGTGCAAGTGCCTGGTTAGAGGACTCTACCTGTTGGATTCTAGATAATATCGGATATCCTGGTGTATGGCTGGGGACTATTGGGAGACGTGCTTCTGGTCCCCTTATGTATGGAAGTGCCTGGTAACTAGTGGGAGCTGGGGGTCGTAGGGTTAAACTTTCTTGAGAGGCTAACCACCTATTAACTCTCACCTGAGCCCGTTCCCGTTCCTTCTCTTCTTCTAGTTCCCGTGCACTTAGTGGAGCCTTTCCTCTATCTGTCATCTATACATAAATCATCAATGATAAATAAATCAGTCATAATCATGATTTCATGTGTTCTAGTTTGATCATTTCTTTCATTTTCTGCCTATTTACCAATCCATACTCTGATACCAACTTCTGTGGTGCCCCGAACCGAGGTGCCTAGAAGCCTTACTCCGGGATTGTTTTGATTTGTAAACGTGACTCAGGATTGTTGCCCTGATCACATGGCAGGATTATATATATATATATAACATCAATACATGGAAAATTTCCATCATTCATCCAACATGAAATATATTTCACATATCACAGTAATGATAAAAAACTGTTCCATAGACATTTCCATTGGAATAAAAATATTCATTTCCATCAAAATTATCATCATTGTCTATACATAAAATTTACATATACAACATTCATACCAAAAACTACATAACACTTGGCATGCTGCCTTTATCATCATTTCCTATCTTTTGTTGAAAAAGCATGGGTGAGTAATAATACTCAGTAAGCAAGTCATACATAATTTTTCAATCATTTTTATGCATTTCATAAAATGCAAATGCAATGCATACATAGCATTCATGACATTCCTTTAGATGCGATGCTAGCTAGGTGCCCATCCCATACATGCTCCATTTCAGGGAGGTCGCCGCCGGCCTGGGCCTATATAAGCGATTCGGCAATAGCGATAGGGACATCCAGTCCTCTTACTATCTCGACTAAGGCCTATTCCTCGTGCATATGCTCATTTACATACACATGCCAGCATGATATTTGTAAATCATTAATAATTTCATAAAAAAACATTTAATAAACAATTTAACAAACGTACTTCAGTTCATGTAAAGCAGTTATAGGTATGGCCAACCTTAAATAAATTTCATAAAGCAATTTACAAACAATTTCAAGCATTTGGAAATAATTCATAAAAGATATAACTTGCTTACCTCCTCAGTTTGTGTCCTCGACTTTCTCTTTTCCTTTTCCTATTCAAGGAAAAAGGATATTTTATTTCTTCTATTCAAGTTGCTTCCCATGCATGCTATATAATATTTGGGCATTATTTCTTTATATGTATATTTTTATCCATAGGTTCCTCAAAAATTTCATCCTTATATTTAAATATTAATCTCAAATTTTCTCCAAAATCATGTTGTTTACTGTAGCGAATTACTATATTAGTTACTGTTCATCCGAGGTTACTGTTCACAGAGACGTGGTTACTGTTCATGGGTTCCAAAAATAAAAAATACCATGACATAGCTTATGCCTAGTATATCATAGGAAATTTCATACATTTTGAATTTATCATCATTTACTTGGCGAAAGAAAATTATTTTCTCCATATACTAAAAATCGACATAAATTCACTTAAGCATAATCCTTAATTCCAAAAATTATGAAATTAATATATCATCATTCCAACATCATATTTATTCATCCCAAATCATCATTTGTCAATTTGGGAGCATTATTTACACATATCCTATGTTATCTTCCTGAATGCTTTATCTTTGATCTAAATGTTTTATGTTTCCACATAATTCCAATTAGGCATTATATCTATACTTATTTTCTCATGATTAGGAATTATCTAAGCATGATTTTACCCTACTTAACATCCCAAAAAATTTTGGGTAGAAATCACTTACCCGAAGCGGAGATACTTCTCTTTTTCTCACACTTTCTCTCTTTAACTTATTCCTTTCTTTCCTTGGACGTGTGGGATGGTTTGGGAACTTGGAATGGCTCAAGTGGAGCTGGGATTTGATGGCCTTGGATGTTCTCTCTGATGCCCTATTTATAGGGTTGGATTTTTCAAGAATTTGGAATTTACCCCCTAGCTTTGAGGTATTTAATTATAAATTGGTATTTCTTTTTAGTTTTGAAAAATTCTTTTAGCCAAGAGCAGCCACCCTAGGCCTACTCCAGCCCCCTATGCAGCCCTATTTTTCTTAATTTTTTTTATTTTTAAAATTAATTAATTTAGGCTAAATAAATCTTAGTCGTTAGTTGATGATGATGATGATCATGGACCGTTGATCTTGGTCAATTTTCCAACTGCCCCCCTGCCACGCCCCTGCTACATCTGTATTTGTATTTAATTTTTTTATTTTAAATAAAAAGTCAAATGTTAATTAATGTAAAGTTGGATTACTTTTTGATCTTCATTTGATGTGTCATCTTGACCCTTGATTTACGAATTTCATCACATCTTAACGCATTCATCATGTTCATCATGAATTTTTAACCATCCATAAAAAAATTCATTGAATTCCGTCGCCCGGATTGCAAATTATGAATTTTTTTTCTAATTTTTCACTAAAATCCAAGTTTGGATTAAAATATCCAAAAGAATTGCTATTTCATCATGTAGTGATTAAATCTCTATTTTGTCTTTTTGTGATTAAGTTAATCCAAGTGATTAACTCTTAATCACGTGTCTTAATCTCCGGTTACTATTCATGTTCACTATTCACGGGGTTAAATTCCTAATTGCATTATTTCAATCTCCAATACACATATCCATTAATATAATTCATGAATTTTCATTTATCATAAAAATAATTACAAAGAAATTTTGGGTTACAATATCGAAATGACGTGTATACGGTTCGGGATTTCACACTACTAGTAAAAAGATAACAAAAACTACAATGCAAAAGAAAGTTGTTTAGATGCCTGTTGAATACTTTTGGAATTCTACTCATTGTAGGAGGTTCTACAAGTCAATTTAGACAAAATCCATATTCATGCTGAAAAGTATAGACTTTCAATTTTTGAAAGAGTATAAATTTTTGACATAAAAAGAATGCTAGGTTTTCAAGGGTGAATGAATTTGGCAAATGAAGAAAATAATATTACCAAATCTCACTCTATAGCTCTAATATGAGTAAAGTATAGATAATCACACCATATTTGTCAAAGGAGTTGAGATAGATTTAGGCACTAACTAAGATCATGCTTGTTTTGATATTAGAAACATATTAGGATAATAATCGAAGAAGATTGACTTCCAAAGAAGTTAACACTTGTAACCATGTACAACAACCTCAATTGTAGCAACAAATATGTCAAGGGAATGAAATTCCTGCACTACATGACCTGCCTCAACAATTACGGATTTTAAGACTATTTGTAGCTCATTACATAATCCAAAAGGAAGAGGAAGGAGCTCAGTTAATCCTCAGGAAGTAGAAGTGATATGAATGCTAGGAAATTATAGGAAAATATCATTGCCCATACTAATTCTACAAGCCTTGACATCAAGAAGGACAACCCTCACAGTGTAATCTCATATGGAATGTGGATTACTAAGATTCTAATGAGATTTGGAGTGTCTCTAATGGTTGTGCCATTTGAAGATCTAAGAAATACAAATGCCATCAATAAGAGTTTAATGCAGAAAATGAAGATCAATATAGAATGGACCAATTAGCAACTAAAAAGGGCCACAATAGAGATGAGCAGATGCCAAAGAAGATGGAGAATGCCAGAGGAATGACATGAATTGCATGGAGACCACGACCACTATGAAAAGACAGATCCCATTGAGGGGAGGCCCATCCTCATGCATCTGCCTCACATCCACATCCTCCATCGTTTGATCCTCAACTCATCGCATTCCCAAATAACGCACATGCGTGTATTATTCAAGAACTACGAAAAATAAACAACTCTTTGATATCCATGCATGCAAGAAAAAAAAACCTCGAACAAGACCTTAGAAACCTTTTCTATGCATTTGTTTCAGAAGGTCTGCATCAACCAATCCCATTTATTGATCCATTTATCCAATAGTCACGTGTTGGTTCCCAGTTATCAGCAAAACCCAAGAGGCGAGGGGTGAATTGGGTTATTAAATTTCTTTAGCAACCTAAAACTTAAACCTTTGTGTGTTCAATCCCCTTGAATGAAATATAAATAACTCGTAAGAGGGCAGTAAAAGAACAAATGCAAAAATTACAAAGAGACAAAATGAATTATAGTGATTTGGGCAACTTTTTTTACTCTACTCTTTTAAGTACACACTTCCTTGTATCTTGGTTTCACTATACCATGAAGAATAAATTAGAACCTCAGCTCTCTTTTAGATTTTAGCTCTAAGGGGCCTTTACAACAATCACCAAGTAGACGAAGAGTCCCACTCCAACCGACCACTACTTCTGTCTTATCTTGGCCTTAATCTCCAACATCAAGCCAAGAATCACAATACAACCAGAATGAATGAAAGAATGGAAAATGACACATCATATATTGTGTAGGACGATTGAAGCACAACAACTGACTTTCTAAGATTCGATGAGGATGAGAAGTTTTAGCTATTGCAGATGCCTGAGAGTCTTGCTTTGACTATCACTTAATGTATTCTTAATTACTTGGAAGTAGGAAGTTAAAAGCTCAATGAATACTCTAGTTAACCCTCATAACTACCCTTGACGTGTCTTAAATAGATGCAGAAGAAACTTAAATGTTAAAGGGTAGGTAACGTTCATTAAATGTGCCACATTAAAAAAATTTCAATCGTTGTGACTCAAGTCGCATTTGGAGTTGACTTCGGATGCGACTTCATCCAAGTCGCGGACTTGAGTAGACTTGGTGTGCGACTTTAGTCTTCGATATGCTTTCTAAGTTCCATCCTAAGTCAACTTGGGCATGAAACTTCACTCAAGTTACAAGTGAAGTCGACTTGAGTGTGCGATTTCACTATATATTGAAATATAGGAACTTCAAAACTCCACTTTTTTTTCTGTTCAAGCTTTTTCTTGGGTTGATTTGGCATAGGACTTGACACAAGTGGTAAGTGAATTCAACTTGGGCTTGCAATTTCATTCCTTATACTTAGCCCAATTTCCATATTTGTCTTCCAGAGTTATAGGTCTTAGAATTGGGTTGACTTTGTATCCGACTTCACTCAAGTTGCAGGGTGAAGCTAACTTGAATTCCAACTTTAACCTTCCAACCATAGTTAGAGAAGTCTTCAGCCACCTAAGGTATTCCGAGGCGCAATTTGGGGTCGACTTTAGTTAAGACTTCACCTAAGTCATAGGTGGAGACAACCTGGGATACAACTTCATTTGTCTAAACTTGAGATTTTCAATTCTGACTCAGAAATGCCACTCCAAGTCTATTATTGGAGTTAACTTGGGTATTGACTTGACTCAAGTCGATGTGGAGTCAACTTAGCTATGCAATTTGAGCTTCCTTCTCTTGAATTTCAATGTTCTTACTTCAATCAACAAATCTGACACATTAGTAGCTTTATCATTTTCAAATTTTGTTGTTAATCATCAAAACTTATATATGCCATGATTTACAACTTGTCTACAATCTTTTCCTTTTTGATGATTGACATAACCAATTTTGATATTAACCTTTCTTTTATTATAAAACATCAATGTAAGCTTGCAAGTTGACATCTTTGTTTGGCATTTGAATAATACTTGTATTTACAATTTCTTATATGCCAAGTTCAACATATCAGTTTAAATTTAATAACAGTTTCTTGTCACATAATCAATGTTTTCAAAACATATTTTCACCATTCAACCAATATATAACATATTTCCAACATTCTCAACACATTCTTATAGATGCAACCTTCCAGATAACAAGAATTCATACAAAAGAGATAACACAATAGAAAATAAAAAAAATGCATTTCACATTAAAATATCATTTACTTTTTGCCACAAAGTTTTCAAAAATACCTTAAATACAATCTATCCATTCCAAAATATCAAAAATATAAAATCTTTCCTCCTTAACCTATTCTCCCTCTTTTTGACGATCATAAAAAATGGGTTAGAAAAATACAATAGATGCCCTGTGAAATGTAAAAGGGGTGGTTGAGAAGGATTCTTGGTCATGGGTAAACCTAGGAAGTGAGGAAGAGTCATAAACAATGTAAAAGTGAGATTTAATTCCTACAAATGAATGCAAGCTTTGGACTCTTCTCGATAGGATCAAAACTAGGAAAATTAGGGATTGTTTGGTTGTGTCTTGTGCCTAATGCAAGCTTGTATTGGATAGAAGTTATTTCCTACTTTATTTTATCCTGTTACTCATGCATGGTCATGAGAGACATTTGTATGGACCCTAACTCATGTGTAAGCCTACCCTCCATGGATTAAAGGTACTCTAGTAGGGCAGGATGCATGGATAAATTTTGAGGAGGTGGATGTGCAAGCCTATCAGAGGCCCTGGATGCTTGAAGTGAATGGGATGCGCGAAGAAATGGAGGTCGAGGTTTACGATGAGGTAGAGAGCTGTGATGGGAAAGGGCTTACTACTCCCCTTAAATGGGTGCTTCTTCCTCTTGAACCTCGGGAGCTGGTGGGGCTTGATCCCCTCTCATTCTTGCTTGAACTTGCTCCTACCTAAATTTCTCAATATCAATCTTCATTTTTGTAAGAAGTGCCTTGTTAATTGCATATGTTAGTTTTAACACTTCAAATGGTTCTCCTTCAAGGTCTACTCTAAAATGTTGTATAATATTTATGATCCAGATTCCATAGGGGATGATTCCCTAGGATTATCTTTTCTTAACACCAGCGCATTCAAGGTGAGGTCCGGGTAAGCTCTACCTTCTTCCTTTAAGAGAGCTCTTTAATTCTAAACTCATATTCCCTTAGGAAATCAAAGTAATAATCTTGGGGAGAAAGGTCTTCCTTTCATACAATGTCTATAGAAATGCCTATGTTGTGCAGCTCTTTTAATGTATTCCACAAGCATTACTATAACTTAAGCTTTCTGAGTTGTAACATTCCTCTTTTTGCCATTTCTAACTTCCTCTTTAGCATTTGATATCTCATTTACTTCCCACCTTCTTGAAAACAAACCCTATGTCCGGTCAAGGTAGTTGCTTCATCCCATGGCCTTTTTACAAGTGTTCTTTGCTATCAAGGAATCTCTCCCTTAGTATTAGATTGAGAAGGGCATGAAATACGACAACAAAGAAGACCAAGGACAAAATTAATCAATTCGTCTAGAAATATGATGAAACTCTCTATGATGCATGGGAGAGAATGAAAGATATGCAGCGTAAGTTTCCACATCATGACATCTTTCAAGGCGACATTATTGAGAACTTCTTCAATGGGCTTCACGAACTTACTCGAAGCATCATCAATTCAGTTGTTGGAGGCCGATTTATGCTACTCACAAATGAGGAATCCCTTGCACTCCTAAATGACTTAGCTTTCTATAATTCTCAATATAGTGACATTTGAAGACTCTCTTGATGTGGGAGTGTATATGACATTGAATCCCTTAACTCTCTACATGCCAAGATGGATCAAATTCTACAGTGAGAGAAGAAGCAAGAAATTACAGACTGAGGCATAACTCAATCTTAACCATTTTCTTGCATGATTTGTGGAACATCACACTACACATCTGAGTGTAGTTTTGTTATCCATGAGACTTCAAGCAAGTAAGCTACTGCAGTCAACAACCAATATAACACTCGCATATATGGTAACCCATATTCTAACACTTATAATCCTGGATGGAGAAACTATTCCAACATCTCATAGTCAAACCAATTAAATATCTAAAACTTTGTTTAAAACAATAAGGCACCTGGTTTTTCGGGAAGACCACGTAACCTACTAGCATATCAAAAACAACCAACCTTACCTACAACACCTCAAGCACAACCTACTAAGTCCATGCTAGAAAATATCATTCTAATTTTTAAGAGAAATGACAAAAGAATAGACTAGATGCAAACCCATATTAAGTTCCTTGAAAACCAAATTTCCCAATATGTCATAGCTTCATCCCATAGAAATCTGGGTAAACTTCCTAACGAACTCAAAGTAAATCCTATAGAGCAAGTGCAGGTGATCACTCTGTGGAGTGGTAAACAACTTGACTTACATTAACCACTGGAGAAAGGACCACAACCCGACCCAGTGGTGGAGAAGTCGTAAGTCCCATCACCATCATATCAGTCTCCTCTTTCCTTTCCTCAAAAGCAATAACAAGCTAAGCTTCAAAAGCTATTTGAGAAGTTTGTCTGAACGCTTAAAACTTGTCAATCAACATACCCTTCATCGACACGCTCTCGCAGATGCCAACCTATGCAAAATTCTTAAAGGGGATGCTATTAAACAAGCAAAAGTTGGAGGAGTATGAAACCATTGCACTCATTAAGGAACGCAGCGCCATCCTACAAAATAAGTTACCTAAAAAGCTTAAAGATCCGAAGAGTTTTTCTGTTCCTTGTGCTCTTGAGAATGTTTAAATCAACAAGGCGCTATGTGAAACCCCAATCTTAGACACATGTATAAAATCCTAGGGTTGTAAACCCTAGGTAATATATTAATGAAATATATATTCATGAGTATCAAAACATGTGTATTAGAGGTTAAAGAAATGCAATTGTGGGATTAAACCACGTGAATAGTGTACGTGAATAGTAATGTAAATAGTAATCGAGGTGATTAAGAGTTAATCACTTGGATTAACCTAATCACAAAAAGATGAAAAAGGAGATTTAATCACTACAAGACGAAATAACAATACTTTTTGATATTTTAATGGAATTCCGAATTTTAGTGAAAAATTGAAGAAAAATTCATAATTCGCAATCCGGACGTCGGATTTAGATGAAATTTTTTATGGATGGCCAAATATTTATGATGATCATGATGAATGGTTTAAGATGTAATGAAAATCATGAATTAAAGATCAAGATTAAACGTCATTTGAAGATAAAAAAGTAGCTTTACTTTTTCATTGATTTCCTTTGACTTTTTAATTAAATTTAAATAATTAAAAATAAAAATAATTAATGAAAATATGCAAGGGGGGCTGGACATGCAGGGGCTGTGGAAAATGGGAGCCAAATCCAATGGCTCAATTTCATCCTCATCGAAGATCAATGGATGAGATTGAATTAGCTAAAAAAATTTAATTTTAATAAAATAAAAAACATAAATAAATAGGGCTGCCATTGGGGACATGAAAAGTATCTATGGGGGCTGCACAAGGCTCAACACACCTTTTGGAAATTAGAAAAAATATATTTATAATTTAATACCTTGAGCAAGGGGGTAAATTGCAAATATGTGCAAAATGCAACACTATAAATAGGGAGCAATTCTATGAACGAATTTCACATCCCACAAGCACCCAAGCTTGAGCAAGAGCTCATTTTCCCACCCCCACCCACGTTCTAAGCCAAGAGAAGCAAGGAGAGAAGGAGAGGAGAGAGAAAGAGGAGAAAGATGGAGCATATCTTCACTTGGGGTAAGTGAATTCTCCTCAAACTTGTTTTGGATGTTAGATAAGGTAAAATCATGCTTAGATAATTCCTAAGCATGAGAAAATAAGTACAGTTATAATGCTTAATTGAAATTATGCCAAAACATAAAAAATTTGGAGCAAAGATAGAGCATTCGGGAAGATAGCATATGATATGTTTAAATAATGCTCCAATATTGCTAAATGATGATTTGGGATGAATTTTTATAATATTTATGATGTTGGAATGATGATATATTAATCTCATGATTTTTGGATTTAAGGATTATGCTTAAGTAAAATTATGATGATTTTTAGTATATGGAGAAAATGATTTATTTGGCCAAGTAAATGATGATGAATTCAAAATTCATGAATTTTCCCATGATATACTAAACAAAAGTTATGTCATGGTATTTTTTATTTTTGGAACCCATAAACAGTAACCCACGTGCTGTGAACAGTAAGCGTGAACAGTACCCATGAACAGTGATCGTGAACAGTGATTATGAACAGTAACTATGAAGGGATTTTGGAAAAAATTAAGATTTATTTTTATAAGGATGTATGGATTTAATTTTTAAGGATTTATGGATAAAAATTTATATAATGAGGTAATGACCAAGTATTTATAAAGGGATAACCTCTATAAAAATGAGGTAATATGTGATCATAAAGCATGCATGGAAAGTAATCTAAGACATGGAATAAATTGATAAAATATCCAATTTCCTTGTATAGGAAGAGGAAAGGAGAAGGTTGAGGACACAGACTGAGAAGGTAAGCAAGCAAACTTTTTTTAAAATGTGATTTTATTGCTTCATTGTAAGCAAGCAAACCCTTTTGAAAATAAGTTTTATTCTCAAGTATTTATAAAATGTGTTTAAGGGTGATCATTCCTATAATGTTTTGAAATGATGAATGTTTATGAGTTTTTATGAAAAGTCATGTCGGCATATTGATATCATGTGATGTTCATGGAAATGTGCACATGTATAATGCATAATGAAGAGACTTTGGTGGAGGTAAAAAGCGGATCAGAGGGTCCCCTTCACTATTGCCGAGTCGTATGGGCTGTGTGCCGATGGCGTCCTCCCAAGAGGTTGAGGCAAATGAATGTTATGTGTGAATGAATGCATTGCATTTTCATACATGGATTGAAAAGGAAAGCATGGATTTGAAATGATGTTTTAAAGGGATGGTGCAAATAATTCTCTACATGAGAATGACAAGTTATCTGGTGTAAGAGGTATATAATGCCGGAAAAATCAAAAGTCATGCATGTAGGAGACCATGTAGGCGTCAAGAGGAAGAGATGTTCCCCTTGATAAGGCCAAGTTGGAGAAAGCCGGCGTATTGGACCATGCTATGTGAGATATTTCCTAGGCTAGCGTACCCGCACACAAAGGTTTATGTCAGGAATGGAAAGGAAACATTTGCACATCCAATGTTTATGAAATGATTTTTATGAAAAGGTTTCTGTGCATTTGATAGTTGAACACTTGGTAAGTGTCTTCTATCAAATGGAGAGGAATGCATTTAAATGAAAGAAAAATGCTTGTTTATTGAGTTTTGACTCATGTTTTGTTTTCCCAACCTCAGACAGGTGTAGGGAAAGCCAAGAGATGAAAGACATGTGTTGCTAAAAGAGGAATCTACAAAGGTTAGTAAATTTTTGTATGAATAAATGCCCTAATGGGATATGGTGAAAAAGACATATGTTGTATGAAATTATGAAGTTATGAATAATATAAGAAGTTGATGATTTATGATGGTATGGATAAGTCCATTATGAATGATGATGAGTATATGTTTATGTGATGAAAGAAAAAGAAAAGGAAAGAAAAGAAAATTTTTTGGACAATATCCAATTAAGTACTCGCCGCGTGATTAGGACAACAATCCTAAATCACATTTACCAATCGACAAGATCCCGGAGTAAGGACTATGTGGACGCCTTAGTTCGGGGCGCCACACGCTATGAGCTCTTGGAGTGAGGATGAGTTCGATCACACTCTTCATTTGTCAAAAGCTCAAATTGGTAACCCAAAGCCCACCTCCATGTCTCTACAACTTGTCGATCAATCAATCAAGTATGCAATTGACATTCTTGAAGATGTTCCTTTGAAAGTCGGCAAGTTGTTCATCCCAATTGACTTTGTACTCTTCGATATGGAGGAGGAACGCTAGATTCTGATCATTCTTGGATGACTGTTTGTAGCCACTACTAGAGCAATTGTTGATGTTAAGAATGGTCAACTCTCTTTGGTGGTTGGTGATGAGAATGTTGAGTTCAACCTCTTTAAAGCCACAAAGCATCCTTTTATTAAGAACTTGTGCCTACGAGTTGACATCATCCATAATCTGCTAATTAAAGAGAAAGGTGACTCGATGGAGGTATGTATCATCAAAAGTGCAGCAATTGAAAATGAAAATCTAGAAATCTCTGCTTGTGCCTCTCTCTTGGACAAAAGCCCTCCTATTTTATTGATCATCAACCAAAATGAGAGAAAGTAAACGCGGAGGCCACCTCACAAACTTCAATGCAACCAAAGGAAGAAGCACCCTAGGTAGAACTTAAAATTCTTTATAAAAATCTCGAATATGCATTCCTTGGTACCGATTGTACTTATCCAGTCATAATCAATGCAAATCTCTCTAAATCCGAATCTAATGCACTTCTGAATGAACTGAGACAATATAGGAAGGCAATTGGCTATTGCATTAATGATGTACATGGAATGCAAGACAAGCATTGAACCACAAAGGCATTTGAATCTAAACAAAAATAAGGTGTGAAAAAGCAATATTAAAACTTCTTGACACTAGAATCATCCACCTAATCTTAAATAGCAGTCGTGGGAGCCAAATACTTGTGGTACTAAAGAGGGAGTGCATGACTGTCATAAAAAATGATAAAAATAAATTTATACTGACCAAGACGGTCATGGTATGGTGGTTGTGTAGTGATTACCGAAAGTTGAATATCGCCACTTGAAAAGACCATTTTCCATTCCCCTTTATCAATCAAATGCTAGAATGCTCACGAACCATTCTTATTTCAGTTATCTTGACCGGTACTCAGGGTATTTCGAAATCCCTATTCATCCCCAAGACCAAGAGAAAATCATATTCACCTGTCTATATGGCACTTTTATATATCGATGTATGTCATTCAGTCTTTGAACTACACCTGCCACTTTTCAACAATGCATTATGGCCATATTTTCTAATTACATTGAGAATATCATGGAAGTTTTATGGATAATTTTTCTGTGTATTGTCTTTCTAATCTTTCTAAGTATTGCAGAGGTGCGAAGAGACTAACTTGGTATTAAATTAAGAAAAGTTCCATTTTATGATATAGGAAGGGATTGTTCTGGATCATTTAATTTCAAAGAGGGGTATTGAAGTTGACTAGGCAAAGATCAATGTCATTGAAAGGTTGCCACCGCCAAACTCAGTCAAGAGAATTTGAAGCTTTCTTAAACATATAGGTTTTTACCGATGTTTTATTAAAGATTTTTTAAAATTGCTAAACCCCCAATTAACCTACTTAATCAAGATGTACCTTTTGAATTTTTTGATGAGTGTATGAAGTCATTTTTAGAGGTTAAAAGAATTATTGACAACTGCCCTGATCATTCAACAGCCCGATTAGAACTTGCCTTTTGAGATCATGTACGATGCAAGTGATCATGCAGTTGGGGCAGTCTTAGGACAAAGGAGAGAAAATAAGCTGACGGTAATCTATTATGCAAGCGAAACCCTAGATGATGCTTAAGTCAATTATGCAATAACTGAGAAGGAATTACTAGCCATTGTGTTTGCTATTGATAAATTTCATTCTTATCTTGTAGGTTCGGAAGTCATTGTATACACAGACCATATTGTAATTCGATACTTGCTTACAAAGAAGGATGTCAAACTAAGGTCAATAAGCTAGATCCTACTACTGCAAGAATTTGACCTCGAAATCTGTGATAAGAAAGGCATGAAGAACATAGTAAATGATCATCTATTCAGACTACCAACAGTTGAGAAAATAGAGTTGATTAAAAATGAGAAAATGAATGAAGATTTTCATGGCAATTGTTTGCTCACATTCAAGAAAGATCTAATGCCTTGGTATAGAGACTTTGTCAATTACTTGTTCTGTAAAGCAATTTTGCTTGACTTCAATTACCAACAGAAGAAAAGATTCTTATTTTGGGAAGATCCATACCTACATAAGAGATGCGGCGACAATCTGATTCACCAATGCATACCAAATGAGGAAATCTAGAGCACACTACATCACTGCCACTCGTCACCTATGGTGGACACATTGACCCACCAAAATTATAGCAAAAGTCTTAGATTTAGTTTTTTGGCCCACTTTATTCAAAGATGCTTGAACCTTAACTGTAACTTGTGATAGGTGCTGAAGGATAGGAAACATCTCAAGGAGGAATGAGATGTCACTAACAAAAATACTTGAAGTCAAACCATTCAATGTCTGGGGCATGGACTTCATGGGAGCATTTCAATCCTCGTTCAACAACTAGTACATACTCTTGACAATAGACTATGTAACTAGGTGGGTGGAGGCGAATGCTACTCTGACAACCAACTTGTGGGTGGTCACCAAATTCTTAAAGTGTAACATCTTTACCTAATTTGGTGTATCACGAGCATTTATAAGTGATGGAGGAAGCCCTTCTACAATAGACAAATGGAGTAACTACTTAAGAAATATGGGTCACACACAAGATTGTCGCCTCATACCACTAACAAACAAGTGGCTAGGTTAAAATCCCAAACTATAAGATTAAAAGAATTCTTGAGAAGATGATATCCCACTTGCATCGAGATTGGTCGAGGCAACTGATAATTGGAAATTAATAATATATTTTGTGGGCATTTTATACCAATTTGGTGGGTAATTAATTGAGTTTAATGTGAACTTTGATTTAAAATATGATTTTGCAACATTTGGGTATTAAATATTAATTTCAAGTTATTTAAATTATTTTTGTAATCTTTTGGCTTGAAATTATATTTTGTTTGTTGCCATAAAATTAAATGGGTTTGAAATAATTTTTTACCCATTAATTAAATTTAATGAGTTTATGATTTAAATATATTTTTTTGTAGATTTGCAAATTGCATGTGTGGCCCACTAGAAATCAATGGCCAGAAATCAGCCATTCATCTCACCTAGTCGTCCACGTTTTCCCTTTGCTTTGGTTCAGCCAAAAAGCACCACCCTTAGCCATCCTTTCCCATTCAATTAATCCCAACCGCCTAAAGTATCCAGCAAATCGTCCATATAATTCATGCCCATGATCTGCACCATCCAGAATTTCCGTGCAATTTAATTCAAGCCATCTAAAAATCATACGCATATCACGATCTTTGAAGGTAGAAAAATCCAAGCCGTTCCTTCTTAACCTGAACCATCCAGGCCATAATCAAATCCGCCCATTTGAAAATCCATCACCAACATTCAGATCTAAAAATCTCAGCCATCCATTCTTCAGGCTGATCTCTACCATCCATTGTATTTATTCCAGCTGTGCAGCCCACCAAAAAACTAAAGGTTGATCACCGTCCATTAAATTTAGATTTTTTCCATCGCCTCCAAATCATGATGTTTCTAAGCTAGCTGTCCACATTCAAGCATGCAACGTCCAGGCAATCTCCACAGCAATCTTCAGCCATCAATCCGTTCAGGTGGAGGATTATTAACACAATAAAATTCTCAATGCAATTCGGATTGCGTTAGAAAGATGGGACCCACCTATTACGCAGTTATGGATGGCTATAAAAGAGAGGAGAAGAGGAATTCCAGTGGCAGATTTTTCCAAGCAGAATTTTTGAGAGAGAGGGCAGAAAATTAGAGAGAGAGAGAGAGAGCAAGGTGGAAAGCACGGGCAAGAGGCGGACCGGCGAGTTGCGAGGAGCGGCCGACACACCGTCGGGAGCTTCAAACCAATAAGCCCTCCTATCTTTTTCCATTTTTAATTTTAATTGTCTTGTTTAAGATGGATTTGAATTTGAATTTTATTTTAGACTTAAACATGCTCGGCTAAACCTTAAATCTAGGGTTTAGGATGTAGCATGTGTATAATATAGCGTGGTGTGGGCTTTTAATTTATTTATGATAGATGTTGTTGTTAATTTAATATCTTGTGATTTTTATGCTTGCTTTGTACATGGGCCCATACTTTGGCCTGATTCCATATATTAGGTGATGGAACCGAGAGGTGGAAATCTAATATACGATAATGAATATATTAAACCTGGAAATCTAAGGTCATGAGAATAGACATGATGACCTTGAGGAATTCTATGAACAAACCATAGAACTTAATGGATTCTAATTAACTTAATCCCATGAGAATAGGTGGTTAAGAAAATTAGGGTACTTCTTGTAGGTTTCGAGAGAAGGTGTAAGGATAAATTAGGGTTTGTTCTCCTTTAACAAATAATATCCAGATTAATTAATTATACCACTACCCGTTGCAAAAGACGCATGTGAAATCCTAGACCCTAGGTACTCGCACTTTCGTTTTCTCTACTTATTCTAGTTTTTAATTTTCTCTTCCCATTTTTCTACTTCTTTTCCATTTCATTTACGATATTAGCTTCCCACTTTTCTATTTTATTCGACACAAAAGCGTTTAAAAGTAAAATTTATAGTCTCGAATTCCCTGTAGATCGATAATTTATATACTACAATCTACGACCCGTGAACTTGCAATGAGATTGCGAACAACAACTCGAAGATTCTCTTTGGGCTTACCACACTGCATTGAAGACACCAGTTGGTATAACTTCGTTCTAACTTATCTATGGCAAATCTTGCAACTTGCCAATTGAACTCAAGCATAAAGCATACTAGGAGATCAAGTTTTTTAATTTCAACTTATAGTCTACAGGAGAAAGGCATCTACTTCAACTTGATAAACTTGAAGGGATCCAGCTCAATGCCTATGATAATTCAAAGATATACAAAGAAAGAACCAAATAGTGGCATGACAAACACATCTGACAGATGGTAATCAAAGTCAACAACCTTGTTTTAATATTTGACTCACAGTTTAAATTATTTTCAGGAAAATTAAAGTCAAGATGGTTGGGACTTTCAAAGTATTGCACTTATTCCCTCATGACACTGTTGAAATATGAAGCAAGAAGCCTAGAGCATTCAAAATCAATGGATAGTGTCTCAGACCTTATTTTGCAGGAGATCAATTATTGTTTTGAACTCTTGCAAAATCCTTTAAGCAACCTATGTAAGAATTTCAAAATTGTCAGGGCTAAGTGAATAAATGAACTTTAGTGAGGTGTTGAATTTATGTTTGAGTATAAACTTGTTAAAGAAGACCAATGCTTTTTTGGAGCACTTGATGAGACTCTATTACAATGAATTACCAATTTTTTCTCTAAAAAACTTAGAGTAATTCTCTTTGATTTGTCAAAGATTGTTTTAATACACAATCGATTTACAAGAAGGGTAGTTTTTCCAACATACATGAAAATTTCATTTTGATTGAAAGATTTCCAAAACTAATACTTAACTCGACCCGTATGTAGAGAATGAGCAAGGCATTGTTTTTGTCCAATGTGTTTGAGCCTAATTTTAAAATTCACCATTGCTTACCCTCCTTGAGCCTAAATAAGAATTCCATTTCTAAACCTTTATTCCCACGTAGTTGGATCAATTTCAATTTTGAATTTTGAGCTAAAACGCATAATGGAAATAATTTTCTAGATAACTTAAAATATAGTAATGGAAGTTATTACCAAACTTGATTGTTAATTAAAAATTTGCCAAACTAAGAGTAAAAGCAGGCTTGCAAAAGGATAGAAGCACTAGTGTGGGGATATAAGTTTGATTCCTTCTTGTATAAAAGGCTTAAGTCAATTTGAAAGCGGTTCAATTGTTTGAATTCCTAAAGCTGAGTTTAACCGTTGTCCTACTGAGACCTTGTGATTCTATAACTAAATCAAGTAAATTGGTAGAAGATATTTGGATACTAGAATAAGATTAATTGTATGTGAGGATTATTTAACTTTTTTTACTATCTTGAGTATCTGCTCTGTTGGATGTGTTTATCAAGAAGACCAAGATAATGAGAAGAGGATACACGTAAGAGTTACTAATTTTTTATGAAAATTTTGAATTCCTAAATGATTTGAAAGCAGAAAAGATAACAAAAGTGTATTGCGTTGATCGAATGAGAAAGGAATGTTTGATGGGGATTTTTAACAAGTATTATATTTAGATTTTTTTAACTTAAACACTCTTTATGAGTTCTTAATTCACTTTGTGCCCAAAGTTTTGATTTTCATGGATTTGACTATTAATTTTTTACAATTGCTTGAGGATAAGAAAAAGTTCAAGCATGGAGAATGTGTTAACTTGTTTTTACACACTTATTTTGGACTATAATTGGTTGAGAATTTAATTAATTGAGATGAGTTGATTTAAATAATGTTTGATTTTATGCGAACACTCACTATTTGATGTAATTTGTGCAAAGTAGGGAAAATGAAGTATAATTTTGATACAAAACAAGACCAAATTGACTAGTTTTGATGAAAGCGGAGGTAAAATGTAAATTCAAGACTAGAGACTAAAGCAAAAAGTGAATAAATCAAGCGAAAATGAGTTGGGAAAGTTGTGGCAAGAGCACTCTAGAGAGCCACACAGTTTGAACAATATGGATTTTGGCGCCAAATGGTTCGAATCGTGTTGCTCTCTTGTTACACAATCCATATGCATAGCGGACCAATTGCATAAGTTCTCTCCTTAAAACCTATATAAACACATATAAACACCTACTAGGGACGTCCTAAGGCATCCTAGAATATGACTTGAGCTTGGGGTGAGGTTCAAGAGCGAGAGAAGATGAGGAACACGAGGTGTTAGACGAGGCAGCGAGTTGTTTAAAGCGTCGAAGACACCATTGAAACTTCTAATCAATAAGTTTTTCTTCTTCTTTCTTTCTAAGATTAATTATCTTCTTTGAGAAGGATTTGATATAAAATATTCGTTTGTCTTTAAATCTTATCCTAAACATGCTTGGCTAAGACCTTAATCTACGGTTTAGGATGTAGCATAGTACAATCTAGCTGATAGAGTGGTTTTCATTTATTTGTAAAAGATATTGATTGTTAATTTAATATCTTGTGTTCTTATTTCTTTCTTGGTGTATAGGGTCGATACTATGGGATGATTTTATATATTAGATTGTGGAACTAAGAGGTGGAAGTCTAATATATGATAGTCAAGATATTAAACCTTGAAATCTAAGACTATGAAAATAGGCATGATAACCTTAAAAAATTCCATGTATTTCCACAAATCTTAATAAATTCTAATTAACTTAATCCTATGAGAATAGCTGGTTAAGATGATTAGGATGTGTCTTGTAAGTTTCGAGAGAATGTGTAAGAATAATATGGAGATAGTTCTCTTTTAATACTTAATATTCATATTAAATAATCATTCCACGTATTTGTTGTAGTCATTGCATATGAAATCCTAGATACTAGATGGTCTTATTTCTTGGTCTCTAATATTTGTTCTACACTTTTAAGAATTCTCTTTCTTATTTACTATTTTCTCTTTACTTCACTTTACTCTCTTAGTTATTAATAAAAGTACTAAAAACCAATGTTCTTAGTTCCAAATTCTTTATGGGAATGATATTTATATACTACAATCTATGACCTATGCACTTGTGGTAAAATTGTAAATAGTAAGATTCTTCAAAGTCTATCCTTTCTTCTTGTGAGTATCCCTTACCTACTAATCTAGCTTTATTTTTTATTGTCTAAAAATGCAATTCAAATATTTAAAATAATGGAGGTGAAATTATTAACTCTGTAAATAACTAAAACAAAACTATAAAGCTTTTCTTTTATTGTGCAGATCAGCAATAGAGGATTCGCATGATCGCATATGTAAGTGAACCGTTGGAGCATCAAATTCCATAGTCTACCATCTTCGGTAAATTAAAGACAGCATGGCTGCCATTTTCCCTATTCCAAACCAAGGTCACGTTTGGGAATGTGTATAAGTGAGAGGGGGTGGGAGAATGCGGGATTTGATTTCTCGAAGCCAATCATTTTTCATCAATAATTATATTTTTTTTCACTTTTACCCTTTATATTTCAATCTTTTTTTTTACCAATTACCTCCATCAAACCTATTTATTTCAACTCTACCTTTATCATTTCTTATCAATCATATAATTTTAAAAATATTTTATTTCCCATAATCCCACCATTTTTCACCGTACCAAACATCCCCAATGTAGCAATCGGCCGCCCTCCATCAATGCCCTAGCTGAAGCTACACTCCCTACTCCAAACGTCCATCTCACCAGGGAGGCAGCACTAACTGACCATCCAAGCATCTCATCGCCAACTCAAAACACAAGTATCAATTCTTTTCAAAACGACAGGAATTCATTCCACCGAGCTAGCTATTGCAGCAGAAATTTCAGTCGCCCTCCTGATTTAAGCATGGACTGATCCAACGCCCAATTACTAAAACCTATTTTCCTGTAGCTTTCTGTTTTCTCCTAATATACTCGGACTCATGCCCATTAAAGCAACCATCACTCCCTTTGAATTTCATCATGCACCAAAAACCCACTAAGCAGCAATATTTCGCATCTTCATCAAGGCAGCCATCTAAAAATCTAGCTTGTAGCTGTTGCACCAACAACAGCCTACCTCGATTCCATCGCCGACCAATCGGCGAATTGGTAGCAAAACAGAGCAACAAAAATCATCCATAATAAAAATTGGGAGCCATGATTCAGCCAACCCATCAACGTCTCTAAGCGCCAACCAGAAATCAACCCGCCACCCATCTTTAGAACCAGCGAACATAAATAGAAATTCAAGCATTCAACTTGCCTTTAAATCGACTAGCAATAAAAGCCCAATAGCAGCCATTAATTTGGTCCTCTCTAATCTGATGCCTAGCCATCCCCATTACTCCAATCAAGTCGGCAGAGCACCTCTGTTGATTCTGCAGCTTCCATCGTCCCAAACTGCCCTGCGTCCGTGAAACCCCAACAATATACGCGCCATTTTGACAATTGTAACCCTAGATTCTTTTATAATTATTTTTATGATAATGAAAATTCATGAATTATATTGATGAATATGTGTATCGGAGATTGATATAATGCAATTGGGAATTTAACCTCGTGAATAGTGCCCATGAATAGTAAATGTGAATAGTTACCAGGGATTAAAGCACGAGATTAAGAGTTAATCACTTTGATTAACCTAATCACAAAAAGACAAAATATAGATTTAATCACTACAGGACAAAATAGCATTACTTTTGGATATTTTGATCCAAATTTGGATTTTAGTGAAAAAATAGAAAAAAAATTCATAAATTGCAATCCGGGCGTCGGAATTCGATGAAAATTTTTATGGATGGTTAAAAATTGAACAGTAACCGCGTCTCTGTGAACTGTAATCTCATATGAACAGTAACTGCTATACTAAATTGCTACAGTGATATGCTACAGTAATAAACGTGATTTTGGAGAAAATTTGAGATTAATATTTAAATATAAAATGGAAATTTTGAGGAACCTATGGATAAAAATATCCATATAAAAAAATAATAATAAAACATGCATGGGAAGCAGCTTGAATAAAAGAAATAAAATTATCCTTTTTTCTTGAATTGGAAAAGGAAACGAGAAGGTCGAAGACACCCACTGAGAAGGTAAGCAAGTTATACCTTTTGCAAATTATTTCCAAAATGCTTGAAATTGTTTGTAAATTGCTTTATGAAATTTATTTAAGGTTGGCCATACCTATAACTGCTTTACATGAACCGAAGTTCGTTTTGTTAAATTGTTTATTAAATGCTTTTTATGAAATTATTTATGATTTGCAAATATTATGTCGGCATGTATATGTAAAAGAGCATGTGCACGAGGAATAGGCCTTAGTCGAGGTAGTATACGGACCAGATGTCCCCCTCGCTATTGCCAAGTCGCTTAATAGGTCCAGGCCGGCGGCGACCTCCTTGAGATGGGAGCATGTACGGGATGGACGCCTAGCTAGCGTCGCATCCAAAGGAATGTCATGAATGCTATGTATGCATTGCATTTGCATTATATGAAATGCATAAAAAAATGATTAAAAAATTATGTATGGCTTGCTTACTGAGTATTATTACTCACCCATACTTTTTCAACAACACACAAGAAATGATGATGAAGGAAGCATGCCAAGTGTTATGTAGTTTTGATATAAATGTTGTATATGTGCATATTTATGTAAAGAAAATTATGTTAATTTGAAGATGAAAATGAATATTTTATTCCAATGAAAGTGTTTATGGAACAATTTTGGGTTATAACTGCGATATGAGAAAATATTTCATGTTGGATGAATAATGAAAATTTTCCATATTTTGATGATATATATTATATATAAAAAAAATTCTGCTGTATGATCAGGGCAATAATCCTGAGTCACGTTTACCAATCAAAACGATCCCGGAGTAAGGCTTCTAGGCACCTCGGTTTGGAGCGCCACAAAAGTTGATATCAGAGCATGGATTGGTAAATAAGCAGAAAAGGAAAGAAAGACCAAGCTAGAATACATGAAATCATGATTATGATTGATTTATTTATCATTGATGATTTATATAGATGGCAGATAGAGGAAAGGCTCCACTAAGTGCACAGGAACTAGAAGAAGAGATGGAACGGGAACGGGCTCAGGAGAGAGTTAACAGGTGGTTAGCCTCTCAAGAAGGTTTAACCCTAAGACCCCCATCTCCCACTAGTTACCAGACACTCTCATATATTAGGGGACCAGAGGCACGTCGCCCCATAATCCCCAGCCATCAACCAGGGTTTCCAGTATTATCTGAAACCCATCGGGCGGAGTCCTCTAACCGGGCACTTGCACCCCTAGACTCACCAGTATATACCCTAGCCAGCCCATTGCCTAGGCCATCGGTTGTCACCGATTGGGTTGCTGAGGAGGATTTACAGACATATTGGTGAAGGAGAGTTGCCCCAGTTCCCCCTAACCCAAGTCCATGGTTTAGATTTGATGCAGGGTATATTCAGTTCCGATATGGAACCCTATGGGTACAGATTGACCGCCGGGAGAGGGAGGCGGCCCTGGCACGCCGGGAAGCTCTGGACAGGGGAGAGGAAGTAATGGAGCAACCCCCTCCGAAACAGCCTGGTGAGGTCATCCTACGAGTCATAGAATTAGAGGTAAGGCCCGAATCCCCACCTCCCGCTCCTCCAACAAATGATGATGAGGACCCCATAGAATGGTCTGATAGTGAACAGGAGGACGAGAACCCAGGTCCACGAGACTAGTCAGATACCAGTACAATTACTGAGGAACCCACATGGGTACCCTTCAGTCTCAGGAGGTTCCTGAGGATGAGGAGAAGGGGACGATGAATGGGATGGGGATCAGGAAGACACAACCACTGCCACTGCCAAGACTTTTTAATTTATTTTTATAAATATATAAATATTGATGGAACAAGTACATAAGTCTAAGCTAGCCTATGTACAAAAGTTTGACTGATGTATAAATGGTTTGCTAATGACTTATGATAATATATATAAATTATGTGATCACATGATTATGTGTTGAATTTATATCATGATAAATATTGATGTTATGCTAATAAATATTTTATGAAGTTAAAAATGCCGCTCACTAGAGCTAAAGCAAGAGCCAACAAAGGAAAGACCCCAATGGAGGAATTTGTTGATCAACTAAGGGGTGAAGCCAGCAAAAGAACATATAGGGCAGAATCTGAGGAGCAATCCTCTAGAACCCGCCCACGGTGAGAGGAAAGCTCTAAACCTCAAGAAGAGGTCAATATAGAAGAAAAAATTGCTGTCTCCATCAAAAAAGCTATGCAACAATGGACAACCCAGGCTGCTAGGTTATTGCAAGAAATGAGGAACCAGCAGGCTCCGCCATCAAGAGGAGACGGGGAAAGACCAGGGCCCTCGGCCAATCTCGGCACGTCAAGGGGAGTAGAGGATAGTCTCCTTGAAGTCGACAGAAAGGCTATTAACGCCTTTCTTGCTCAGAGATCGCCCAAATTTGCAGGGGAACCGGACCCCCTTATTGCAGAGCAGTGGATCACGGAAATTAAGAAATTATTCAAAATATCGCCTTGCAATAATCAGCAGAAAGTGTTGTGCGCTACCCACCTGCTGATAAAAGACGCCTATGAATGGTGAGAAACATTGATGGTTACCATGCCACATCCAGAGCAAGTCACGTGGCATCAATTTTTGGAAGAATTCAATAAAGAGTATCTCCCTGTAGGACTCCAAAGCCAGAGGGTGATTGAGTTTGAAAAACTCTACCAAGGCAGGATGACAGTTACAGAATATGCCACAAAGTTCAACGCCTTGGTACGATACGTGTCGTGGATAGCCAATGTGCCAGAAAACAAGGCACAAAGGTTCCAGAGGGGATCGAGACCCCAGTTGAGAGAGGGGTTAGCCCCATTATTAATAAAGGACTATGCCTCTAGCATTGAGAGGGCTAGGGCATTGGAGATGGAGTCAATGAGGACTCAGGATCTTAGGCAAGCTCAAAAATAATTCTTTACAGCCTCAAAGGAAGGTGAGGCTAATAAAGGGAAAAAGGGAATCGTCGGGAAAAAGAAAATCGGAGACAAGACAAAGAGCACCCTGACTTGCAGAACTTGCCACAAACTCCATTCAGGCGAATATTTAAAAGGAATAGGGAAATGCTACAAATGTGGCCAAGCGGGTCATGTGGCCCTGGACTGCGGGACCGACGAAGCCAAGATAATAAAGCGCTTCAATTGTGGTCAAGTCGGACACATTTCGCCTAACCGTCCAAATAAGCAACAAGGAGCACCAGCTCGAGGGAGGCCGACACAGTAAAAAGTCCCCGCCATCGCCAATCGACCCGGTACTGCTACCAACCCAGTGCGTGTCCAAGCCCTCACCCGAACGGAGTCACAAGAGATGGAGGAAAAAGTGATTACAGGTATGATTTACATCTTAGGAAATTTTGTAGTAGCTTTATTTGATTCTAGAGCTACGCATTCATTTATATCATACCAATTCATAATCACACAGCACTTCGGGTAGAAGAAACCAGTAGTACTATGCATGTAGAATCCCCAGTATATAGGTTGGCAAGTATAAATCAAATTTGTAAGGCATGTACTATTAGGATAGGGACAAAATATTGAAAGTTGATTTCATCCTATTACCAATGACAGAGTTTGATGTCATACTAGGGATGAATTGGTTAAGTCAATGGGGTGCGATGATTGATTGCAGAAATAAAAAGGTGCAATTTGAAGCACCAAAAGATGAAATAGAGATTAGTAAAATAAGACAGCCAGAAAACACAATAAGGATAGTATCAGCTATGAAATCAACTAAGCTGATGCGCCGACAATGTATAGCCTATCTGGTCTCTATAAACATAATAAGAGATGGGGTACCTATGGAGCAAATTTCAGTGGTAAAGGAATTTCTAGATATTTTTTCAAAGGAGCTATGTAATTTACCACCAGAAAGGGAGATGGATATGAAAATAGAAATTATTCCAAGGACAGCCCCAATATCTAAGGCCCCATATAGGATGGCACCAGCCGAATTGGCTGAGTTGAAAGTACAGATTCAAGATTTATTGGATAAAGGGTTTATTAGACCCATTGCATCACCTTGGGGAGCTTCGGTACTATTTATAAGGAAAAAGGATAAGAGTTTGAGACTCTGTATTGACTATAGAGAATTGAATAAAGTAACGGTCAAAAATAAGTACCCACTCCCAAGAATAGATGAACTTTTTGATCAATTAAGAGGAGCTTCGACATTTTCAAAAGTTGATTTACAGTCAGGTTACTACCAGTTGAGGATATGTCCAAAGGACATCCATAAAACAACATTCAGAACAAGATATGGGCATTATGAATTCTTAGTCATGCCATTTGGACTAACGAATGCCCCAGTTGTGTTTATGGATATGATGAACAGGATTTTTCGAGAATTTTTGGATCAATTTGTGGTAGTATTCATTGATGATATATTGATTTATTCAAAGACAAAAGAAGAACATGAGAAACATTTGAGGATAGTATTAGAAATTCTCCGAATGGAGAAATTATATGCTAAATTCAAGAAATGTGAATTTTGGTTGAAACAGGTAGTCTTTCTCGGCCACATTATATCTGAAAAAGGAGTACAGGTAGATCCTCAAAAGATTGAGGCAATAACAAAGTGGCTACAGCCAACAAATATCACAGAAATAAGAAGTTTCCTAGGGCTAGCTGGCTACTACAGAAGGTTTATGGAAGGATTTTCACAATTGTCAGCTCCACTCACAAAGCTGACAAGGAAAGGAGTTAGGTATGAACGGACACAGGAATGTGAGAATAACTTCCAAGAGTTAAAGAAAAGACTGGTAAAAGCTCTAATTCTAACACTACCTACAGAGAAGGAAGGGTTTGTGATCTACAGTGATGCCTCAAAGAAAGGATTAGGATGTGTACTGATGCAAAATGGAAAAGTTATATCATACGCATCCAGGCAACTCAAGCCAAATGAGGTAAACTATCCAACCCATGATTTAGAATTGGCAGCAGTAGTCTTTGCTATTATCCTTTTTGAGATTAATATTTTAATATAAGGATGGAAATTTGAGGAACCTATGGATAAAAATATCCATATAAAAAAATAATAATAAAACATGCATAGGAAGCAGCTTGAATAAAAGAAATAAAATTATCCTTTTTCCTTGAATAGGAAAAGGAAAAGAGAAGGTCGAAGACACCCACTGAGAAGGTAAGCAAGTTATACCTTTTGCAAATTATTTTCAAAATGCTTTAAATTGTTTGTAAATTGCTTTATGAAATTTATTTAAGGTTAGCCATACCTATAACTGCTTTGAATGAACTGAAGTTCATTTTGTTAAATTGTTTATTAAATGCTTTTTATGAAATTGTTTATGATTTGCAAATATCATGCCGGCATGTATATGTAAAAGAGCATGTTCACGAGGAATAGGCCTTAGTCGAGGTAGTAAGCGGACCGGATGTTCCCCTTGCTATTTCCAAGTCGCTTAATAGGCCCAGGCTGGTGGCGACCTCCTTAAGATGGGATCATGTACGGGATGGGTGCTTAGCTAGCGTCGCATCCAAAGGAATGTCATGAATGCTATGTATGCATTGCATTTGCATTATATGAAATGCATAAAATAATGATTGAAAATTTATGTATGGCTTGCTTACTGAGTATTATTACTCACCCATGCTTTTTCAACAACAAACAGGAAATGATGATGAAGGCAACATGCCAAGTGTTATGTAATTTTGATATAAATGTTGTATATGTGCGTATTTATGTAAAGAAAATGATGTTAATTTGAAGATGGAAATGAATATTTTATTCCAATGAAAGTGTTTAGGGAACAGTTTTGGGTTATAACTATGATATGAGAAAATATTTCATGTTGGATGAATAATGAAAAATTTTCATGTTTTGATGATACATATATATAATTCTACCGTGTGATCAGGGCAACAATCCTGAGTCACGTTTACCAATCAAAACGATCCCAAAATAAGGCTTCTAGGCACCTCGGTTTTGAGCACCACAGCGTCCAACTCACTAATGAGCACAAATCCATGCAAGAAACTGCGTAAAAGTTGATAAACTTCAAAAACCCGCTAGCAACAATTTTGCTTCAAAAATCAGTTTTACAACATCTCACAAATGGCATCCACAGGCCGGAGCTCCAACTCCAAATTAGCCAGAAAAATTCAACAATTCCATTGTAGCAACAGAATAGATAAAGCCGACAAATCAAAATTAATAGGAGAAATTCTGTCTTATTTCCAATGTAGAAAAATCAATAGGAGGCAGCCGTAATTTTCATCTATGTTCATCAAGCAGCAAGATTGCATAGGGTAAGAGCAGACGAAGAACACAAGAAAACGTTTGAAAAATGAAATGCAACGACAAAGTGAAAGGAGTAATGCAAGGCAGCTGTAGTATCAACAAAAGAATCCCACGTCAGATTCTGCCCTTTCATATGGGTTTACCCACGAGCATAAATGGGGGGGCCCTCACACTATACAACACCCTCTCAACACACCTCTCACTTGTGGGACACACCTACCTTGAGTGGGACAAGCAATAAAGGCCCTTATGGTGGAGTTTTGTTCTTTGCTTTAAGTGATGTAATTTTTTTAATTTTTTCTCTGTAGTTTATTTTCAATTTTTTGTAGTTGCTAAATTTGCAATTTTAATTCTCAAATTAGATTTACTACTTTATTTCCTGCTTCATAATTTTTATATTATATTTAATGAATTTTTCTTTTCCAACTTTCATAAACTGAATTTTAATTTTGCAATCTTTTAATTACTTTCTTAGTATATATTTAATTTATGTTATAATTAATTAGTTACATTTTCCTACTTTTTCTTTCTTCCCTCTCTTTTCTCTTTCTTTCTCATCTCTCTCCTCTCTCTCTCTCTCTCATCTCTCTATCTTTCTTATCTCTTTCGTCTTATTGCAAGTATATCTTAAACAATTCAAAATCTCAACTCCTCTTTGTGAATTTGACCCATTCACCATTATTCTACGTTATCTTATGTATAGTGTTAGCTTCAATATGTTTCAGTTATTTTAATGAAATTGGTAATCACTTAGTTTGCATCATCGTCCAACGTGCATAAACCAGTAATCTTCGCCTAAAACGATCACATGATGTGAATTTTTTTTATCTTTCTTATCTCTTCACTAAGAGCTTTTAGAAAACTCTATTACACTTTCTAACTGATAGACCAATCATCCTTTGCACACAGCTAAAGCTATACCACCCTACATACTTAGATTAGTCAAGTCTAATAGGCTTTTGTGATATAATCACATGCACCTACAATTGATTCATTCACTTAGACATCATGCGAGTATAAGAGCTTCACCTATCCTCATACTTATCTTTCAACACTTATATTCTAAACTACATACACCACATACATGCTCTGGCCTACATGCCAGTGTGTCAACCATTCATTCCCTCATGTAGCATTTATGCATTAGATGCCAAAGAAATATGAATTGCATCCATTTTCCAACACCAAGGCTCCTTTGCTCTTTGTATTTCCTAGTTTCATCATATTCCCAAGACCCATAAACATCATCTAATGCAAAACTCAATAGAACTAGTTTATTTTCATTTGCTCACAACCATTTGTCTTTAGGAGTACCACAACCATAGATAATCAAATAAGGTAAAATATCTATAGCTTCGGAAGTCCACTACTCCACATCAATTTGAAGTATCCATATGCAACATCAGCTACTGAA
This sequence comes from Annona cherimola, assembly GCA_030490835.1. Taxonomy (NCBI): domain Eukaryota; kingdom Viridiplantae; phylum Streptophyta; class Magnoliopsida; order Magnoliales; family Annonaceae; genus Annona; species Annona cherimola. Next base: position 48,691,615 of record CM059973.1, on the reverse strand, counting down.
ACACTCCGAAATATACAATAACGTGTATAATAAAACCTGAGAAGCCACATGATAGAAGAATTTTGGGGAATGAATTATTGACTATGTAAAAGATCGTGTGAGCTGTAACAGATGTGCAAAATTCAGTTAGAGAAAACTAGATAGGTGAATTTTGATAAATTTCTTGGTAGAAGCCTAGGATGAATTCTTACGTGTTTGTTAGATGATTTTGAGTATGCTAGAGCCCTTGATTTGATATTTAATTTACATGTGCAGATTTGGAACTAGAAAGGGGCATTATTTCGAATTAATTTGAGTGTTTAGACCTAGCATGTTTGAATCAATATAAATGGTTATGGGTAGGATTCAAATGAAAGGATTTCATAGAATGATGAAAATGGGCTTGGTCGTGCAGTTAAGCTTGAATGAGTTGAGGTAGCAAAAATGATCGAGGATCATTAGTGGGTGTCATGATTTATTTGAGAATGATTCTTACTACAATTGAAATGTGCTCATAGGACTTTGGGATGAATTTGATATAACAATTTGAGAATTGAGTCACTTGAGGCTAATAGTGAAAATCAGATAAGAAATATACTTAATAGGTAAATTTTTGAAAATGACACAGAGCATGATAATTTTTAGCGTAGATGAGATGCTAAAGGCATATGTGAAGCATAAGAAGCAATTTTGAAAGTATTAGAGACGATAAATGTAATTTGGGCCAATGAAACCTGTTGTAGAGGTAAAACAATTAAAGACATGAATTACAAATCAAATTTTGTATAAGACACATTTTAATCAATAAGTGCTATAAATGTGATGTTGTGATGATAAAATAGATATGAGAATGATTGACTTGTTGTTTGGGAATATTTTTCTATGAGATAGCTTCATATGTTGTGAATGGAAAATTTTTTTTGTAATGGTTTGCAGTAAATGCATGCTAAAGTTTATAGTTATGGAATTTTGAGCTAAAATTTTATATAGAGATAATATTTGAAGTTAGAAATCTAATAAAAAGTATCTTTTCTATCAAAATTTGTGTATAGAAGTTATTACAAAATAGTGCAGGTTAGCTGAATCACACAAGGGGGCATGATCGCCTCTTAATCATAAGAGGCCATGTTATTGTGCTAGAATATCTTGGATAGAGATTTATATGGGTCGTGTGTATAACCACATGGTTCGTGTGATTTTCAATGGATATATATGTCAATGAGGCATCCATTTTCCCATTATTCACCTCAATTCTTCTCCTTTCTGTCCTCCATCATTTTTCTCTTACAAAATGATGAGCTGTGTATATATGTCAAATTAAAATGTTTGTTTTAACGCAAGTATATATTCTAATCAAGTAATAAAGAGTAAGTAGAGTATTGTTCCCATGACATTTGTGTTAAATACAATATATACTCAAAATTCAATTGTCAAAAGTGAATTGGAGATTAAATGAAATTTGTATTTAAAGAACTAAATTCAACTAAACTAAATAAAGCATTAAATGATTAAAGGTGGGATGACTACTAGAGGAATTTCCTTGGGATGGTTAAAGGGGATGAGAGTATGAATTTATTGACTCAAAGCTATGTTAAATTAGTTCCATTGTAAGTTAATTGTGCAGAGATTACTAATCTAGGCTCGTTTATATACATATATGTTTTCCAACACATACAAACCTAACCCTGTTTTAGTTAATTGCTATATTCTCATGCAACCAAGTAAAATAAGATTCACAACCACATAACGTAATCATGATTACATAGGATCAATAGGTATATTCCCATCCATATTAACATCCAACTCACACAGTAGCTGGAAACCTGTGCCTTATATATAGATCTCATTCAAACCCCACTCTTCCAAGCATAGATTTGGATATTAAATCAGTTTACAAGGTTGCAAGGCTTGTAAATGCATTATGCATGATATATAAAGGTAATCTCAAGCAACATATGTTACAGCACAATCATTTTTTCATTCAAGCAAAAGGAAACTAAACAACATAATCTATGATATCAAATCATTTATATCTCCCACCATAAGGAGATTTATGCAATGAACATGATATCAAATCCCTTCAACATCAAGTTTACAATCATTCCAAGGGAAGAGAATAACAAAAATGAAAAGAGAAAGAATAAGAGATGAAACTCAATGGAATCATAATGGATAGCTTGGTCTCCTCTTGATCATCTCTCCTTACTTTGAAGCTTAGGTTTTTCTCCCCCTTTCTTAGCAGCCACAAGCCTTCTAAGTTATACTTAAGAAACCTTAGAGAAATATTTATACCCCCCCTTACAATTGGATCTCACATTTGTATAACTTTTCAGACAAGCACTTTTGTGGCCATGGCCACGGTGCTACTAGACAGCATGGCGGTGCATTTCTCTTGAGGCAGTGGACTGGTGGCTGCAGCCATAGGCATGCAGGAGTGGGGCTTAGCCTTTGACAGCTTCAAGTGATTTTTCTCATTCCATCCTCTTTTTGCCTTCAAACTACATCGGAATTACCCTCCTTTTCCTACAACAAAAAGTAAGTAAATGCATTCCTAAATGATCAAATGAAATTAAAAACCAAAATGAGATGAATTTTAAACTAGATGCAACCTACAATGTATGAAAACCACACTAGATGGAAGAATTACGCAAGTGATGAAAACTAATGTAAAACGTCTGTAAATTTACATGTTTCTCTTGAACTAGCATCCAAAATGAGCATGAAATGAGAGTCTTGCTAATTCTTTTTTTATAGAGTTATTATAAAACCCTTCCAAAACCTTCATAAAATAGCTTTGGATGACCAATCTAAGATCAAGGATCATGGATTGTATCAATTCAAGATAAGGTTTCAAGAGATTTTGATGAAATTTGGGAAAAATGAATTTGGGTTGAGTCAGTTTTTTCAAAGAAATGATGGATTTCTATTGGAATCTTGTTGTTTTAATGATTATATAAGAGCACCGTGTTTGATTTCATAATTTGGATGAATTTTCATGATTTGGGGCTTGGGTAAAGAATGCATGGGTGTTGGAAATTGAGAGTTTTAGTGGTGTTGTGCTATTCGGCAAGTGCACGGGTTGGGTTGAAATCGGGTTGAAATCTATAGTATATAAAATATCATTCCCACGAGGATCGAGTTGAAATCCAGACTATAACAAATTCAATTATCTAGATAATAAGGAGGAAAAGATATAACAAAGTCTATAATGAATAAGAAAAGAGAAATTAGTAGTAATCAAGTGACATGAGCAAGATTAAAAACAAGGGATATTGGAGATTTAGGGTCTTGAGTTTAACATGTGACATTTCTGCATTGGATAATTTGTTTACTTGTTTAATCAAGATAATTTCTATTAAAGGAGAACAAACTCTAAGGTGATCTTACATCCTCTCTGAGGCATGAAAGACATACCCTAATATTCACAATCACTTATTCTTATGGGATAATGTTAACTAGAATTCATTAAATTCTATGGTAGTTTATAGAATTTCTTAAGGTCATCACACCTATTCTCATTATCTAGACTTTCGGGTCTAATATCTTGATGATCATATATCAGATTTCCACCTGTCAATTCCTTAACATAATATATGAAATCATGCCAAAGTGTAGGCCTTAATACTAAGCCAACATTAAATCCACAAGATATTAATTAATACAAATATTCTTCATAAACAAGTAAAAATTAATTACGAAAGCATAGTGTCACATGCTACATCCTAAACTCTAGAATATAAACTTAGCCACATATGATTTGAATCAATCCATAACAATACAACATTATTAAAAGAATTTATCAAATTCAAGATAATATAAATAAAGAAAACTTATTGATGTAGTCTTTAATGATGTCTTGAATATCTCTCCCCAAGTCGCCTCTTCATTCTGCTCTCCTTGGCTCTCCTCTTTTCTCCAAGCCTTAGCTCAAAATCGCATCCTTGGATGCCCTAAGTTGTGTAACAAGTATTTATATAGGTCTCTTGAAAATTGTGCAAATCAGGAGAGAAATAGACTGCATATGCTACTCTAGGGCTCCATGCGGTTTGTACGGTATGGGACCCAAACCCACATAATTCAAACGTTCCTGGACCTCTTATTTTGTTCTAAAAAATTTAGTTGCTTTGTGCCGACACTCTCCGAACCTTACCATAACTTTTTCAATATGTTTGAAACCGTTTTCCATGCTGTTTTGCTTGAAAATTGCATCTTAATATCATTCCTACACTTAGTCTTTTCATCTTTGCATCTTGAATTATCATCATCTTTGTCACTAATTTTGAATGAAATTCTCCCATCTTTCATAGATAACATCAAATCACGAGTGTTTTCCCATAAGTATCAATATTCAATTCAAAGTGTTTTATTTATTCAATTTTGTATCAAAAAATTATTCAAAATATATAGTATAAAAGCAGCCTAAAAAGTGGAAAAACATGTAAATGATGAAATTGAAGTGTTTAAAAGTGTTATCTCATGAGAGTAACTTGTATTAAGATGAATTTTGTGACTTATGGCTTGTATAGAGAATGTTGGGTAACTAAAATTGGGGGTTTTTTTAATGAAAAATCACGTAACTGATCAACTAGATGATAGTAGAACTAATTTTGTATGAGATTATTATGTGTTGGGAAAAATCCTATGATTTTGTGTGAGTAGGATATGATTTCTATATAAAGACTATGAGGTGCTTGATGAAATGACTAAGTAAGGCTTCACGTGTAGAAATCATGTATAAATGGATGTATAGAACTATAATAATGTGAATAATATGTAGGGCAAAAGGGATGATGAATTATTTTGAATGAAACTTGTGATGGGCTTGATGGAAATGAGTTATATGATTTGAAATGGGGATTTGAACTTGTTCGAGGATATGGTTGGATGAATGTTGGAATAATGTGATCCCTATCTTGAGATAGGAATAGAAGGCTTAGTTTGGATGAATGAATGAGAAGCTAATTGATGGGTGATCCATTGGCTAGGTCTATATATTTTGATGGATTTTAGGATGGTTTAGTATTGAATTTTCGTATGTCATATGTTGATTTGATTGATTTAGTGCTAGGTCCTTTGCTAACATTTTAGTTGTTTATTTTGACATGATTTTGAGACAACAAATGGTGGATGGTTTTGTAAAATGAGCATAAAGCATGGTTTTAGCATGGGCATCATACATATGGCACTTGACATGTGTGTGCATGGTTGCATAGAGTTGTTCATGATCCTTTATTGATATGAGGATAGAGTTATTGATGGTCTTTCATAAATATAAGTTTGGTTCGGTTGTATGTATGCTTAGGACATGGCATGGGATGACATGATTATATGGGGCTAGTGAGAGCCTAGTGTTTGCATTGCATACGATGGCATGACATATGATTGATTTTGCCACTATTTTCACCAAGCAAGTTGACCTTTTGAGTTTGCCTGACTCATATGTTTGTTTCTAATCTTTTTAGCAGAGCTAATTGCAGATACCTAGTTATGGGCTAGGTAGTGTTTAATCTCAGATTCAGGTAGATTCTGATAGGTATATGTTATGTAGTTTTGGATTGTGGTCATTTGAAGTTGTTTTATATTTGAGAGATATATGTAATGAATGTATTATATGATGTATATTAAATTATGGTTCATAGATGTATGGCCTATTGAGGACTTATCAATGTATTTGTGGTATATAAATATATATTTTACTTTCATCATAATTAGTAACCTTACTTCCATGTATAGATGCCGAGATATAAATAATGAAAATGAAATGATCTAAATTGTTTCTGCTACTATATGTCAATTTGATGAATTAGTTGTGAATATTTAAAATTTTTATAAGTGTATTGTTATTTATGTGGTCCTTTGCTTCTCGAATTGTGGTAGATCCTAAGGAGATTTCGCTAGAATTCCACCATAATGACTACCAGCCCAGGGGATTGAACCAGTGGGGCACTACAACTATGTGATCACATCAGATATGCTCATGAAATGTTATTTTCAAGCCAAATCAAACTTCATTTATCTCTATCAACCATAATCTTTGTGATCCAATCTAACCACACTAATAATGTAGCATCCTCCTAATATGCACCGTTTATGCGAATTATAACACCTTGAAACTTTTGGATATACACATCAAAATCTCATTGGCTATTACATAACCATTGGTTGCACACCTAATAAGATCCACACCATTAAAGAAAAATTTACCCAATCTAACCCCACCATTTTATTTATAATATCTAAAACATAGGAAAGTTACTTAGAACCCAAATTTTCATCGTAGGATTTCAAATTTTGAGTTCATGTATGCACTGCATTAGTTGTCCTTCAATATTAGTAGATGCACTCATTTCCTTCTCAAAATTGGAAGAACAAAACTGGGATGCTCTAGTTGACTCCATGATTTGAACTACTTATGCATTGCCAGCACTGCCTCCAACATGCATCACCATTGGCATATTCACAATAATCATCGTCCAAGTAGTTGTCCGCCACCTCTTCAATGTTGCTGGTGTTACTCATCTTCTTTGGTGAAAAATCCACCTAGTCCCTGCCCTTCTTTATAACTCTAGTACAAGCCAATCTTCATCATCACTAGTGTGATGTCGACCATCGTGATGGCTCGCTGAGTCCCTCTTTTTTGATAGAAAACGCACCATCGCAACCATAACTTCCATATAAATTTACCATCTCATGGTCATTTAGACGTTGAAATCAACTTCATGGTCTCTGATAGTCATCTTCTCTGAGCACAACTTGCTATGGCAACCTATCTTGCTGCTATCATAACCCATATCTAATGTTGCCATTGCTTCTAATTGTCCATGCCTTTGTTCATGTCTTAACATCAACGACTTGCATCGCCATGTTGATTTTGTTGGTCCTGAGTTTGTGGAAAAACCCAATAGCAGAGGTGAATTGGGTTCTTTTGAATTTCTTTGGGTGTATTAATCTTAACCCTTGTGAATTAAGTCCCCTTGAATGAAAACATGAAGAATAGAAGTGCAAGCAGAGCAATAATATTAAACACACAAAATTATAATGGTTCATGATAACCCTCCCTACTCCACTCTTCCAAGAGCACACCTTTGCGTCTTGGGTTCCATTATATTAATAAAATTATAACTAGAGCTCTTGCTCTCTTCTAGATTTTAGCTCTATGAGGCATTTACAAAGATCACACAAGTAGGTGGTGAGTCACACTCCAACCACACACTACTTGTTTTTCTTAGCCTTGGTTTCTAACACCAAACCAAGTAGAATTACAAAAGAATAGAGTAAGAGAAGATTCTATACTTTATAGATTGCATAGAGAAAGATTCAGCATAAAGAAGAATTTTTTGAGTTTGAGGTTGATCGAAGATTTCAGTACTTGTAATGAATAGCATGGTTCTTCTTGTAGAGCACTTAAATGATCGCTTGAATGCTTGTAAGTTGGAAGATGGAAGCTTAATCAATGATATAGATAACCCTCTTCACTTCATTTGACGAGTCTTAAATAGAAAAGGAATAAATTCAAACATTACGAGGTAGGTAGAGTGCATTTAATGTGCCAAAGTTCATCTAACCGTTACAATTCAAGTCGCACTCGGAGTCGACTTCGGATGAGACTTCACCCAAGTCGCAGACTAGAGTCGACTTGGATTGCGACTTTAGTCTTCAACACTTTCTTATTAGGAGTTTCCTCCTTGCTTTCATTCTCAAGTTTTATTTTGGGGTCGACTTGGTCTGAGACTTGACCTAAGTTGCAAATGAAGTTGACTTGAGTTGTGACTTCATAGTTCACCTTGCTCATTGGAACTTCAAGACTTCATGATTCAAGTGCCTTAACATGTATGCCTTTGTTTCTTCATATTTTAGTTTCATTTGTCTTAGTATTCTTCAATCTTTGCAAATGTAACTTGTTCATCTTAAACCATGTACTTGGTCATCACCCATTTGAAACTTGATCAATGAATTCGTGACATTCATTTTTTAACTTAGCAAAGCATGGGTTACTTGAACTTTTCTGGTAGATCTTTGAGTTTGAATCTGCTTATTTTGAATCTCCTTATGCTTAACTTGAATGCTAGGTCGACTTAAAATGCAACTTGACTCAAGTCGCATAACTGAGTCGACTTCATCTGGGACTTCACCAAAGTCTCACATTGTGGAACCCTGACCGTATACGCGTTGTTTCGACTGTATACACGTCATTTCGACAATTGTAATTTTTGTAATTATTTTATGAATAAATGAAAATTCATGAATTATATTGATGGATATGTGTATTGGAGATTGAAATAATGCAATTAGGAATTTAACCCCGTGAATAGTGCATGTGAATAATGCACGTGAATAGTAACCAAGGACTAAGACCCGTGATTAAGAGTTAATCACTTGGATTAACTTAATCACAAAAAGACAAAATAGAGATTTAATCACTACAAGACAAAATAGCAATTCTTTTGGATATTTTAATCCAAGTTTGGATTTTTGTGGAAAAATAGAAAAAATTCATAAATTGCAAACCGGGCGTCGGAATTCAATGAAATTTTTTATGGATGGTTAAAAATTCATGATGGACATGATGAATGGATCAATATGTGATGAAAATCACAAATCAAAGGTCAAGATGAAACGTCAAATGAAAAATCAAAAAGTAGCATTACTTTAATTAAATACTACTTTTGACTTTTTATAAAAAGTAAATAATAAAAAATAAAAAAATTAAATGAAGTGCAGCAAGGGCAGGGGCGTGAGCAGGGGCATTAAATTTCCATTTGACTTTAATCAATGGTTTAAATCCATCCAAATCACAAATCAAGGGTTTAGATTTAATTAGCTTAAAATTAATTAAATAAAAAATAATAAAAATAGGAAAAAGATAGGGCTGCATAGGGTGGGCTGGAGCAGGCCTAGGGTGGCTGCTCTTGGCTCAAGGAATTTTTCAAAATTAGAAAAAAATGCATTTTTATAATTAAATACCTCAAGCTAAGGGGGTAAAATCTAATTTTGTAAAAAATCAAAAACTATAAATAGGGGGCAAGGTGAGAACGACCAGAAGCATTCCAAGCTTGAAAACCTCAAGCATTTCCACCCCAAACACGTTTTTTCCCTTTAGAGAAAGAACGAGAAAGTTAGAGAGAGGAAGTGTGAGAAAAAAAAAGGCGTATCTCCGCTTTCGGTAAGTAATTTCTACCCAAATTTCTTTTGGATGTTAAGTAGGGTAAAAAAATTCTTAGATAATGTCTAAGCATGAGAAAATAAGTATAGATATAATGTTTAAATGGAATTATGCCAAAACATCAAAAATTTGGAGCGAAGATAGGGTATTTGGGAAGATAGCATATGATATGTGAAAATAATGCTCCAAAATTGATAAATGATGATTTGAGATGTATGATTATGATGAATATGATGTTGGAATAATGATATATTAATTTCATAATTTTTGGAATTAAGGATTATGCTTAAGTGAATTTATGATCATTTTTAGTATATGGAGAAAATGATTTTTTTGGTCAAGTAAATGATGATAAATTCAAAATATAAGAAATGTCCAATGATATACTAGGCCTAAGGTATGTCATGGTATTTTTTATTTTTGAAAAAAATATCAATTTTTGAAACCCATGAACAGTAACACACGTAGCTGTGAACAGTAACCACGATGAACAGTGATTCTGCTACAGTAAACAGCGTGATTTTTAAGAAAATTTGAGATTAATATTTAAATATGATGATGAAAATTTTGAAGAACCTATGGATAAAAATATCCACATAAAGAAATAATGTCCAAATAAAATAGAACATGCATGGGAAGCAGCTTGAATAGAAGAAATGAAAATATCATTTCTCCTTGAATAGGAAAAGGCAAAGAGAAGGTCGAAGACACCTCCTAAGAAGGTAAGCAAGTTATATGTTTTGCAAATTATTTCCAAAATGCTTGAAATTGTTTGCAAGTTGCTTTATGAAATTTATTTAAGTTGGCCATACCTATAACTGCTTTACATGAACTGAAGTTCGTTTTGTGAAATTATTTATTAAATGCTTTTTATGAAATTGTTTATGATTTGCAAATATCATGTCGGCATGTGTATGAGAATGAGCATGTGCACGAGGAATAGGCCTTAGTCGAGGTAGTAAGCGGACCGGATGTCCCCCTCGCTATTGCCAAGTCGCTTAATAGGCCCAGGCCGGCGGCGACCTCCCTGAAAAGGGAGCATGTATGGGATGGGCGCCTAGCTAGCGTCGCATCCAAAGGAATGTCATGAATGTTATGTATGCATTGCATTTGGATTTTATGGAATACATGGAAATGATTGAAAAATTATGTATAGCTTGCTTACTGAGTATCATTACTCACCCATGCTTTTTCAACAACAGACAGGAAATGGTGACGAAGGTAGCATGCCAAGTGTTATATATATATAAATGATGTTTATGTAAACTTTATGTAAAGTCAACAATGATAATTTTGAGATGAAAAGGGAATATTTTTATTCCAATGAAAATATTTATGGAATAGTTTTTGATCATAACTGTGTTATGTGAAATATATTTCAAATTGGATGAATGATGGGAATTTTCCATGTATTGATGAAAAAAAAAAAAAAAAAATTCCTGCCGTGTGATCAGGGCAACAATCCTGAGTCACGTTTACCAATCAAAACGATCCCGGAGTAAGGCTTCTAGGAACCTCGGTTCGGGGCGCCACACACATCGAAGTCGATTTAGGTTGCAACTTGACTTCATCAGATTTAACATTGGAGTCCTGAAGTCCATCAAAGTAGCTTGCGGAGTCAACTTGGGTTGTGACTTGACCCAAGTCGCATGTGAAGTCGACTTCGGATGTGACTTCGCCTGCTCACGTGTCCATAATTTCAGCGTTGTCCAAAAAATGCCTATTAAAGTCGATATTAGAGTCGACTTAGGTATCGACTTGACCTAAGTTGATGCCTGAGTCGACTTGACTCTGCGACTTGATCTACCATGACTTGTTTTTGAAATTTTCTATCTTGTAAAAACTTAAAATACTTGTTAGTCTCTTAACTTTCTTAAATTTAGGTTGTTAATCATCAAAATATGATTGTGCTTGATTGTTTATTTATTTCACAATAGATATCATGTTTGATAAATCTATCTGTCATAAGTAATCATTAAAGCTTGCTATCTAATAAACATGTACATCATCTTTCTGACATCATCCTTCTTAAATGCTTAATTAAAAATCATTTACACTAATACAACAACTTGCCATTGCCAGATCCTAACAATTCATTCCATTGAGCTCCACCATGTCAATCTTATGCCTTTATGATCATCAACTTGATCTTACTTATCAAACCACTAATTTAATAATCAGTTTTCTTTATTAACACTTATTAGGAAATGTGATTCAGATTGATAAGAATTAATGTGAAAGTATACAAATAAATCAGGATCAAATAAATAATATCAAGATCAAATGTATAAGATACAATATTTAATTGAAAATTCCTTTTGTTAGGACCATATAAAACTAATAAAAACAGGCAAAAAAATAAAATGAAAGATCCAAGATCAATATTATAAATCAAGTATGCTACAAAAGTAATACAAAGAAGACACTATAAATTATTGTGGTTCATCAAATGTACCTACTTTACTCTCAAAGTCAACTTTGACTTAGATTTTCGCTAGTCAACTTGTTACCCCAAGTTAAAGTGGTAGAATTTCTTAACCATCTTTTAGATTCATAAGCTTGGCTCTAGATGGTACATGAAGTATTCCTCAGATCATAATAAGGAAATTTTGCCTCTTAGCTAGGACAACCCAAGGTATAAATAATAATTAAAATGAAAAATAAAGCTTACAACTAATTTATGCACATAAAAGTGAAGTGGTAGTTGAAAATGGATTGCAAAACGATCTTAATCAATTTGCTTCTAACTGGCGAAAGAGGATCAATAGAGATTTATCCACACAAATATGCACTTAACATTTTCACTCTATTCATTTTCAGTTGCAATCTCTCTCCCTTTTAGAGTGATTTCAAACTCAATCTTTAGAGAGATTTTCTCATTGCGATCCTCAATACACCTCAAAAACCTCAACAACTTAACAATTCATAACAACTAGCAATAACTAAAATCTAACAACCATCTCGACAACCAATATATATAACTAAAATAATGAAGAATTCCATAAATGCTGCCAGTTGTTGATGCCTAGAAACTATTAATCTTGTTGCCATAATCTTATGAGATTTCAAACAAAACTGCTAAGTTTATCAAATCAACTTTGACAATTTAATGAGATAACAAGATATAAAAAAAATGGTATAACATGAGTCTCTACCAATAATTCTTCTACACCTATATACTTAATATATATCAATTAAATTTGTCAAATCACATTCATATCCACACAAACATAATAACCTATGCCAAACAATATGTTCTTAATTTGTTCATCATAAAAACACAATAAATCTATTTCTTCAATATAGAAGGAAAAAGGTACAGAAGAGAGATAATAATCTACCATGATAAATAGGTTATAAAAAAATAAATAAGATAACTCATACTAACTTTTTAGATATCTCACACTTATTCCAAAGAGAACACTCTAATAACCCCTCTCTCTCGACTTATTAAGATACATTTTTAGGGTAATATTGAATGCATAACAAATACCCTTATAAATAAGACTCCCATGAAAATTTGCACAAAACCAGTGAGCACTTTTTTGCACATTTAACATGCACTTTCACATGAGAACTACTATGTAAATAACCCAAACATAGAATATAAGACAATCCAGATGATTTCTTAAATTCAACTAACGTCAACAAGTTACAATTTTAGACCATCAATTCTCTTTTAAATTCTAACTCTAGGAAGCATCAATATAATACAAGAAAGCAATATGTGAATTTGTATTTGATAATTTCTATTTTTATCTTCTTGGATTTGGTCTGCATTATCAATCAATAAGAAATAAATTTAATAAGGAAATATATTAGATTTTATTGTGCATCGCTTTGAGCACAAAAGAAGCAATTAATTGAAAAAGATGATGAAGTCTTTAAGAGTTCGGTAGCTTAACTACTCTGGAAGATTCTTGTCTAATGTTGAAGAACTTTGATATTTTTGTAAGTTGAATACATAACCCAAAAATTCTTCTTTCATTGCACGAACCATTTATTTATAAAGAATGTATAGTTCTTTTTGTTGTTTTACCATTGGGTTGTATTTACTCAAGTTGCAGAAGTTTCTTGTTGCTTTAATGGTGATGGATCGTTTTGATCTTCTTACATTGACGCAATCCTAATTTCCTTCAATACAACTTCACCTTCAATCCTTCCACTGATTACCTTAATTTTTTATCCTTGTCTATCATAATTCCAAAAATCTTTCTGTAAGTGAGTCAATGTCTACCAACTCTTATATCAACAAAAAATTTCTGCTCGAGTTGCATTTATTACTAATTGAAAAAGTTGGTGCTTCTGTTGATGCACTTTGTCAACAGAATTTCTTCAATCAACATTTCGTTGACGCTTGATCTGTTGTAGGAGAGACCTCTGTGAGCTTTTTTGTGTTGGTTCTTACCTTGGTAATTCAACCGACACGTTTGGTCACCAAAAATTTTAAAGCTAATATTTTGTTGATGCAACAATTGACGAAAACTTCTTGTTATACTGGTATATCTTTAGGGGTGCATCTCAGGCTCATGAAACTCAAGTTTATCTCGACCATAACCCTAACCCTAACCCTAACTCAAATCCTATTTGTAAAACCTAAACCTTAACCCTATTTTGGAAAAATCGGGTTCGAGTTGAGTTTCGGGTAAAAAATTTATGTTTATGAATTTACATTTTATTTAAAAGTGATAAGTTTATAATTTCATATGAATGAATAATAATAACAAATCATATAAGTAAATATAATAATATATAATCAAACTACATATCTTTTAAAAAATAGTACGAAGAATATTTCTAAAAAACATTTAACATAAAAAACAAGATAAAGGAAGAAAATTAATGGATGTAAAAGTAAATGATAGAAATAAAAGATAAACGTAAATGAAAATGATATACTTTATTTATAATAAAATTACAATATGTCAAATATGTATTCAAACATAGATATAATAACATAAAATACCAAGAATATAAAGAAATATTATTTAAATAGTATGTATATAATATATTTTATAATAAATATAAAATGAAAAATTGGGCTTGGGTTCTTCGGGTTCGGGTTAAAAAAAACAAGTTCTAACACTTTCAAAATCGGGTTTGGTGAGCGGGGTTCGGGCTCAACCCGGCCAAAATTGGACCCCTATATATCTTGTTATTTCTTCCATTAACATTTTCATCGACTTCTTAGTCCTTGACAATCTTGAAAACTTGGAATTTTGAACTTGAAAACTTTATCGTATGTTGCTTCACTCACTGCATACATTTGATCAATACTTAATGATTTTGATTTCTTACAATCAAAATATAACTAAAATATTTGAACTTGATGTATTTAAGATGAAAAAAATTTAAACTAGATTCGTATTTGAACATTCTAAGAATACGTGTGAGAGACCAATGTATGAAGATAAATAACATTTTGAATAGCCCTCCCATGGAATTAAAATGTTGAAATTACCACTAAAAAAACATTTGTTGCACCCATTTGTAACATATATGATAGTTAAGAGTCTTAACTTGTAAGGGTTTAATACATTAATTTTATAATTTTGTTATATGATTGTCCAACCCAACCAAATCACCATCATCCCATCAAAGTGGAGTCCCCTGCATGGATTTGATTATGCCATTCGTGATGATCAATAAATAAAATTTAGTGATTTTTAATATTTTCGTTTTTTAATTACTTTTCATCTATTTTTTTTAGGTTTTCCTATCATTCTGCTATCACCTTATATTGAAAAACTTAATTCTCCTAACTAGTTTCATTTTAAACCTGTGTCCAACATAAGTGAATCACCTTAGTCCACTTTCCCTAAATAACCCAACCAAATACTTTCCTAAGATTGTGCTAGGTGTAACCAAAATATTGAAAAATACCAATTGAGTGTCGTCAATAAGGTGCTCATAATATTATCTAGATTTTTAACTAATTAGATGCATAAATATTGGTGTGATGTAAAAGTATATAGCTTTTACTCTATAATAATACATAACATTCAATTTTTTTTACCCGATATATAGCCAATACATTTACTACATAAGGTATTATTTGCGGTAAATTTTCTCACAAATATAAACATATACCACAATATTTTGACTCCATGATCTTTTACAATGATCACAAACAAGAAGAACTACCTACACATGATAGAATTGTGGGCTACGTATAAGAAGCATATGCAACAAAAAAAGCCTACATGTATATTTATGGCTACGCATTGCTATAAGCAACGAAAAATGACTTTTTGTTGCATATAATATAATCTTATATGTTATGAAAATTTACTGCTTATAATATTAATTTGGCTATATATGTCTACGTGTTATAGGCACTGAAGGTTCACAACATAAAATATTATAGTAGCAAATTAAAATAATAAAACCCCTACGAAATATTTTTTGTTTTAGTTCATGCACATCTTTGATATTCATAAAACTTGATTTACTATTAAATGAACGTATCTTCATCAAATGGGCTAAAAATGTGCTGACATCATTGAAATATCGACACCAATAACCATACCTCGTAGTTGAATATAATGAATCTCGTCTAGCCAAGTAAGCTACCATTTTTATGATTGCATTTACGCATTTACAGCTAAATCTTTTACGTACATTTATGTAACGTATAACCAAAATACTTTAAGGAAATTTTTTATAATGAACTTTTCTATACCTTATCATTACCGATTCAGCAAGACAGCTCTCATAATTGAATCTAATTTGCAAATACATTTTTGTTTGTAAAATCAGTAGTTATAAATAAAGCTATAAATCATACAATATGTATAATGGAGATCACCTTAATAATAATAATAACAAAAACAAAAACAATAATAATAATAATAATAATAACGATATATGATAATACTACTACTACTAACGGTCTCCTGCAATCATGAATGTTTCACATTGAACATCTTTTACAGCCAATGATAATTTGAGGATCTTAGTAGACTAGTGTATAATGATATCATTCATTAATTGCTTTGACAATGATGAGAATATGTGGCCACCATTGCTCATATGGTTGTAGCAGCAATAATAGCACTCATGGACGCAGTATGCAGAGAAAAATGTGAAAAATTGGCAAGATGAGTCAACTAAGCAACAGTGTACTCAATGTTACGTGGAAAATCATCAAGTAGCTGCACACAAATGCGATCATAATTTCCATATGCACGTTTTCAGATCCTCAGCTCATCGCGGTTAGCCATGGGGCAGAAAATTGATTGGAAAAGGCAAGAGGAAGGGGAAAGGATTGATGGAATATAATATGGGTAAGTATTAGAAGTAACGTAAATAAAGACGTGAATAGGCATTTTGTAGGAAAAGATGTTAAAAAAGTGAATGAAAATATAGTTAGAATAACATTACAATAAAGACCATGAGTCTATGTCTTATCACCGGTAAAATTTTACGATAAAAAAAATAAAATATTTATTGTAGCCTATATCGCAAATGTATTAAACTTGTTTAAAATTTTTTAAAATGTTTTCTTAAGGGCGACATGGAGAATTAATCCCTCTCCGTTAACTCCATCACATGGAATTGTAAATGTAGATATAGATTCACCATAAACCAAGATTAACCATTTTGGATTGTTTTTATTTTTTAATTTTAAGATATAGGGGTATTTTTTTTTTCGTACTAAACTCTCGAAAGTCAGTTCCATTTAACATATCGATCTTATATGTAGCCTTATGAAGCAAGCTGCTATTAATCCGTTACCACTATTGATTCTCCACAAAATAACGTTAGAACTCCATAAGAACATTCGATCATACCAAACATCTCAATCGTGCTTGCATTCACCTCAAACAAACGTTTTTGCTAAAATTTTACTTGTTGGTAGTTTTTCAACAAAATCCACCACTAGGCTCGAATATAAGCTTCATCAAATCTAATCATTTTATCTCAACGCGCATGCTTATTCATAGATTAAAACGTGTTAGCATCATTCCATAATCCTAAACATATGAATAGCCCCATTCCATTCATCATACCATAAACACGTGATGCCCTCCAAGGCTAGTGCAATATATTCAACCATTGACAAGGTCAAAGTTCAAGCTGTTCATTCAAGCTCAAAAAATCCTCTTACTCTATCTTGTCTCGTCGTACGCAATCCTCATGAATTAGCATCGCAGCTAGCATGACTGATCTTATAAGATTCTAACATGAAGTAAACTTCATTGCAAAGTTAATGTACGAAATCCAATACAAGCACTGCCACAATAAAGAGGAAAACCAGAGGAATACAAGTTACAGAACTCCAAAACACAATACTTGGGATTCCGTAGGCCCATAAAACACAGTAGCTTCTCAGAATCATATTTGGGGAGGCAGCCATCCACTTATTTGCTGGCTCAATTAGCTTCTCCAAAACATTGCTACCGGAGGAATGAAATTCTAATTAACCTCCATTGACCCTCTTACAGTCTGTTCGGATCTGCCCATTAGTGCCAGTGAGTGGGCTTATATTCCCCATCTTGATCATTGCTGTTGCAAAGCTCTGAAAGAAAGCACTTTGGCTGCTGCTGAAGTTGTTGACTATAGCAATGGTTGCTGCGCCAGTCGTTGAAAACAGTTCCTGGTCTGATTGCAGCAGGCCCCGGTTGTTCTGGAGGTTGGTGAAGTAGTTGTTATCGAAGCTGTCGGGGGTCGTGGGATCGAGATTGTTGAGTGTGCTCTGGTTCCCATTTTGAGGGCATGACTGCTGAAGTGTAGCCAAGTATGTTGTGTTCAAGGAGGGGTCCGGGTTGCCAGTTCCGCTGAAATTGTACAGGCGTGGGATGAATGTTCTGCATTGTGCACGTCCAAACGTGTGGGCTCCTGAGAAAGCATGGCACAATTGCACAAACACATTGAGTTGGTTTTTCATGTTTTCCAATGCCTTGAGAATGCAGTGGAGGCATTTGCTGGGTATGAGGAACAACCACAGGCCACTGGTGCAAAGACGGCCCATTTAAGTCAATCCATTTCAATTTAGGTTGGATTGAGAAAGTTGGTTGGATTCAATCCAAATTTGAAATTGGGTTGGTCTTGAATCTAAAATCAACCCAGTTAAAACCCAACTTAGGTTCCTTGGCGTCCAGTAACTTCGATGTTATCCCACCCCAGTCTTTTATTGTCATTCAAGCTCTCGAAAATCCCATATTTTAGAAACAAGAGCTCTTCGCAAATGACTGGACCAAAATTTTCCTCAATTTATATTGAATCACTCGACTCATATCCCATAACTTTCACTTTTCCCCCTCCAACAACTACAATTAGTTGCCCTTTCACGATTATTTATTCCTTAAAAACTAACGAAAATGGCAATGGTTGTAAAGATGGAAAGGATTTTTTACCAAGCTCCAACTGGCCAGACATTCTTATTTTAAACAGATGTTGGCCATGAGAGAATTTAAGGAAAGTTCAAACGTGGGCCGGTTTCATTTGAAAAAAAGAGATAACTGAAATGTACGATGATACGATCCAAACAGCACTCCAAATCAAATTGCAAAGAACCCTGATTTTATTCGAAACAGATGGCAATTGATTTACAAATCAATCCCATAATCCCAGCTGTAGACACCGGGTCCCGGAAGGTGTACTCTCCGACAGCCTAACTCCTACCCTACGAAAACACTCCAAATATTCAATTAAATCGGATCTACTCAGTTCGAATTCCAGCGTAGTGACCAAGTTTTGGCTCTAATTCACAATGATATATATAAGAACTTATCAGAACTTATGGTGCATTTAGCTCAAAATGGGTCCTACACATTTGAATATATTAATACTTTATACAATTATATATCCATATATAAATTATATCTTAGATAGTTTACTGTTTAAAATACAACTTTAAAATTGTTATTTGCATCAAACTATTTTATTACGTTAATTTTATATCATTTTTAGATGTGACCCATACGCATCTAATTTAGATGAAAATTAGTATGTTAATAAAAGAAACATTTGAAATATGAATGTATATTTTATGATCATATGAGGCGCATTTTAAGCCAAATATACTATAATTTATGGTGCATTTACATACACTAGATAATTTATATATATGAGGAATGATCCTATTATAAGTATATTTAACATATAAATCAAGTTTTACCATTTTTTGATATATATATATATTTGAGATTTTTAAACGTCTAAGTGTATATATGTATAAAAAAATCCATATCTTTAAAATCTCAAAAAATATATACATATATTCAAAAATGGTAAAACTTGATTTATATATTAAATACACTTATAAAAATAAATATATGAAGAAAAAGTAAAAAGAAAAATTGTGAATAAGTCTTTTGAGGTGGGCTAAGCGAGATATTTGCTTAGCCTAAACTAACAAGGTCGCTTCTCTTTCTATTTGTAGATCAGGCTCGCTTCTATGTTAGAGAATTATATAGAAGCAATTCCATATAAAATTTAAGATTTTAATGCTTGATGAAAATTCAATTTTTTATTCTATTTAACATCAAAATCAAATATGTGCATGAGCTACATTTACTAAAAAATAGGTATATTTATGTGTAAGTTGGAAAATGCTTAAATCCATCCACACATGTATTCAAATATAATAATATTTTATAGAATCATTTACCTAGATAAAAATGATATTTTAGATAGTTTAGATAGTGAAAATATAATTTTAAAATGCATATTTATTATTAAATTATTTTAATACATTGATTTTATATATTTGTAGATGGGCTAATGTACAATGATACTAAAAAAGCGAATGGATTTTCAAGATATTATAAATAATACTAACCGTACCGTAACTTACAGTACAGTTGGCTTAAAATGAGTCACACATGATCATAAAATAATAATCTATTCCACCCATTATGTTTAGAGTTGTTTATTTTATTAACATATTTGAAAATGGTACAAATTCAACACAATAAAAAGTTTGACATAAATAACAATTTTAAAGTTATTTTTTTAAATGCAAACTATTTAAGATATAATTTATATATAGATAAATAATTAAATAAATCATTAATATATTTAAGTGTATGTGAGGCCCATTTTAAGCTAACTGTATTGTAAGTTTTGGTATAATTAACTTTGCCGGATAAGCTCTCTATCTATACATATATATGAGAAATATTTAGGTATAATTATTGCGCAATAAATTACGGTGCAGCTACCTCAAAATGCACCCCATATAATCATAAAATTCTAATCTACTTCACCTATTGTATTAAAAATTATGTATTTTATTACCATACTAATTTGTGTCCCAAATAGATATGTGTGTGGACTTTATCTGGAAATGGTTCAAATTCTACATAATAAAATAGTTTGATATAAATAACAATTTTAAAGTTTTTTTTTCAACACGTAAATCATTTATTATAAAATTTACATATGAATAAATGATCTATAAAGTATCAATATATTTAAGTACATATGTGGTCCATTTTGGGCCAAATGTAAGATAAGTTGCTGCACCGGAAGGGGTTTATATATATATATATATATAGAGAGAGAGAGATTTTCAAGTGCAGTGGCGTTGAAATAGGCCGCACATGATGATAAAATCAAAATCTACTCCACCAATTGTATTTAAAAAAATGTATTCTATTACTATTTCAATTTTCATCCTAATCGGATACGTGTATGGACCTCATCTAAAAATGGTACAAATTCAACGTAATAAAATAGTTTGATGTAAATAACAACTTTAGGGTATGTTTGGCAATGGGGATAAAATGTCAAGTTAAAACTTTTCACTTTCCAGAACTATTATATTTTTTAATTATTTTTTTCACATTTTCCTATACAACTACCCTACTTTTCAATCATTTCTATACAATTATCCATACAACTAACCTATCTATTTTAATTTTATCCTCTTTACTCCTATTCATTACCCCTATCATATTACATCATTCGACAAATTTTATTCTCTAAAATTTTTCATTAAAAGTTTTATCCGTTCCCAAACACCCCCTTAAAGTAGTTTTTTCAACATCTAAACCGTCTAAAGTATGATTTATATATGAATAAATGATTGTATAAAGTTTTATTGCATTCTAATATATGTGGGGCCCTTTTTTTGACAACTGCACCGCTGTTCCGGTACAGTTGTGCTACACCGGAACAACCCTCATATATATATATATCAGAAATATTTAGGTACAACGTCGCTGAAATGGGCCCCACATGATCATCAAATCATAATCTACTCCTCCTATTGTATTTAGAATAATATATTTTATTACCATACCAATTTTTATCCCAATCAGATATGTATATGGGCTCCATCTGAAAATAGTACAAATTCAACGTAATAAAATAGTTTAATGTAAATAACAACTTTAAAGTGGTTTTTTCAACATTTGAACCATTTGCTATAAAATTTATATATAGATAAATGATTGTATAAAGTTTCATTGCATTCTAATATGTGTGGGGTCCGTTTTTGATCAAATGTACCGCCGTTCTGGTGCAACTATGATGCACCGGAACAACTCTCTCTCTCTATATATATATGAGAACTATTCAAGTACAACCTATGTGCACCATCATTCTATTTGAAATGTGCCTCACACATATTAGAATGTTATAATACTTTATATAGTTATTTATACATAGAAAAATAATACTTTGGATGATTTAGATGTTGAAAATACAACTTTAGAGTTGATATTTATGTTCAACCATTTTATTACGTTCATTTTATACTATTTTAAGATGGGGCCCATATGCTATTAAAGTAAATAATTATAAATACAATAAGTGGAGTGGATATTTTTCACGATAAAGTGGACTCTATTTTGCAAGGACTGTACCAAATTATAGTGTAATCTGAATGTACTCGATTATTTTCCTATATATAAGACTTTATTTTGTACATTTACATGTACCATAAGTTACAATGCTCTAATTTATCATATTGTTTTTATACCATTTTTAGATGACCAAATGATCTTTTCAAACCAGTATAAAATCCAATCAGTCTGAGAAGATTGGTGCCCTTTCAGATGGTGCCCATATATATATATCAAATTTGGATGAAAATTAATATGAAAAAATAGACAATTCTAAATATAACGAGTGGAGTAAATTATAATTTTTTGACTACACGATGCTTATTTTGAGCCAAAAGTACTATTACTTTTGGTACATATGAATGTACATGTTCAAAACTCTATATGAGAGTCGATCATTTATAGCTGGCCTTGGTTGGGCCCCAATTGTATCCGATTATTTACCTCATTTTTTTTTATAAATATGTTAAGTTATGTGTATTTAATCTATAAATATAATTTTACTATTTTTGGATATAAATATATATTTTTTATTTTAAACACTGGGGCATTGTTGTAATTTCCACAACCAAAAATTAACACAATGCCCATTGTTTGAAAATAAAAAATATAAATATATCCAAAAAAGGTAAAACATAGGTTATAAATACAAAACGTTTAACATATATATAATGGGTATTGTAGTTGGCCTAAGTAGTTCGTCACTTAAGCTAGCTTAAGAGGGATCACCCTTCCTTCATATAGGAGTTTTGATAAAAATACATTTACATGTATGGTAACTTATGAAACATTTGATTCAAAATAGGCTTCACATGACCATCAAATTATAATTTACTCTACTGATTATATTTTGAATTGTTCATTTTATTATCATACCAGATGTACATGATCAAGACTATATATATATATATATAGAGAGAGAGAGAGAGGGAGGGAGGGAGGGAGAGAGAGAGAGAGATTTTATCATGTACATTTACATATGTACTGTAGCTTACGGTATATTTTGTTTAAAATCAGTCTCGCATGCACTCAAATGTATTAATACTTTATTAATCATTTATCTATTTATAAATTATATCTTAATAGTTTATATGTTGAAAAATAACTTTAAAATTGTTATTTACTTCAAATTATTTTATTACATTGATTTTATACTATTTTTAGATGAGGCCCACATGCATATCAAATTTGCATTAAAATTTGAATGCTAATAAAATAAACAATTCAATTAATTGGTAGAAGAGATTATAATTTTAAGATCATGTAGGACTCTTTTGAATCAAATGTACCATAAGTTATGGTACATGTAAATGTACATGATCAAAACACATATTTATATATGGGCTCCGCTTCCATATAATCGGGTTACATAGAAAGGACCCATATAACTCTCTCAATTTTTAAGATATTAATAATTGATATAAAATTCAATCCATTCATTATATTTAACATTACTTATTTAGCTAGAGAACCAAATTTCATCCCAATCAAGTATATTTATGTGCCACGTTTGCTAAAAAATATACATATTCGTGTGTAAATTATGAAAAACACTTAGATTCATTCACACATATATTAGAAAGTAATACTATTTTAAAGAATTATTTATCTACATAGTAGTGATATTTTAGATAGTTTAGATGTTGAAAAAACTACTTTAAAATTAATATTTTTGTATTAAACAATTTTATTATGTTGATTTTTTTCATATTTATAGATTGAGTCCCTATACAGTGAAACAAAATAAATAAAAGTGTTTCCAAGATACTATAAATGATGTTAAATACAACGGATGAAGTAAATTTTTCATCAACTATTAAGATTTTAAATATAGAAAAGGTATAATAGAAAGAAGGTTTCATAAAAGTATAAAAGTAGGACAGTTTATATGCAGATAGGATCCTGTGTATTTACATGTACGGTAATTTACTGTATATCTGGCTCAAAATGATCAAAACTCGTAACATTTGTTTTTGCACAATTGTAACTACGCTTCGCTGTCACAACTGTGAATTCAGCGCTTGGCATTGAAGGACAATTTGATTGAAGCAAAAAGAAATTAATTATAAATAAAACTATTGAATTATCTTAATAAGAGTTGCGTACCAAAGTTACAAGTTTATTTCCCTTTTTCATGGTTGCAAGAGTGTTTCCCGAGTGCCCACATTAGAGCACAGAAAGGAACAACAGACTCCATCCCATTTCAACTCCCCTCATATTAAACTAGCAACGTGCTTGCCTGGATAAGCTCATAACAGATTTCAACCTTCACAAAACAATTAATGTTTCGTGGAGGCACAAAAGTACTGTGTTACATAAGCTTTTAAATGGCAAATAATTATTTCACATCGGTCAACAAAATATATTTACTAATCTTTTTTCCAAAATTTTTTATAAAATTGTTAATCTAAATATATTTCATCTATAAACTAATTTTATTGTTTTTAAAAATATGCATATATTTATTTTTGATTTTTAAATACAGAATTATTTCAGTCATATGTCAACGATTTTAAAGGAATAAAAGACTCTCATATTCAAAAATCCAAAATAAATATATACATATCTATAAAAACGGAAAATTTTGATTTATAAATTGAATATACCTAGATTAACAATTTTATAAAAAGTTTAAAAATAAAAAATATGTTTTTAGACGGACCTGAAATGAGTAAGAAATGACCAATCAAGCCACTTTTTTTATTGGTATATTATATATACGACGATTGATATTATAATCAAGCACCTTCACTACCCCGACACCATGGAGGGAATTTTCTATAAATACTGCCATTATAGGGGAAAATTTGAAGGAACTCCACCACCAAGGGGAATTTACAGATAGACAACTTGCACAAGGCACCTGAATATCCGACCTCTTGATTCTACGTCATGGGTGTTACCATCAGGCCACCTTCTTAATTTCAGCGAAATCAAATTTTGGACATATAGGGCTTCTTACCATCACAATAGCGTTTTTCGTTCGTAACAGTGCGGGTAAATGAAGTCTTAAGCATGATAGCTTCTGAAATAGACATCCAGTTGTAATTTTATAATTTTTGGGTGCAGGATGAAAGTTGGGTTACGAGAAGCTGCGTCCAAAGTCGGGTGGTATGTTGTTCACAGGCCTATTGGGCCTATATCTGAAAATTGAGCCGTGTGTCATACAATGAAGTTTTCAGCGAAGATTGTAAGGACTTCATGCTCCCGGGAGCATGCAGCGCTGCTTGCTCCCGGGAGCATACAACCGAAGTCCAAGATTGTAGTGGTTGCAATGTTACCATTCCACATCCATTGGGCACCTAGTATTTCTCACCTGATAAGGCCACAAGATCAGTGGTGTCAAGGCCGACGACGGCAAACTTAGCTGTGATGTTGACGAGGGTTTCAAAGGGCGTTGGAAGGGCGCTGTTGGCTCCTGATCGGTTGGCTGTGGTGCTGTCCCTTCTCCCTAGCAACACATTCCACGAAGGACCTCCTGACTGCAACAATTAGTCAACAATTGTAACTATTTAATGGGTTGGACTAGCTAACTGTTTTAATTGGGCCTCAGTGAAGTAAGTATAGCTCAAAGTCTTGGGATTTGCTCTGCAATTCCCCCCGGGCCCTGTGGAATGATGTATGAAGAAGGAAAGACACATGGGATAAAGAAGAGTAAAAATACGTACCAGATTCACGGATGCTTCAGCTGCAATGGCTAGGATGTCTGCACAAGAGACAACGCCAGGGCAGGCATTCTCCACGGCAGTTTTGATGTTGTCTACCACATCGAATCCGCGGGTGGAGTTCACGTTGGGGCCTGCATCTTTCTCGGTCACAATGCTGCTGCTGTTGTCCAGCAGCAGAGATCCATCACAGCCCTGCATAAACGAAAACAGGGATACGTTTATATCGATATTTAGCTGACCACGACTGATGTTCGTATGGAAACTTAACTGCGAAGGAATGGTTCACTCACGAACATGCTTGCAAATCTAGAGCCTTTGAATGGCTACATCAGAAACATGACGTGGACAAATTAATGGGGCGTTAACGAAAGTTTTAATGTTTTATATATTCGAATTATTTTAGAGTCTTAAAACACATTTACTGTTTGTGTTTATTAACTATTGTAAAAGAGTTCAACATAACACTCACATGACTCTTATTGAAGTCTTAAAGATAATAAATTTTTTATTAAATCCTTCATTAGTCTCACTGTAATAAATGTTATTGATTGAAATGATATTGGCCACCATTTGCCGAGAAGCTTGATAGGCATGGCAAAAATATTGACAACCAGTAATGTTGCTAAGAGTATATTTGTTGTAGATTATACTTGACTTTCCTTGAAGTCTTTTACATCCGTCGGGTTGAAACTTTTTTGACTATACCATGAACTTTCAAAAGGTTGTTCAACGGGTGTTTAATGAACATTCTTACAATTTAATGAAATTTAAAAATTTTGTCCAGATATTGAAAATACACTTTTGAATTGATATACAAATCAGATAATTTTCCTTCATTTGTTTATCCATTTTTTACATGGAAGCTTGCACAATTTAATTGGATGAAATTCCATTTTTTCTAGCTAAACAAATAATTTTGAACGTGCATCACGCTTCATTTGTAACATATTTTTTGCTATGCTTAATATTTTTTGTCTCGAAAATTTTTATTTAGCAATAAAAATAATTAATATCACTGAAAAACTAATATTAGTATAGTTGATGTTTGCTAAAAGTAATCTTTTAGTAACACAAATTGTTACTAAATTTTTTTGTGACTTTTAGATATTAATTTAAAAAATCTTCACAAAAGCCTTTGTTGTAGACTTATAGTGACTTACTACACTGACATTATAGTGTAAATCAATACATATAGTGACAAGTTATGGCATTACTAAAAGCTTATTTTCTTATAGTGGCAACAGACGAAGTCAATTTCACATCATCATCAAAGCTAGTCAAATAGATGGGTTAACATCATCACTAAGGTGGGGGAAAACAGAACGAGTCACATGAAAACCTTCCATATAACCTAAGTGGAGCCCCTTCTATTATATCTTTATTTAGAAATATATTTATCTCATTTTACTCATTTTTATTATTAGTATCTCCAGTTTTTTGTGATTTTTTCTGCATCTTAACATTTCACTTACAGATATATATTTTTTATTTTATGAAACAGAACTCTATCTTGTGTTTGTTTTTGAGATGAAAATGAAAAGCCCCTTTCCTATCAAAAGGAAAAAACATTTATCTTATTTGTCGTACTAATTGTATGTTTTAATTAGATGTTGGGGCCTACTTGGCCAATCTTTCTACGAACATTTTGTAATATGGTTTTAAGAAAGATTAACACTTTTTTGAAAAAATAATTAACGACCCAAATACTTACTATAGCTGAAAGTTTAAGGGAAAATATGAGGATCTCTATTATAAAAGAATTCTTTTTAGGGACAATGTAAAACAATATTGCCGCTCACAAAAGTACAACTTTAAAAAATTGACGCTAAAATTTTTGTGATTGAGTTGCATCAACCCCATTAAGGTTTTCACATCGTGCAATGCTGTTCGCATGCATAAGATTGTTCAAGCTAGTCGTAATTCGGCACTAAGCAATTTTGTAATTTTGTAATTTTTATATGTAAAATTAATAACTTTAGTTAGAACGTTGTTTGCAAAAAGCGTCTTCATTAATCGTTGTTATTAGGGATCGATTTTTAATGGAAACCAAAATTTGATAGAATAAATTTAACCACTTAATTATCATTAAGATCCTGGGAGACCAGAACTAAGAATATTATATAATAAAATCTAACCAAAATTGATTAAAAACTTATTTGGGAACAGATACATAGAAAATTGATTAAATTTAAACATTCCAATTTGCCCGCATTATTTTGGGGCTAATAAATACACCTATTTGCTACGCTAAAAACCCAATTTTTTATTTTTTGATTTTTTTTTATAAAACTAAGTTTTATCATTTCCAAAGTGGTTATATATTTTTAAAATTTTTAAACGCAAAGATACTTTAATCATTTTCAATGGAATATATAATTTCCAAAAATGGTAAATTTTAGTTTATAGATTAAACATACTTAAATTAATTATTTTATTAAAAAAGAAAAACTACAAATTGTTTTTAGCTCAGGCTAAGACGGGCTAACAAGATCATAGCTCAAATATAAATAGGGGCAATTTACAGAGTCAGCAGTTCGGAGATAAAAATGCATTACAGATCCTGACTGATCAAGATTTGACCCAACATTATAACTACGACTATAAGTGCGCTAGCAAAGGTGAACTTGATTATAATCTCAAACAAATGAAAGCGGAAGAAATAGAGAAGAGAAGAGAAGTAAAAGAAACGAAAGGGAGAGGAGCTGAAGTTAGTTACATTCACAAAGCAATCATGGAAATGCAACC
The DNA here is from genome assembly GCA_030490835.1 of Annona cherimola. Taxonomy (NCBI): domain Eukaryota; kingdom Viridiplantae; phylum Streptophyta; class Magnoliopsida; order Magnoliales; family Annonaceae; genus Annona; species Annona cherimola. The sequence continues at coordinate 48,663,266 of CM059973.1, read as the reverse complement.
GAATGAGGCTGGCACCAATCCTTGCGTCTGACTGCAGAGCATTTTGGATGGCTCCACGTACGACGCTAGAGACATTTGGGCATTTGCTGGCGTAGAAAGTGACATTCAGCTGGCCATTGGATTGCCCGAGCAAGATGGCCATGAACAGGCCAATGAAGAAAGAAGCTGCAGACATTTTCTGCCTCGATAATAGCTTATGCAAATGCTGGGAATTGCCCCCTTAGCCTTTACTTCTCCCTAGCTCCTTTTATAACAGGATGAGCTGACATTACTTAATCAAGTTGATTAATTAATAAAGCAGCATAAATTAAGAAAAGTGTTTTCTTCCTCGAACTTCGATTTGATTTGATTATACAGCTAATAAAGTTCTTGTGGGTCCTCCAAATTGCATAAAAATGCCAACTGCTTTTGAAAATAAAGGCACCCTTCACCAACTTTCTACGAAGGGGTCATAATATTCTCTGTTTGTCAACTCAATCAAAATACAAATAAAAGAAAAATGAATTAGGTCGAAGATGCACCCAATTAATTTCGAATGAGAAATGCGGACGCAGTCCCTTGATGCATGAGCTCCAATGCTGAATTATTCTCTCCACTCAATTTCGATACGGAATAAGCCGCTTCATCCCCTGATTGAGCGTCAGAGTAAAACACAGTAAGACGTCCTTAACAAGCAGTTCCCACCCCCTGGGGGATGCAGGGGAATACCCAACACCTCTGTTATTAAGGATATTAATGTCTTTCCACAGGTTATCTACAATACATTAATGTATTGACATATAGCAACTAAAACATGGTAACCTAATTACATTCGGTTGCTATTAAGCAGGTTATTGCAATCATATTAAGTACGGTCCATGGTGAACAGGATTTATATACATAGTACAACTAAAATAATTTTGGTTGCTATAATTGGTTGCTAATGACTAATGATAGAAAAATTACAACCAATAATTGCAACCGCTACAACAAAAGTGTCTTATTGGCTAAGGGTGTTAATGGATCGGGTTGGAGGGGTTGAAACCTAATCCTAATCCTAACTCAATTAAAATATCTCAACCTTAATCCGTTTATTAACTCATTTAAAAAATCTCAACTCTAACCCATTTACAACCCATTTAATAAACGAGTTGGTAGGTTGTTAATGAGTTGTATAGCAAATAACTTGAAAGCCTAAACTCTAGTAGATGATGATATCACAGGGAGAGACAAGAGAATGTTTTCGGCGTATGGGAAATGAAAATAGGGCAGTAACAGGAAAATAGAAGTAGGGCAGCAGTGAAAAAATAAAAATTAAATGACTTGAGGAAGACTTAGAGAGAGAAAATAACCAAAGGGTTTACATGTATATATATAAAACTTTATTGAGATAAGCGAGTTAAATGGGTTGAACAGGTTATACAAGTTACTAAACGGGTAGACGAGTTATAAAATCTCAACCCTAATCCATTTATTTAATTAAATGGTTAAACGGATTGGCGGATCATAACTCATTTATTCAAAAATCTCAACCCAAACCCATTTATAAATGGGTTGGACGAGCAGGTTGATGGGTTAACTATGACCATTAACACCCAATAAAAAAATAGCAAGGATTGAGTATTTGGTTGCAATTCCGCCCCCCCCCCCCCCCCCCCCGGTCAGCCCCAATTTTAGGTTTTTAAAATATAAACATATAAAATGTCAATTATGAGTTGTCTTCTTTTATTTGTCCCAGTCATACCACTCCCTCTTGTGCATGCGCCCACCTGTCCCTATAGTCTCCTTGTTCTCTTGCCATTGATTATGCAAAATGTTGCAATTTCACTAATTGGGGGTCGAATGATGATGAGGAAGAGATGAGATATTCGAATTTCTTCCAGCTGCTGCTGGTAAGGGGAGGAGGGACAAGGGTTAGCAACAGAAGCATTCACCAATAGATTACATTCAGAGAAGATAGATCTCGCCAACTCGGCAAAAATGTTGGCATCTATCTCCTCATCTCGTCCATCGTCACCACCTGTCATTGAGAACCTTGAAGCTAGCTATCAGAACCCTTCCCTCTGGGTTATAATTTATTTTTTCCTCACCTTCACCAGTGTTGCCTCATTGCTTGCCAGCATTGCCTGAACTCAGATGGTCTCTGTGTCGTAGATGAAGCCTCACTTTGACCTCGATTTCAAGACTTCGATCTTCATGAGGGAAAAGGTCGCTCTACTGGCAATGACGAATTGAACCCCTATTCTCCACGTCTTTCTTGCATTCCTTCTGCACCAACAACACTCAAATCAGATTCACATAAGGCACTCTCAGTTAAAGTATTAGCTGTGAAATTACCACTGCAAAATACATGAGTAAATATACAACAAAAAGCTAGACATTCGACTCCTTATTTGGTTAATCACCACCCTCAAGTTTGAAAATATATTCTCTTAACCATTCTGCAATTTTTTGAGAATAAGAAAGTTTGACTCAAAAACTACCTCAAAGAAATCCATCGGTGATATCATTGAATGCCCAACAAGACCGTTAGTGCTTCCAAAATTAGTTGATCCATAAAGCCCATCTGTGTCCATCTTGTAGCCCCCTAGAAATAACCCCAACAGTTACAAAGGACCTGACAAAAACCCATATTGCATTTATTTGGGTTAGAGCCAACAACCACATTTAATTTCATTATCCCAGTTCTTGATTTTAGCCACCGCTCGAGCTAAATTGGGTAATATAGTGCAAAACTAGGTATTTAAAATATTATATTTTACTTCATGAAGGAAAATTTCTCTTGTGCCCATAAGGGTTACTCCTAATTCCTAATGTACTCATAATTGTTTAAATTTCCCACATACTCGTAACTTTCACTTTAAATTCCTATCATACATATGTCATCAATACAACCATTAACTACTCCATTAAAAAGATATCATCCAAAATTTCTTAATTGAAACCATATTTATGTCGGTCCTAAGTTATTGGATTAACCACAAAAGGGGAGGGGTAAGTTGGGTAATTAAAAATTTTATGACTAATCAAAACTTAACCTCTTGTGAGTTCAATCCTCTTGAATTAAACATATAAAACTAGTAGAAGAGCAAGAAATAGAATAAATGCATAGACATAAAGAACACACAAAATTATAGTGGTTTGGGCAACTTCCTTATTCCACTCTTCTAAGAACATAATCCTTTGTATCTTAAGTTCCACTATCTTAGCAGGGTTACAACTAGAGCCTTAACTCTCTTTTAGATTCTAGCTATTGGGGGCCTTTGCAACAAACTCACAAGTGGACAACCAATCCACTCCAACCAATCACTATATGTGTTACACCTTGGCCTTGATCTCTCATACCAAACAAAGTAACTTTAATATAATAAGAAATGAATGAAATAATTAGATCTACACTGTACAAGTTTTGTAGAATAGTTGAGACACTTCTGCAAGCTCTTGAGAATTTGAAGGAGATGAGGAGTTGAAGCATGACAAGCTGTATATGTATCTAATTAAAATGCTCATTTTAACACAGATATACGTGTTGATCAAGTAATAAGTGTTAATAGAGTATCGTTCCCGTGACGATTGTGTTAAACAAATTAGCACCTTAAAATTCAAGTATCTAAATTGAACTGGTAAATTGAACAAAATTCGTGTTTAAAGAACTAAAATTATACTTAACTAATCTAAACAAAATTTAACCAAAATAGAATGGATACTATTGAGATTGTCTTGAAATGATTAACACAGGTGCAAATACGAATTCATTAACTCATATCTATGTTAAATCAATCCCTTTTTTAAGTTAGTTATGCAGAGATTACTGATCTGTGTTCATTTATATTCATATATTATCTTCCAACACATATAAACCTAACCTTATTTTAGCTTTGCTATGTTCCCATGCACCTAAGTAAAATAAGGTAGATAACCACATAACCTAATCAAGATTGGCTTGAGATAATTAACATAGGTGGAAGTATGAACACATTGACTCATAGCTATGTTAAATTGTTCTTTTCTTAGTTAGTCATGTGGAGATTACTAATCTAGATTCATTTATATTTATATATGTCTTCTAACATATACAAACCTAACTCTGTTTTAATTATTTGCTATGTTTGCATGCACCTAAGTAAAACAAGGCTAATAACCATATAACCTAATCAACATTACACAATGTTAATAGGTATATTCTTATCCATAATAACATTCAACACAACACGACAATTGTAAAACTTGTTCCTTATATATGGATCTCAGTCAAAAGTCACTTTTTTAAACATTGAATCTGAATATTCAATCAATTTACAAAGTAGCTAAACTTGTAAAATGCATTAAGCATGATATATAAGGGTAATCTCACGCAACACAAGTTATAACACAACTATACTTTATTTAAGCACAAGGAAACTAAATAACATAGTCTGCGAAACCAATTAACCCATATCTCCCATCACATGGAAATTCAGCTCAAAACATGACTATAATTCCCTTCAAAATCAAGTTTACAGTCATCTCAAATAAGGAAAATAACAAAAATGAGAAGAGAGATGATAAGAGGAGATGAAACTCTATGGGATAGCAGTGAAGAGCTTGTTCTCCACTTGTTCTTTTCTCCTTCTTTGAAGCTCTTGGTTTCTCCTCCACACACAATAGTCACGAGCCTTAGATGATATGTTCTTAACACCCTAAAAGAGGTATTTATACCCCTTGCATTTGGAGGTCACACATGTGGAATTTTTTACACACGCCCTTATGACTGTGGCCACGGTGCTCGTGGACAACATTGGCAGCACATCATTTTAAGTCGATGGAGCTAGTGGTCGCGGCCCCCAATCTAATGGCTACGACCACCACCTTGCTAGTGCTAGATTTACACTTTGACAGCGTCAAGTGATTTCTCTCTCATTCCATCATCTTTTTGCCTTGAATTTGCATGAGAATCACCCTCTTTTCCTACAACATAAAGTAAAAATAAGTAAATGCATTCCTAAATGATCAAATGAAATTAAAATAACCAAAATGAGATGAATTTTAACTATATGCAACTTAAAATGCATGAAACCACAAAATATGCAAGAATTACACAAATGACGAAAACTCTACATGTTTCTCTTGAGCTAGCATCCAAAATGAATACAAAATGAGTCTTGATAACTCTATTTTTATAGAGTTATTGCAAACTTAAACTTAAACATTGTTAGTCCTCGAGTTACATATAAAAACACAAATGCAACAAACACCCATAAAATCAAGCTTGTTTCCAATTAGATACGATCATCTTTCTACTTAGCAATGCAAAAGATAATAATAAGTTGAAATAACTCATGGAGAATTTGTTAACATCAAACAAGTTATGCATTTGCAATCCAAAAGTCAAGCTACATGCAAATGTGATCCATGAATAGTTAAAAGTTATAGTTCAACCTTACTAACCATTCTCTTAAGCAAAAGATCTTTTTAGGACTGGTGTAATATATTGATGAATAAGTTAAAAGAGTAGATCCATTATTTCAAGAAAACATAGCAGACATTAATCTAATTCACTTGTCTTAGACTTAGAAAAATAACACATTTGAATCCTCCAAACTTATTGCTTTAACTCTCCTCACCATATTTCAGAGT